>OZ038503.1:15545210-15647710 GCA_964036315.1 Acanthosepion esculentum
TGAAAAACAGCAGAATCGACTGTGTCCTATAGCCTTTGTTGCCAAGATGTCAAGGAGAAGCACAATCAATTCAGGACATTTGCAGGACTTGTGGCACATTATATGCGCCAGTTCTCTTATTCCGAAAGGTGTGCATGCTCCTCAACAAGGCTTCAGAACTGTAATCAAATCAGATGTGTGAGTAGACTCCTTCTGGTTGTTCTTTTAAAACAGAATACAGAGTACACCTTTATATTTATATTTATTTTTATATTTTTTTATTATAGGAAATTAAACAGAAACATGATAAAAATCACTACACAATAGCTTTCATGTTTTAGCACTATATATATATATATATATATATATATATATATATATATATATATATAAAGTCATTTTTATGTTTATACATTCTTTTTATAGATATAAATATTTAAGTAAATAAACAGTATTCGACAATAATTTTATTTTAAGACATTTTTTATGTTTATATGTTCTTTTTGTCGCTAAAAAATATTTAAGTAAATGCTCTGTTTATAATAATTGTCGGACTTTGTCCATTTCATAATGTGTGACGTCATTTGTTTACATTTGGATACGCTTCGTGCAAATATGAATGTACCTGAGAGATTCATTGAGGATTGTAGGGTAAAGGCAGTAAAACCGAACGCTTCACTGTGGCTCAATCGGTTAAGGCACGTCAGGCTATATGACGGTTCCGTATAGGATACAGGTTCGATTCCTGTCGTACGACGTATATTTTCTATGAAAATTTATCGGTTATTAATTATGTTATGTTATTAATACTGTTTATTATAAACAGAGCATTTACTTAAATATTTGTATGTATAAAAAGAATGTATAAACATAAAAATGTCTCCTACACATTGAGGTAGATATGCCGTAAAACAAAATAAACCAAACCAAACTAAACCAAAGAATACATATTCTATTCATAGGAATCTATCCTAAAAATGTTGTCGGCATTAAATAACCCATTGAAGTTGAAATGCCGTAAAACAAAATAAACCAAAGCAATCTAAACGAAAGAATACATATTCTATTCATACGAATCTATCCTAAAAATGTTGTCGGCATTAAATAACCCATTGAGGTTGATATACCGTAAGACAAAATAAACCTAACAGGTCTAAACCAAAGAATACATATTCTATTCATACGAATCTATCCTAAAAAACAAAATAAACCAAACCAAACCAAACCAAAGCAGAATGTAAAGAATAGTTTGTAATGTTATTTGTACTGACCTGGCATCTCAACTTCAGTAACATTCCCACAGCCGAGATAAGGCTTCTCTCTCTTTTCTGTGAATATTTTCATGACAATTGTTCTAATTTGCTCTCTAATTCGTTTGCTTGAATTAACGCTTACTACTAGATTGGCAATTAGGTCTCATCGTTTTACTGTTGATTTAGCGTTATGTCGTCGTGATTCTAATCATTTCTTTTCTCGAATTTCCTGCCTTCCGTTTTTTCCACGGTCTTCAAAAATTTTAATTCCACATCAATCGCCATCTTTTTCTCTTCAGAATTCTATTCCTTTATTGTTTTTTCTCCTTACTAAAGTCTTTTCATTCTCTTTCACTCTCAGTAATCCGTCGCGTCTTCGTGATATTATCGCCTTGCTTGGGGTGAAATGATTAAAAAAATATGATATGATGATTTGATCATTTTTGTGATGTCACCGAACACTCGTTGCCACTTTTGGGTTGTCAACGAATACTCGTTGTCACTTTCGTAATGCTCGTTGTAGTAGAGACTTTGTAATCGCAGATACAACTATAGTACCGCCGTTGAACAATACTGGTGTCAGACGCCTTCGAATATTACTCGCGCTAATAGTACTTGCCCGATAATACTCGCTCGAACAGTAATTACCGAACAGTAATCCGTATAAGGATCAGTATAGATAAATATTATAGTGAATAGTGTAGAGAATAGCGGTCCGTATAGTTATAGAAGATAGAACAGAAATGGTGATCAGTATAGTAACAGAGGATAGTCTAGAAATGGGGATCATTTAGATGTCACTATATATGCGTTTCCTCTATGGTCACGTGGTTTACTTAATGCAATAGTGGGATCGCCTGGGTTTGCTCACTGGCGATCAAACTCAAGTGTCGGCAGCGACAATTTATTCCTATATAACAATATATAAAGAGAGAAAGAGAGAGAAGAGGGAGATAGATAGATAGATAGATAGATAGATAGATAGATAGATAGATAGATAGATAGATAGATAGATAGATAGATATGAACAGGAGGAGATAGATAGATAGATAGATAGATAGATAGACAGACAGACGGATAGATAGATAGATAGATAATTAACAGGAAGAGATAGATATAGATAGATAGATAGATAGATAGATAGATAGATAGATATATAGATAGATATATAGATAGATAGATAGATAATTAACAGGAAGAGATAGATAGATAGATAGATAGATAGATAGATAGATAGATAGATAGATAATTAACAGGAGGAGATAGATAGATAGATAGATAGATAGATAGATAGATAGATAGATAGATAATGAACAGGGGGAGATCGATCGATCGATAGATAGATAGATAGATAGAGAGCGAGCGATAATAATATCAAATTCGTAATTGGAAAGTATAATCCAAGTAGGTCTTTTGAATATGAAATAGTAAAAATATAATCCACGAAGAGAGTTCAATGTGTTTATATATTTATATACAGAGCAATATCATATACATCAAGTAGGAACAAATAATCGAAGAAATTATTTTATAATTAAATCACAAGAGAATAAAAAGTCTAAATTACTCACTGGCGATCTGTGTTCAAACTCAAGTGTCGGCAGCGACACTTTATTAGTATATAACAATTATGATGAAATGTAGCCCAGTAAAAGGTACTGACAAAAGTAAATGCTTCAGCTGTGAATATTGGGCTTATAAGTCGTAGTGCAATTTTTATAGCTATTTTTTAAAGTGCTTCTCGTATGCGGTCCTACAGGCTATTTCGAAATCGGTGCAATAAACCATGCCTCTTACGAAAGTCAGCATCTGGTCTCTTCTATAAAGAGAAAAAAATAACCGACTCGTCTTAAGTGACACACTTTGAATGCCGTTCATGCAAACTTACGAGGGTTTGCTAGTCATAAATGTATCCATGTATACAACGAGGAAAATTTAACAAACCATAAAGCGATGCCATCAATCCTCTTCCTGGTTTATGGTCTGTCGCAGAGAACAATCTGATGGTTACAAATTCGTGTCTATGAACAACAGCCACTTCCAGACTCCAGACTCGAGAGTGGCCAAAACTAAAACCCAACATTATTTTTTCAAAAATATTTCCCCAGGGACAAATTTATACCCTCTTTGCAAAACTCCCATAGAATTCAGTCGATGCCGCCGCCTCGTTTGTCATCCGTACAATAACCAATTCGCTTTTACGGCCACGACCGTAATGTTATTAAAAACGCTCGCTTATGAGTTCAGCGGTGGAGACAATAAAAATGGCGACGATGAGTTTATTGAATGATTTCTCTGGTTCAAAGAGTTTACTTTTCCTCTGTGCTTCGTTCTTCGGGCCATTCCATCAACCCTGGAGAATTTAGTGTGTGCTGTTTCTCCAAAACCTCTGCGTGTTCTCTCGAATAAGTTACCCGATGGCTCGTAAGTCAAAAATCTGTGTTGCAAGTCACGATCGTTGCCCCTGGCACCTGCCCCAACTCCCTCGCATTTTATGATGGTCGGAGATTGTTTTGGTTCGTGGTGATGGTGGTGGTTAGAGGGTGTAGCTTTTGGAGCCATGGGGATGGAGTTTTGATTAGCAGGTGTGTAAGGAAGTATTTTGGATATGGGTTGGGGTGTGTTTTTGGAAAGGAGACGGAATGCTGAACTGGCAAAAAATTGTATTATTTAAATATAAGACGTTATGATAGGAAAAAGAAAGCAAATGAAAGAACTTAGAAAGGAGGGGAGGCAAAAGAAAGACAATGAAAGAAATTAGAAAGGGGAGGAGGAAAACTTACTTGGGGACGAAAAAGTAAAGAAGAAAAACGAGAAGGGAAAAAGACATTGAAGACTGGATGAGAATATAAGCTACTTAATCAAAGGTGGGGATATCAGTAACGTGTAGAAATTAAGTTAAAATACAAAAAAGCTTAAGGAGATGATTAATTTGTTTAAGTTCACACTGTAAGAGGCTCGGGAGCCACTCGAAGTAGAGGCTTACAGAGTAAGTGGTACAGTTTATGCGGATATGTGGGGAAGAGAACGGTTAAGCCTAGATTTGAACAGGTTAAGATTTTAGCGAAGCAAACCATTCCAATTAAAACGCTTAAACTAAAATAATAAGTAAAAATAAATAACAGTGAGAGTGATATACTATATCGATGGGGTGCTGAAAAGTTTTCGGCCTACGATATTGACCAAATGCCCAAACATAAGAATTTATTTTAGGAATCATATAAAAAAGGATCCTACAATGAAAACGGAACGCAAACTGTCACAGATACTAATCAAGAACAAGGGCCACTTCGCACCAAAGACGTATAAGCAGTTATCGCAGCGTTACACCAAGCTAACTCAAATATACGGTCTCCCTAAGATTCACAAAGACGGTATTCCGATCAGGCCGATTGCTGTGTAACACCCTATGAGTCGCTTTCTTGTAGATTTATTTGACCCATTGAACGGAAAGTCTCTTTCATATGTCCGAAACCCCGCCCACTTCGTGGACATAATCAAGGATGCTCCCATCCTATCCAACCAGATGGTGAGCTTGGACGTGGTGAGTTTGTTCACCAAGGTACCCACGGAGGAGGCACTCTCAGTAGTCAGAGACAGATTGGCCTCTGACTCATCCCTAGAAGAACGGACCAGTATTCCAATAGATAATCTGATGGAGATGTTGACTTTCTGTACGCAAACAACATACTTCGTAATGGGATCACACATATATCGACAGGGTGAGAGCTTAGCAATGGGCTCGTCATTATCACCAGCAATGGTAAATATATACATGGAATACTTTGAGAAAATGGCATTATAATCTATATCTCTAAAGCCAACTATATGATTAAGGTACGTAGATAGCACCTTCATACTCTGGCCACACCAGGAAGATGTTCAGGTTCTACTGGACCATGTGAACTCAATAAGACCTTCGATACAGTTCACAATGGAGAAAGAGACTAACAACACTCCCATTCATGGATGTTCTAATATCTCGAACAGAGCATGGGTTCAAGACATCCGTATACCGTAAAACGACATTCACCGGACAGTACCTCAATTTCAACTCCCTCCATCCATACAGTGTAAAGAAACAACACCGAGCAAAAGTCATAAGTGGCGACCCAGAGACATTGGATAAAGATTTGGTCAATATAAGTAGTACCCTACAACGTAACAACTACCCTGGGTACATGGCAGCAGCCCCCAATAAACTGGGATAGACGGGTACAAGAGTAGGACAACACTCAGAAAGCAGTCTGCCTGTCTTATATGAAGGGATTATCAGAGAAAATACAAAGGATCTGTGGTCCATATAACATCAGAACAACCTTCAAAAGCTGGACGACACTTCGCAGATATCTCTTGCGAGTAAGACCACCCCATAGAGGAGAACATGACTAAAGACTGTGTGTACGCCATCCCGTGCAGATAGGAGGGCAAATAAAAAGATTAATGTCAACCGACTCAAGAGAAATATAAAGGGGAGACAGGCCGCCCCTTAAGGTAAGGCTTCAAGAACACCAGAAAGCTGTAACACGATGGGAAATGGAAAAATCATGACTGAACACATATGGAGAGAGAAGGGAGATCACCGCCCTCTGTGTGATCAGGTTGAGATCAATGACAAGGAACACCATTGGAAAATTCGTAACCTTAAGGAATCAGCACATATGCTAGGTCACAAAAATCTCCTGAGCCGACCAAGCATAGGAATGAACACAATATAGGAACCAGTAATAAGGAGTGTCAGAGAAAAACGATAATAACAACAAAAAGTTGCAATATAAGCTCTGGTAAAAACATGTAATGATAACAGCAAAAATTGCAATATGAGCACTGGTAAAAATGGTTGCTGAAGACCTCAGGTTTATAATATCGAGTAATTCATACACAAATGTCCTCAAGGACACATGGAACATGGATAAAGGCGTTGGTTAGATCCAGTGACAGAACCCAAAGAGTGTGAGTTCAATACCCGGTTAAGGGTGGGGAGAACTTTCAGAGGGAAATTTAACAGGAGATAACTGATAACTGACATCCATTAAAACATGGCAGGTGGAACTAGAACAATCTACCCCAGTGAGCGAAATAATGGGTTCAGTTCGACATCCCAACCACCTGAAGAAGGTCGGAGCGTACAACGGCTGAAACGTTGTAATAAATATGACGACGAAGATGAGGACAATAGTCCGAATAATGTAAATAATGTACATAATACCTCATCTCAGAAATATAGACAGATGCAATCATATTCCTATCTTTTAATAATACATTGAAATTTTGTGTTTGTATAAAAAAAGATAAATACTATTGACATATATATATATATATATATATATATATATATATATATATATATATATATATATATATATATTATGAAATGGATGAAGTTCGACAATAATTTTATTTTAAGACATTTTTTATGTTTATACGTTCTTTTTATAGATACAAATATTTAAGTAAATGCTCTGTTTATAATAAATAATATTAATATCATTTACCTGAATGTTCGAGAAATTTTCATAGAAAGCAAATGATGTCACACAAGAACGTATTAAAAATGTCCTAAAATAAAATAATTGTCGAACTTTGTCCATTTCATAATGTGTGACGTCATTTGTTTACATTTGGATACGCATCGAGCAGATATGAATATACGAGAGAAAATCATGGAGAATTGTGGTTTAAAAACAGTAAAATCAACCTTGCTAACCGAAACGCTCCTCTGTGGCTAAATCGGTAAAAGCACTTCAGACTATATGACTGTTCTGTATAGGATACAGGTTCGATTCCTGTCGGAGGATGCATATTTTCTATGAAAATTTCAGGGAGATTCAGGCCGGTAAATGTTGTTAATACTGTTTATTATAAGCAGACCATTTACTTAAATATTTGTATCTATAAAAAGAATGTATAAACATAAAAATTGACTTAAAATAAGATATGTATATATATATATATATGATGATGTTCACTCCGTACAAGGCCCGGGAACCACTGGACTTAGTGTGTTACACAGTAAGAAGCAGAGATTATGCTTGTTTGAATATTTTAAGTGTTGGCAGTCGGGCTTTCTTTTACGTTTTAAATTATCATCATTGATGGGCGTCTACTGCTGGGTTTCTTTCAAGGATCAGACCATTGAACTGGAAACACTTAAGCAATCTTTGGGAAGAAATTTCAGGCATTGTTACCTTTCCTTCCGTCTTCCGAATTCTACGACATGTTTCAGTGACTGTATTTTTTAACAATGGCTGAAACTTGGTAAAATCCCAAGAATTTCATTCGCCCTTATAACATCTACAGTAATAAGTAAAACTGAATAGCATTGATAATGATCGGATATATATATATATATATATATATATATATATATATATATATATATATATATATATGGGGTGCTGAAAATTTTTCGGCCTACCAAAATATTTTGTCTTGTAATAATAATAATAATAATACATTGAAATTTTGTATTAAGGTCTATAAGAGTACAATAAATTTCAATGTATCGTTATTATACTCTTGATATATGTATTGCCTTATTTGTGCGAATTGATTAAGAAAAAAGATTAATGTCAACCGACTCAAGTGAAGCGAGAAAAACGAAAATAACGATTATTTTTTAAATTACTCATATTGATTCAATACAAGGCTCAAGAACCACTCAATGTAGATGATTCATGAATGAGGTTGCTTTAAGACGGGGAAGGAAGATATGTAGGATAGTAAAGGATGTTAAGTTATTTTGTGTACATAGTGTAACTAGTGAGCAAACCAAAATGAGCTGACTCATTTTATAGTTTACCAAGAGAAGGTTAACCAATCAGAAGACTTGAAATATTCGATCCGATGTGTATAAAGGCGGCCATTATTTTTTTGTTTTTCTTGTCGGAATATCTACTGCTAACCTGTCATATGAAAGACTTGAAGAACTACGCTTTCTTACTCTCTCCGAATATCCACTGCCAACGTCTGATATGGAAGACCTTAAGAATTCCTGAATAGATGCTACTAGATATTGGTGCTGTGTCATTGAACAAATTACTTACTACGTCGGATTTCTACATTCAAACTGCATTAAACATGTTTTAAGAAAGATTGGCGCTAAACTTAAAGAGGTTAAGATTTAGTTATCGCATAAGCATATTCTCAGGAATCTGTTCCATAAAAAAGCAGTTCCTGGAGAGAATGTGCCCGAATGTAACGTCCTTCATACCAGTGGAATGCGAACAGAATGAGGATGAACCCACCCTGTAGACGTGGCCTTAGCAGTGAAGGCATGAACTGATGGAACTAGCGAATAGAGCTCGTCTGAGCATTTGCAAAGGTAATAGCGATAGAACAATGACAATCTTTCATCGTTTTGCCTGTTGGAAAAAAATCACAGGGAAACAATGTTAAAGCGGTGGGAAAGTGACAGTAACAATAACATTGAAAATTCTTCTTTGCCTCTTGTCAAGAATTTCTAGATTCACAACAAAAACAGCAGACTAGTTGTGGCAACAATATGGCATACTCAAAGAGGTTCAAGACATATTCTGTCGAGAAAATGGTCTAAAACGCCATATTAAACCGATATTTCGTTGCATCAGAACTGATTTGTCATAATCGATCTACTTCCTGCCAGTAGAAAACGTTAAATGAAGAACAGGCAAGGAATTGCTCCCCTGGAGGTTAGCATCAGCCATTTTGATGGAATGCAAAAATAAGTTTCTTCAAGATCATTCAAAGTGAACAGTTTCGTTTTGGGGGTGTTAAAATGAACACGCCATTTCTTGCCCAATTAACTGGGAGATTGAAAGTCAATGTTAATTTGCCTTTTTTGGTCATATCAGACTTACCATTAACTTCAGATTCAAAATTTTCCAAGGAGCACTAGTATGCTGGATTAGTTTATTGATTCGTGAATTTGGTGACTTATCAAATGTCTTCAACCAGGTGGTATGGAATCAGACTCATTGGAAACCGGGTGAACACAATTGAGCAGTATTAAAAAGAGAACTAGACGAGGAATCCCTGTGCATGGAGAGTGGAATGAGAACAATCTACCTCCGTAGATGAAATAAAGGGTTTCGTTCGAAATCCTTTAAATGTTTCCCGGGACAAAAAGTATCTGAAAAAAGACACAGATGTCGAAACATCATAATAACATCAAAGATGAAGACAATAGTTTGGTTTGGTTTGGTTTACGTCATGTCAACCTCAATCAGTTACTTAATGCCGACAAGATTTTTTTATTGCTGGTAAGACCTTTTCCAAAAATGTATTGCTGGCAATATTTTTTTTCTTCAAATAAACATTGCTTGTAATAAGGTATTGCTGGTAATAATTATTTACAAAAATGTATTGCTGGCAATATTTTTTTTCTTAAAAAAACATTGCTTGTAATAAGGTATTGCGGGTAATAATTATTTACAAAAATGTATTGCTGGCAATATTTTTTTTCTTAAAAAAACATTGCTTGTAATAAGGTATTGCTGGTAATAATTATTTACAAAAATGTATTGCTGGCAATATTTTTTTTCTTCAAAAAACATTGCTTGTAATAAGGTATTGCTGGTAATAATTATTTACAAAAATGTATTGCTGGCAATATTTTTTTCTTCAAATAAACATTGCTTGTAATAAGATATTGCTGGTAATAATTATTTACAAAAACGTATTGCTGGCAATATTTTTTTTCTTAAAAAAGCATTGCTTGTAATAAGGTATTGCTGGTAATAATTATTTACAAAAATGTATTGCTGGCAATATTTTTTTTCTTAAAAAAACATTGCTTGTAATAAGGTATTGCTGGTAATAATTATTTACAAAAATGTATTGCTGGCAATATATTTTTTCTTAAAAAAACATTGCTTGTAATAAGGTATTGCTGGTAATAATTATTTACAAAAATGTATTGCTGGCAATATTTTTTTTCTTAAAAAAACATTGCTTGTAATAATGTATTGCTGGTAATAATTATTTACAAAAATGCATTGCTGGCAATATATTTTTTCTTAAAAAAACATTGCTTGTAATAAGGTATTGCAGGTAATAATTATTTACAAAAATGTATTGCTGGCAATATTTTTTTCTTAAAAAAACATTGCTTGTAATAATGTATTGCTGTTAATAATTATTTACAAAAATGTATTGCTGGCAATATTTTTTTCTTAAAAAAACATTCCTTGTAATAATGTATTGCTGGTAATAATTATTTACAAAAATGTATTGCTGGCAATATTTTTTTTCTTAAAAAAACATTACTTGTAATAAGGTATTGCTGGTAATAATTATTTACAAATATGTATTGCTGGCAATATTTTTTTTCTTAAAAAAACATTGCTTGTAATAAGGTATTGCTGGTAATAATTATTTACAAAAATGTATTGCTGGCAATATTTTTTTCTTAAAAGAACATTGCTTGTAATAATGTATTGCTGGTAATAATTATTTACAAAAATGTATTGCTGGCAATATTTTTTTCTTAAAAAAACATTGCGTGTAATAATGTATTGCTGGTAATAATTATTTACAAAAATGTATTGCTGGCAATATTTTTTTCTTAAAAAAACATTGCTTGTAATAATGTATTGCTGGTCATAATTATTTACAAAAATGTATTGCTGGCAATATTTTTTTCTTAAAAAACATTGCTTGTAATAAGGTATTGCTGGTAATAATTATTTACAAAAATGTATTGCTGGCAATATTTTTTTCTTAAAAAAACATTGCTTGTAATAAGGTATTGCTGGTAATAATTATTTACAAAAATGTATTGCTGGCAATATTTTTTTTCTTCAAAAAACATTGCTTGTAATAAGGTATTGCTGGTAATAATTATTTACAAAAATGTATTGCTGGCAATATTTTTTTCTTCAAATAAACATTGCTTGTAATAAGGTATTGCTGGTAATAATTATTTACAAAAACGTATTGCTGGCAATATTTTTTTTCTTAAAAAAGCATTGCTTGTAATAAGGTATTGCTGGTAATAATTATTTACAAAAATGTATTGCTGGCAATATTTTTTTTCTTAAAAAAACATTGCTTGTAATAAGGTATTGCTGGTAATAATTATTTACAAAAATGTATTGCTGGCAATATATTTTTTCTTAAAAAAACATTGCTTGTAATAAGGTATTGCTGGTAATAATTATTTACAAAAATGTATTGCTGGCAATATTTTTTTTCTTAAAAAAACATTGCTTGTAATAATGTATTGCTGGTAATAATTATTTACAAAAATGCATTGCTGGCAATATATTTTTTCTTAAAAAAACATTGCTTGTAATAAGGTATTGCAGGTAATAATTATTTACAAAAATGTATTGCTGGCAATATTTTTTTCTTAAAAAAACATTGCTTGTAATAAGGTATTGCTGGTAATAATTATTTACAAAAATGTATTGCTGGCAATATTTTTTTCTTAAAAAACATTGCTTGTAATAAGGTATTGCTGGTAATAATTATTTACAAAAATGTATTGCTGGCAATATTTTTTTCTTAAAAAAACATTGCTTGTAATAAGGTATTGCTGGTAATAATTATTTACAAAAATGTATTGCTGGCAATATTTTTTTTCTTCAAAAAACATTGCTTGTAATAAGGTATTGCTGGTAATAATTATTTACAAAAATGTATTGCTGGCAATATTTTTTTCTTCAAATAAACATTGCTTGTAATAAGGTATTGCTGGTAATAATTATTTACAAAAACGTATTGCTGGCAATATTTTTTTTCTTAAAAAAGCATTGCTTGTAATAAGGTATTGCTGGTAATAATTATTTACAAAAATGTATTGCTGGCAATATTTTTTTTCTTAAAAAAACATTGCTTGTAATAAGGTATTGCTGGTAATAATTATTTACAAAAATGTATTGCTGGCAATATATTTTTTCTTAAAAAAACATTGCTTGTAATAAGGTATTGCTGGTAATAATTATTTACAAAAATGTATTGCTGGCAATATTTTTTTTCTTAAAAAAACATTGCTTGTAATAATGTATTGCTGGTAATAATTATTTACAAAAATGCATTGCTGGCAATATATTTTTTCTTAAAAAAACATTGCTTGTAATAAGGTATTGCAGGTAATAATTATTTACAAAAATGTATTGCTGGCAATATTTTTTTCTTAAAAAAACATTGCTTGTAATAAGGTATTGCTGGTAATAATTATTTACAAAAATGTATTGCTGGCAATATTTTTTTTCTTAAAAAAACATTGCTTGTAATAATGTATTGCTGGTAATAATTATTTACAAAAATGTATTGCTGGCAATATTTTTTTTCTTAAAAAAACATTGCTTGTAATAAGGTATTGCTGGTAATAATTATTTACAAAAATGTATTGCTGGCAATATTTTTTTTCTTAAAAAAACATTGCTTGTAATAATGTATTGCAGGTAATAATTATTTACAAAAATGTATTGCTGGCAATATTTTTTTCTTAAAAGAACATTGCTTGTAATAATGTATTGCTTGTAATAATTATTTACAAAAATGTATTGCTGGCAATATTTTTTTCTTAAAAAAACATTGCTTGTAATAATGTATTGCTGTTAATAATTATTTACAAAAATGTATTGCTGGCAATATTTTTTTCTTAAAAATACATTCCTTGTAATAATGTATTGCTGGTAATAATTATTTACAAAAATGTATTGCTGGCAATATTTTTTTTCTTAAAAAAACATTACTTGTAATAAGGTATTGCTGGTAATAATTATTTACAAATATGTATTGCTGGCAATATTTTTTTTCTTAAAAAAACATTGCTTGTAATAAGGTATTGCTGGTAATAATTATTTACAAAAATGTATTGCTGGCAATATATTTTTTCTTAAAAAAACATTGCTTGTAATAAGGTATTGCTGGTAATAATTATTTACAAAAATGTATTGCTGGCAATATTTTTTTTCTTAAAAAAACATTGCTTGTAATAATGTATTGCTGGTAATAATTATTTACAAAAATGCATTGCTGGCAATATATTTTTTCTTAAAAAAACATTGCTTGTAATAAGGTATTGCAGGTAATAATTATTTACAAAAATGTATTGCTGGCAATATTTTTTTCTTAAAAAAACATTGCTTGTAATAAGGTATTGCTGGTAATAATTATTTACAAAAATGTATTGCTGGCAATATTTTTTTCTTAAAAAACATTGCTTGTAATAAGGTATTGCTGGTAATAATTATTTACAAAAATGTATTGCTGGCAATATTTTTTTCTTAAAAAAACATTGCTTGTAATAAGGTATTGCTGGTAATAATTATTTACAAAAATGTATTGCTGGCAATATTTTTTTTCTTCAAAAAACATTGCTTGTAATAAGGTATTGCTGGTAATAATTATTTACAAAAATGTATTGCTGGCAATATTTTTTTCTTCAAATAAACATTGCTTGTAATAAGGTATTGCTGGTAATAATTATTTACAAAAACGTATTGCTGGCAATATTTTTTTTCTTAAAAAAGCATTGCTTGTAATAAGGTATTGCTGGTAATAATTATTTACAAAAATGTATTGCTGGCAATATTTTTTTTCTTAAAAAAACATTGCTTGTAATAAGGTATTGCTGGTAATAATTATTTACAAAAATGTATTGCTGGCAATATATTTTTTCTTAAAAAAACATTGCTTGTAATAAGGTATTGCTGGTAATAATTATTTACAAAAATGTATTGCTGGCAATATTTTTTTTCTTAAAAAAACATTGCTTGTAATAATGTATTGCTGGTAATAATTATTTACAAAAATGCATTGCTGGCAATATATTTTTTCTTAAAAAAACATTGCTTGTAATAAGGTATTGCAGGTAATAATTATTTACAAAAATGTATTGCTGGCAATATTTTTTTCTTAAAAAAACATTGCTTGTAATAAGGTATTGCTGGTAATAATTATTTACAAAAATGTATTGCTGGCAATATTTTTTTTCTTAAAAAAACATTGCTTGTAATAATGTATTGCTGGTAATAATTATTTACAAAAATGTATTGCTGGCAATATTTTTTTTCTTAAAAAAACATTGCTTGTAATAAGGTATTGCTGGTAATAATTATTTACAAAAATGTATTGCTGGCAATATTTTTTTTCTTAAAAAAACATTGCTTGTAATAATGTATTGCAGGTAATAATTATTTACAAAAATGTATTGCTGGCAATATTTTTTTCTTAAAAGAACATTGCTTGTAATAATGTATTGCTTGTAATAATTATTTACAAAAATGTATTGCTGGCAATATTTTTTTCTTAAAAAAACATTGCTTGTAATAATGTATTGCTGTTAATAATTATTTACAAAAATGTATTGCTGGCAATATTTTTTTCTTAAAAATACATTCCTTGTAATAATGTATTGCTGGTAATAATTATTTACAAAAATGTATTGCTGGCAATATTTTTTTTCTTAAAAAAACATTACTTGTAATAAGGTATTGCTGGTAATAATTATTTACAAATATGTATTGCTGGCAATATTTTTTTTCTTAAAAAAACATTGCTTGTAATAAGGTATTGCTGGTAATAATTATTTACAAAAATGTATTGCTGGCAATATTTTTTTCTTAAAAGAACATTGCTTGTAATAATGTATTGCTGGTAATAATTATTTACAAAAATGTATTGCTGGCAATATTTTTTTCTTAAAAAAACATTGCGTGTAATAATGTATTGCTGGTAATAATTATTTACAAAAATGTATTGCTGGCAATATTTTTTTCTTAAAAAAACATTGCTTGTAATAATGTATTGCTGGTCATAATTATTTACAAAAATGTATTGCTGGCAATATTTTTTTCTTAAAAAACATTGCTTGTAATAAGGTATTGCTGGTAATAATTATTTACAAAAATGTATTGCTGGCAATATTTTTTTCTTAAAAAAACATTCCTTGTAATAATGTATTGCTGGTAATAATTATTTACAAAAATGTATTGCTGGCAATATTTTTTTCTTAAAAAAACATTGCTTGTAACAATGTATTGCTGGTAATAATTATTTACAAAAATGTATTGCTGGCAATATTTGTTTTCTTAAAAAAACATTGCTTGTAATAAGGTATTGCTGGTAATAATTATTTACAAAAATGTATTGCTGGCAATATTTTTTTTCTTCAAAAAACATTGCTTGTAATAAGGTATTGCTGGTAATAATTATTTACAAAAATGTATTGCTGGCAATATTTTTTTCTTCAAATAAACATTGCTTGTAATAAGGTATTGCTGGTAATAATTATTTACAAAAACGTATTGCTGGCAATATTTTTTTTCTTAAAAAAACATTGCTTGTAATAAGGTATTGCTGGTAATAATTATTTACAAAAATGTATTGCTGGCAATATTTTTTTTCTTAAAAAAACATTGCTTGTAATAAGGTATTGCTGGTAATAATTATTTACAAAAATGTATTGCTGGCAATATATTTTTTCTTAAAAAAACATTGCTTGTAATAAGGTATTGCTGGTAATAATTATTTACAAAAATGTATTGCTGGCAATATTTTTTTTCCTTAAAAAAACATTGCTTGTAATAATGTATTGCTGGTAATAATTATTTACAAAAATGCATTGCTGGCAATATATTTTTTCTTAAAAAAACATTGCTTGTAATAAGGTATTGCAGGTAATAATTATTTACAAAAATGTATTGCTGGCAATATTTTTTTCTTAAAAAAACATTCCTTGTAATAATGTATTGCTGGTAATAATTATTTACAAAAATGTATTGCTGGCAATATTTTTTTCTTAAAAAAACATTGCTTGTAACAATGTATTGCTGGTAATAATTATTTACAAAAATGTATTGCTGGCAATATTTGTTTTCTTAAAAAAACATTGCTTGTAATAAGGTATTGCTGGTAATAATTATTTACAAAAATGTATTGCTGGCAATATTTTTTTTCTTCAAAAAACATTGCTTGTAATAAGGTATTGCTGGTAATAATTATTTACAAAAATGTATTGCTGGCAATATTTTTTTCTTCAAATAAACATTACTTGTAATAAGGTATTGCTGGTAATAATTATTTACAAAAACGTATTGCTGGCAATATTTTTTTTCTTAAAAAAACATTGCTTGTAATAAGGTATTGCTGGTAATAATTATTTACAAAAATGTATTGCTGGCAATATTTTTTTTCTTAAAAAAACATTGCTTGTAATAAGGTATTGCTGGTAATAATTATTTACAAAAATGTATTGCTGGCAATATTTTTTTTCTTAAAAAAACATTACTTGTAATAAGGTATTGCTGGTAATAATTATTTACAAATATGTATTGCTGGCAATATTTTTATTCTTAAAAAAACATTGCTTGTAATAAGGTATTGCTGGTAATAATTATTTACAAAAATGTATTGCTGGCAATATTTTTTTCTTAAAAGAACATTGCTTGTAATAATGTATTGCTGGTAATAATTATTTACAAAAATGTATTGCTGGCAATATTTTTTTCTTAAAAAAACATTGCGTGTAATAATGTATTGCTGGTAATAATTATTTACAAAAATGTATTGCTGGCAATATTTTTTTCTTAAAAAAACATTGCTTGTAATAATGTATTGCTGGTCATAATTATTTACAAAAATGTATTGCTGGCAATAATTTTTTCTTAAAAAACATTGCTTGTAATAATGTATTGCTGGTAATAATTATTTACAAAAATGTATTGCTGGCAATATTTTTTTCTTAAAAAAACATTCCTTGTAATAATGTATTGCTGGTAATAATTATTTACAAAAATGTATTGCTGGCAATATTTTTTTCTTAAAAAAACATTGCTTGTAACAATGTATTGCTGGTAATAATTATTTACAAAAATGTATTGCTGGCAATATTTGTTTTCTTAAAAAAACATTGCTTGTAATAAGGTATTGCTGGTAATAATTATTTACAAAAATGTATTGCTGGCAATATTTTTTTTCTTAAAAAAACATTGCTTGTAATAAGGTATTGCTGGTAATAATTATTTACAAAAATGTATTGCTGGCAATATTTTTTTCTTAAACGAACATTGCTTGTAATAATGTATTGCTGGTAATAATTATTTACAAAAATGTATTGCTGGCAATATTTTTTTCTTAAAAAAACATTGCTTGTAATAATGTATTGCTGGTCATAATTATTTACAAAAATGTATTGCTGGCAATATTTTTTTCTTAAAAAACATTGCTTGTAATAATGTATTGCTGCTAATAATTATTTACAAAAATGTATTGCTGGCAATATTTTTTTCTTAAAAAAACACTGCTTGTAATAATGTATTGCTGGTAATAATTATTTACAAAAATGTATTGCTGGCAATATTTTTTTCTTAAAAAAACATTCCTTGTAATAATGTATTGCTGGTAATAATTATTTACAAAAATGTATTGCTGGCAATATTTTTTTCTTAAAAAAACATTGCTGGTAACAATGTATTGCTGGTAATAATTATTTACAAAAATGTACTGCTGGCAATATTTGTTTTCTTAAAAAAACATTGCTTGTAATAAGGTATTGCTGGTAATAATTATTTACAAAAATGTATTGCTGGCAATATTTTTTTTCTTAAAAAAACATTGCTTGTAATAAGGTATTGCTGGTAATAATTATTTACAAAAATGTATTGCTGGCAATATTTTTTTCTTAAAAGAACATTGCTTGTAATAATGTATTGCTGGTAATAATTATTTACAAAAATGTATTGCTGGCAATATTTTTTTCTTAAAAAAACATTGCTTGTAATAATGTATTGCTGGTCATAATTATTTACAAAAATGTATTGCTGGCAATATTTTTTTCTTAAAAAACATTGCTTGTAATAATGTATTGCTGGTAATAATTATTTACAAAAATGTATTGCTGGCAATATTTTTTTCTTAAAAAAACATTGCTTGTAATAATGTATTGCTGGTAATAATTATTTACAAAAATGTATTGCTGGCAATATTTTTTTCTTAAAAAAACATTCCTTGTAATAATGTATTGCTGGTAATAATTATTTACAAAAATGTATTGCTGGCAATATTTTTTTCTTAAAAAAACATTGCTTGTAACAATGTATTGCTGGTAATAATTATTTACAAAAATGTATTGCTGGCAATATTTGTTTTCTTAAAAAAACATTGCTTGTAATAAGGTATTGCTGATAATAATTATTTACAAAAATGTATTGCTGGCCATATTTTTTTTCTTAAAAAAACATTGCTTGTAATAAGGTATTGCTGGTAATAATTATTTGCAAAAATGTATTGCTGGCAATATTTTTTTCTTAAAAGAACATTGCTTGTAATAATGTATTGCTGGTAACAATTATTTACAAAAATGTATTGCTGGCAATATTTTTTTCTTAAAAAAACATTGCTTGTAATAATGTATTGCTGGTCATAATTATTTACAAAAATGTATTGCTGGCAATATTTTTTTCTTAAAAAACATTGCTTGTAATAATGTATTGCTGGTAATAATTATTTACAAAAATGTATTGCTGGCAATATTTGTTTTCTTAAAAAAACATTGCTTGTAATAAGGTATTGCTGGTAATAATTATTTACAAAAATGTATTGCTGGCAATATTTTTTTTCTTCAAAAAACATTGCTTGTAATAAGGTATTGCTGGTAATAATTATTTACAAAAATGTATTGCTGGCAATATTTTTTTCTTCAAATAAACATTGCTTGTAATAAGGTATTGCTGGTAATAATTATTTACAAAAACGTATTGCTGGCAATATTTTTTTTCTTAAAAAAACATTGCTTGTAATAAGGTATTGCTGGTAATAATTATTTACAAAAATGTATTGCTGGCAATATTTTTTTTCTTAAAAAAACATTGCTTGTAATAAGGTATTGCTGGTAATAATTATTTACAAAAATGTATTGCTGGCAATATATTTTTTCTTAAAAAAACATTGCTTGTAATAAGGTATTGCTGGTAATAATTATTTACAAAAATGTATTGCTGGCAATATTTTTTTTCTTAAAAAAACATTGCTTGTAATAATGTATTGCTGGTAATAATTATTTACAAAAATGCATTGCTGGCAATATATTTTTTCTTAAAAAAACATTGCTTGTAATAAGGTATTGCAGGTAATAATTATTTACAAAAATGTATTGCTGGCAATATTTTTTTTCTTAAAAAAACATTGCTTGTAATAATGTATTGCTGGTAATAATTATTTACAAAAATGCATTGCTGGCAATATTTTTTTCTTAAAAAAACATTGCTTGTAATAAGGTATTGCAGGTAATAATTATTTACAAAAATGTATTGCTGGCAATATTTTTTTCTTAAAAAAACATTGCTTGTAATAATGTATTGCTGGTCATAATTATTTACAAAAATGTATTGCTGGCAATATTTTTTTCTTAAAAAACATTGCTTGTAATAATGTATTGCTGGTAATAATTATTTACAAAAATGTATTGCTGGCAATATTTTTTTCTTAAAAAAACATTGCTTGTAATAATGTATTGCTGGTAATAATTATTTACAAAAATGTATTGCTGGCAATATTTTTTTCTTAAAAAAACATTCCTTGTAATAATGTATTGCTGGTAATAATTATTTACAAAAATGTATTGCTGGCAATATTTTTTTCTTAAAAAAACATTGCTTGTAACAATGTATTGCTGGTAATAATTATTTACAAAAATGTATTGCTGGCAATATTTGTTTTCTTAAAAAAACATTGCTTGTAATAAGGTATTGCTGATAATAATTATTTACAAAAATGTATTGCTGGCCATATTTTTTTTCTTAAAAAAACATTGCTTGTAATAAGGTATTGCTGGTAATAATTATTTGCAAAAATGTATTGCTGGCAATATTTTTTTCTTAAAAGAACATTGCTTGTAATAATGTATTGCTGGTAATAATTATTTACAAAAATGTATTGCTGGCAATATTTTTTTCTTAAAAAAACATTGCTTGTAATAATGTATTGCTGGTCATAATTATTTACAAAAATGTATTGCTGGCAATATTTTTTTCTTAAAAAACATTGCTTGTAATAATGTATTGCTGGTAATAATTATTTACAAAAATGTATTGCTGGCAATATTTGTTTTCTTAAAAAAACATTGCTTGTAATAAGGTATTGCTGGTAATAATTATTTACAAAAATGTATTGCTGGCAATATTTTTTTTCTTCAAAAAACATTGCTTGTAATAAGGTATTGCTGGTAATAATTATTTACAAAAATGTATTGCTGGCAATATTTTTTTCTTCAAATAAACATTGCTTGTAATAAGGTATTGCTGGTAATAATTATTTACAAAAACGTATTGCTGGCAATATTTTTTTTCTTAAAAAAACATTGCTTGTAATAAGGTATTGCTGGTAATAATTATTTACAAAAATGTATTGCTGGCAATATTTTTTTTCTTAAAAAAACATTGCTTGTAATAAGGTATTGCTGGTAATAATTATTTACAAAAATGTATTGCTGGCAATATATTTTTTCTTAAAAAAACATTGCTTGTAATAAGGTATTGCTGGTAATAATTATTTACAAAAATGTATTGCTGGCAATATTTTTTTTCTTAAAAAAACATTGCTTGTAATAATGTATTGCTGGTAATAATTATTTACAAAAATGCATTGCTGGCAATATATTTTTTCTTAAAAAAACATTGCTTGTAATAAGGTATTGCAGGTAATAATTATTTACAAAAATGTATTGCTGGCAATATTTTTTTCTTAAAAAAACATTCCTTGTAATAATGTATTGCTGGTAATAATTATTTACAAAAATGTATTGCTGGCAATATTTTTTTCTTAAAAAAACATTGCTTGTAACAATGTATTGCTGGTAATAATTATTTACAAAAATGTATTGCTGGCAATATTTGTTTTCTTAAAAAAACATTGCTTGTAATAAGGTATTGCTGGTAATAATTATTTACAAAAATGTATTGCTGGCAATATTTTTTTTCTTCAAAAAACATTGCTTGTAATAAGGTATTGCTGGTAATAATTATTTACAAAAATGTATTGCTGGCAATATTTTTTTCTTCAAATAAACATTGCTTGTAATAAGGTATTGCTGGTAATAATTATTTACAAAAACGTATTGCTGGCAATATTTTTTTTCTTAAAAAAACATTGCTTGTAATAAGGTATTGCTGGTAATAATTATTTACAAAAATGTATTGCTGGCAATATTTTTTTTCTTAAAAAAACATTGCTTGTAATAAGGTATTGCTGGTAATAATTATTTACAAAAATGTATTGCTGGCAATATATTTTTTCTTAAAAAAACATTGCTTGTAATAAGGTATTGCTGGTAATAATTATTTACAAAAATGTATTGCTGGCAATATTTTTTTTCTTAAAAAAACATTGCTTGTAATAATGTATTGCTGGTAATAATTATTTACAAAAATGCATTGCTGGCAATATATTTTTTCTTAAAAAAACATTGCTTGTAATAAGGTATTGCAGGTAATAATTATTTACAAAAATGTATTGCTGGCAATATTTTTTTCTTAAAAAAACATTGCTTGTAATAAGGTATTGCTGGTAATAATTATTTACAAAAATGTATTGCTGGCAATATTTTTTTTCTTAAAAAAACATTACTTGTAATAAGGTATTGCTGGTAATAATTATTTACAAATATGTATTGCTGGCAATATTTTTATTCTTAAAAAAACATTGCTTGTAATAAGGTATTGCTGGTAATAATTATTTACAAAAATGTATTGCTGGCAATATTTTTTTCTTAAAAGAACATTGCTTGTAATAATGTATTGCTGGTAATAATTATTTACAAAAATGTATTGCTGGCAATATTTTTTTCTTAAAAAAACATTGCGTGTAATAATGTATTGCTGGTAATAATTATTTACAAAAATGTATTGCTGGCAATATTTTTTTCTTAAAAAAAACATTGCTTGTAATAATGTATTGCTGGTCATAATTATTTACAAAAATGTATTGCTGGCAATATTTGTTTTCTTAAAAAAACATTGCTTGTAATAAGGTATTGCTGGTAATAATTATTTACAAAAATGTATTGCTGGCAATATTTTTTTTCTTAAAAAAACATTGCTTGTAATAAGGTATTGCTGGTAATAATTATTTACAAAAATGTATTGCTGGCAATATTTTTTTCTTAAAAGAACATTGCTTGTAATAATGTATTGCTGGTAATAATTATTTACAAAAATGTATTGCTGGCAATATTTTTTTCTTAAAAAAACATTGCTTGTAATAATGTATTGCTGGTCATAATTATTTACAAAAATGTATTGCTGGCAATATTTTTTTCTTCAAAAACATTGCTTGTAACAATGTATTGCTGCTAATAATTATTTACAAAAATGTATTGCTGGCAATATTTTTTTCTTAAAAAAACACTGCTTGTAATAATGTATTGCTGGTAATAATTATTTACAAAAATGTATTGCTGGCAATATTTTTTTCTTAAAAAAACATTCCTTGTAATAATGTATTGCTGGTAATAATTATTTACAAAAATGTATTGCTGGCAATATTTTTTTCTTAAAAAAACATTGCTGGTAACAATGTATTGCTGGTAATAATTACTTACAAAAATGTACTGCTGGCAATATTTGTTTTCTTAAAAAAACATTGCTTGTAATAAGGTATTGCTGGTAATAATTATTTACAAAAATGTATTGCTGGCAATATTTTTTTTCTTAAAAAAACATTGCTTGTAATAAGGTATTGCTGGTAATAATTATTTACAAAAATGTATTGCTGGCAATATTTTTTTCTTAAAAGAACATTGCTTGTAATAATGTATTGCTGGTAATAATTATTTACAAAAATGTATTGCTGGCAATATTTTTTTCTTAAAAAAACATTGCTTGTAATAATGTATTGCTGGTCATAATTATTTACAAAAATGTATTGCTGGCAATATTTTTTTCTTAAAAAACATTGCTTGTAATAATGTATTGCTGGTAATAATTATTTACAAAAATGTATTGCTGGCAATATTTTTTTCTTAAAAAAACATTGCTTGTAATAATGTATTGCTGGTAATAATTATTTACAAAAATGTATTGCTGGCAATATTTTTTTCTTAAAAAAACATTCCTTGTAATAATGTATTGCTGGTAATAATTATTTACAAAAATGTATTGCTGGCAATATTTTTTTCTTAAAAAAACATTGCTTGTAACAATGTATTGCTGGTAATAATTATTTACAAAAATGTATTGCTGGCAATATTTGTTTTCTTAAAAAAACATTGCTTGTAATAAGGTATTGCTGGTAATAATTATTTACAAAAATGTATTGCTGGCCATATTTTTTTTCTTAAAAAAACATTGCTTGTAATAAGGTATTGCTGGTAATAATTATTTGCAAAAATGTATTGCTGGCAATATTTTTTTCTTAAAAGAACATTGCTTGTAATAATGTATTGCTGGTAATAATTATTTACAAAAATGTATTGCTGGCAATATTTTTTTCTTAAAAAAACATTGCTTGTAATAATGTATTGCTGGTCATAATTATTTACAAAAATGTATTGCTGGCAATATTTTTTTCTTAAAAAACATTGCTTGTAATAATGTATTGCTGGTAATAATTATTTACAAAAATGTATTGCTGGCAATATTTTTTTCTTAAAAAAACATTGCTTGTAATAATGTATTGCTGGTAATAATTATTTACAAAAATGTATTGCTGGCAATATTTTTTTCTTAAAAAACATTCCTTGTAATAATGTATTGCTGGTAATAATTATTTACAAAAATGTATTGCTGGCAATATTTTTTTCTTAAAAAAACATTGCTTGTAACAATGTATTGCTGGTAATAATTATTTACAAAAATGTATTGCTGGCAATATTTGTTTTCTTAAAAAAAACATTGCTTGTAATAAGGTATTGCTGGTAATAATTATTTACAAAAATGTATTGCTGGCAATATTTTTTTCTTAAAAAAACATTGCTTGTAACAATGTATTGCTGGTAATAATTATTTACAAAAATGTATTGCTGGCAATATTTGTTTTCTTAAAAAAAACATTGCTTGTAATAAGGTATTGCTGGTAATAATTATTTACAAAAATGTATTGCTGGCAATATTTTTTTTCTTAAAAAAACATTGCTTGTAATAAGGTATTGCTGGTAATAATTATTTATAAAAATGTATTGCTGGCAATATTTTTTTCTTAAAAGAACATTGCTTGTAATAATGTATTGCTGGTAATAATTATTTACAAAAATGTATTGCTGGCAATATTTTTTTCTTAAAAAAACATTGCTTGTAATAATGTATTGCTGGTCATAATTATTTACAAAAATGTATTGCTGGCAATATTTTTTTCTTAAAAAACATTGCTTGTAATAATGTATTGCTGGTAATAATTATTTACAAAAATGTATTGCTGGCAATATTTTTTTCTTAAAAAAACATTGCTTGTAATAATGTATTGCTGGTAATAATTATTTACAAAAATGTATTGCTGGCAATATTTTTTTCTTAAAAAAACATTCCTTGTAATAATGTATTGCTGGTAATAATTATTTACAAAAATGTATTGCTGGCAATATTTTTTTCTTAAAAAAACATTGCTTGTAACAATGTATTGCTGGTAATAATTATTTAAAAAAATGTATTGCTGGCAATATTTTTCCTTCAAAAATTTATTGCTGATAATATTTTTTACTCAGAAATGTATTGTTGTTAATATTTTTTCCTCCTAAAATCTATTGCTGGTAAAAGATTTGTCATCACAAATGTATTGCTGGTAAATCTTTCCTCAAATATATTGCTGGTAATATTTATTTTCTTCAAAAATGTATTGCTTGTAATAATGTCTGGCGTACGGACACCCCATTGAGCGACTACACTCTTGTTGAACAACGTGCAGTACTGGGATTTCTGTGGACAGATGGAGCCGAACCTGCGTAAGTCCATCTCAGTTGGTGCATGCACCATGAATCAACGAATGGTATATAAGTCGGTAGGACGCTTTAATTGGGGAAGAACTAAGGTAACGGACGAAAGCCGAGCTGGTCGCCCATCGACGTTGCGCAGGGAAGAACACAATCAGAGTGTGAACGCCGTGATCAGAAAAGACCGATGTATAGTATTAGCACAAGTGATGGCAATTGCGGGTATTGGCTATGGATCTGCAAAAAAACAATAGTTCATGATGACATGGTGTACTACAATGTTTTTGCGCGTAAGCAAGGAGACGCAACATCGATGCGTTGCAGAACAGCGTCTTTTCGGAAGGGAGGGAGCTCGTTGAACGTTACCCAGTTGTGCATCGCCTTGTAGGTGGTGGACTATGGGGACATGTGATATATGCACTTTTTCTTCATCAGTGCAAAAATAAGCAAATCGATTGTATAGAAATCGCCATTAGTTTTTGATTTAATCTCGTATATAAATAAATAATAATATGGAGGCACAGTGGAGTAATGGATAGCGGCTCGGATTGAGGAATCGGAGAGCCGAGTTCGAATTCCAGTCGAATCCATTACATTCACTTACGTGTTAATATCGTTTGGAAAGATATGTATCCTCTTCTTCTTCCCCCATACCGGATTCTATAACCTTGGATATAGAAAAAAAATCCGCCTCGTCAGTCATGTATCGCCTAAGTGTGCATGACGCATAACTGACTAACTCACAAAATAACCGTAACTCATAAAAGGAGGCAAGGTCGTGTAATAGATTGAACCGAGTTCGAATTCCAGTCGAATCCATTACATTCACTTACGTGCTAATAACCTTGGGAAAGGTATGAATCCTCTTTTTCTCCTACCAGCTATAGGTAAATAGGACAGACCGGGTTCTATAGCCTTGGATGGCAACTGGTCTACCGCAGAAAGTAATGGCTACCTACTCCGGGAGAAAATTCTGCCTCGTCAGTCTTGTATCACCTAAGGGTGTATCATGTATGACACATAACTGACTGACTCATAAAATGACTGTAACTC
Organism: Acanthosepion esculentum; assembly: GCA_964036315.1. Classification (NCBI taxonomy): domain Eukaryota; kingdom Metazoa; phylum Mollusca; class Cephalopoda; order Sepiida; family Sepiidae; genus Acanthosepion; species Acanthosepion esculentum. The sequence goes on from OZ038503.1 coordinate 15,571,344, forward strand.
AGAAAGTGGATTGAGCCGAGTTCGAATTCCAGTCGAATCCATTACATTCACTTACGTGCTAATACCCTTGGCAAAGGTATGAATCCTCTTCTCTTCTCACCCAGATATGTAACCTAGAAGAAGGAAAAAACTCTTAATTCAAAACCGGCCTGGAGAGTTTTGGCTATCTTGCCCAAGCAACACCACTTCTACTCTGGCTGCAATACGCATGCTGCCCTACGACCCTACGGGTTACAGAATAAAAATTAAAATAAATATCGCTAAAGCTAGGCTACGTCGACACTTCAGATAAAATGCACATTTCTTATTCTAAAAGAAACAAGATCAAACTGTAGTCTTTAAAATAAAAACAGTAATTTGAAGTTTGTTTTGCAAACGTTTATTGCTAATCCTCAATGTGATATTTTTATTGTGTGACAGAAAGTAATCTGAGAGTGGTCAATAGGTTATTGTCCAGCAATTAACGCAATAAGTGCGACATCCGATATGCTTTCGGGTCAAGCAGTTGACATAGTTTCGTCAAAGAGGTTCTCGCTAAACACTTTGCAGCCCCGGTCAATCAATGCCATTGTTTGTAGTGGCATATCTGGAGTTCTCTAGTTGCAAGAACGTGACTGAATCAAGTGGGTTTTTCTTTTCGGCGGACTTATTGTATTTGAGGGTCAATGAACTCCAGTGGCTATGGCGACGATCTAAATGAAGTCTATCTTGTAGAAAGAGAATCGGAAAAGGTTTGATTATGGAGAATAAGAAGCTTTGGAATCCTTTTTGGTGCAAGATTCAAAGGAATTTTACCAACTTTGTATCATAAAATAATAATGGAAAAGGAATCATTTCTTTCTTTGTTTTTTCTTCCTTCCTTTCTTCTTTCTATCGTCAATTTTCTTTCTTTTTATTGTCTATTTTGTTTGTTTCTTTCTTTCTTACTTTCTTTCGGCTTTTTTCTTTCTTTTTTTCTTTCGTTCATCTTTTTTTCTTCTTCATTCTTTCTTTCAGTCCATCTTTCTTTCTGAATCTGAAATTTCTGGAAAACGAGTAATGTAATAATCCAGGAGATAAAGGTGATTTTCTAACCGGAGCTTAGATGTGACACAAGGCCGTAAGTAAGGGGCACCCGATGAGGATCGAACTCATTATTCAGTCGTGATTCATGTAGCGAGGCAATCTTGCAAACCATTACCCCACGTAGAGCTACCCAAATGATTTTCTAAGCGTAGCTTAGATTTGGCACAATGTCTAAAGTGTGGGTCACCCAGTGAGGATCGAAGTCCCTATTCAGTAATTACTCCCTAATCCAGGAGAGAAAAACAAATAATCCAAACTACGTTCGTTAATCTTTACTCTAACGCTAATATTAATTTAATAACAAAATTAAATTTGAAGCTTTTAGCTTCCATTTTTGAAACATGGTTATTACTGTGTAGCGAAAACAAATATTTTAAATCAGTTAATTTATAATATTAATGCTCTGTAAATTTATGAGCACTATTGTGTAAAAATAAAAATATCTATAAGAACACCGGATTATATATCTTACTGTTCTTTCTTTTTATTTACACACACACACACACACACACACACACACACACACACACAGATATATATATATATATATATATGTATGTATATATATATATATATATATATATATATATATATATATATATATATATATATATATATTCAGGTGTTTGGATATGAGTTTGTGACCCCGGGTTTCAAAGTTTGTCTGATGATCATAAAAACGTGAAACCCATGATCACAACCTTATATCCATACAAATGAATATGTTAGCTCGATCACTGATATTGAGCGCTTTCCATTAAGTACTAACGCATACAAAGTAATATATATATATATATATATATATATATATATATATATATATATATATATATAATTATTTATTCGAAAATTATAACATAAATCTACTATCTATATTTCTTATGTTGTCTGTCTGTGTGTCTGTCGTGGGCGTTGTTACCTCACCCAGGCCGCATTTCTCAACCGATTTCGATGCGGTTTTCACCAGCAAATGGCTGCCGTAAGGACATGACAGAGCCCGATTATTGAGTTCGGACTCAGGTTCCGAAAAATCGATAATCGTTAAAATCTACTTACAGAAGGAATGATCGCATTTCAACCAAATTTGACACCCTCTAAGAGTCTACCATTAGAAGTGTTGTCCAGAAGTTTCATGAACACGGACCCCTAAACAGCGCGTAAAATCGATAAAACCCAAAAACCGATACGCCAGATTGCACCTCAACCGCATGTCGGTTTTTAGCGATAGAATAAATAAAATAAAAAATAAAATACATAAAAACAAATAAAAATAATCAACCCTAATAAGTAAATAAAGTATATAATAATAAACAAATTAACAAACCAATCCCACCAAAATAATCGTCAGAATAGACTACAACAACGAATCCAAAAATTGGACGTAAAAATAGCTATAACTGCCATATATCACTACGTTACTCAAAAATGTTATTTATTCGTCCAATGTTTAGATTGCTTGACGTAGTCTATTCTGTTATTTTGATGGGTGGACAGTTTTTAATTTATTTATTTGTATTGATTATTTTTACTTGTTTTTTATTATTTCTGCTTAATTTTATTAGTTCTAACGGTTATTTAAGCGGGGGCGATTTGTTAATTTGTTCATTTATTTAATTATTTGGATTAATTTTTATTAGTTTTTTTTATTTATTTACTTATTATTTATTTTGTATATTTTGATTTACTCTATTTGGTTTTCGATTTTTGAGTAACGTAGTGATATATGCCAGTTATAGCTATTTTTACGTCCAATTTTTGGATTCGTTGTTGTAGTCTATTCTGACGGTTATTTTGGTGGGATTGGTTTGTTAATTTGTTTATTATTATATACTTTATTTACTTATTTGGGTTGATTATTTTTATTTGTTTTTATGTATTTTATTTTTTATTTTATTCATTCTATTTCGTTTATTCTATGGTTGAACCATATGATATTTCTCTTCCTTTCTTGTGCTCTGAGTGTTTCCGGAAATCCACTATCTATTAGGGCTGTTTCGTAGTCTTTCTTAGCTTCGTTAAATATGGTTTTATTGTAAGAATTTTCGGAAAGCCTACGGTTAATTTTGGTATCTGTTTGATTATCGAAGGCGGGTGATTGGAGGATGTGTGAATGTACAGTGGTTTATCATTGGGTTTTCTGTATGGTTTATATGTGCCTTTTTTTGGTTGAATATAACATCTAGAAAGTCTACTTCGTTTAGGTTAGTTTTTATATCTATGTCAAATCCGTTTTTTTTAATCATTATTACTGCTTTTCTAGGTTTGTCTGTGTCTTGTTTGTTGTAGTTTCTTAAGATTATGAAACCGTTGTCCCTGTAGAGTCCTGTGTCATTTCTATCTATTATTTTGCTTAGTTCGTGTAGTAAATATATACCTAGGATTTCGCATCTTTTGCTCCGTCAAAGCTTCCCATTGTAGTGTCAAAGATCCCTTCTTTCTTTATACGTGTCTTCATTGTGGAATAGTCGTGATTTACGGGAGTGTTTAATGATATAGATTTCGTTTGTGTTTATTTTTATTTGTTCCTGGGCTAACGTGATGGCCTTATCTAGCATGGTTTCTGTTATGGATGGGTAAAATTCTTTTAAGTCTAATTGTATAAACTGGCAATTATGTTTGGTATTTATGTTCTAGAACCAGTAGAGTAGTGACCTTTATAGAGAGTTAGTGGTACACCATCTAACGACTTAAATAGTCGAAGTGTCAACGTTGATTGATTCCAAATCCATTGTTGAGCAATGTAAAACCGTTATATTCAGGCTGGTTGGTTTGAAATTTCTGCAAAAGTTTTTCCCCATTGGCATATCAAAAAGAGAGAACTTGATTGAACAAGTCTTCTTTATGTGCCGTACCCCCTCAGGACGTATGCAATCATGGCTCTCCACAACTTCCACTCATTTATAACACTTAATATATTTTGTCTTTCTGTTATTTCGCCTGAACCCTGTTCCGCTATCCAATTAATCAGGCTCACTGTCATGTGTTCTTTTCCTCGGTCCCTTCAATCTGTCCTGTGAGTATCAAATTTTTCAAGCACTCTTTCCTCATCATATGTCCTAGAAATTTCAACTGTCTCTTCTTGATGTTAGGTACGAGTTTCCTTTTTGTTTCGATTTTAATTAAAAATTTGTAGTTGCTCACATGTTCGGTCCATAATATCCTCATCATCCTTCTGTAGAGCCACATTTCTGTTGCTTCAGATCTCTTCTTCATCCTTAAGGAGATTGTCCAGCATTCATTATCACAGAGGAGGACATATATCACGTATCACTTTCATACACTTTTCTTTCTTTCTGTTGCTTCAGATCTTTTCTTCATCATTGAGGAGATTGTCCAGCACTGATTGCCACACAGGAGGACTGATACGTAACAGTTGATTACTCTTTTCCTTGTTTCTAGCGAGGTTTTTCTGTCTCTTAATACTCTGTTTATCTTTTGAAAGGCATCTTTCCCTATCCCAATGCGCCTTCGGATTTCAGTGCCACGCTTTCTGTCTTCTTTTGAAACACTTCACAGATATTTTAAGACACTTCCTAGATAAGGATTCTTTTTCTCCTGTGATCTGTAAGTTCCCAAATTAGAAGGACTGTCTTATCGGGAAGAGAAGTGGTACGCCACCTAGCGGCTTAAAGAGACGAAGTGTCAACGTCGATTTCTCATCAATGAATTTGGAATCAATGGAAAACGCGTTATATTCAGGCTGGTTGTTTTTAGATTTCTGAAAAACATTGGCATATTAAAAAGAAGCACACGATTAAACAAGTTTGCTTCTTCTTCATCTGCCGTGTCCTCTCAGGGCGTAGGATATCATGGCTCTCTACGGCTTCCTGTTATTTATAACTCTTTGTCTTTCTGTTATTTCTCCTAAACACTGTTCCACCATCAATTTACACAGGCTCACTAAGTATGTCATTCGCTCTTTTCCTCTTTCTCTCTTGCCTTCAATCTGTGCTGTGAGTTTCAAAATTTCCAAGCCTCCTTCCTCAACACGAGTGTGAGTATGCTTTGAAAATATAATATTTACTTTTGGGGTATGTTTTTGTAGCTTAATGAACTCCGATACCAAAAACATAATTCCGGGGCCGAGATTAAGTTCTGCAGTAAAAACACAATGTATGTCACAACATAAATTAGATTAATTTAAACTCTGTTCCTTTCAGCTTTGATTATAAGTTAACCTCAGCCTGTTTATACTTCCAAGTATAAAATGTTGTCTTTCGATTATAAATAGAAAGTCACAAGACCAACCGAAGTGGTGGTAATGACCGCACAGAATATCACAGCTCGATTAGTCACTAAATATCTAATTGTGTGCAGTCCCTGTAGTTCCCCTGTTTCTTCAATCTGACCCGCAACCAAGACCTCTGACAACTACTAATTTTGTCTTATAATAACTACTACTATTCGTGTCTGAAAGGTGTATGCAAATATCACAACCATTATTGGACGGATTTAGTATATCGTGATAACTTTTAGTCATTTGGTATCGCTTTGGTAACTAGTGTCTAGATTGGAACTGTTGTCGCTTGTCCGTTGAAGAATTAACACCTACTAGTATTTCCTCATTGGTCAGTTTGTAGTTCAAACTGACCATTGGAATATTTGGTAGTGAAAGGGCGAAAGAGAAGGAAGAATGAAGACTGACCACCACAACTTGGGTGGGGGGAGGAGGTTAGAATGGAATGCATCTTTACACATGTTAGTCCGTTATTAGTGGCCGCAGCCGACTGAGGAAGAAACTGCACCAGTAATGGAGACTGTCTATGGTCAATTGGGAAGGCAAAAGATCTTTAATCTTTTCTTCACGCTCTTAATGTAAAACGCGTTATATTCAGGCTGGTTGGTTGGTTTGGGATTTCTGCAAAACATTCTTATCATTGGCATATCAAAAAGAGAGAACTTGATTGGGCAAGTCTTCCTCTTTATGTGAAATGCCTCTGCAGTACATAGGCAATCATGGCTCTTCACAACTTCCTCTCATTTACAACTCTTAATATATTTTGTCTTTCTGTTATTTTTCCTAAAACCTGTTCCGCCATCCAATTAATCAAGCTCACTAAGTATGTTATGCGTTGTTTTCTTTCGTCCCTCTTGCATTCAGTCTGTCCTGTGAGTATCAAATTCTTCAAGCCCTCTATCCTCATATTATGTCCTAGAAATTTCAACTGTTTCTTCATGATGTTAGGTACAAGTTTCCTTTTTGTTTTGATTTTATCTAAAACTTTGTCGTTGCTCACATGTTTGCGCCATGGTATCCTCATCATCCTTCTGTAGAACCGCATCTTCATGTCGCTTTTTCATCTTTGAGGACATGGTCCAGTACTGAATGTTAAAGAGAAGCACTGTCATCACATAACAGTTCAGTTCTTTTTTCCTTGTTTCTAGCGAAATTTTTCTGTCTCTTAATGCTCTGCTTATTTTCTGAAAGGCATCTTTCCCTATCCCAATGCGCCTTCGGATTTCAGTCTAACACTTTCTGTCTTCTATTAAAACAGTTTCGAGATATTTTAATTTTTGTATATGTTTCATTTTGGTATCACGTTGGCCTCATCTTTTTCCTAACGTTAGTTACTTCAAAATAATAATTTTGTAAGCTGACACATTTAACGTCACCCCCCCCCCCATGTAGTTTTTATCTTCACGTTTTTGGCGGTGACACTTTTTTTTTTCTCTCTGGCAATAATACAATAATCCTTGGGTAAAAGATTTGATAGTATTCGCGGAAATGTGCAGCCTTGTAAATTCTGTTTTATAATACCATTAAACTGAATGTAATTCCAAATAAATGTGGTGTTTTCAATGCACAAATATTTTAGATTGGAAATTTGAACATGCGGTCAGCGAAGCGAGAGGTACAGAATTAGTTTTGATAAAGGAAAGAAGAGGGGTCTCATATTTCGACAGATTAAATAAACGAATACTTACATGTCGTAATTTCTGTGCTAAGGATTTATTTTCTCGCGCCTTTGATCTGAGGAAATCTCTTCCCGCTCCATGCTTTCCAGCCATCTTTAATCTGCAAAAATTTAAATGCAGTGTCAGTCGCTATCTACTGTCCTCTTGATTGCTACTTTCTTTTTCTATCATCTCTATCTATAAAAGGTAGAATGTGGGTGTGTGTATGTGTGTATGTCTGTGTGTATGTGTGTCTGTCTGTGTGTGTGTATGTATGTGTGTGTATGTGTGTGTGTGTGTGTGTTTGTTTGTGTGTGTGTGTGTGTGTGTGTGTGTGTGTGTGTGTGTGTGTGTGTGTAACGAATGAACGGCCGCAATTTTCGACGGATTTGCATGAAAATTTATATGCACAGGCTCCTAGTTAGTGCCAAGGTCAAGACCGACATTGCATTTCCCAACTCCCATCGATAGTGGAAATAATCGTTGTTTTCACGCTTCTACGGCAGTTTTCATGTAGTTTGCGGCCATTTTCTACTGGCCAGAGTGAGAGCCTATAGCTGGCTGCCACGAATAGGCAGGAAGATTCTATTGGCCAGCGTGAGAGCCAACAGCTGACTGACATGAATGTTAACTAGCATGCTATCATGCAAAAAAATCGATAGCTGCATTCGTCACAAGTGGGAAAAATTTTAAACTACATGCCACTTTACTCCAATTGGCTCATTCGCTTACTTAAACTCAACGTTGATTCTGATTCCGCAGAACTATGTTCTGTGTGAAAAAGTATTTCTGGTTAACATTCTTTTTTCATTCGGTTTTTCCAGTTACGAGTGCTTTTTTAAAGCTGATCGTTTTGTGTGCCTTTTGTTTAGTTCTTTTTTCGTAACAGATTTAATGTTTAGTATAGAGCTTAGAAAAAATTCGCAGTGTGAGATAGACATGAAGTAAGGCATGTAGCAACATCAGCACGGCAAAGGGCACTACTTTAAAGGCAAGGAAGGGCACAGATATTTTAAGTCAAGTGATAGCGATTGCTGTATGAGTCGTACGATTTTTGAATCAAGCCCGGGCAACGCCGGGCCATGCTGCTAGTTATTAATATTTCTGTTCTTAATCTCCTCCACACCTTGTAACCTTTTGCGTCTTAATGGCTATACTTCCTTGCTTGGGGTGTTATCGATCAAAAACCAAAAAAAAGGAAATGACTTCGTCTCGGTGCTTCAAACCTTTTTACCTGTTTGTGAAAATATCTACTATATACAATTATATTGTAACAAAAAAGCATTTGGAAAGGCAAAGATCTTTCTGTGATTCGACAATGGCTGCTTAGTCCTGGGTATGGCGATAGACTGCATCCGTCAGTGTGGCCTCTGATGGGGAGATTGGTGGTGTTGAGGAGCGTTGAATCACCTCTTAATTGCTGTTGTTCCCAGGTCCACCCAGGGTTGTAGCACCTGTTAGGGGTCCCAGCTGCGGGCAAATAGTGAACCCCAAACAAAAACAGAACATTATGAAAGTATAAAAATACATCTTTTAAGTAAAATTACCAACAATAACTTTGGGTTTGTTTTGTTTTACGGTATATCAACCTTAATGGGTCATTTAATGCCGACAACTTTTCTTTTTCCTGGTAATATTTTTGTTTTGTCAAAAATCTATTTCCGTTAATATTTTTTCCTCGAAAATGTATAGCTGGTAATATTTTTTCAAAAACGTATAGCTGGTAATATTATTTTTTTCAAATATTTATTGCTGGTAATATTATTTTTCAAAAACGGATTGCTGGTAATATTATTTTTCAAAAACGTATAGCTGATAATATTATTTTTCAAAAACGTATTACTGGTAATATTATTTTTTAAAAACGTATTGCTGGTACTATTTTTTTCAAAAACGTATAGTTGGTAATATTATTTTTTAAAATTTCTTGTAATAATTTTTTACTAAGTATTTCTGGTATTAAAACCTATTTTTACACTTTTATAGTGCTTTTACCTCAGTTTCGGAGTTAACTATTTGTCCATAGCTGGGACCCTAACAGGGGCTACCACGGCGGGTCAGGGTGGACCTGGGAACAATTAAGAGGTGGTTCCACGCTCATCAAAACTCCTGATCAGAGGCCTTGCTGTTAGACAGTTTATTGTCTTACCCTGGACGCGGATGTAGTTTATCCTCATACCCAGGACGGAACAATAACTTTATAGCAAAATGACTCGCAATACATTCTATAGTAGAATTACCAACAATACATTTTATAGAAAAATGACCAACAATACATTTTATCATTAGTTGAAGGCTTTTAATTGCGTTCAAAATATTTAGATTTCGGTAATAAATAACCCATAGAGGTGTTGATATGCCCCTAAAGAAAATCAAAGAACTAAACCACGAACATGAAAGAGCACTTTAAGGGCATTTATCCATGAATATATCTTATCATTTTTGAGAGAAATGAAACTGTATTCTAAAATATAACTTCAACAAAACTACAACATAAAACACGCCTCTAGTAATCCTGTCCACACAAACATACATATGCGCAAAACCTGAGTATTATCTACCATGTATTCAACTGTGAAGGCAGAATAACATATATTTGTATTACTTCAAAGCTCCCAAGAAAATTAAATTTCGGTATTAAGTGATCCATAAGGAATTGAATTGCCGTTATACAAACAGAACAAATAAACAATGGCTGTTCAAATATCGTTGGTATACTAACCGTATTCTGTTCGATAATTTATACTGCACGCTTGGGTATAATTCTTTCAATGGTCTGTAAGCTGAACTGGGTTTTCACTTTACAGAATTCCGCTTGATGTATACACTGGTCAGTGTTCGGATGTTAACAGCAAAGATTACACTTTCTGTGACTGTGTGTTCGTAAATTGCTTGAACGAAGGCCACTATTGAGAATAATCACTGGCCATGGGTAGGCTTTCTCTTGTTGTACTCTGTGTGTTGACATAGAGCAAGAGGAGAGAAAAAAGAGCAATGGCCAGTGACTACAGATACGCTATACTTATTTAAGAGTCATAAAGTTTAATGGTGGCTTTATTAATGTGCTCATGACTCATTGATTGAATGAGTTATTAATTCTACCTCGTTTTATTTTCTTTCATCTTATCGAAACGTTAAGGTGATTTTAGATTCTACGACTGTTAAATATGTAACATGGATCGCAGATAAAGAATAAGGTGGTGAAAAGTGTTGGGAACACGTCTTACATGGACCATGCCTTAGAGATTAGGGCACGAGCGCACACAAGAAATCTAGTTATATTGTTACATTCTTTCTTACTGGATTTTGTTTTTTATCGCACCAAGTAGTTTGTTTTTCTGATTAGGAATCGGTGAGGCGTTCTTCATTTAAGACTGGTTCGCACGCGCGTGTGTGTGTGTGGTCTTGCGTTTTGCAAATGGCTGTAGTAGTGGTGATTTGTCTGTTGGAATTGGGTGTGTTCTATGGCTGGTATTATTTGCTTAGATACTATTTTGTTGGTATCGTGGTTAAACTTTTTTTTAACCATTTTTTTGTGCGGCTGTGTGTTTATTTGTGTGCCCATATATATGTATGTCTGCATGCACACATACATATACACATGTATACACACACACACACACACACACACGCACACACACACACACACACGTGTATGATTGTGTTTTCGCGTATGCGCGTCTGTGTATTTGTTTTTACGTGCGTATGCATGTGTACCTGTGTGTGTGTGCGTGTGTACGTTTGTTCCCCTATAAGCATAGTTCTTGGTATTAACTATATGTATATTTTTAGTTGGTTGTATTATTTATCTTGACTCAGTATGCGCTTGGTATATATTATATAATGTTTTCTCGGTTTTTATTTAATTTTCTATTTTTGCTTTTTTATACTTAACGTTGTCTTTTGCGTTTTGTAAATTGTGTAGTTGTGGTAATTTGCGTGTTTTCTTGTGTATTTGGGTATTGTTTGTTGCTTATTATTTTGTTGATGTCGTGACTACTGTGAAGAGCGTTTGCGTGTTTCTTTTTGCGTTTTGTAAGGGGTGTAGTTGTGGTGATTTGTTTTGCGTGTTTTCTATGGATGGGTCTTAATTTGTTGATTATTATTTTTTGATATTATGGTTACTCTTTTCAGGATGGATTGTGTTTGGGATTGGTATCGATTAGATGTTAGATACATTGCTTCGTGTTTGGGATGGGATTCGTTTTGTGTTGTATTTTTCATTCATTTATATTAGTATATAGGTAGCAAAGTAGATGCTTGTTTAAATGCCTGCATTTCCCCATTATTTAATTCCTCTTGTTTAGTACTATACGTATAGGGGCACGAACGTACAAACGCACACACATAAATATATTTACAAACACAAATACACAGTCAGAAACTTACATGTGTGGGTGTCTGTATGTGTGCATGTTTGTATGTGTGTATACATGCATACATGTACATACATAGACACACCCGCAAAGCATACATAAAAAGAAAAAAATTCAAGCGTAACCTAAATTAAATGGTCAAAACAATAATCCACGAAAGAAAAATCATGGCGAAATATTAGCAATAAACCAGAGAGCAACGGAGGAGGTGAGGAAATAATAAAGAAAAATAAAAGAAAGGAAGTTAATAACCAATCAACAACACACACACACACACACACAAACACACACACACAAAGATATATATATATATATATATATATATATATATATATATATATATATATATAAGTGAACATTGAAGTCAACACTCAGAGGCAACAGGCTGTTTCATGCTAGACGTTATATATATATATATATATATATATATATATATATATATATATATATATAGAGAGAGAGAGAGAGAGAGAGAGAGAGAGAGAGAGAGAAGGAACATTTTACGACTTTACTATACGAAAGACGTCAGTGGCGAGCAGAGCTCGATTCTAGTTAAAGAGCATTGTATTAGCAGCAGCAGCCACGGTTTATCATATCACCTCTTCCCCTCCGGGTGTTGAATCGAATTATTTCGAGGGCATAGTCATCCGCAGACAGACTGCTAATGTATATTTATTTGGACAGCAACCTTACTTTTAAACATCTTTCGAGAAATATGACGGACAAGGAACATTTTATTCATTTTTTATTTATTTTTTAATCGATCCGACTTTTTCTCCGTTTGGTATGAATTGGTGAATACAAAAACTGTCCATATCGTCCACTGTCCTCAGCGCTTTCGGCCACATATTAGTTTTAGTTTCTTTTCAGGTTTTGACTGTGTGAAATTTCCTTGTCCCTCGTTTTTAACAATATATATATATATATATTTTAAGGAAATATATATATATATATCGAAATGTTATTTGCTTTATATCCACATTTATATATATATATATATATATATATATATATATATATATATATATATATATATATTAATAGAAATAAGCAGTTCTTTAAAAAGACAACTGCCTGACGATTGCGTGAAAGCTTGAAAATGGGAGTAGTGGTCGGAGACTGTGTGCCAGAAATTTAATATGACATATATATATATATATATATATATATATATATATATATATATATATATATATATATATATATATATATATATATTATAATTTTATCATATAGACAAAAACACTTTACTCTCCACAAAGATGCAACTTCGTTTCGGTGCATTTCAATTGCAGCGAAACGTGTGGGAGCCAAATGTGGCATAACCAATTTTGGTTCTGACCCGTCGAGGTGCAATTGAAATGCACTGAAACGAAGTTGCATCTTTGTAGTGAGTAAAGTGTTTTTGTCTATGTGGTAAAATAATAATAAATAATTATTGCTCTATTATCGGTATCGAGCCCTCTTTTGAATTAATGCTGTGAACGTTATAATTTATATATTATTTTCGTCTCATTGCATTGTGTGTGTGTGTGTATATATATATATATATATATATATATATATATATATATATATATATATATAAATTCCTATTTTTCTGTCAATATACTGCCTGTTTTTACTTTTCAACCTATACGGAAATCCATCTGGAACGATGTTCTGCCATCCCCTTGCCGCCTTGTTATAGAATCTATGATTAGAAAGTCCAGTGTTATGCTGAATGTATCGACAGAACTAACTAGAGTTTTGAGACTAGGATAGATCAGTACGTATGTCGCAGTTAGCTCCTCCTCATTTCCTTAACCCTTCAACAGGGGTCTCTCTCTCCCGGGAGTATAAATACTGGCTGACCTTTCGCCTCTTCCTCTTTCCACGGCTTCGCACACGTGCGGCCAACTGCCTCTCCTGGGGCCGCAACCTCGCGCGTGAGGCGAGGTAAAAAAAACTTTCTCTTTTTCACTTGCACCACTATGTGACCTCTCACACAAGCAGCGTTTCCCATATTCTGGGAACACGCTTACGCGTTCGTACGGACACTCAACACTCACACAACTTTCCATACAACACTGTAACATTTTATTCATGTCTTCAATGTATTTTTAATTCGTGTATTAATCTATTTGTTATTAATATATATTTGTTCGCATACATGTATATCGGTTTCGTTCGTTTTTTTTCGCCTTCCTTGGACTCCATTATAGTCCAACATTCTTATGTAGCTGGACCGGCCAGCGGAATTCTTAACCTAGAGATAACTCATCTCCTTCCATTCACACTACGCGGTCCACTACACGTACCAAGTAAGATCCTTCGAAGGCAGTTTGCAAAATTTGCATATACTTGTGAATATTTACTGTAAAACATTTAATAAATAATCCAGTCTATGCCTCCCCTTTCCCCAAGGATTTTTCACCATAACCTGCAAAGCACTTCCAGATTACTAACTGCTAGTTCCTGAATGTGTTTATGTTAAGTCTAAGTAGCCTTCCCCCTGCAAGTAGAAATGATTGTTGCTAGGTCTAAATATAATCTGCCCGCGTTTTATACTGCTGTTTACCTTGTAGAAATCTTTTCTCCTCGCTATTTTAGTCGTTGTGTGCACTTCCACTGGCTCTGAATAGCACGGATCGATACTCGATTATTCCTATTTTTGTTATTTTATAGCGTTTGCTTCTTTTATTATCCATGTTCTTTTGCATTTTCGCCTTCGTTCTGGATCGTTTACTAAATGAATTAATAAAATAAAGCGGAAATATATAAATATTTTTTTAAAGAACTTCCAATTTATGTTTTATTGTTATGCTACGTTCAACCGAATTTTATCTTTAGTATTTTTTGTCTGAAATCTTAATTAAAATTTTAGCTAAATACTAGTCATTATTTATTTAACATACTTGATCGTAAAATATTGGCAACTTGAAAATTATTTGTCATAATTAAGGCTTATATAATTATATAGATTTTGGTCTTTTAAAAGACTTTTTACGTATTTCTAATTAATTTTAAATTAATTGCCATAATTTTAAACATTGATATGATGGAGGAGCTAATATCTAATTATCTTCTGGAAAGACTTTTTCATAATTAACGACTGATAATGGCAAGGATAGAAAATGCCACACCTTCAGAGGATGGATTTTTGGGTAGCAATACCGTTCTATCTTTAAATGCCGTCAGATGTTATACTCTACAAGTACTTCTTATAACATGCATCAGTAGCCGAATGGTCGGGTCATCTGCGACTAAACCGATTTCCTCGCCAGGATTTCCTGTTGAGGATGGTGGCTACATGCCCAGTAGGGATTAAAAAAATTATGAAAGGGGGATAGACCTTGTTGGATCAGCGAGCAACTAGCACAAAGAGGTAGTCAGAGCTTAATAGTTATTTACACAACGAGTGCAGCGATATTACGGCGTCTCTGGGCGAAGAGCTTTCTCGACTCAAGTCAACAGTTAAGACGATGGTTCCCTATTGAAGAAAAGGGTCATGTCTCTTTGATCAATACAAGCCTTAGAGACGGAGGACTTCGGCTGTGGTATACACTACACATGAAGGATACTCCGGTTTTCAAACGAAATGAACAGGAGAGATGCTCAGTTGCGCCGTGACTCTACTATCACACCGGGGTTCAGGCGACTGATTTTAATTCTTTCATTGACTGCATTGTTTTTTAGGGCTTATCAACCTTTTGCAGATTATTTAAAGGATTTTTTTTTACATTGTAAGACATTTTGGTGGATAATAAGGATTTACTGATTTAAGTCAAGTGTATTTACGCGTAGCTGAATATAACGAACCCAACGGGAATTAGAACTCGGCTGTCCGATTAACAATTCCCAGCCATTATCCATTACAGTACACGCACACCCAAGCTTACAGCACCTGGTATTTACATTATTCGGACTATTGTCCTCATCTTTGTCGCCATATTTATTACAACGTTTCGGCGGTTGTACTTCACGTGGTTGGAATGTCGAACTGAACCCTTTATTTCGCTCACTGGGGTAGACTGTTCTAGTTCCACGTGCCATGACTAATGGATGTCAGTTATCAGTTATCACTGACACTCTTTGGGTCATGTCACTGGATCTAACTAACACCTTTATCCACTGTGCCATGTCTCCTTGAGGACATCTGTGTATGAATTTCTGAGTATTATAACCTAATGTCTTCAGCAACCTTTTTTTACCAGTGTTCATATTGCAATTTTTGCTGTTATCATTACATGTTTTCACCAGAGCACATATTGCATTTTTTTTGTTATTATCGCTTTTCTCTGGCACTCCTTATTACTGGTTCCCATATTGTATTCATTTCTATGCTTGGTCGGCTCAGGAGATTTATGTGGCCTAGGATATGTGCTGATTCCTTAAGTTTACGAATTTTCCAATGGTCTATGATCTCAACTTGATCCCACAGAGGGCGGTGATCTCCCTTCTCTTTCCATATGTCGTGAGTCACGCCTGATTTTTCTACTTCCCATCGTGTTACAGCTTTCTGGTGTTCTTGAAACCTCACCTTAAGGGGACGGCCTGTCTCCCCGTTATATTTCTTTCCACATAGTCCGAATGATGTAAATAATGTACATAATACCTCATCTCAGAAATATGGGCACATACAGCACCTGTTATTGTCAAGTGGCCAACCCTCTAGTTACAGACCAGGATCGACGTTGCTTAACTTCGGTGATCGTACGAGAACCGGTGTTTCAACGGGATATGGCCATAAGCCTCATGCGACTGATGATGATGATGATGATGATGATGGTGTTGGTGTTGTTGGTGGTGTTGGTGGTGATGATGATGATGATGGTAGTGGTGGTGGTGGTGGTGATGATGGTGATGGTGGTGGTGATGATGATGATGATGATGATGATGGTGGTGGGGATGGTGGTGGTGGTGGTGATGATGATGGTGGTGGTGGTGATGATGATGATGATGATGATGATGATGGTGGTGGTGATGGTGGTGGTGGTGATGAGGATGGTGGTGGTGTTGTTGTTGGTGGTGGTGATGATGATGATGATGACAACGACGATGATGATGATGATGATGTGGTGGTGGTGGTGGTGGTGGTGATGATGATGGTGATGGTGCTGGTGGTGGTGGTGGTGGTGATGATGATGGTGATGGTGCTGGTGGTGATGATGATGATGATGATGATGATGATGATGATGATGATGATGATGATCTGACGAAAGTTCGTAAAATTTTCAGTGGCCACTTTAAGACTTGTTCTAGACAAGAGATCAAGCAAATACCGGAGGGGATTATAAAGCCAAGATTATGAAAGGATTATCTTAAAACGATTTTTATGATAGCCGTAAAACAGCTAGTCATCAACTAATGGCCGAAGTCTTTTTTACGCCTCAGGTCAAATTCGTCACACCGACGCAAAACGCAATAATACAGTATTCTCCGCTGGTCTATATGGAGTGCAGGCTAGAATGTCGACAACATCCGTTGCAGAAATTCAAGACCCCCACTAAAAGAGTATAAACACCACCTATGTCTTCCGATGGACTCGGATATCATCAAAACATCGACCTATCTATGAATTCAAAGACAACGTATGGACACACGTATAAACATTTTTCCCTGTGTAAATATGGATTTTCGTAAAAATGCGACACATGTCGACGCATATATTTAAAAATAAACACATGGTATATCTACCTACGGATTCAAATATAAAGACGACATTTGTCGACCTGTGGCGTCATATCTAAACAGAGCTTATGCCTACATATCGACTCAATTATAGACACAACCTAGATGTACCTATTAACTCTAGTATAAAAACGATATACGTCTACCTATAGCCGCTAGTATTATAAACACATATGACTTCCTGTGGACTTAAATTTCAAAGCGACATGAAAATATGAATGAAAATATAAACACAACCAACATTTACATCTATCTATCTATCTATCTATCTGCGCCTAGTCATATCTATCTATCTATCTGCGCCTGTGCATATCTATCTATCTATCTATCTATCTATCTATCTATCTATCTATCTGCGCCTAGTCATATCTATCTATCTATCTATCTATCTATCTATCTATCTATCTATCTATCTATCTATCTATCTATCTACGCCTGGTCATATCTATCTATCTATTTATTTATCTACGCCTGTTCATATCTATCTATCTATCTATCTATCTATCTATCTATCTATCTATCTATCTATCTGCGCCTGGTCATATCTATCTATCTATCTATCTATCTATCTATCTATCTATCTATCTATCTATCTATCTGCGCCTGTTCATATCTATCTATCTATCTATCTATCTATCTATCTATCTATCTATCTATCTATCTATCTGCGCCTGGTCATATCTATCTATCTATCTATCTATCTATTTATCTATCTATCTATCTCAATGTATTCATTCTAATCTCTCTCTAGATATATCTATTCCCGTTTGTTCGTTATCTATCTATCTATCTATCTATCTATCTATCTATCTATCTATCTATCTATCTATCTGCCCCTGGTCATATCTATCTATCTATCTATCTATCTATCTATCTATCTCAATGTATTCATTCTAATCTCTCTCTAGATATATCTATTCCCGTTTGTTCAATATCTATCTATCTATCTATCTATCTATCTATCTATCTATCTATCTATCTATCTAAGGTTTCTCGAATATTCAGGCCGTTAGAATATAGTAAATACCCAGTAGAAAAATAAAAACGGGGCGTCTACTCAAATATGGGCATCCACTAAAAATTTTAAGTTTAAGTGATAGAAATCAGTCGGGTTAATAAATAAGAAAATCCATTAATTCTTCAGAAATTGCTTTGTTTACGTTTGAATATCAAATTGAGCACAGATGGAATTTCCAGATTCTACAACGAGAAGGATCTCACTTAAAGGCACGATTCAGCCTCGCTTAATCGGCAATAACCTTTGTGGCTGAGTCAGTATAAACACGTCGGATCTAATGACGGTTACTTCTGCCAAGGGAGACGCGGGTTCAAATCCTACCCGAGGACGCATATTCTTCTTTAATAAGATTTCGCAAATATTTAGGCCGCTAGACGATAATAAATATACTGCTGAAAAAATAAAAACGGAGCGTCTGCTTAAATATGGGTATCCACTAAAAAAATAACATTTAAATGATAAAAATCTTTTAAATTAATAAATAAAATAAAAATCCATTATTTTTTTATATATGTGTGTACGCCCGCGCGTGTGTGTACGTGTGTGTACACGTGTGTGTGTACGTCTGTGTGTACGTGTGTGTACACGTGTGTGTACGTGTGTATACGTGTGTGCGTGTACGTGTGTTTACGTGTGTGTGTGTACGTGTGAGTGTGTGTACGTGCGTGTGTGTATGTGTACGTGTGTGTGTACGTGTGTGAGTGTACGTGTGTGTACGTGTGTGTGTGTGTAGGTTAGTCCGTCCCTCTTGCTAACGACTTTAAATTCTGTTTTCTTAAATATTCAGTGTTCTTTCCTTTTCATCGGGACTTGTAGATTCTGTAGCTTCCTTTCTGGGTCTGTTCTCCACACGTTGTCAGTTGCGTATCTGCTGTTGTTAAGTTTGTGTCCGCCAAAAATAAATCCCTGTAGCATTTTTAGTTTCCCTTAAGTTCCATTAAGCTTTATTGCTTCAATAAGTACAGCGAGAAAACGCACCCTTGTATTACACGCGTTTCTATTTACACGTATAAGAATTGTGCTACAATAGACAGGAAGTTGTGTAGAGGCATGATGGCGCATGAGCTGATAGCGACATGGCACAGAAAAAATACTGAAAACAGCAAAATATAAAAATGTGTATGGCCATGATAGCCCCTATTCTGACATACGTGGAAGTATGTGAAATAAACATAGGAAGAGATATGACGGATTGAATAGACGAAATATATATATATATATATATATATATATATATATGTATATATATATATATATATATATATATATATTTAACGTTCTTTTTATAGATACAAGTATTTAAGCAAATGCTCTGTTTTATAATACTATTATAATATAATATTTTATAATACTGTTATTTAATACTGTTTATTATAAAACAGAGCATTTGCTTAAATACATATATATATATATATCGTCTCTCTCTCTCTCTCTCTCTCTCTCTCTATATATATATATATATATATATATATATATATATATATATATATATAAAAGTGAACATAGAAGTCAAAACTTAGAGGCGACAGTCTGTTTCATGCTAGATGCAATCGTCAGGCAACTAGTGCTGTTATTTTTCTCGGCTATTTATATATACGGGTCAGTGGTGCATTGTGGGTAGTCTATTTTGGCGGTTATTTTTACCGGAAGTCGTTTATTTATTTATTTGTGTCAAATTATTTTGCTTTTTTTTATTTAATTTAATTTTTATTTTTTATCTTATTTATTTATTTATTTTATTTTGATCGGTGTTTTTATTAACGTAGTCAAAATTTGTTTATATAGCTTATTGTGGGTAGTCTATTAGGGCCCTTATTTTACCGGAAGTCGTTTATTTACTTATTTATTTGGGTCAAACGAATGTTCCTTAAACGGTAATTTTTGACAAAATAACGTAATCTACCAAGCCACGATAAAATCACCAGATAATGAAGAAAAAGTATACATAGGAGTAACTGAAGGTCCCTGGAAACAAAGAAATTATGTACACAAAACATCTTTCACAAATAGTAAATATGCGAACAGCACAATGCTTTCTAAGTATATCTGGGAAATAAAAAACAACGCACACCACACCAAAAATATCTTGGAAAATATGGAAAAAATCATCAGCCTACAACAACCTCTCAAAAACTTGCAAACTTTTCTTGGAGGAAAAAATAGCTATCATTCCCTTCCCAGACTAAAATAAATTATTAAATAAAAGATCCGAGCTAATCTCAAAATGCAGACATGAAAACAAATTTTTAATACGTAACTTAAAAATCGAAAACGGAAAAAAATAAATAAATACATAAACAAATAAAATGACAATAAAATAAGCAAAATAAATTAATCCAATCAAATTAGCAAATCATATCATAGAATAGACGAAATAGAATAAAAAATAAGGAACAAAATCAATAAAGTAAATAATAAACAAATTAGCAAATTAGACTATAAAAAATCAAAACAAAAAATCGGACGAAAAATAGCTATAACTGTTATATAACGATAAAAAATGAATAAAAAATAATATACTGCGTTAATTAAAAATCGAAAACCAAAAAGAAATAATATACAGTGTAACAAATAAATAACCAGTATAATAAACTGATCTAAATACATCCAAATATATAAATAAACTAACAACCGATACCGTTAAACTAACCGTTTAGAAAAAACAAATAAAGATAATCAATCCAAATAAATAAATTAAAAACCGTTCCCACCAAAATAATTGTCAGAACAAGCCACAACAATCAACCCCTAAATTCAACAAATAGCTTATTATCTTCCCAAACAAAAACAAAACTATTAAATAAGCTACATAAACAAATGTTTATTACGTTAATAAAAACACCGACCAAAATAAAATAAAAAAAATAATAAATAATAAATAAATAAATATATAAGATAAAAAATAAAAATGAATAAAAACAAGCAAAACATTTTTTTTCCATAATAGGTTGCCATTTCTTTCTGCGGTAGACCAGTTACCATCCAGAACCCAGTCTGTCCTGATATTTACCCTTCTGGGTAAATAGCAGGACAGGGAAAGAAGAAGATATTAGAGGATTCATACCTTTCATACGTAAGTGAATGTAATGGATTCGACTGGAATTCGAACTCGGCTCTCCGATTCCTTAATCTGAGCCGCTATTTATCACTCCACCGCGCCTCCTTCACAAGTAGGGTTATTCATTAAATATTTTCCTCATTATAGACTTCCCTACTCACCCCTTCCTCTTGCGCTCATATCACACATCTTATTTGATAACCCTCTAACTTGAATAATTCTGTAGACTTGTGTTTAGTGAACTTTAGCAAATAAGTAAATAAGCATAGTTGTAAATGATCAGATAGCAATTCAGCTTAGGGGTCAGTACTCGATGACGTGTTTAACGAATAATGTGGGCGCCCTGGGTTTGAAGATAAACTACATCTGGCAAGAAGGCCTTTGATCGGAAAATTGAATCTTTTGAGGAGCGTAGAATCACCTCTTAATTGCTGTTGTTCCCAGTTCCACCCTGACCAGGGATAGTAGCAACTGTTAGGGTCCAGGTATGAGCAAATGACCGTTGAGGCAAACTTTTGTTCTTGCAGTAGGTTGCCATTTCTTTCTGCCGTAGACCAGTTGCAATCCAAGGCTATAGAACCCAGTCTGTCCTGCTATTTTCCCATAAGACGAGGATTCATACCTTTCCCAAGGGTATTAGCACGTAAATGAATGTAATGGATTCGACTGAAATTCGAACTCGGCTCTCCTCAATCCGAGCCGCTATCCATTACTCCATAAGTAACAAATACTTATTTAATAAAAATGCAAGACTGTTTTTTTTTTTACATATTTTTTAAAAAGTTTTCATATATGCAAGAATCCAGTTTTCAGTTCTCCCTGTGTTTGCGAGAAGTATAAACAAATCACAAGGCCCAACCCATCAAAAAATTGGAATTTGGCTCCAAGAAATATTTGCGTATTATCAGTTAGTTGTATGTTGTATTCTCAAGAGTATGAAATCTTAAGAATTCCTTATTCGCAGTTAAAAATGAATAAAAGAAATATTCTTAAAAAGTATTGTTTACCATGAAGTCTTATAAAATTAAATTAAATTAAAGAAATTATTAAAACTTCAAGTAGGGTTTTGTCAAAGTATTTTTCCAAACAAATAAGCTTATTCAAATTTGATCGATTGGTCTGTAATTGAGTTTGTAAATCTCAATCAAAAAATGCTAGCGATAATTTCAACAATGCCAAATACTGTGAGGGTCTCAAGACGAGTTAGCGTGTTGCAAAAATTCTATTTTTTTAAAAACAGCCACAAAAGTCAGAAGCAGCAAAATTTAAAATTTACTAAAGTTGCACATTTAAAAGAATCCCAATACTGAAACCTTGGTAGCAAATTTGTTTTTAAATCCCGATAATTTCTTAATATTTCCGCTTCAAGTCTTGCGATGGTTGGCATCGTCTGGGGACAGAAGATTAGAAAGGATTAGTTTTGTTTAATTCTCATAACACTTTACTTATGTTCAACGAAATCCTTCTGTGTTAATAGCCAAAAAATTCTAGTGATCTAATAATTCGAATATTTTCTGAGGGTAAATTGCGTATATTGTGCCATGTACATTATAAAAAAAGTAAACGATTTCGTCAATATGTGCACCATTTAAAATCGCGGTATGACTCCTTACTGAGTCTAGGTGCTCGTGACGGTGACTCTTGTGATACCCTCCTCTAATACTACTCTCCGGGTATTCACTGGGGGTAGTATATGTATACCTTGGGTGAGTCCATTTATGTTAAAAGGGGAGACCCTTTAACATAGTATTTAATTATTTTCTTTACATTAAAGTTGTTAAATATTCTAAAATTAATGAAAATGATGTACAGTTTAGTCAATGGTGTTATTAAGTAGATAAATATCATTACAGATTATAAAATAAAGCTGGTTACAATCAGCAATCTGAAAATAGATAAAAATCTAATATAACATATTTTTTGTCTCCAAAAATAGCTTAATTCAAATATACGAAAGACCGGAAGCATCATGAAAACAACAGTTCGTCACGTGCTTTGCGTTGGTAGTAACATAAATATTTTGACGATAAAATTCTGCCTTCGTCAAGTTTAAGACCGTTTTTATCATTCTATGCCTACTTAAAAATAACGCGGTAAATAAGTTGTTCACATAAAGCTAAACTGTCACTTGTGACCTTCCTTACTATAACTCTTCCTCCCGTAAGATATCTGCGTGATGAAATCACGCACATGTCACTTGTCAATCAACACCGCTGTTAAGACCGGCTTTCTCTCACTTTAAAGAACATTTTTTCAACGCAGAAAGTAAATAATAATTGTTTCAAAAAATATTAAATAAACTTTCTAATTTCTAATTTTTTTAAATTAATTGTTGAAAAAATCATAATTGATTTTTTAAAAGAATTTTAAAAGGAGATTTTCACTTTTGTAAACAAAATTTTAAAAAAATGGCTGACGATCGATTTTCTGTCAATTTTGCTGATAAAAAAAATACAAGATTTTTAACAAAAATTTTGGACGTGCTAGAAATTATTAAAAAATGTAAAAAAAACTAATAAAAAATACTTTGATCTTTCATCTTGATAATAACATAAACATTTAGACGATAAAAAATTATTTCCTCAAGTTTGAGGCCGTTATTATCCTGCTATGCTCATTTTCCGGCGATCTCATGTTGGTACCTAGATTTAACTATGAAATACTGACCACTGTCCATAACTACGAACACACTGACACGAGTTCGTGTGTAATCCGAACCGAGAGTGACCAATTAAAATTGTTTGCTCTCACTGATAGTATACGTACACACAGACACAGGTAGAAGCTTAAATGAAAAACAAATAAAAATAAAAATATTGAATTCTGACCCCTGCATCTGTTGCACAAAATCAAAAGATTTTTTCTTTTATGAGCCATGCTCTTTCAGAACGTTGGTGATCATGGCTCTCCCCAACTTCCTATCCTTTGTAACTCTTTGCCTGTTTTTTTTTTTGCTATACTTGCCGACCCTTTTTTCGGTCATCCATTTATACGAGTTCGTTAAGTAATTGTTTTAATGAACTTTCCTCTTTGGGAAGTAGACTTTATGAATTTAAGCGCAGTACGAGATTGGCGGAAAGGTCTCATCATTTTAGAGTTGAAATGGCTAGCTGTAACGGTAAGTTCTATGCTAACAGTTTCTTCTCTCGCACCTGTCGTTTATGGGACACTCTTCTGATTTCATGCTTTCCAGTAAATTTATCTTCAAAAAGTTAAATGCAATGTCAATTGCTATCTTCTGTCTTCTTAATTCCTGTTCTTTTATTGTACTTTCCCATTAATGTTTCCTTTCCTCATTAAATATGAGGACAATAGTCCAAACAAGGTAAATGTTGTAAATAACTACAATACTGCATTTCAGAAATATAAACAGATCCTGAAAGGGCTGGGGCGTAAAATGGTCGAAATGTCATAAATATGTCAATAAAGATGAGGACAATAGTCCAAAAAATGTAAATAGTGTAAATATTTAAAATACCGCATCTCAGAAATATAGACAGATCCTAAAGAAGGCCGGAGTTTACAATGACTGAAATGTCGGAAATTTGTCAATAAAGATGAGGACAATAGTCCAAACAATGTAAATAGTGGACATAGTTACAATAAAACATCACAGTAATATAGACAGATCCTGAAGAAGGCCGGAGTTTACAATGACTGGAATGTCGTAAATATTTCAATAAAGATGAGGACAATAGTCCAAACAATGTAAATAGTGTAAATAGTTACAATACTGCATCTCAGAAATATAGATAGATGTTGTAATTATTTTATTGTAAATTAAAAAGTGATAATTTTATCTAACAACGTTCTATTCATTATTCTCAAAGCTGTTTGATCAAATACTCAGTAACACCTTGCGTCTTAGTGGCTTCATTGCCTTACTTCGGCTGAAATGATAAACTTAATGTTCTCTTTTGTCTCTCATGCATACGATATATCCTGTGAGGGTTAAAATCTTTGGGTTCTTTTTCCTCGTAATGTGTCCCAGAAATTCTAACTGTCTCTTTCTATGTACAATTGAACATTTTTGTTTCATTTTTCTTAACACTTCCTTGTTGCTCACATGCTCCGTCCATAGTATTCTTTGCATCTATACGTCGAATATTCCAGATTAAGCTGTATCCTGGGAACACACATACATACATACAAGATTAAAGTTTTAGTATCATATAGATATTACAAACCATTGGAAAATCAGCGGATAACGAAGGAATAAATTATGCATCCTTGAAATGGAGAAAATGCGTACACGAAACATCATTTACTAATAGTATATACGCGAACAGCACAACCCTTTCTAAACATATATGGGGAATTAAAAACAAAACATAATACACCAGAAATATCATGGAAGATAAGGAAAAAAACATCAGCCTAAAACGATAAACCCCAAAAGTGTAAACTATGTCTGGAGAAAATAGCTATCATCACCTGTCCAAACCAACACAAATTACAAAATAAACGATCAGATCTTATCTCAAACTGCGGACACAAAACAATTTACTTCGTTACTTAAAAAAATCAACAGATAACGAAGGAATAAATTAAGGATTCTTAAAACAGAGAAATCGCGTACACAAAACATCATTTACAAATAGTATAAAACGAGAACTGCACAACTCTTTCTAAACACATATGGGAAATTAAAAACAAAACACAATACACCAGAAATATCACGGAAAATAAGGAAAACAGCATCAGCCTACAACGATAAATCCCCAAACTGTAAACTCTGTCTGGAGCAAATAGCTATAATCCAATATAGCTATACTCCCCTGTAGCTATAATCCCGTATAACTATAATCCCCTATAGCTATAATCCCCTATAGCTATAATCCAATATAGCTATAATCCAATATAGCTATAATCCCCTATAGCTATAATGCAATATAGCTATAATCCCCTATAGCTATACTCCCCTTCCCAAACCAACACAAATTACAAAATAAACGATCAGAAATGATCTCAAACTACAGACACCAAATTTACGATGTTACTTTAAAACTGAAAACTAAAAAAAAACCATGACTTGTAAAACATCCCCAAGATAAATTCAAATATATACAGGGTTGGCCAAAAGTAGGTTTACAGTTGATTCACTATTTATTTCATACGTTTCCACAGTTCAGAATCCGAGCTAACTTCGCCGAAATTTTCTTTCAGCAAGATGAGGCACACACCATTGTGTTTTGGCAGTAAGGGACTAACTTAACCAGACCTTTCTACAGCGTTGGTACCGAAGAAGTGGTAGCATCGAATGGCTACCACACTGAGTTGACCTACTTTCGGGAGTGCAGTAAAGAACAAAGTTTCAGAGAAATCATCACAGATTGGATGAATTATAAGAATACATCACATAAGTATTTATAGAAATTAATGCAGATCGGGATTTCTGTTGGTATGTGTATCATAGTGTTCTGGAGATGTTAGAAGAAGGTTGCAATGTAGAAAAAAGAGATCTTGAGCGCTTAAGAGATTAAACTGTGATAAAAAATATAAGTAAACTATTAAACAGTAAGTACAACAGAAGAGTATAACACGACTAGTGAGTGTGTGTTGGTTGACCCAGCGTTCAATCTTTTCGACTGTTAATATTTAACAGCCCCCACACGAGGGATGTATGTGGCACAAGGCCGAGTTTAGCGTGGGCTCTCCGAGCTAGTAAGCTCGGCCAAAAATATTCCCTCTGAACCTGCATAAACGCTTTTAGGGCCTGTCTACCTACCCGGACGAAACTTTGGCCTCTGGCAAAGCTTCGTCCGGGTTCCTGTCTACAGATGAACAATCTAGTCCACTGTTATATTTAACAACCTCGTCCGAGTTCCTCTCTGATCAAGGCAGAGAGTTCGACAGTTGAACAATCTGGTCGACTGTTCTCTGAAGGCCTTCGCTCCTACTAATGTTATAGACTCTTTTAGAGAGAAGACACCACAACAACAAGAAAATCCTCCTGTCTCGTAATACTCTGCCTAGCTTTTGGAATTCGTCTTTGGCCATATCCAATACGTCTTAAGATCTTAGCGTCGCACTTACCGTCCTCTGTCAGAACAATTTTCTGATATTTAAATTTCCGCACCTGCTTGATTTTAGTGTCTCCGACCTTCAAATTGCTCATCCTTTGACTGATTACCATGCATCCTCCTTTTTGTAACTTATGCTTCGTCCCTTGTCGCCCTCCTTCGTTAACTTCTGTAGGAGGTTTCGTAAATTCTTTTTCCGTGTCTCTTATGAGCACTGTGTTATCTGAGTATCCTATGTTAAGATTGTGGCCGCTAATGATGAACTTGCCGTAAAATCCCTTTTCTATTTTTGTATACATGCTGAACTCATTCTCTGTCCGCATGCAGGCCGTTTGCAGCCAGTATAGGTTCTTGATTATTGCAATATTTTCCCCAAATATACCAAAGGTTGCTGACCAGTTCCAACAAATCCTTGTGGTGTAATTTTTCGAACGCCTTTGCGTCGTCTATGAAACATAGATGTGTGTGTGTGTGTGTGTGTGTGTGTGTGTGTTTGTGTGTGTGTGTGTGTGTGTGTGTAACGAATGCACGGCCGCAATTTTTGACGGATTTGCCTCAAAGTTTACATGCACACGCTCCAAGTTATATAGCCGGCCAAGATCGTCATTGCATTTCCCAACTCCCATCGATAGTGGAAATAATCGATTTTTTCATGCTTCTATGGCAGTTTTCATATAGCTTGCGGCCATTTTCTACGGACCAGAGAGAGACCCTATAGCTGGCTGCCACGAATAGGCAGGAAGATTCTATTGGCCAGCGTGAGAGCCAACAGCTGACTGACACGAATGTTAACTAGCATGCTAGCATGCAAAAAAATCGATAGCTGCATTCGTCACAAGTGGGAAAAAGTTAAAACTGCATGCCACTTTACTCCAATTGGCTCATTCGCTTGCTTAAACTCAACGTTGATTCTGATTCCGCAGAACTGGGTTGGGTGTGAAAAAATATTTGTTGTTAACATTCTTTTTTCATTCGGTTTTTCCAGTTACGAGTCCTTTTTTAAAGCTGATCGTTTTGTGTTCATTTTGTTTAGTTCTTTTTTCGTAACAGATGTAATGTTTAGTATAGAGCTTAGAAAAAATTCGCAGTGTGAGATAGGCAAGAAGTAAGGCATGTAGCAACATCAGCACGGCAAAGGGCACTCCTTTAAAGGCAAGGAAGGGCAAACATATTTTAAGTCAAGTGATAGCAATTGCTGTATGAGTCGTACGATTTTTGAATCAAGCCCGGGCAATGCCGGGCCATGCTGCTAGTTTTTAATAAATGTCAATGCAACTTGCTAAATAACTTCCTACGAAACAACATCTTTTAAAACTCATCTCACAGAAATGTGTGAAGCAGCAAATCGGGAATTCGAGGGATACTGTGGAAAGGATGATGATAATAAACAGAGACAGTCTCCGCATTCTGTCTGACGACGAGGTAAATACGTTATGTAAGAATGAAAAAATGTCAGAAAGAAATGAAATAGTTCTTGTTAATATGCAGTTATGTCTGTTGACAAATATTTTCAACTTTTGAGCTAAAACAAAATATGTCATTCTGAAACAGGATTCATCCTAAGAAGATATAAAATGTTAATTTGTGGGATATTTATAATTCTGTATGTTTTAACGTTCATATCTATCCGCCCAAGCCTCTCATCTATCTATCTATCTATCTATCTATCTAGTCTGTTCTTATCTATTTATTTATCTCGGTCTACTCATATCTATCTAGCTATAATTCAATCTATCTACTTAAGCCTATTTATATTTGAATATGTGGTGTGTGTGTGTGTGTGTGTGTGTGTTACAGTCCATTAATATCTATCGATCTATTACAATGCATTAATATCTATCTACGTATTACAGCCTGTTAATATCTATCTATCTATCCATCTATCTATCTATTACAGTCTATTAATATCTACCTGTTTATCTATTTATTAATATTTATGGATCTGTTACACTCTATTAATTTCAACCTATCTATTTTATATATATATATATCTATCAATTACATTCTACTAACATCTCTCTATCTATCTATTACACTGTATTAATATCTATCTATCTATCTATCTATCTATCTATCTATCTATCTATCTATGTCTCTCCATCTCTCTCTCACTATATATATATATATATATATATATATATATATATATATATATATATATATATATATATATATTGTGACTGCACGCTCCAAAAGTTTGTATCCGTTATCAATAACACATTTCAAAAAAATATATTTCAATTCGCATTATATTTTTCGTCTCGGGAGCTACCTGAATTTTACCAAAAACAAACTAATTTCCATGCTTGAAGATGACTGAAAGTACAGTCGAAAGTACTTGCGTATTAAAGAAAGACATTATACTTGCTTACAAATTAAAAACAAAAACAAGGATCATAACATTCATCGAGTGATTGGTAGATTAATGCACCTTTAAAATTTTGTTAGCGAAGGGATTTCGCCATTTTATATAATTAACTTTACTAATTTACTTTTTGTATGAATGATTCATTGTAATATAAATTGAACTGCACCAAATGATGATATATATATATATATATATATATATATATATATATATATATATATATCTATATATATATATATATATTGAGAGAGAGTCATAGATAGATAGATAGATAGATAGATAGATATCTTATATGATTCTCTCCTAGTCTGTTCCTAGCTATTTAAATTTGACCGTTTGTCAGTCGTATTACGCTTTTAAATAGAACAATTATTCATCGACTGAAATAGTTTTATCTCTGCCTGTTCTGGATTGACTCTGGGGATTATTATTCATAATTATTCACCATTACTCTTGGACGCCTCCAACTCACCAATTGGCATGGAACAGTTATTTAAACTGATATGGAATGAAGAATCGAAATTTAATATCTTTGGTCAGTGATAGTTGTAAAGAAAGATCGGCAAATATTACAATTGGGGCTTCGTTAGGTTAAAGGTTAAACACGATGTGGAGCTTTGAATATCTGGAAATGTTATCCTTGCGTTTTAACGAATTAAAGGAATTATGGTGAGTAGTCTTTTCGAGAATTATTGCATCATATTCTGCTATTATATGTACGGTTGGTTGTCGGATCTTCAATATGATAACGGCCCGAAGCAAGTTGAAGACATTTTAGGGCTTACGGCCACAACAGGTTTAACAACGATTCCCGTACGATCACAGAACTTAAGCAATGTCAAGCCTTGTCAGTATCTAGATGGGTGATCGTTTTGGAAAATCAGGTGCTGTAAATTTCGATGTGCGGCTGGTGTAATGGATAATGGCATGGAATTGTTAATAGGAGAGCTGATTTCCAATTCCTGTTGGCTTAGTTATATTCATATACGCGCAAATACTCTTGGGAAACGTATGAATCAACCTCTTCCTCCCAGCTATGGGTTAAATAGTAAGACGTGTATTACTAAACTATTATTATTATCTAAAACAGAAATCTGACAATCTAAAAATATTTTCTGGCTTTTAATAACCCGCTAAAGGTTGATAAGCCGTAAATAAACGAATCACTCAATAAATAAATAAAAAAATTTCTAGGAAATGGGGTGGCTGCCACCCCAAGAAGAGTGATAATGTACTAGGGTTAATGGGAGTGAAAGCGAATGAGAACACTTTAGTAAAGGAGGAAGCCGGAAAGAGAAAATTAAGGAACAGGTTTCAGGAAGACAGAAGATGGCGATTGACGTTGCATTTAAATTTTTGAAGATTGTAGTTAACAGGGAAGCAAGAAATCGGAAGGGAGTTGCACAAGTGCAAAGTGCTAGAAAAGATGCTAGAGTAGAAGTGGCAGTTGCATTTAGCTATTTCAGCAGTAAAACGGGGAAGGCTAGTTGTCGATCTAGTAGAACGCTTAAATTTATGTAGTCGTAGAACCAGAGGAAAAAAAGCCCATATGTACATCGTTTTCATCATATCTGTCTTCCCCAGTCTGTTTATATATTTTTTTTATCATTATTACTTATATAATCCCGCAAGAACGCAGGGGGTTTACTGGATGTGAAAGAGAATGCAAAGACTGAAAATCCACTGGATTGAGAAAAAGACAAAACAAGAAACAGGTTCAAATAGACAGGAAATGGCAATTAACGTTGCATTTAAATTTGCGAAGATTGTAGTTATCAGGGAAGCAAGAAATCGGAAGGGAGTTCCACAGCCGATAAGTGCAAGAAACTTAGAATAGAACAGACGGTTGCATCTCGCTTGTTCCTCATCTTTATTGTGCTCATCTTTATTGACATATTCATGACGTTTTGGCAGTTGTACGCTCCGGCCTTAATTCACCCCAAGCAAGGCGATAACGCCACTAAGACGCAAGGTGGGTGGGGGGTGTTACTAAGAGCGCAAGAAAACTTAATTGATAACAAAGGACAATAAAAGAACAGGGTTCAAGGAGACAAAACATTTTTGAAGATCAGAGTTGACAGAAAAGCAAGAAGCTGGAAGAGTGTGCCATAGGCGAAATGTACGAGAAAAAAAATACCGTTTATATTATTCGAACTGTTGTCCTCATCTTTATTGTCATATCCAGGACGTTTCAGCCTCTGTGCGTTCCGGCCTTCTTCAGGTGATATTTCTTAGAATTTTGAACCGAACCCTTTATCTAATCCACTTTTTATAACTGTCTGCATATTTTTGGTATATCGGGTCCGTACCAATCCGTCAACATCTATCTTTCTGAGATGAGGTATTGTAAACATTTACATTATTTACATTATTATTATTCATCTTTATTGCCATATTCAAGACGATTCGACGGTTGTAAGCTCCGGCCTTCTTCAGGTGATTGAAATTTCGAACTGAACCCTTTATTTCGTCCACAGGGTAGATGACGGAGGCCATGGACTACAACGGCCGAAACGTCGTGAATATGGTAGTTAATATGATGACAAAAATAAATAAGAGTCCGTACAGTTCAAATAATGTAATAAATTACAATACCTCATCTCAGAAATATAGACAGATCCTGAAGAAGGCTGGAACGTAAAACGGCTGAAATATCGTGAGGGCAACAGTGCGATTAATGTAAATAATGTAAGTAATTACAATACCTCATCTCAGAAATATAGACTGATCTGAAGACGGCTAGAACGTAAAACGGCCGAAACGTAGTTAGGGCAACAGCCCGAATAATGTAAATAATGTAATTACAATACCTCATCTCAGAAATATAGACAGAGATAAGACCTCCTCTAAGATGAAATAATTTAATCGTGTAAGCCGTTTTAGACGCGTTCATAAAATAAACGACGCCAATGTAATTCGAACCCGCACGCGCTCACTGTAGAGACGCTGAAGTGATTAAAATAAAATCCTAAACAATTTGGTATAATACCTGCGAAAATTTCACGAAGCATACGGTAATTTTCCAAGTGTCGCTTGAGATGGAGCACAAGGTTGAAAATACGGGGTATTCAGTATGGAATGAACTCACTATTCAGACCTTATTGTTCCAGCGAGATAAGCTAGCTAACCATTACACCAAGTCGAGGTACCTTAAGTTCACTAATCACATGACGGTTGACCATTTACGATCGTCGATTCGAACACACATACACAGGCAATAACAAAACAGTAGCTACTAAGTGCTGACCAGCGATTACTGACACCGCGTTGTATTGTTGTACAAATAGCGGAGAAAGCACTAAGCCGAAATCCACTGACCAGGGTTCAGGATGTAGCGTTGACTCACCAACTGACGGTAAGCGAACACACGAACACAATTAAAATCGACATATTTACTGACAACAATATAGATAAGAAAATGCATGATTCTGTCCACTGGACAAGGGGTCGGCAACCCATGGAACGCGTGCCACATGTGGCATCTCAAGCAATTTTCAATGTCACGCAGCCTCAAATGACTTCACGAAGTTCGAACCAATAAGTGTAACAGAGCAAAGAAGATATTTAGCTGTTTCGGTACCTGTCTATATTTCTGAGATGAGGTATTATGTACACTATTTACATTATTCGGACTATTGTCCTCATCTTTGTCGCCATATTTATCACAAAGTTTCGGCCCTTCAGTATCTGTCTATATTTCTGAGATGAGGTATTATGTACACTATTTAAATTATTCAGACTATTGTCCTCATCTTTGTCGCCATATTTATCACAACGTTTCGGCCCTTCAGTATCTGTCTATATTTCTGAGATGAGGTATTATGTACACTATTTACATTATTCGGACTATTCTCCTCATCTTTGTCGCCATATTTATCACAACGTTTCGGCCCTTCAGTATCTGTCTATATTTCTGTGATGAGGTATTATGTACACTATTTACATTATTCGGACTATTCTCCTCATCTTTGTCGCCATATTTATCACAACGTTTCGGCCCTTCAGTATCTGTCTATATTTCTGAGATGAGGTATTATGTACACTATTTACATTATTCGGACTATTCTCCTCATCTTTGTCGCCATATTTATCACAACGTTTCGGCCCTTCAGTATGTGTCTATATTTCTGAGATGAGGTATTATGTACAATATTTACATTATTCGGACTATTCTCCTCATCTTTGTCGCCATATTTATCACAACGTTTCGGCCCTTCAGTATCTGTCTATATTTCTGAGATGAGGTATTATGTACACTATTTACATTATTCGGGCTATTCTCCTCATCTTTGTCGCCATATTTATCACAACGTTTCGGCCCTTCAGTATGTGTCTATATTTCTGAGATGAGGTATTATGTACACTATTTACATTATTCGGACTATTGTCCTCATCTTTGTTGCCATATTTATCACAACGTTTCGGCCCTTCAGTATCTGTCTATATTTCTGAGATGAGGTATTATGTACACTATTTACATTATTCGGACTATTGTCCTCATCTTTGTCGCCATATTTATTACAACGTTTCGGCCTTTCAGTATCTGTCTATCTTTCTGAGATGAGGTATTATGTACACTATTTACATTATTCGGACTATTGTCCTCATCTTTGTTGCCATATTTATCACAACGTTCCGGCCTTTCAGTATCTGTCTATATTTCTGAGATGAGGTATTATGTACACTATTTACATTATTCGGACTATTCTCCTCATCTCTTTCGCCATATTTATTACAACGTTTCGGCCTTTCAGTATCTGTCTATATTTCTGAGATGAGGTCTTATGTGCACTATTTACATTATTCGGACTATACCAGTAATAAGTAGTGCCAGAGAAAAGCGATAATAACAACAACAAATGCAATATGAGCTCTCGTAAAATCAGTTGATAATAGCAAAAATTGCAATACGAGCACTGGTAAAAAACGGTTGCTGAAAGCATTAGGTTTATAATACCCAGAAATTCATACACGAACGTCCTCAAGGTCATATGGCACAGTGGATAAAGGCGTTAGTTAGTGACAGAGTGTGAGTTCAATACCTGGTTAAGGCTGTGGAGAACCTGGAGAGGGGAATTAATAGGAGATAACTGACATCCATGAAACTTGGCACACATAACTAGAACAGTCTACCTCAGTGAGTGAAAAAAAGGGTTCAGTTTGACATTCCAACCACCTGAAGAAGGTCGGAGCGTACAACGGCCGAAATGTAGTAATAAATATGGCGACAATGATTAGGAAAATAGTCCGAATAATGTAAATAGTGTTAGCTGTTTCAATTTTAATATATACTGAAATATATATACTATATAACAGGTATTGAAGAACAGGTATATTGGCCTTGACTTGTATAAAAATACGTATGCTGTTGGCACACTGAATGATTTTAAAACCCTAAGTCGGCACATAGTCAGCGAAAGGTTGCCGACCCCTGCACTGAACCATAGTCACTTTAAAATTATATCTATTACAGAATTTTAATATATACTAAACTATATTTACTATATATTACTATATAGAATATATTGTAGAAGAGGTGTATTAACCTTGACTTGTATAAAAATACGTATGTTGCTGGCACACTGAGTGATTTTAAAACCCGAAGTCGACACATAATCAGCAAAAGGTTGCCAACCCCTGCACTGAAACATAGTCTCTTTATAACCATATCTATTACAGAATATTGTATATTTCGGTAGCAATACTTCTTTTATACATGTATCAATGAATTTAGTTTTTCTAGTGCTTTTGTAGCTTTCCTTTTTCTTGCGAAAAAAGGGTGTGTAGATACTGTCCGTCGTGATTAATGTCCCATGAACTTTCGACTAATTCTTTAGTCATTTTCAGGGTTGTTTGTATATTTTTGTGTTTGTCTTCTACGCTCTGTTGAAAAGAAGAAATTGATTCATTCATTTTCAACTCATCAAACTTGTGCAAGTTATTTTAAAGCCAGAACATATTTAAGAATGTAAGAATTTTTTTAAAGATAATAATACAATTCCCACTGATTAATCCATAGCGAGAGGGACAATAAATGAATTTACACCTTTACAAAGGGTATTTGTGAGTAATTGAAAATAACGAACCCGACGGGAATTGGAACTCGGATTTCCAATTTCTAATTCCGTGACGGTATTCATTGCACCACCCGCACATTCAAGCTTATAGCACTGTAAAAGCAGCATACATAGCTATGGGCCCATTTTACCCCACTTTGCCATTGACATTGCAAGAAAGTTCAACCGGCCTTTGACAGGTCTTTATAATTTTGCAGTGTCGCTAGTCACCCTTCGGCACAGAAATATCTGGCGACAGGGGAACCAATTTAGTCGCTGTTGACCCACCCTTGCGGCAGGTAATACTATGTTACCTGGTATGAGTAGCGCTTATTAGAATAACCTGACACGCTAGTAACTACATTTAATAAAAATTACTGACCACTAATTACGAGACTTTGAGACGCAAAAAAAGCTTTTAAAATATATACTAAAGCTCCCTAGTAACTCTCCTTCGGGGTGGGGTGGGAATCCAGTCATTAGCCAGTGCTTGAGACGTCCCCGTAAGGGTCTTGAGCAATTTTTCTTCGGTTTTACCAAAATCCTATATTAAACGACTTGGTGTCACATTCTGTTGCGATGTTCGTGGATTGACTTAGCTTAGCGGCATATCAACATTTCTATGGGTTATTTAATGCCGAAATCTAAATATTTTGAACACAATTTTATTGCTTCAAATAAATATATTTTGAACGCAATTGAATACCTTTAACTACTAATAAAATGTATTGGTAATTCTACTATAAAATATAGTGTGGGTCATTTTACTTTAAAAATGTATTGCTGGTAATTTTTAATACAAAAATGTATTGCTCATATGTTTATTACAAAAATCTATTTTTGTACTTTCATATTTGGGGGGGGGAGGGAAAGTGGGTATTATTTGCTCATAGGTGGGGCACTAAGTAGTTCTGCCACACCCGGAAAAGTGGATCTGGGAACACCAGCAATTAAGACGTGGTTCCACACTCCTCAGGATCTCCAATCTCTTGATAAGAGGCCTTGATGCCGAATGTAGTCTATCGTCATACCCAGGACTACTACAGCGACGTAGCTACGCGGATAAATCATAGCTAAAGTTATCTTTCCAGTGATTATCTAAGCGTAGATCAGGTATGACACAAGGCGGTAATATGAAACGACCAGTGAGGATCGAACTCTCTTTTCATTCATAAATGATCTCGCGAGACACGCTTACTAACTTTTACACCCTGTCGAAGTGCTTAAAATGATTTTCTAATTATAACTTAGATTTGGCACAAGGCATAAAGTATGAGGCAACCTCAAAGATCGAAAGTCCTACTCAGTCGTACTTGCTCTATCGAGACAAGATTGCTAACCATTACACTACGTCGAAGTGCCCTAAACAATTTTATAACGTAGCTTAGATCTGGCACATGGACGTGAGTATGCGACACCCTGTGAGGATCGAAATCATTGGCATTTAATCTAGCGCGGAAATCTTGCTAACTACTGACTTTCAAAGATTCGAGCCGAGGCGACATTTGTGAAGCAAATGCCAGCGCGAGCTACCAAATATTGACCACAATGTACTTTTATCCATAATGTGCGTGAAAATCTAATAGAAATCAACTTTACAATATATATTATTAGTTTTTATGCACTGAGCATTGGGCAGTTCTTTTCAGTTTTAGGGGAACGAATCATAGACAAATGACTAAAGTTCTCTCC
Organism: Acanthosepion esculentum; assembly: GCA_964036315.1. Lineage (NCBI taxonomy): Eukaryota > Metazoa > Mollusca > Cephalopoda > Sepiida > Sepiidae > Acanthosepion > Acanthosepion esculentum. Next base: position 15,608,568 of record OZ038503.1, read on the forward strand.
ATACAGAATATAATAATAATAATAATAATAATAATAATAATAATAATAATAATAATAAATTGGCCTCCAAAGATACTTGGAAAAAACAGAAGACTGGATGATGGTATGTGTCAAGGAACATGAAAGTAGGAAGTGTCTCTACTCTGTAGTAAAGGAAGCCGAAAAATTCAAAAAAGAGCTTCAAATGGGCACAGAAATTCAAATACATCACTGTACACCGGCTGAAGCTGCAAAAAACTTTAAAAAAAATGCAAAGACAAATGCGACCGACCAGATAAAGAAACAATGGCAAAATAAACCGCTCCATGGCCAATACTCTGCCCGTACCAAACAAGCAGACGTAGACAAAAACCGCACCCATCAGTGGCTACGTAGTGCAGGGTTGAAAGGTGAAACTGAGGGTTTTATAATTGCTGCACAAGACCAATGCTTGTTAACTAGGAATTATCAAGCACATATACTAAAATACTGTGTTAGCCCAAGATGCAGATTCTGTGACAAATATCCAGAAACCATTGATCATCTTATATCAGGTTGCACGATATTGGCATCCACTGAATATAAAAACCGGCATGACAGAGTGGGCCAATATCTGCACTGGAAAATTTGCAACTCCTATGGGAAGGAAACTGGAAGAAATTGGTACGAACACCACATGTATCTTTGAAGATATTCAAAAAGCTGTCAAAATACAAGGACCTTGAAATAGAAATCTCAAAAATATGACACATGGGAACATCAACAATCCCTGTTGTAGTTGGAGTCCTAGGATTGGTTGGAAATGATTGAAGGGATTCCTGGAAGTCCATGCCTCACAAAATACAAAAAAAATGTTCTCACAAGTCCAGCCCACATTGTATGAAGGGCTTTATCTATATAATTTTTTTTTGTCAGTGGAAATTGTCATGATGCCATTTCTAACCTTAGGTCTCTGGGCGAGACCCGGAAAGAAATGTGTACACGCCAGAAATCAAAGGAAATAAAAACAATAATAATAATAATATGGAAATGGAAAACAAGAATAGTACTAGTCAAAGGAGGTGCGCTTGAAATGATAAAAAAAGGAACGCAACAACAAACTGAAAAAAAATCCTTGCAGATCCGCGCTTAAGAGAAATACAAAAAATTGTCTTAATAAGTACAGTCCACACACTAAGAAGAACTTTGGCCGTGTAATGCTGGTGATGTTATGGGAGTAATAAATCTTTAAATGTAGCCATAACAAAACACAACGACCTGCCTTGGGTCTTCCAGTAGACATGTTAAGTCACCATAGCAGAAAAAATCGAAATATAATGGTTACAATATAATAATACTAATATTAATAATAATAATAATGAAACGATTGCCGCCACACACATGCACACGCCCTCACGCGCACGTAAATACACACTATATAATCCTCGATATTGTCAAAAGGGTTCAGCTAAAACAATTCTGTAGAATATATCTCCGCACATTCCGTACTAAAAAAAAACTGTAAGAACACAATAAAAATTAAACAACAAAATTACAAAACATTCCGTGTCCGACATATTTAACGAAACATGCGTAAAAGAAAGAATAGTTCCCCGATTCATACATCTATATATATATATATATATATATATATATATATATATATATATATATATATATGTATGTATTGTGTATTTAGGCAGCAATTCTTCATTTATACATGTTTCATTAAAGACGACGTAAAAGGTACGGCGATTAAGCTTTTTATTTAATTTGTGCATGTTCTATATGATATATATATATATATATATATATATATATATATATATATATATATATATATATATATACCGGCTGTAACAGCAAAATTTCCAAAATATGCAACAGCATAGGATAATTGTTCATCCCAGAAAATGTTTATTATTTAGAAAGACAAAAGCTAATTGAGTTTATTTTTCCAGGTTTTCAGATGAGACGTTTAACCGTTTTGACACTTTATTAATCATCAAAGAAAAATCCTTTGAGTTATTCAGCTAGAAAGAGGACAGGCTAAAATCGTTTTGTGTTTGCCCCACTGTCTTCCCAACTGAGCAAAGGTGAGAGAAAAAAAGATCATTCAGGCGCTCAGTAATGGTACCAACATTCATAATTTCACTTCCAACTTCAAAGTCCACTCAAGAATCATCAAGAGAACGATGAATAAGTTTAAAAAAGCCGGAAGAGTAGAGAGCAAAACTGGACCAGGAGGTCACAACAGGAATAGGGATCATAATTTCAACTTAGAGCTAATTAATTTCTTATTGTGCAAAGTAAAGTGCAATAGTGTTTTTATAAAAAAAATAAACCAAAAAAAAAAAACTCGGAGAATTCCAGTAAGATATCTTTAATCATTTCTAAGATACAACGGTTTAACAACGATTGGACAAGTTTGGTGTTATAGAATTTGAACAATTTTGGTGTTATGCCTGATATATATATATATATATATATATATATATATATATATATATATATATATATATATATATACACACACACACACACACACACACACACACACACACACACACACACACACACACACATATATATATATATATATATATATATATATAATGTATTTTTAATCTAACATCTTTTCTTATTGCTATACACGTTATCAGTATTGGGTATACGCGTTTGTGTTGCTTTGCCTGCTTTATTTCTATTTTCCTGAATTATTAAATAACCACCGGCTTGGATCGAATCTTGATAATATAAGTTAAATAGGTAATTTGAATCTCGCCTTATCGACACGGTCAGACGTGGCCAAAATGGTAGCGGCGCTCTTCGGCTTTCAGATTTATCGATTTTGGCCTTTTGATATCGCTTTCCTTGTTTAAGAAAATTTAAAAATATAACAGGGTAATAACTCTCACTAAAATTAATGGTTATATACACATTATAAAATGGACAAAGTCCGACATTTGTATACTTTCTTTTTTATAGTATATAATATGTTTATACGTTCTTTTTATAGATACAAACTGTTAAGTAAATGCTCTTTTTATAGCAAACAATTTTAACGATCTGAATGTCCTAGATATTTTGATAGAAAATATGCGTACACCGACAGGAATCGAACCTGTAACCTACACGGAACATTCATATTACCTGCTGTGATTTACCGATTGAGCCATAGAGAAACGTTCCGTTTAGCAAAGTCAATTTTACTGTTTTTAAACTACAATTCTCCATGATTTTCTCTCGTACATTCATATCTGCTTGATGCGTAAATAAATATAAATAAATGTAAATAAATGACGTCACACATTATGAAATAGACAAAGTCCGTCAATTATTTTAATTTTTTGTTTATACATTCTTTTTTATAGATACAAATATTTAAGTAAATGCTCTGTTATCAAATACTGACCTTTGGTCACTAGTGTAATATAGATCTCTTTATAACTATATTAAATATGCGCTATGTTTTTGTCTTTGGAGAGTAACCAACGGATCTTTCCTCTATGGTGTCTAGACTTTACAAATTTAACCTTTTGAGCTCTGACCCCCCCCCCCCGCTTTACAGGTGGTAGATAAAAATGACGTAATACCCAGCCACCGGTTGAACAGTGGTTGAGTAAAATGGCCTAATGCCCAGTCACCGGTTGAACGATGCGTAAACGCTTGGAAATAGTTTTATATCTACCGTGAAACAGTGAATACCTATTATTTGCGAATTTTGACTCAGGAGCTCAGAGAGAAGGCTTAAAACTTTTCAGGAACGCACGGCCCAAAGGGTTGATCATTTAGAGTGTTGTCCATGGAAATGACGTAATGTCCAGCCATCGCTTTACTGGTGGTAGAGTAAATGACTCAATGCCCAACCACCGGTTGAACGGTGGGTAAGCATTTGTAACTATTTTTATATCTACCGTGAAACATTACATACCAATTATTTGCGAATTTTGACTCAGGAGCTCAAAGCAGAAGGGTTAAAACTTTTCAGGAACGTACGGCCCTAAGGGTTGATCATTTAGAGTGTTGTCCATAGAAATGACGTAATGTCCAACCATAGCTTTACTGGTGGTAGAGAAAAATGACTTAATGCCCAGCTACCGGTTGAACGGTGGGTAAGCATTTGTATATATTTTTATATCTACCATGAAACATATACCAATTATTTGCAGAAGGGTTAAAATTGTTCAGGAACGCACGGCTCAAAGCGTTAAGCGCAGTACTAGATTAGTGGCAAAAATAAATCATTCCCTACTAAATTCTGGTTAGAACCTATATAAATATTAAGTGACCCCAAAAAGGTGTTTTAGGTTTTTCATAAAATTAAATAAGGGTGTTTGCGCTTTAACAAGTTAAAAAATATTTTTACAAATATTTCTTCAAAGAGTAGCACACTGCGCCTTTAATATAAAATGTTACTAATACTACTAAAACAAAAAAAATGTCATTCTTTTCAATCCCATCAACCCAAGCAAGGCGATAAAGTCACTAAGACGCAAGTGAGAGTGAAACTATTTGGAAAAATTACTTTGACAAAACTCTACTTCGTGGTTTAATAATTTCTTTAATTTTATAGGACTTCATTATATTGGACACACTCACGAGCGCGCGCACACACACTACACTACACACACACACACACACACACACACATATATATATATTTTACTATTGAAATGCTTAAATGTAACTGTAAGTTCTATGTTAATAATTTCTTCTCAGTCACTTCTCGCTTGTGTATTACTTTTTCACTTTCCTGCTTGTTTGATCTTCAAAAATTTAAATGCAATGTCAATCGTTATCTTTTGTCTTCTTAATTCTTGTATTTTTATTGGTTTTTCTCCATAATAATGTTTTCTTTTTTTTCTTATATTCTCTCACACACAGAGAAAACCTTTACGTCTTAGTGGCTCTACTGCCTTGCTTGGAGTCAAACGATAAAATAAATTAATTAATTTTGACCTATCCGAAACAAATGCTGTGATATTGACAAAAGTTAGACCAAATAATACCTCATTCGATATTACGAAGTCTATATTGACGTTAAAATAAATCGTATTTCTGTTGAGCAATTCATGCAGTCGATCACTGGTCAGCCTTGCATTTCAATAGATAGGCATGTTCAAAGAAGCCAATATAGACTGCCAATAAAACTAAGCGAGGATTCACTTTAAACAGGCCTTTGGCTACTCTCCAAAGACAAACACGTAGCACATATTTAATATAGTTATAAAGAGAACTATATTACACTAGTGACCACAGGTCAATATTTGATAAAGTCGTTCGAATAAATATCGATCAAATAAATGCGAGGCTTACATTGGAACACGTTGAAAGAAGAACGAATGGTAATATTAGTTGTTTCCTTAATAGGAATCATTCGTCATTCATTGACTGAGCTCTTAAAACAGCTTTTCAGTAAAATAACTGTCATAGCTCTTTCTAGTACTGATGGGGGAGTATCTTCTTTGCCTTTTTATTTGAAACTATAAATTTTGCAACGCCTGTTAAAATTCTCACAGTATTTAGTATTGTTGGAGAAATCGCTAAGATTTTCGTCGAGATTTTGTTCAATTTCGCAAACCAATCGATGGAATTTGAATAAACCTATTTGTTTTGAAAAACACTTTGGTAAAATTCTACTACGCGGTTTAATAATATCTTTAAATTAATTTTATAGAACTTCATGATATAGGACACACTCTATCACTGGCACACGGGCACACACACACACACACACACACACACACACACACACACATACATATATATATATATATATATATATATATATATATTTTAAACATGTAGTATTGAATGTTAAAGACAACATAGTCTTGCATATTTTCTTTTGAATTTTCTCATATTCTCTAATGAGACTTTTTATTTGAAAATGATTTCGAAATATGTATTGTCCATACGATGACCTAGCGCTTTCGAACATCATTGTTCATCTTCAGGGTCAATATTTTTAGTCAAAATTTTTTTTTTTTTTTAAACAAACATTTGCCAATTATCTTGTAGCGTAATCATGTTGCTACTTTTTTACAAACTAAATAAACGTAAAAAAGTAGCAACATGATTCTAGAAGGTTCTTCTACTTGCCTGAGAAGACCTTGCAGTCGAAACCCGGGTAGCAACGTAGACTGTTTTTTACTGTTTTCATAAATGTTTTTGCTCTGCATTTTCTATTTGTGATTTTTGTATTGAGCAATTTTAGGGTTTATACATTTTACGCTCGGATGTTTTCAGCCTCCAATTACAGTATACATACATACATACATATATATATCTATATATATATATATATATATATATATATATATATATATATGTATATATATATATATATATATGTATATATATATTCGAAAATTATAACAGAAATATGTTATAAAATCACTGCAAAAATAGCCATTTTGTTTCAACAAGACACCAGAAGTGTTGAAACAAAATGGCTATTTTTGTAGTGATTTTATAACATATTTATGTTATGATTTTCGAATAAATAATTATATTTGCTCTACTCTGTATTGAGCACTCTTTTAAGAATAGCATTTCTTGGTTATTGGAATTTATTCCGTATACACCAATCCTATACTTATATATATATATATATATATATATATATATATATATATATATATATATATGTGTGTGTGTGTGTGTGTGTGTGTGTGTGTGTGTTTAACAATTAGTTTAATATATTTATTTTTTATACGTTTCATAAGTAAATACTTATATATATATATATATATATATATATATATATATGTGTGTGTGTGTGTGTGTATGTGTGTGTGTTTAACAATTAGTTTAATATATTTATTTTTTATACGTTTCATAAGTAAGTGCTCTGTTTATAATAAACGCTATTAACAACATTTACCGAATGTAATTTACTGAATGCCTGAGAATTTTCAAAGAAAATATGTGTCCTCCGTCAGGAATCGAACCTGTGTCCTAAATGGTACAGCATGTCAGGCTATATGACGGTTCCGTGTAAGAAACAGGTTCGATTCCTGTTGGAGGACAAATATTTTCTATGAAATTTCTCAGACATTCAGGCCGGTAAATGTTGTTAATACTGTTTATTATAAACCGAGCATTTATAAACACACATGGAGAAATATTTTTTTTAAATAAAGGACTCCGGCAGGATTCGAACCATCGTTTCCTAGTAGAAACCGTCATTAGATCTGACGTGCATTGAACTATCGGAATCTTCAGAATCGGAAAAAATATGAATTCAAGGGAACTATTCGGGCGTTGTCTGGTCAGGATGTCCTTCGTGGCTAAGAGGTCATAAGTACGTCAGATTTAATGACGGTTCCCCACACCCGGTACCTCCAAATATTCGCTAAAAAATTAGCATTTATGATGAAAAAAAGGCCCCGCACTGAGTAAAAATAAAGTTTTATCATCAAAATTTTTATGTTATTATTAAGTGAAAAAAACAAATAATTTTTTTATTATTTAAGAAAAGAGATTTGAACAAATAGATCTGGTTAGTCGGATATATGAACATATATATATATATATATATATATATATATATATATATATATATATATATATATATATATATATATATAAAGAAATATAGTCTTAAAGTGTGCTATATTTATGGAATAAAGTGCTCAATATCAGAGATAGAGGGTGTGTAAATATAAAAGTGGACATGGAAGTCAGCACTTAGAGGCGATAGTCTGTTTCATGCTAGTGAAATCGTCAGTCGATTGCACTAGCATGAAACAGACTGTGTTTTTGTTAATTTAGTTCATGCCACTTTTCTCCAGTACAAGAACGCACATTTTTCAAATTTAAAAAAATTCAACCTCAGCGTTGTGTCTGCAGCGCTCCAAAATTATTCTTACATTTAACAATATCTCATTACTAAAAAAGCACTCTTTCGGACCACAATATCTTTCGATGTCGCATTACTATTCGGAATTTAACAAAAACACACCAATATGTCTACCTGAAGATGGTCGTTCGGAACGACTGAAAGCCGGCTCGTACAAAAAAATAAGACCAGATAAACCCGGAATTTATGAACAAGGATCACACCATTCATTAACAGATTCGAAGTTGGTTGTAATTTATTATTAAATATTGTTTGTGAGAGTGATTCTCGCCATATAACTAGCTTCAATATTTGTTTTTCGTTTGAATGATTTACGTTACATATATATATATATATATATATATATATATATATATATATATATATATATATATATATATAGAGAGAGAGAGAGAGAGAGAGATAGATAGATAGATAGATAGATATATAGATATAGATATATATATAGATATATATATATGTATAATTTTGAACCTAAAGAGCCAGGCAAACCTACCTAGGTTTCACCTACGCGGATCGTCAGGGTACACTGGCCCCTACTAGGTAGGTTCATAGTTAGATTTACTCTACTTAGTGTATTGAGCACTTTATTTAGTTACTTTTGCTTTAGTCGTGTCGGAGTTTTTTTTTCTTTGGACTCTGGGCTTGGATTATGGACGATTGTTTTCGCCTCAATTACATGTTCTTTGTTCTTTCTTTTTTTATCCCTTATTTTTCCTTTTTAACGTTTGTTCATTTACAAGCCAAAACACCTAAGGTTTTTCCAGACGAGTATAATTACTTATATTTATAATATTTTATATATATATATATATATATATATATATATATATATATATATATATATATATATATATATTGTTTATTCATTTATTTTTTTGTGGTGGTTAACTTATTTGTTTAGTTTAATATATCGCCTTTACATTATCTGCGTTGCATATAGTATAGATATTTGTATTTTTCTTGGTAATCTTTTACAAAGCATTCATTTTTATTGTTCGATTTTTAAGTAAAATAGTAAAACTTTGTTTTGTGTTTACATTTTGAGATGAGTTCTGTGCATTTATTTAGTAATTTGTGTTTGACTGGGAAGGTAATTATAGCTATTTTCTTCTTTAGACATAGTTTACAGCTTTTTCGATATATTATTATAGGCTGATGTTGTTTTCCATATTCTCCATAATATTTATTTTTATTTCTGTTTTAAATTTCCCATATATATTTAGAAAGTGTTGTGTTGTACGCATATTTACAGACTGTAAAGGATATTTTGTGTGGAATTTATCTGTTTCAAGTGTCCGTTAGTTATGTTTATGCATATTTTTAACTACGCTATTTACTGTTTTTGCTGCAGCTTGTTATATTATATTGTTTTGCAAGCAGTTGCCATTTAGCGGACATACTTGTTTTTCAGGTTGGTTTCGTTTCTACGAGTGATTTCTTGGTTATTTTCTGCTGTGCTTTTGATTATTTGTGTGAACTTCTCGGTGAAACTGTAGCTGATTTTTTACGGTGTGTCCGTTGAATTCTGCACTTACACGTGGGTTTAATTTGTTCGCGTGGGTTGTTGATATCAATTTTCACAGAATGTATAGAAGCAGATCAAAATTTTATATTTAATAGAGAGATGCATTGGGCGTGAAGGAGATGAACACAGTTTTTTGATGAAATGACCAACGCGGTCACCGGAACCTGTCCCCGTGTGATTTCTTTTTATGGGGATATGTGAAGGGACTCGTCTATGCCCCCTTTTCCTGCTACCATTGTTGAACTCAAGCAAAGAATCACTTCCGCACTGGATAATGTTACCACAGACACACTACAGCGTGTTTGGCAAGAGCTTCATTACCGACTTGAGGTGTGCCGTGTCACAGGTGGTGCACATATTATGAAATCGGTCCCATGATAAAGTTATAATGTTCAACACCTAAACTGTTCAGTTTCATTGAGCTAGACTTAGTCGTTTTCAAGATAATTGCTTTTAAAATGATGTCAATTTTTGAGGGGACACCCTGTATTATTATTTTCTCTTCGAATTACATGTGGTACCTATTTTATTTACTGCAATTGTTAGACATCCTCAAGTAATGTATTTTCTGTCATTTAGTCAGGACTAAATATATATCTAGGGCATTCAGGTCGTTAAAACTGCTTACTATAAACAGAGCGTTTACTTAGAAGTTTGTATCTATAAAAAGAACGTATAAACATATTATATACTATAATAAAGATAGTATAAACATAAAAATGTTTTAAAATAATTGTCGGACTTTGTCCATTTTATAATGTATATATAACTATTAATGATATGGTGCCACGAACGTTCCATATTTGAGTGAATGAAAGACAGTGACTTTTCATCGGGTTTCTGCTTTTTTTGTTTTTACTAGCTTTATTTCGGGCGGGAGAAGAAACAAGAGCGACAAGCAGAGTGAGACAGATAGAATACATGTCATCAGGTCAGCCAACTTCTTTGCCATCAAAGGTTGTCTATCTCTGAGGTTAAAGCCCGCCAATGAAACTGGGAGCGGAGAGGTGTCTTCACTTTCCTATACTGCATAAATTTCGCGAGTCTTTAATAAAGTCTTAAACAAATAAAATCCACCAATATCAGGATAAGACATCTCCAAGATTCCTCTCTTTACAATTCAGTTCGGGTCGTTAAAGTTCTAATAAGTATGGCACGGTTTGCCATTTTTGGGTAATCCTACACGCTCTGTAACACTATTGACTGAATAAAATATTTTGGCCTCTAATCGTTTTGTAAATCAATTCACCCCTCAAAAAAGAGATAATACCACTAGGAAGCAAGAGGTCACTTGGAGAGAAAAAGAATGAATAAAATTAGAAGGAACCGGAAACCCAAATTCTAAACAGGAAACAAGTTATGAAGCTCTACTACTGTCAAAAAACAACAGGTTGGAGAGTGAATCAGACGATAGTTGAACCTACCCATTCCTATTGAGAAGAAGAGAGAAAAAATTAAGTAAATAATTAGTAAATAAAATTCAGGAGGAGACATTTGATGTATAGAATTAGAGTAGACATTATAAGGAACCGGAAACCCAGTCCTAAACAGGGAACAAAGGATATACCTCTACTCCTGCTCAAAAGACCAAGGAGGGTGTGAACCGGTTTTCCAGACGTTTGCATTAGTCAAAAATGTACAAATCTTTTAACTATGCCTTCGTTGAACAGAACTCAGCTAAAGAAATATCCTTAAATTTATTAATATTTTCTGAGTAAATTTTTCGCGTATATGGGTGTATAATTTTAGAAATATATATATATATATATATATATATATATATATATATATATATATATATATATGTGTGTGTGTGTGTGTATGTGTGTGTGTGTGCAGTCTTGACAGTCAGTGTGTAAAGTAGGCATTTTGATTGATTAGAGAATCCGACCTTTTGAATCCAAGATTTTATTTCGCAAAGTTGGACGCGACTTGTCGAACTTCAGTCGGCCATTTTTTTTTATTATTTCCATTTTGATTTTAACGCTTGTCAGTGTCTTTTCAAGACTCTCAGCACGGAAGAGTCATCTCTGTCCATATTCTCGTTTCTTTTCGTTCTTCGTATTACGTTCTGCTTCTGTGTATCTTTCTGCTCGTTAACCACATCAACTTCATTTTTGGTTACTGGGAAAAGAAAGATTCTCTATGTCTGTCATGCTATGTTCAGGATTTTGTTGCCAGGCAGAACACGATGTTAGCAAAAAAAGAAACAAAAATAGGGTTAAACAACTGACAGACGTTAACGCCCGATGCTCGCTAACAGAAACGTATCACCTTTGTTTACGTCTTGCAGGGTGAATACCGTATTTATTTTCTTGGAAAATTTCCATTTTGATTTTATTCTTTCTTTCTTTTTTCTTTTTTCTTTCTTTTTCTTCTTTCTTTCTTTCTTTCTTTCTTTCTTTCCATCTTTCTTTCTTTCTTTTTTCTTCTTTCTTTCTTCCTTTCTTTCTTTCGTTTTTCTTCTTTCTTCCTTTCTTTCTTTCTTTTTTCTTTTTTCTTCTTTCTTTCTTTTTTCTTTCCTTCTTTCTTTCTTTCTTTTTTCTTCTTTCTTCCTTTCTTTCTTTCGTTTTTCTTCTTTCTTCTTTTCTTTCTGTCTTCTTTTCTTTCTTTCTTTTTTTCTTTTTTTCTTCTTTCTTTCTTTCTTTTTTCTTCTGTCTTTCTTCCTTCCTTTCTTTCCTTCTTTCTTTTTTCTTCTTTCTTCCTTTCTTTCTTTCTTTCTTTCTTTCTTTCCTTTTTCTTCTTTCTTTCTTTCTTTCTTTCTTTTTTCTTCTTTCTTTTATCTACTTTCTTTCGCTTTTTTTACGGATTTTACTTTTTTTGTTATATTTTTATTATTACGTTCTTTCGTTGATTTCTTTCGATTCTCCTTCTTTTCTCTTTCATTTTTGTTTCTTTCTTTCCGCCTTTTTGTCTTTTTCATTTCCTTTTCATTTATTTTTCTACTTTCCGTCTTCATCTTTTATTCTATTTTCGTCTTCGTTCTTTTTCTTTGTTATCCCTCTTTTATCTTTCTTTCTTTCTCTCTATCTTTCTTTCTTTCTTTCTTTCTCTGATCCCTTTCTCTTCTACTTCTCTTTCTTCTGATGCCTTTTTATCTGTTCGTTTTGTATTTGTTTGTTTACTTCTTGCTGCCATCTTTTTCTTGTTTTCTCTTCTTTCTTTCTATTCTATTTTTTCCATATATGCTTTTTTATTTGTTTCTGTTCTTTGTTAACTTCTTTTTTGCATTTTTCATTGTTTCATTCTTTTCGCCTTTTTTTGTCTTTTTCATTTACTTTTTACTTTTTTTATCGACTCTCCTTGCTTTCTCCTTCATCATATTTTTCTTTCTTTTTGCTTTTTGCCTTTTTCATTTTTTTCTTTCTTTTCTTCTCTTTTTTTATTTTTCTTCGTCTTATAGCGTTGCTTCATTTTTACTATTCTTCTTTCTTTTTTCTTTCTTTCTTTCTTTCTTTTATTCTTGTGTATTCTACTTCTTTTTATTGTCTTTTTATTTCTTTTTTTGTTTGTTTCTTTCGTTTTTTTAAATTTGTTTGTTTCTTCTTGTTTACATATTTCATTCGTTCTTTCTTTTATGCCCTCTTCTTTTTCTTTTTCTTTTACGCCTTTTTTGTTTGTTTGTTTGTTTCTTTTCTTTTTGATTTTGTTTGTTTATTTATCTTCTTTCTTTCTTACATGTTTTCATTCTTTCTCTCTTTCTTTATTTTATTCCCTTCTATTCTTTTTCTTTTTATGACTATTTGTTTCTTTCTTTCATTATTTCTTATTTTCCTTCTCGACTTCATTCCCTTCATTCGTATCTTCAATTCATCTTCCGTTCATTTTTATTTCTTTTTCATTTTTTACTATTCATTCATTCATCATTCTTTCTTTAGTTCTTTTAATTTCGCGCCTTTACACTGTTTGTTTGCTTTTTGTGCATTTCTATATATTTTCTTTTAGATTAAATTAATTTTATCCACTTTCGTATCTTTTATTTTTTGGGACATCCTATAATTTAACTGACTTCATTATTACTTTTTATTATTATTAATTCAAAGAATTTTTACAGCTGTAGGTGATCAAGTGACAACAAGTCTTAACGATACACTATTAATCTACTTTTGGGAGATTACTAGTGTAATCTGAAACTTGTCTGGGTGGGTAAATTTCTTTCATGTTTTGGAATAAATAAACTTTTGAAATACCTCCGTGGATAGCTTATAATAAATGTATATATAGGAGATAAGGCTATTAAACATAGGAGAGACTGCGATTGATGTAATTTCAGCCAACACCACAAGATGATACAAAATTTAAACATTAACCTAAAATCTCGAACCCAACAGACGCTATATCGACGAAATTCGTCTGTTTAAAAGATTTTTCCCCATTCTATCTCATAACGTTCATCTTTTTTCGGATATATTATACATCCTACGAACACGCTGGGTAATATCAGTGATAGATATGCTAAACAGGTATCTGTAGAGATTCGACATTGTTACTTTGCTGCTAACATTCCTATTGTCTTTTCTGCCAAGCCTGTGCTTCCGTTCATGCGTAAGGACGTTCTCCCTCCACATCATAATAGTTCTTTAATTTTTTCCTTTAAATATAGTTGTGGCTCACACTACATAGGGAGAACGACTCAAAGGCTGGATGTCAGAATAAAGTAACACGTTCCAACGAAAACCGCAATCTTAAGTACACTCCTTCAGACAATTTGACCAATACGTATGGATCTTCCATCGCAGTACACCTAATAAATAGTCATAATTGTGCTACTAGTTTCAGTGTGGACTCATTTACCATTTTATCAAGTCCCACTCGAATTACCACTTATCCGCTTGCTCACATATTCGTGTTTGGTGATTTTAACGCCTATCATACCAAGTGGCTTAAAAACGCTACTACTGACCCGGCAGGAATACAAACCTTTAATATTTCAATTTCTCAATACCTCACGCAGATAGTTGACTTCCCCACACGTTTTCCCTACAATCTGGATGGTAAGAATTCTCTTCTCGATCTACGTTTTACCTCCGTCCCCGAGTCCTGTAGCGCCACGCAGCTCTGCCCTCTTGGCAACTCCGATCATACTGTAGTGTCTGTCAACATCTCCTTCAACTCCACCCCCTGCAAAAAACCTCCTACCACTAGATCCTCATTCTGCTATCAACGAGCAGATTGGGACTCGTTCCGGGATTTCCTTTACGATGTCCCTTGGGATATTGTCTTTACGCTCTCCGTTCAAGAATGTGCTTCCGAGGTCTCCTCCTGGAGCTGGAATGGAGGCTTTCATCCCCTCAAAGAAATATAAGGTCAAATGGCGCTCCTCCCCTTGGTTCTCCGCTGCTTGCTCAGCTGCCATTGCCCATCGGAATCACTTCTTTCACCAATATCGTAGCGACATGTCTGACTGCAATAGACGTCTCTTTGTCTCTGCCCGTAAAGAGTGTAAGCGTGTCCTCAATGAAGCAAAGTCACTATTTGCTGCTCGAATGAAAGAACGTATTGCATCTCGCAAATTCGGCTCCAAGAATTATTAGCGTCTCTGCAAGAGCGTTCTTATAGCAAACCCTCTATACCTTCTTTGTTCAACCAGTTCGAGGTTCTGACCTATTCTGCCGACAAGGCTGAATGCTTTGCTCCGAAATTCTCATTCAATTCAACGCTCGACTCTTCCGGTCTAGCCACACCCGATTTCCCCCTTAGAACTGAGGCTCTATTGAGCGACTTGCACGTAACCCCGTCATCAGTATTGGGCATTATCTATAATTTAGACCCCCACAAGGCTAGTGGTGGAGACGGGATACCAGCCATTGTCCTGAAGAAATGTGCGCCTGAACTGGCCCGTGCCCTCTCCAAATTATATAACTACTGCCTCAATGAATCTTGTTTTCCAGACTGTTGGAAGTCCTCATCCATTGTTCCTGTCTTTAAGAACTCTGGAGAACCTTCTGACACTTCTAATTACCGTCCTATCAGTCTTCTACCAGACTTCGGCAAAGTCTTCGAAGGTTTAATCAACGCCGAAGTGGTTATGCACTTTACATCCCATGATCTGCTCTCCGACAAGCAATATGGTTTCCGCTTTGCCCGTTCTACAGCTGATGTCCTTACGGCCATAACTGAAATTGTTTACCAAGCTCTTCGGAGAAGCTCGTGCAGTGGCTCTAGATATCTCCAAAGCATTTGATAGGGTTTGGCATGCCGGCTTTCTTCGCAAGCTCCAGGGTTATGGAATTTCAGGTCGATTGTTTGACTTAATACAATCATTCTTGTCGAACCGTGGATTGAAGGTCGTTCTCAACGGATTCTCCTCCAGCTCCTATCCCACGAAAGCAGGTGTTCCCCAAGGCTCCATCCTAGGCCCTACTCTGTTCCTTATCTTCATCAACGGTCTTCCTGACGTCATAGGTTCCCAAGTAGGCATCTACGCGGACGACACTACTATTTACTCCTGCCTCAAAAACAAATCTAGTGTCGCTGTCAAAACTAACCGAGCTGTTTGCCGCGAAAAGAACCTCAAATGGTTGTGAACGAGGGCATGAATTGGCTGGTTAACTTTAATGCCTCAAAAACAAAACGGCTCTCTATTACTCACCAGAGAGAACCATCCCCGCCCGCCCCCATTAGAATGTCTGACGCTCAACTTCACGAGAGCACCTCTTTGCGACTGCTCGATCTCACATTGTTCGCTGACCTGAGATGGAACAAATACATTGAGTCAATAGGTTCGTCCACCGCTAGGAAAGTTGGCTCCCTGTGCCACGCCAGGAAATTTTTCTCACCAGATTCAATCCTTCACATCGACAAATCAACCATTCGCCCTTGCATGGAATATTGCTGCCGTATATGGTCTGGAGCCCCCTTCTGTTTGTCTCAAGGTTCTTGATAAAATCCAGAGACGGATATGCAATGTAATTGGCCCTGAACTGGTATCTCATCTGCAGTCGCTCTCTCACAGACGTGCTGTCGCCTCGCTCTGTCTTTTTACAAATACTTTCACGGTAACTTCTCTGATGAGCTGCTTTCGCAGGTTCCCAGACTCCATGAATTTAAGTGTTCTACTAGGCTGGCCTCTCGATCTCACGCTAAAACTGTTAAATGTAGCCAATATATAAGATAAAAAATAAAAATGAAAATAAATAAAAACAAGCAAAACAATTTGACCCAAATAAATAAGCAAACAATCGACTTCCGGTAAATGACCGCCATAATAGACTACCAACAATAAGCTATATAAACAAATTTTTACTACGTTAACAAAAAACACCAATCAAAATAAAAAATAAATATATAAGATAAAAATTAAAAATAAAATTAAAAAAACAAACAAAAAAACAAGCAAAATAATTTGACATAAATAAATAAACAAATAAGCGACTTCCGTTAAAAGTAACCGCCAAAATAGACTACCCATAATGCAGCACTGACCCTTATATATAAATAGCGGAGAAAAATAACAGCACTAGTTGCCTGACGATTGCACTAGCATGAAACAGACTGTCGCCTCTAAGTGCTGACTTCCATCTCCACTTTTATATTTACACACGCTCTATCTCTGATATTGAGCACTTTATCCCATAAATATAGCACACTTTAAGACTATATTTCTTCATGTATATATATGTGTGTGTGTGTGTTTTAAAAACCCCACATTTATAAGCAGTAAATTCGATCTTGCCAACCAAACTATCCTTAGTGGCCGAATCGGTTAAGGCACGTCAGGCTATATGACGGTTCCGTATAGGATACAGGTTCGAATCCTGTCGGAGGACGAATATTTTATATGAAAATTTCTCGGACATTCAGATCGGCAAATGTTATTTAATACTGTTTATTATAAACAGAGCATTTAATTAAATACTTGTATCTATAAAAACAATGTTAAACATAAAAAATGTCTTTAAATAATTGTAGGACTTTGTCCATTTCATAATGCATATATATATATATATATATATATATATATATATAGTGTGTGTGTGTTTAATTTTCAGGCGCGAGTGTGTGTGCACTTGTCGGTATTTTAATTTTTCTTTCTCTCTATTGTGGTCACTTGTTCGAAGTTTGAGTTTGATTGCGCCAGAGATCTTGCTGCTCTTACAGCATAAACTTGGTCGCCTCGCTAGTAATGTGTATCAAGGAGAAACACAGTAGAGATCCGAATCACTAGAGAACCTGCTACCTCATCGATGATAATTCACCAGTTTGTCTTTACAGTCTCTCGAGCTTGCTGTACCTTCTCATCAGTGGTGGAGATTGACAGGAGTCCTGCTCCCTCTTTGTGCGTCACGCTTGTCCAGCCAATTTTAAACTTCTCGACCCAATCATACACAGTTATACGCGGTATTGCACTGTCATCGTATTGTGTTCAACGCCTCCGATGAATTTCAGTTCCTGACACACCTTCCGACCAGAGAAATGGGGATTCATTTTCCACAGTAAAGCAGGGCCATTTGCGATGAAATTAAGACTTCTTCACAGACACTACTTGTTGTTCTTGGAAAGAAAAACCACTATATATTGAGAGATTGGGAGAAGAAAAAATAGAACAAAATGACTGTGTACGTGTACTTTCCATGTGATAGAGTTTCTTCTTCTTTAATGCACTATATACCTTCGAGAGATAAGTGATCATTCCTCTCCACTATTTCCATTCCCTTGAAGCACTAGCCGGGATGTCGTGGCGAACGGTGCCAATTCGATTAATTGTTGCATTTTCCCTCTCGGTCGGTAATCGTAAGATGTTTTTGGGCAACAATGAATGACACCAAACACGGAAAATTTTAACTTGTCTATTGTAATTAATGTCGACATTCACTATCAAATGAGGGTCGTTCCCCCTAACTGGGAAGCTGTTTCAGACACGAAAGGGAACACGTCTACATTGACGGTTAAGACTCGCCTCTTTGAAAAAACCTTTCTCTGCTTAGCATTCACACGCTTGATCAACCTATCAAAATCGAATTCCTTATTATATCTTACATCTGACTCCTTAGGTCAGCCCCCGGAAGTTGAAGATGAGATACACTCCCCCCTTAAGAATAATAGTCTACTAAACTATTATTTAAGATACAGTGAGATACTGAAGAAAAATTCCAATCACCTGAAGAAGGTCGGAACGTACAACGGCCGAAACGTTATGAATATGACAATGAAGATGCGGATAACAGTCCGAATTATGTAAATAATGCAAGTAATCATAATACCTGATTTCAGAGATATAGACAGATATTGTATGTAAATAATGCAAGTAATTTTTTTTTATTAACATTTAAAATGTGTCCCAGAGTTTTAGTTTTCTACAAGTGCGCCCTATAGTAAGAGAAACATGAGAATCTGACGGAGCCCATCCCTCATGAGAGTAGTTTTGAATTCAGAATGCTTGCAACCTAAACGCAAAGAAACCTGCCTCATCCGCTGAGCATAATATTTGGGTAAAAAAAAATCGGTTCATGTATTTTCCAGCTGCATTTTTATAAAAGTGAATGGAATTTGAATTCGAGTTAGTGGTTCCTTTTTCTGCGTCGATAGCCGGTAAACTGCTCGCACGTCATAATTTAAGGGGGATTGAACAAACCAGTATCTTTCACGAGTCGAATTTGAAGAAAAAATTGATTTGATTTTATCTTTGAAAGTTTTCAAGCCAGATAAAGAAAAATATAACGCAAAGAATTAATACAGGGTGTCCATAAAGTTCGTGTGTGTGTATATATATATATATATATATATATATATATATATACCCCTAGTCCGTGGTGTTATGCCGAGCGTTTCGGTTGTCCTCAACCGTCATCATGGCTGTATGTTTGAAGTAGGTTGTGTATTATATATATATATATATATATATATATATATATATATATATATATATATATATATATATATATATATATATATATAAATATACAGGGTGTCCATAAAGTTCGTGTGCACTTTAAATAATTTATAACTTTATTTGTATTTGCGATAGAAATAATTTGTAAAAAGGATTAGAAAGAAGTAAATCTATATTTTTTTAAGGTTTTATTGAAATTTTATTTAAGTTTCTACATGTCCTCCATCATTAGCAATACAAAGGGTAATACGATTTTGCAGTTCACGGAAAACATTTGCCAACTGATTTACAGTAATGCCTGATTTCACATTAGTTATTTTAGCTATACGTAAAACTAGGTACCTTAAACTTTATAACATTTTTTACAGTTTATTTAAACTTAAACGTAAATAAAATTTCAATAAAACCTTAAAAAATATAGATTTACTTCTTTCTTTTTACAAATTATTTCTATCACAAATACAAATAAAGTTATAATTTTTTTAAAGTGCACACGAACTTTATGGACCCCCTGTATATGTCGCTTCTTCGATTAACAATCACTATTGACTACCCACGTCGGGACAGTCGATCGTCGTGGGATTGTTGTGAAAGCCACAGCAGCAAGCGAGCAAAACATAATTCAATACGCTTTGTTCCCCCTTCAAACAATAATGCTTACAATATTACAAATAGTTTTGTTTTTGGTTTAATTTCTTTTCTAATAGACGTTTTCCATTTTCCATATGTTTCATCCGGGTTTGCGTGACGATGTACACTTATACGAGACACTGCGACTCCTGGCGGGCCGTTCGCAGGTCAAGGCTCAAAGACAAAACTGAACTTTGCTACGAGTGCAGGCAACATGTTTTCAAAAAGGAACCGTAATGTGACACCATCTGGGGGGTTGGTTTGAGGAGAGATGACCGATAAAGTACGAAGCAATGTCGGCCGACAGGAAGGGCTCTTATTCTCTTGGCCCTAATTGAAGTCTAGCCTTTATCTTAAGTCACGACCGATCACTTGAATTAAAATAAGCATTGTCGTATTATCATTATTATTATTATTAATAAATCATTAATTCTTCTTATTATTATTATCATTATTATTATTAATAATAAATCATTATTATTACAGTGTAACCCGGATATAAGAGACCCGGATATAAGAGAAACACGGATATAAGAGATTTTTTTTCTGGTCCCAAATTAGAGCCTGTGTTAATAAGACAAAATAGTCCAAACCCGGATATAAGAGAAACCCGGATATAAGATACTTCTCCGGTCCCGCCAACTCTCTTATATCCGAGTTTCTCTTATATCCAGGTATCTTATATCCGGGTTTCTCTTATATCCGGGTTACACTGTATATATATTTTTCGGTTTCCTTTGTACCGTTTTCCTTGACGTTAAATTTGCTGGGTGGGGTTAAGATTTGTTTTTGTTTTTTCACATATGTATTTTATTTATTTATTTTGTTAAGAAGAGCGCTATTTTGCTTTAACTTGCCGGTACGTAAGGTCTCTTAACCCCCCCCCCCCAAAAAAAAAAAAATTAACCGTCTAAAGAACTTTTGGTTTGGTTAAAAATTTCAAGTGGCCGCTTCTTTTGGGAATGCTGCATGTCTTTAGATATAGATATGCACCTCCACACATACACAAACACAAACATACACACATATCACGCACTCAAACAATACACACACACACCATATTCAAATAAAAATAGGCTTAAGTAGATAGACTGAATTATATGTAGATAGATATGAGTAGACCGATATAAATAAATAGATAAAAACAGGCTGAGATAGATAGATAGATAGACAGATAGATATGGAGAGTCTGATATAGATAGATAGATAGATAGATAGATAGATAGATATGGAGAGTCTGACATAGATAGAAAAATAGATAGATAGATAGATAGATAGATATGGAGAGTCTGACATAGATAGAAAAATGGATAGATAGATAGATAGATATGGAGAGTCTGAGATAGATAGATAGATAGATAGATAGATAGATAGATAGATAGATATGGAGAGTCTGAGATAGATAGATAGATATGGAGAGTCTGAGATAGATAGATAGATAGATATGGAGAGTCTGAGATAGATAGATAGATAGATAGATAGATAGATAGATAGATAGATAGATAGATAGAAAGATAGATAGATAGATAGATAGATATGGAGAGTCTGAGATAGATAGATAGATAGATATGGAGAGTCTGAGATAGATAAATAGATAGATAGATAGATAGATAGATAGATAGATAGATAGATAGATAGATAGATAGATAGATAGATATGGAGAGTCTGAGATAGATAGATAGATAGATAGATAGATATATAGATAGATAGATAGATAGATAGATAGATAGATAGATTGTAAATACATTCATGCGAGCCAATTACACTGAGTGCAGAAAATTCCTCAACTCGAAAAATAATGACTTTTTAATTAGAATAATTTATATATCTTTAAATCTATTAAAATTCTCTATTAAGTTCTAGCAGCCAACTGATATTGTTATTAACTTAAAATTCTATTTACGAATTACAAATGGAAAATGGCACAATCTACCCCGGTGGACGAAGTAAAGGGTTCAGTTCGAAATTCCAATTATCTGGTGAAGGCTGGAGCGTACAACGGCCGAAACGTCGTGAATATAGCAATAAAGATGAGGATAATAGTCTGAATTATGCAAATAATACAAGTAATCATAATACCTCATCTCAGAGATATACACAGATGTTGAAAAAAAATTCCAATCACTTGAAGAAGGCCGGAGAGTACAACGGCCGAAACGTCGTAAATATGGCAATATAAATGAGAGCAAAAAAACAAATAATGTAAATAAATACATTACCTCATCTCAGGAATATAGACAGACTTTAATTTTGTTTGTAACTTTTCAGCCCCTATATATATATATATATATATATATATATATATATATATATATATATATATGAATGTTTTTTGTCATGGATTTCATTCCTTATTATTTCGTATATTTCGCATAATTTTTGGGGTTTTCGGTACATATTTGAATATGTAAGCAAATGTGTGGATGTAGATCCGACGGTATGATGAAAATGTGGAAAAGACAAAGCAAAATCCGAATATATGAGTTTACGTTTATGTTCGGAAATGCGAGATTTCAATGATCTACCTGTCTCGCCTATATAACTCAGGTTGCAGTCTCTGCAGGGCACCTGATAGACGCAAGCATCGGATGTAATATGTTGTCTGCTCGTATTACTCAATATGTTACGTATAGATTTAGTGGGTAATGTAGTAGTTTTAATTTTTAGCGCATTTAGATTGTTGGAGATGTGTTCGGTCAGAGGGTTATTCGGTAGAGACAGTTATATAGGCGAGACAGGTAGATCATTGAAATCTCGCATTTCCGAACATAAACGTGACATTCGCCTCGGTAATCTAAGCAGTGCTTTAGTTATACACATAGCCAAATCTGATCACAATTCTGATTTCGACTCTGTGAAGATCTTAAAATATATCCACAATAAGAACCTTAGACAGATTTATGAGGCTGGCATGATAGCCACCTCACATACAGTAAATAATAGACCTGGTTTCTTTCAGATCGCGACCTCGGTGGCGAGATTAATGCGTGACAAACGTACCGATAAGCTATAGTTTTAAATAGTCCCCCTCACCCTCCACTTAGGACACAATCTTCTTCCCTGTGCGCAGGTCTTCGTAGTTGCCGCCCACGCGACGCCAGCATATCCGACTCTAAGAAAGAATACTTGACTTTAGAATTTCAGTTTTTCTGTTTCTGACCAGTCCTGTATATATCGTCTCTCCATCAAACTTAAATCTAATATAAATATGTCTCCATTAACCATGTCCCGAAGAAGGTCTATTTGACCGAAACGTCTGACGTCGACAGAATAACAAAAACAAAAACATAATAAAAACAGTAAACTCATATATTCGGATTTTGCTTTGTCTTTTCCACATTTTCATCATATTTGAATATATATTATGCCCCACCCCCCAGCAGGACAAACCGGGTTCTATATCCTTGGATCGTAACTTGTCTACCGCATAAAGAAATGGCAACCAAGTATGGGGAAAAATCTGCCTCGTCAGTCATGTATCTAAAGATATATGATCACCTAAGCGTGTTTCGCGAATGCCACATAACTGACTGACTGAGTGTATTCATATGATTTTTTTTTTGTACAGCATAAAGTTATGGAGGTATTTATACTCACACCATGGGGTAATAAGTTTGGGTTTGTGTTCACGAAATAAATTATAACAAACAAACTTACATAATAACAATAAAAAACATGGTAGTTTCATACAATTTTATCTATGTATTTGCCTGTATTAGTGTGTTGTTTTTTTTTTACATTACAATTGTGATAAGGTTCATGTCATACAAGGGAGTAAGTCACACTGCAGTATGACAGGTCATATCACGGAGGGAAGTTATACACGTGTTGTCATCATGACAGTCCTTGAATGGTCCTGATCTGTCATCTCGTCTGCAGTCGCTCTCTCACAGACGCGACGTTGCCTCGCTCTGTCTTTTTTACAAATACTTTCACGGTAATTGCTCCGATGAGCTGCTTTCGCTGGTTCCTAGGCCTCATGAATTTAAACGTCCTACGAGGCTGGCATCCCGTTCCCACCCCTTCACCGTTGAAACTGTTAGATGTAGACGTCTCTTCTACTCCAATAGCTTCATGTCTCGCACATCTCGCCTGTGGAACTCCCTTCCTTATTCCTGTTTCCCTGACAAATATAATCTCCAACTATTTAAGTGTAACGTCAATCGACATCTCCAGTTGCCTTGATCTATCCACTTCCCTTCTCCACATCCTTTCACCTTTCATTCCTATCTGCTCTCGCTCCAAATCTTCTGTAACCCCCTTGCCTTGATCGATCCACTATCTTTCTCCACATCCTCTCCTTTACCACTCCTATCTGCTCTTCCTCCAAACCTTCTGTAACCCTTGCGTGCTAGTGGCTTCCAGCCTTGCTTGGGGTGATAAGCTTAAAAAAAAAAAAAAAAAAATCTCACGCCTCTTGGTGGGATGTCGGTATTTCCGGCAGGAACAGTCCCTGTTGCATGCTGGGAGTAAATTTATTATTATTTTTTAAATTTATTTGTATTTACTTACTTTAAACGAGGTTTAAATTTTATTTTATTTATAATTTTCATCATTATTTTTTTAATATTTTATTTTCATTCATAATAATAACAATATTCCCACAATATAAGTATTTTACGTATATCAGATTGCATAAGGGAAACGGTATGTGATTTAATATGTTGTTTAATGGAGCTAGTATTATTTAGATGCAGAGTTAATCTTCTGGAGAGCCGGGTGGTTGTAAATCCAATATATGTATGTGGATTAGAAGAACATTCTTCCATGGGGCATTTAAACTCATACACAACATTGGTTCTATCAACAACTGCAGCAACTGGAGAATGATTATTACTCATTATCAGGTTAGAGGTTTTAAATTTACTAAAATATATATTAAGTTTTAAGGCCTTGTTACAACCACCCGCCTCTCCAGAAGATTAACTCTGCATCTAAATAATTCTAGCTCCATTAAACAACATATTAAGTCACATACAGTTTCCCTTATGCAATCTGATATACGTAAAATACTTATAGATAATACTAAAATTATAGATAAACATACAGACATTAGACGCCTTAAAATGTTAGAAGCATTACATATTAAAAGCAAAAGACCTCTTATTAATCGTATAGATTACAATATTTCTGGTAACATATTACAATGTTTATAATATATTTCAATTTTATAACGTATTCTTTGATCTTTTGGCTTGTGTAGTGGAAATCTTTTTCACGCTGTCACATGATAAAAATCTTCGCCCTGCACGTGATAACATCATCGCGTCTTTTGAAATTAAACGGATTTTAACGTTTATTTAGTTTGTAAAAAAGTAGCAACATGATTACGCTACAAAGTGTGCATTTAGACGAGGCGGAGGCGCACCGTTCACCTGAAGGTGAATGCCTCTTTTATAAGGAATGTAGAGACGCGCTACGTTGCCTGTTAAAGGTTAAAGATCGCCTCTCCGATAAACGGGATATGTCTCGGAAGGCTTTGTATCGGGTGGCAGTGAGGGGGATTGCCAAGGACAAGCTTCCGGGCAAGCTGGGCCTTACGAATAAGGAGTTTCGCTCCGTCTCGCCTTGGGCGCCCGGGTTGAAATGTCTCAACAACGACGAGGCATCATTAACCTGGCTGGTGTTGCGAGGGGCTCTCTGGGTCGGCAAAAAGCTCTGCGCAGCGGGTTTGGCGATTTCAGCCGAATGTGTTCGCTGTGGTGACCGGGAGGAGTCAATTGAACATGCCTTCTTCCACTGCGACGTTGTGCAACCTCTGTGCAGGCTGATTGAAGACTACATGGTTCGCGTCTTGGACGGAAAGTTTTTTGTCCTGGAAGCCAGTTCCGTTTGTTCCAATGTGGTACCGTCAATGTCCAGGGATCAGCACTATGTGCTCCTGTGTCTGCTCGGCATTATGCGAATGGTGGTGTGGACGACTAGACAGAAGGAGTTCCACGCAGGTGAGAAATTTTCCTCTCTGCAACTGGTCTCATTCTTTAGGCATTAGCTTAAGGTTAAGATCAGGGCGGAGAGGGCGCGTCTCCCCTCGTGGAATTTCGGCAAAAGGTGGGTGAAAATTTCGCGCTTGGTGCGAGTGAGAAGTGCTGACCTAGAGTGGTTGTTGGACGCAACTTAAGCAAGAGGATTTGGGGCCTCGAACCGAAACATTAGTCATCCCAGCCTTTTAAGGTAAGATAGGACATTTTCATGTTCAGTTTTGGCCTCCTCAGGGCTAAATATTTTCCTTTCAACGTAGCTAGAGCATGCAAGTACATAAGTCCTGTTTTTTTTTTTTTTGTCCTCCTTTTTAGTTTCTTGTCTCCACGCCTCCCCACGTTTTAGGTGACAGATGTCTCTGTTCTCTGGAATTGTTCATCCCAGTTAATAGAGATTTCTGCCACATTTTTGGAAGGGTCCTACTACTAATATTGTTTTGTTTAGTTTCTTGTACATACACATTTTACATTGTATATAAACATTGGGTTTTTGATTTTTTCCCCATCCCTCGATGATTTTGTAAATAAAAATTCATGTTAGGGCTTTTCATCGAGAAAATGTGGTATTTTGGTGATTGTGTTGTGAAAGAAAATGTGTTGGTATGGTGAAAGGAAAATTGTAAGTACGAATGGGTCAACGAATGAGACTAGATAGTTTTCAGGTAGGACTAGAGAAGACCAGTCTTTTCCCCCTCCCCATTTTTAGCCCTTGTGGCACATTTTGTATTTTAAAATGCAAATAAATAATAACATGATTACGCTACAAGATAATTGGAAAATGTTTGTTTAAAAAAAATTTGACTAAAAATATTGACCCTGAAGATGAACAATGATGTTCGAAAGCGCTAGGTCACCGTATGGACAATACTTATTTCGAAACCATTTTCAAATAAAAAGTCTCATTAGAGAATATGAGAAAATTCAAAAGAAAATATGTAAGACTATGTTGTCTTTAACATTCAATACTACATGTTTAAAAGAAAAGTTGCTGCCAAATTACACATATATATATATATATGTATACAGTGACACGCATAAGTATTGGATACATGTTATTTTCTGTCATAACTCTAGTTTATGTTCGCAATTTCGCCTGATATTTGGTAAGTAATATCTCGTAAAGTTGTTTTAGTTGTATGTGGAAGGAAAATTAAAAACTCCCACTTATCCGCATGAACTGTGCGTCTTACTTTATAACTCTCTACTTTTGAATGTCTTTTAGGCCTTGTATAGGGTGAATGTTTTTGTAAGAAAGTTTTAATATGCAGATTATGGAATATTTTTGTACCAGGTTAAACTAAAGCCAGTTCTTGGAAGACAACCTTCCTTTCCCCAACCTCCTGTCTGGTCTCTGATCGCAGACCAGACGAACGCTGCTTGTCTGATAAGTGTACAAGTGACCCTAATAGTGTTCAATGGATAACGCCTACTCACTTTCATATGCCAACACGTGACTTAACCCCTAACGTTTTTTTTAGCGCGTGTTGAGATATAACAACTTCACTTAGCTATTTGCTTTCAAAGGAATCGGACGCCACCAAGAAACGAATGACCGACAAAAGAATCCTCAAAACCAAGTCGTTTATACTCCTGTGGTCTATATGCGTATACTACTCGCCATCGGCAAGGATTGAACGGCGTTAATCAAGGACTTTTATCAGGACATTAGGAACTCCACCTTTTCCGCTCTGGGAATTGAAGGGACATCTTTTCTTTCGAACTTTATTTCTGACAACAATCGATCGACGTCGATCCCTACAATTTGTAAGTCTTTACATGTTTATATATATATATTCTATAATCTGCTGTCACTATTTTTGTCTGTATTTCGTCGCATTGATACTTGTTTGACCAACCAATCGCTCCCTCATCCCTTTTACTATTTAGTTTCCTTTACTTTAAATTAATAAACTGTATATTTTATAAATAAAGTATTTTTATTATATGTTCTCGTGTCGTCTTCTGTTGTTCTCTGTCTGCATATTGATCGTTTTCTCACTGCGTTCACCGACGTCCGGAATTGGAGAATTCCGCTCCCATCGTTGTTTTCATCAATCTTACATTCAAGCCTGTGATACTCTTGTTTATTTATTTTTTAATTTCTCGTTGCATCCCGGCTATCGTAGTCCCAACTAAACCCCGGGCGTAACAATATGTACCTAACTATGTCAGTCTGTCTTATTCTTTTAATATCTATCTATCTATCTATCTATCTATCTATCTATCTATCTATCTATCTGTTATGGGACCTTACCTATAACGACAGAGTGAACTCTTCCTGACACTATCAATACTGCGCCTCTCAAGAGAGGGGGACGAGACGGAATCGAGTCGAGCCAATAGTAGTTCACTCCAAACCCGACTGACAGTCATACTAACATCTTCCACATCTTGTATTATTATTCTGTGTAATATATCTTTGTTATTTCTACTCTTGTGTTCGTGTTGTTCTTCCTTGGTCCTAACCTTGGACCATAACAGTGGCGACGAGGATATTGAAGAATCGAAGTTCTACGCGGAGAAGCTAAAAAATAAACCCTTTTTCCTATCGGTCGTCCATAACAGTGGCGACGAGGATGAAGAAACGAATTTCTACGCGGAGAATCTAAAAAAAAATCAATTTTGCTATCGGTCGTCCATAACAGAGGCGACGGAGGTATTGAGAAAAGAAAACAAGTGCTACGTGAGAAAAAATAAAAGATGAAAAAAAAAGAATTTTTTTGGGACACCAACCTTAACAGCGGTAACAAAGACACGAATTTTACCTGTCAGCCAAAACAGAATCGAATTCTACGCAGGAAAATCTTTTCGTACTAAGGTTCCAGAACAACAGGCGACAAAGATCTGAAGTCTACACTGAGAAAAAAGGAAAAATAGCTACAGAAAATTACGGTGTAAACATGGAAGACTTTAAGGCAACCATATTGGAACTAATGAAAATGCAATTCGAGCAGCAACAAAAAAATGACGAAAGACAGACTAGGCTCGAAGAAAAACAATTAGAAATCCAACAGAAAAACGAAGAAAAACTATTAGAATTTCAACAGAAAAACGAAGAAACGCAACTCAAGAATTACTACTACGGGCAGTAACAAATAAAGGACAAAATTCTGGAAATGATACGGCATTCTCGCAAAATGCTATATGGAGCTCTATCAAAGACTTCATTTATGCACGGGACGAAGACAAAACCTTCGCGGCTTACTTCAGAAGATAAGAAGATTCATATGAGTTTGATTGCGGGAATTGGTCAGACGCGAAAAAAGTACGTCTACTACTGAGGAAACTAGGGTCAAGCGAATACACTAAATTCGTAGACTACATCCCACCGAGGAAAACGAATGAGTTGACTTTCAAGGAAGCCGTGAAACTTTTAACGGAATTATTTAGTCCGAACTCTTCACTATTCCACAAAAAGTGGAAATGTTTAAATTTAACAAAAAAGGATAGCGAAGACTATATAACATTCGCTTCCATAGTAAACAAACACTGCGATGACTTTAACTTATCTGAACTCAGCCCGGACAATTTTAAATGTTTGATATTCGTCCAAGGCCTGGTTTCGACTAAAGATGCGGAGATCAGACGGAGAATTCTAACAAAATTTGAGAGTGAACCAGAATTGACGCTACAAAATTGGCTGAGGACTGTCAGAGATTGTATAAGCGTAAAAAAGGACTCGAAAAATATCGAAGAGTCTGGCGTCGCTTACATACGAAAAGTACAACGACAAACACGATCGGCCGTGGTCGAGAATCCATGTAGATTTCGCAGGTTCATTAGATGGTTTTTACTACTTGATTGTAGTAGACAGTTACAGAAAATGGCCAGAAGTATTTCGTTGTAGACAACCTACTTCTGAGACTACAATAAATTGCCTTCACGAGCTGTTTGCTCGTTTCGGAGTGGTTGATTGTTTAGTTACCGATAATGGGACACAATTTACATCTGCGGATTTTCAAGAATTTTGTGAAACTTTTCAGGTGAAACACATCAAATCCCCGCCATATCACCCAAGATCAAACGGGCAAGCGGAGAGGTTTGTAGATACACTAAAAAGAGCACTAAGGAAAGTTTATGATGTACCAACAGAAAAGGCTTTACAACAATTCTTGCAAGTGTATAGAATTACACCGAACAGTACTACGCCATCGGCATTATCACCGGCGGAAGTGATGTTCGCCCGAAAAATTAGATCGGTATTCGATAAATTACTGCCAAAACAGACAAAGCAATCAACAACGTCGTTTGTACCAAAAAGAAAATTTAACCCAGGGGAGAAAGTTTTTTTTTTAAATGTTAAAAAACAATACATCCTATTGGGAGCCAGGTACAATAGAGAAACGAATCGGGAACGTGATTTACATCATTCAGGGTCCGAAGTTCTCGCATAAAAGGCACTTAAATCAGATCAGAAAGAGGCTGTTAGAGGATTCTAACGGTCTACCTCAGGAAGAGGAGGAAGTGATGGACACAATATTTGACACATTCAATATGCAAAGGCCTCAAGCAATTTCAGAACCGCGGAAATCAAGCAGAAAAAGAAAATTTACAGAGCCTTTGATGATTAATCCGAAGAGTAAAAATATTAAAGACCCCTGCGAGGTAAAAGCTTTGCGAGGGGGGGTATTATGGGACCTTACCTATAACGACAGAGTGAACTCTTCCTGACACTATGAATACTGCGCCTCTCAAGAGAGGGGGACGAGACGGAATCGAGTCGAGCCAGTAGTAGTTCACTCCAAACCAGACTGACAGTCATACTAACACCTTCCACATCTTGTATTATTATTCTGTGTAATATATCTTTGTTATTTCTACTCTTGTGTTCGTGTTGTTCATCCTTGGTCCTAACCTTGGACCATAACACTATCTATCTCAGTCTGTTCATATATATGTACCTATCTATCTCTGTCTGTCTTATTCTTTTAATATCCACTTATTTTCATATCTATCAAAATGGATGAAAGCAGAACCAAATAACAAATCCCTTTATATGAATGGACTCGCCGAATTACCCGAGCCTTGCTGCGTGTCACACATTTTTGTCAGAAAATGATGATTGATTTTAAATCACTGCTATTATTCGTGGAGAAAATGATTCAATATTACTCAATAATCTTATTACTCAATAATCTTGCCAATGTGGCCTCCATCTTCTGGCTTTCTCCTTCTATATTTTGGTTAGGAATCACTGCCTTCTTCAAATTTAAATTTCATTTAAATCAAAAGGAATAAAAAAAACAAATTTCAGTGGGGGTTTGTTCTTTCCGAGGACCCTCTTTGATCAAAATGTAATATACATATCCAAGTACCCTAGGAGTCATTCTTTTGTTCAAAATTAAATTTAATTTATATCAAAGGTAAAAAAAAAAAATCAGTGGTGTCTTTGTGCCCTCCGTGGACCACGTTTCATCAAAATGAAATATTCTTATCCAAGTAACCCGAGTAATGTAGTTTCTGAATATATATGGTTATGGGGATCTATCTACAAAACCATCGGAGGATTTCGTTCACAAACAGATAGACAGTCAGAGACTACGTTTTATATAGAGAAATGTATGAGTGAAAGGAATAGAAAAAAAGTACTAATACGGTTTTAAAAAATCTCATGCTGACTTTAGTTTATTAGACATTGAATTGTATCACCTCACGTCCTCCATAAACTTACCTGACTTTTCTGTAAGCCTGATGAATATCCATGAGCACTCATGTACCTAAAAAATTTGAAAAAAACAATATTATTTTTCTATTATATATAACTTATATACACGCGTATCGTGCGACTGTTAAAGACCTAATTTTCAAGCTAATTTTTAGGGGGTCGCATCATACACGTTATATAAAATTAGCGTATGGGTCAGCAGTACATACGCTAATTTGATATATGTATATATATTTGTATGATGCGACCTCCTTAAATTTAGGTTCAATATTAGGTCTTGAAAAGTCGCCTGATACACGAGTATTCACTGTAGATAGGCAGCTAGGGTTCATCATTTTATTCTTCTTTATCATCCATCACTGTTTGAATTTTATAATACGATACTAATATGTGAATATTACATACATTATTATTGGATACACTTAAGTAAAACATCAGCTTTATCAAAATCATATTTATATTAAATACAGCTGTACTTTTTCGTTTGGTTTGGTTTACATCCGATTTTATTTGCCGCGTCGAGAGCCATTACAACACTCGAACTGATTTAATAAATCCTGAATTAGGCCCAAGTCACGGAGAATCCGATGGGAGTTGACTTCATTACGCAACTAATATTCAAACTTGCTAAATATCGCTCTATGTCAAGCACACAAAGTCGTGTCTCTTTAATCTGAAAGAAGCCGTAGAAATACAGCAATTGGCGATGAACGATTCAACACTCCGTAACCCAGTTCTCACAGTTGAGAAGTAGCAAGCCTCTAGCTGCTCTATCGCTATTTCCATGGAGAATGTTTACATGAACTACACTGCTTACTTCCACAAGTTCTAACCTTCACCTCTAAGACCCTCCATATCATGAACATTTCATTCTTGTGAGCTGTAAGTTCCACCCAAGCAGTTTCTTCCTATGAACCGTTTCCTTGTGGAACTGACTCCCAGGAGACTACTTCACCGATCGCTACAATCTTAACCTGTACAAGTTTAGGGTTAAAATACAGCTGTACTTTTTGGTTTGGTTTGGTTTGTTTTACATCCGATTTTATTTGCAGCGTCGAGAGCCATTTCACCACTCGAACTGATTTAATGAATCCTGAATTAGGCCCAAGTCACGGAGCCTCCGATGGGAGTTAACAGTTTACAGGGTGAACATCTTTGTAAAAAAATAATATTCCCAACAATGTTCATGTCATGCCGATGGGGTCAAGACTATGTAACTCGATGTTTATTTTAAATACAGCTTTCCTTTTGACTACAGTAAATGGATATATAGTTTGGTCAACGGCGTAGTCAGGGTTAGATCTACATTCGCTAATTTTATATTTCGTGTATGATGCGACTCGTTTAAAATTAGTTTCAGAATTAGGTCTTCAAAAGTAGCGTGATACACGAGTATATACGGTAAATACTTGTCACAAAATAAAATACTAACATTTGCCTTACAATGCTCATGAGGACGAAATGCGATGGCTAAGATAAATTTTTCTGTTGTCTTTATTCATATCGTCCTTTTACAGATCCACATTGAAATTCGTACACTTTGCCAATATATGTATGACAGATAAAGAAGTTGGAAGAAAAGAAAGAAGGCACGAATAGAAAAAGGAAGGAAGGAAGGAAGGAAGGCAGGAAGGAAGTACTCCCCAAGATTTTAGTGCCATGTTGATGATTCATTCCCAGTACTAATCTAATTTGTCGTTTCTCATTTATTCTTTTTCTATTTTGTTTGCTTGTTGCTTCATTTCACCGCCACCCAGCCACACCGCCATTCCGACGCCGGGCGACAAGAAAATGAATTTTGTCAGGGACCCTTTCTATTCTTAAATTCATTCCTCACATCCGGTTCTCTAATTCCAGCAAGGGTTCAGGAATGTTGAAGGCACTGGGTTTCATACAGCAAGTCTATATGAAAGGAGTGCGGGTGGATTGCCATACCCCTATAATATTCCACAATGGTGAGCCGAGTCCATTCTGTATCAGGCTCGTCTTACCTGCTAATTCGTTAGTTAAGACACTCCGATCCGCACATAATGAACAACATACAAACTGCGATGGGTAAATTGTCGCCATTTGATATTTTTAAAAATATCGCGCATGCGCGTTGTTTGTTCTTCATTTTGTCGACTACACCGTATAATGGGGTCAGCTGAGCACCGTCCTTTGAGAAAAAGATCACTATGACGCAATTCACTCCGCCAGAAATTTGGAAATGGCATACTGTACTGCTTGGCATTCGCGCCGGAAGCTCTAATACGAACATTTGAGAGTGTTTGGGTATCAATCTCAAGACAGTGCAGAGGATTTGGAATGTTGGATGAGTCTAATGTGGATTCCGAAGGTGTTTGAAGGGATCACTAGTGATCTCGACATTATGTCTCCATTCATCTTTAGACAGAGTCTCAGACTGAACACTAGGCCTACATCAATGTCTTGAGAAGGTAGTGCTTCCCTGAGTCAAGAGGGTGGCTTCTGGAAGAACCTATGACTGGCAACAGGACTCTGCACCATGCTACACAAGAAGGAGAACCCAGTCATGATGTCTGACAATTTCTGTGACAATTACATCTGTCCACTTAACTTCCAGGATTTCAAACTCCTTGATTATTATGTGTGGGGCACAGTTGAGAACAATTCTTTGTAACACCAAAGTTGAACTGAAGGCAAGGATTATGGCAGTATTTGCCAACTCAAACAAGGACACCGCCCAGAAGACTTACAGGAGATTCCGAAGTCGTCTGGAGGCAGTCGTTGAATACAGTGGAGGTTTTATGGAATTTTATTTTAGTATTTCAAGATATTTTTGTGTAATTTTGGTAAATATATCTGTTAATATGAGATGCCAGTGTTATTTTTTATTTATTTTAACGCAATTTAGACAACAATTTATCCATCGCACCTGTATACCTACATCGGGCGAATCAAGTCTTTTAAAAGTACAATTAGTAAGCAATTGTTATGTGTTCGATCCTGACTTGCTGCTCTAAGGTTGCAGCCTTCACCCGGACTCTACTGAACTAAAGCCTATATTCACTGACAAGCTGTTTTAATAGAACGATCTCATGCTTATGTGGGGACGGTGGAGTAATGGATAGCGGTTCGGACTGAGGTAATCTGTAGGGATGAGTTGAACTCCAGTCGAGTACATTACATTCACATGTTGCTTTTCTTCGACGTGGTGTAATGGTTAGCAAGTTTGTGTCGTTAGATCTGTTCACGAGTAAACGGTGAGTTTTATCCTGATTGGAAGCTCCATACTTTCGGTCTTGTGCCACATTTTAGCTAGAATATCACCATTACATTCTCATCCGTGCAAATAACATTGTTAGATGTAAGACTCTATATCTTCTTCTCCTGGCTATGGGTAAACAGATCATTTTTCTCATGGCACCATTTGTTGTTAATTTCAATCGATTCTAACATTAACTAATGGTTAAATGACTGCTGAAAGTTTCCTGATTGGTAACGATTAATCTCACCATTACCGTTGTATTTTATTTGCTAGTGTTCGATTCTCACTGGCGGCCTGTTTTTTTTTTTTAATCATTTCAAACGAAGCAAGGTGATGAAACCACTGAGATGCAAAGGGTTAACTTTGAGCGAAGGAAACAGAAAAGAACAGGTATTACGGAGACACAAGTTAACGATAGTAGTTGCATTTATATTTTTGAAAATCATAGTTGACAGGAAATTAAGAATCTGGAAGATAGTTCCACAGGAGAGAAGTGCGAGCTCAGTAACTATTAAAACAGAACTTACAGTTGCATCTGGCAATTTGAACAGTAAAAGGATCTAGCTGCCATTCAAGTACATCTTAAGTTAGCGTATTCGAGTTACCAAAGCGAAAAACTCATCAGAAAAATGAAAATATCCATAGAAAAGGCAGAGGGAAGCTACATTGGATTTTGTCAAGAATCTCTAAATACATATGAGAAGTACCTAACCAGGTGTGACAACAATATTCAATGCACGGAGAAATGATAACAAGATACAGCGAACGGACTTAGCAACAAACTTAGCAGTTGATTCAATATAATATTTGTTGACATTACATATAAATTTTTGAAGGTTATAATTATAAGGGAAGCAAGTAAGAGGAAGGGAGTTACACTGTCAGGAAGTGTGAGAGAAGAAGCCTTTGGAGTAGAAGAGGCGGTTACAAAGTATCAATAAACAACAAACAAAATGTCGTTAGCAACTAGAAGAATTTAGAAACTCTATTGTATATTCATATGGTCAACAATAAGCGTTCCTAAATTCTTCTAGTTGCTAACGACATTTTGTTTGTTGTTTATAGATACACTGTTTCAATAAATTCATTTCGTTTTTTGGTTTGAAAATTCCACATTGGACGACACGCGTCGGCTAAAGGAACAGTTTTCTTATTGTCTTTTTTCTTAATACATATTGTCTTTTTCTACAGGTTTATTCTAAGAAATCATTATATATATATATATATATATATATATATATATATATATATATATATATATATATATATATATATGTATATATATATGTGTGTGTGTATATATATATATATATATATATATATATATATATATATATATATATATATATATATATATAAACACACTTAAATTCCCAGATTAACTCTGTGGACAAGACAAATTGATATAAAATGACAGATTTTTTTTTCATGTCGACAATACAGTTAAATTCCCAGATCAATTCTGTGGACAAGACAAATTGGTATAAAATGACAAAAAAAAAAAGAAAATCTCTTAGTATAAAGGAAATTTACATTAACCTGAAAAAGGCTTAGACAGAAGCGTCTATTTTTTAAATTTGTATTTTTTAATGTAATTTTTAAAACAAAGACATTTCGATTTCATTTTTGCCTTGAAAAAGTCGGAAGACGAAACCCGTCGGCAAAATCTAAGATTTTTTTTCCAATTGTCATTTTGTACCATATATATATATATATATATATATATATATATATAAAATGTATAATTCATATAATACAGGATTGTTCTTTTGTTTGAGGATATTTGCAAGAATTTAGTAAAAAACACAAACTTGATTGACTTTCCTCTCGACAACGTATTCAGATCGGGCGAGATAAGAGGCCATATTTTGAGGTTTACATGATCGTGTAGGTAGTAACTCATCCATTATTGGGTCGTCTTGACCTCATCACACGACACAGAGTCTTGTTGGTAAGAGTACAGTCTACCTTTGCTTACGCTCTCAATCCAAGGCATAACCTACCCGTCCTTGCTATTTTTGTTCAAGTGTGCCGACTTTCGACGTCATTATCAAGAACTGATGCAATGTCTGTGTGGTAGTTAGAATTCCTTTGTCTACATCCTGGTATTCTTAGGGAAGCTGGACTTTTGAAATGGTCTAGTATAACGTCATGCGCAACGGTTACTGGGAACGGAGGCGCAAAAAAGAATGTGATTTGTTTATTTATTAATTTAATTAAAATTATTATTTTTCTTGTGTTTTTTTTTTTAATTTTAGTTTACAATTTTTATAATAATACTGGTGAAATATGTGTCAACATTAATTTTATCACTGCGAAAGTCGAAAGTACTTGGACAAAAAAAACATAATATGAACTTCGGACAGTTTATTGGTAATTTCTAAAACAATACTCAGCACCTTATCAAAAATCGGAAAACTCTAATAAAATTAAACAGACCTTTTAATTAAGACTTTTTAATTAAGCTTGTTTTGAAACACACACACACACACACACACACACACACACATACATACATACATATATATATATATATATATATATATATATATATATATATATATATATATACTGCGCTGTTCGATAAAAGTGATTCACCTGACTTTTTTTACTAAAAATATTTTTTGTCTGTTGTTTTTGCGGTTAAAATAATTTTTAATCTTACCGATATAAAGACCGCTTCCCGACCACCTAGGAAAAACGTTTATTCACCCTAAGGTATTCCATTGATAATTATAAATTTGGATATAAATGAGATTCAGGAAAAATCTCTGTGCATAAAAGTGACTCAGATATCGCATTCTAATGTTTAAACTGGTAAATCTAAAGAGCTTTTGACAAAATATTGAAAACTATTTTACAAGACACTCAGAACAATATTCTAGAGAAATCTAGAACAGCTTAAATTAAATCTAGAGTATTCCAGAACAGTATAAAAACAGCTTGAAATAGCCACTCAAGTCACTAACCGGATGAAAGGGTACAAACACGCATCAGAACCACTAAAGGCATCTATTACTGCCCTCTTAAAAGCAGGCAAGTTTACGAGAGAAATTGCAGAAATTGCTATAACCTCGCAATCAACTGTCTCTCAAGTGCTTAGGGCATATAATGATGCCAGTCCTGGTCTAAGGAAGGAAACAAGGGGACGAAAGAAAAAGATTGATGATAGAACTGGCAGGGTAATCAAGAGAGAAGTTGCGAAGAATAGGACTATAACTAGCCAAGAAATTGCAGCCAGTCTAAGCGAAGAGCAAGGTGTTAGTCTTGCCTCTTCAACAGTCCGTCGGTGGCTGTTAGAACAAGGCTACAAATCTTGTACACGATGGTTTAAGCCGCTAATACGCAAAGCCAACAAAGCCAAGAGACTTGAATGGGCTCACTATTACAAAAAGTTCAACGTAGAAGACTGGAAGAATGTTCTCTTCTGCGATGAAACGAAAGTTGGGCTAAATTCAAAGGACAAGGTGAGTAACTTTTATCGAACAGCACTGTATATATATGTATATATATATATATATATATATATATATATATATATATATACGCCCTTGTGTAAATTAATTGAAACAAAACAAATAATTTACTTTTTTCATATTTTCCAAATGAAACATGACCCAGTGCACATGTTTGTACTTCGTCTGTCCATTTCAAGAAGTCGTTCCTTGCAGATTGACCATAGGTTCTCGATTGGATTTAAATCAGGAGAGTTTCCGTGCCAGTCTATATTATCGAAAAGCTTTATGATTTTCGGGCGCATCCTTGGAATAGCGTCCATCGCAGACAGTGAACGTAGTACAACTAATCGACAGATGAGACAATAGTATCGGGATGTGTTAAAAATTTCAGGCAATCACGGACGACGCAATATTTTTCAAGGCCAAACAAATTTCATCATACACCCTGAATATAGATTCATATTACAGCACGCAACTTCAAGCCCCAACAGACAACAGTGTGTTGTCCCGTTCACACTCTTCATTTCATCTAAAGGTGCTGGAGTCAATTTACATCGGGTCTAGCAGGCCCTCCCTGTGTAAATAGCGTGAGTGTCTCTTGGGGCTCGCTGTCATTTGCCTCTAGCTCCAATTTTTTTTCTCCCCCTCACACTCATTTCCTTTTTCATTGCATATTCTGTTTTTTAATCACATTAAAATCTCCCGTAGAAGCCTGGAGAGCGGGAGCAAAACCGGTTGCTTCCCTTTTTATTCTTTGCTTTAGTATTTTAATATGTCTAGTAATATTAAGCTTAACACCTTCATTTCAGTTATAAAATTTTGTACCTACAAAAATATCTTTAAATATATATATATATATATATATATATATATATATATATATATATATATATATATATA
Source organism: Acanthosepion esculentum (assembly GCA_964036315.1). Taxonomy (NCBI): domain Eukaryota; kingdom Metazoa; phylum Mollusca; class Cephalopoda; order Sepiida; family Sepiidae; genus Acanthosepion; species Acanthosepion esculentum. Next base: position 15,647,616 of record OZ038503.1, read on the forward strand.
TGTTACAATATGGGTAGCTGGTAGGGCACAATGCATTCACGAACAAAAATCATCTCTGTGAGGGAATACCCACCTGGCAAATGATCAAATAGACA
>OZ038503.1:15652710-15702710 GCA_964036315.1 Acanthosepion esculentum
GAATGTCCACTTAGGTACAAAATAGCAGTAATAAAAAACTTTCTAAAAAGAGCAAACCAGAATTCATCCTCTCGACTACTCTTCCTCAAAAAATTTAATAATGTTAAACAAACATTAATCAACAACGGCTTCCCTAAACACCTTATAGACCACCAAATTAGACTATTTCTCTCCAAAGTAAGTAATAACTATAGTGAACACAGTCAAAAATTGCATACACATTTACTACAAAAACCAAATGCACATTAATTACAAGATGAATCCTAAGACACATTATAAAGAAATACACTACTCCAATTAACCCGAATAAAAAAATCAAATTATCTATTATAAAAAATTTAAAACATCTAACTTTATCCTCAAAAATAACAATACACCAACTAAGTCAAAATTGCAAAGAACGAACATTATCTATGAGTCCAAATGCCCCTTAAGGAACTGTGTTCGTGATCAAACCGGACTCATAAATAATTACATCGGTTACACAACTATATACTTATCCAGACGGCTTACGTTACACCTATCTGATCACAGCTCCATTAGAACCCATTTAAACACACACACAAACTTACCAGACTTCATTAGAAACATACTAGTAGAAAACACAAATATATTAACTGCATCCACCTGTAAAAAAAGATTAAACATAATGGAAGCTTTAATAATAAAAAAGAAAAAGCCAACTCTTAACAATATTAACTACAAACAAGGCCACAATGTGCTAACCGTATTCGGAAATTAAAACATCCCTACTACAAACTAAGACATACACATAATGCACACACTCAATTAAGGCTGAAAAATCGAATCGTCCTTGATAATAGCCAAAGGTATAGCCGAAAGCGCTCGGAAATATAAAACATTTGGAGAGTTTTTACACACTCTTTGTCCAGAAAAGAAAGCTCTTGTTTGAACACAAGACAAATTAAATAAAAAACTTAACCGTGGTACCTTGTCTGTCTTTTTTAATGAAACATGCATAAACGAAGGATTGCTGCCTAAATATACAACTATCATATATATATATATATATATATATATATATATATATATATGTGTGTGTGTGTGTGTGTGTGTGTGTGTGTGTGTGTGTGTGTGTGTGTGTGTAACAAAAATGACCTAATAAACTAGTATTCCCATCAAAACACTAAAATAAAATCCGGAATGATAACTGGAGTCTGCTTAAGAGCACTTAGAATTTGCAGCCCTCAATATTTACACAAAGAGATAAAATATATTGAAAATGCTTTCAGGATCCTGTTTCATATTCAATGCGAATCAAATGGCTTATAAAATATTCCAAAATGGAAAATAGAAAAGCTGTTCTTCCTGACATACACAACGAATCAAATATATTATATTATCTACTAACACTATCACAGCTACAAGAGAAAAGATGAAAATGTCTAGAATGTGCTTTAATTGCTAATTCAGCCACAGTAAATTTACGTCCAAGTTCTTACAACGTATCACCCTTCGTGGCAAATATTCTGTTAACACAATGTGGCATAATTAAAAACAAAGATGATGCAAAGGAAACGAAAAAAGAATACAGATGAAGATTGCAAAAGTTTTTTTTTTAATTCTTTCAAAAGTTTAGAAACTATCAGCATCTCTCGTTTAAGCGCATGTGTAGTCCTAACGGATGAAACGCGTCATAAATAAACTTTTTTCATTTTGCTTAACATTTCCTCAATAATGTTCTTGATATATAAAAATATATATCGTTCTCTAATATCATATATCACACACACACATACGCATATATATATATATATATATATATATATATATATATATATATATATATATATATATATATATATATATATATGTGTACAGGGTGTCCCAAACAATTTGACATCATTTCGCAGGCCAATAATTTTGGCAATTCTTGTTGAAATAACCTCAACTTTTCGCAGAATATATAGAAACAGATCAAGATTTTATATTTAATGTTTTATTTTTGTTCTGTTTTAAGGTAGAGCCATGCCGTTCATTCCCAAACAGAAGTCATTTTGCATCTTGGAATATGCTCGCACAACAGTCACCCAAGACTGTGCAGCGTACCATCAATGCAAAATTTCGAAAACTTCACCAACTGGCTAACAAATTTGGACTTGGTACTAAAAGTTTAAAGAGAAAAGCTGCTTATGCAGAGCTAAAGGATCTGGTAGACCATTATCAACATCAGCGTGTTTGGTAAGATCTTAACTACAGACTTGACGTGTGCCGTGTCACAGGCGGTGTACATATTAAACACTTATGAAATCGGTCCCAGAATAAACTTATGATGTTCAACATCTAAACTGTTCAATTTCATTGAGCTAGACTTGGTAGGTTTCAAGATAATTGCGTTTAAAATGATATCAATTTGGGGGGGACACCCTGTATATATATATATATATATATATATATATATATATATATATATATATATATACGTGTGTGGGCGGGGGGGTGTAAGTGTGTGTGTGCGAAGATTATAAGACGAAGTAGAAAATTTATTAACGACACGTTTCGCCGGGGAGCTGGTGGGTGTATATTCTCTTTGAATTCCTTTCTTTGGTTTTTGTGATGAAAGCGTGTGCAGGACCATCGACACTTTTGGGGACTCTACTGATAACACGGAATCCCTGCAAAACATTGCCACTGAAACGGTGAGCGACAGCCCTCGGGTTTTATTAATCTAGGAGTTGAACATCTCCGGAACAAACACAAACAAAACAGTAGAGCGCCATTCGACGGATCATGCTGAAGGCAAGCGAGGTTTTGATGAGTTTTCCTTCTCAACCATTGACGAAAGGTGGCTTGGGAGCACCACTGAATTTCTTGCTCAGAACTCTTCAGGCACCCAAAGGCCATAAGTAAACCCATATATATATATATATATATATATATATATATATATATATATATATATATATATATATATATATATATAAATAAATATATATATATATATATAAATATATATATATATATATATATATATATAAATAAATATATATATATATATATATAAATAAATATATATATATATATATATATATATATATATATATATATAAATATATATATATATATATATATATAAATATATATATATATATATATAAATATAAAAGTGGACATGGAAGTCAGCACTTAGAGGCGACAGTCTGTTTCATGCTAGTGCAATCGTCAGGCGACTAGTGCTGTTATTTTTCTCGGCTATTTATATAAGGGTCAGTGGTGCATTATGGGTAGTCTATTTTGGCGGTTACTTTTACCGGAAGTCGCTTATTTGTTTATTTATTTATGTCAAATTATTTTGCTTGTTTTTTGTTTGTTTTTTTATTTTTATTTTTATTTTTTATCTCATATATTTATTTATTTATTCTTTTATTTTGATCGGTGTTTTGGTTAACGTAGTAAAAATTTGTTTATATAGCAGTAAAAGTAACCGCCAAAATAGACTACCCATAATGCACCACTGACCCTTATATATATATATATATATATATATATATATATATATATATATATATACTTACACATATACAAATATTAAACACACATATTTAAAATGTTTGGGGTTCAAATATTTGCTTAAAACTGGGACCCTAACAGGTGCTACCACCTACAGAATATGGGAGGCACGGTGGAGTAATGGTGAGCAGCTTGTATTCGACGGGAGAGTCGAGCATATATATATATATATATATATATATATATATATATATATATATATATATATATATATATATATGGTTATTTTGTAGTGATTTTATAACATATTTATGTTATAATATTTAAATAAATAATTATATATATATATATACGCACTTTGACTGATATTGAGCATATTTTAACCCATAAATATAGCATACTTGAAGACTATATGTTTATTATATATATATATATCTATATAAATATAAAAGTGAACACTGAAGTCAACACTCAGAGGCAAAAGGCAGTTTCATTTGTAGAGCATAATTTATATAGTAATAATCCGTCATTTGTAGATTAAAAAAAAAACTTTAACGTAGCACAGTAAAACCGGTACATCATAGCACTAAATCAGTTACCCGTTAATGATAGCCAGACGAAGGTTCGTGTTTACTCCGAGAATATTGATCCAAGTTTTGTATGTTTTTGTTTATTGAAAAGATTGGGTAATATATATGTGTTTGTGTGTGTTTATGGAAAAAGTTGGGGATAATATATATATATTTTATGTCATTCGCAGACAGTACTGTTTCGCTGTATCACAGCTCCTCAGTGCGACTAGACATCCGAATGCTTCAAGCCAGGATCGAAACACAACTGATCTGGTGTCAGTCAGATCTTCTACCACTGAGTTATCTTCATTTAATAGACTGAAACAGCTAAATCTAGCGTATTGTTTCTTACGAATGTAAACAAATGCCAATCAGCCAGAGTGCTCTATTCATCTTACTGAAGAGCTTTGCACTAACACATGTGGCTGTTGTTTATAGAAATAACTTATCACTCAACAGTGCTCAATTGAAATATAATTTCAAGACCTAAATTATGTCATTATTGTAATAGGTGCTTGTGTTTTCTTGATATTTAGAGCGATTGTAATTGTTTCTTGTTTTTTCCTGGTATTTAGCGCGATTTTAATTATTTTCTTGTCTGTTCTTAGTATTTATGGCCACTGTTATAGGTTCTTCTCTTTTCGTGGTACATAGATTGATTTTAATAGTTTCTTCTCTTTTCTCGGTATTTAGAGCGATTGCTAGAGTTTCCTGTCATTTCTTGCTGCTTAGAGCGATTTTAATAATATCTTGTCTTGGTGCTTACTTGTCTTTTCTTAGTATTTAGAGCGATTGTCATAGTTTCTTGTCTTTTCTTGGTATTTAGAACTATTGTAACAGTTTTTCGTCTTTTCTTTGTATTTAGAACGATTGTAATAGTTTGTTCCCTTTCTTGATATTCAGAGCGATTGTAATCGTTTCTTGTCTTTTCTTGGTATTTAGAACGATTGTAACAGTTTTTCGTCTTTTCTTGGTATTTAGAACGATTGTAATAGTTTGTTCTCTTTTCTTGGTATTCAGAGCGATTGTAATAGTTTCTTGTCTTTTCTTGGTATTTAGAACGATTGTAACAGTTTTTCGTCTTTTCTTTGTATTGAGAACGATTGTAATAGTTTGTTCCCTTTCTTGATATTCAGAGCGATTGTAATAGTTTCTTGTCTTTTCTTGGTATTTAGAACGATTGTACCAGTTTTTCGTCTTTTCTTTGTATTTAGAACGATTGTAATAGTTTGTTCCCTTTTTTGATATTCAGAGCGATTGTAATAGTTTCTTGTCTTTTCTTGGTATTTAGAACGATTGTAACAGTTTTTCGTCTTTTCTTTGTATTTAGAACGATTGTAATAGTTTGTTCCCTTTCTTGATATTCAGAGCGATTGTAATAGTTTCTTGTCTTTTCTTGGTATTTAGAACGATTGTAACAGTTTTTCCTCTTTTCTTTGTATTTAGAACGATTGTAATAGTTTGTTCCCTTTCTTGATATTCAGAGCGATTGTAATAGTTTCTTGTCTTTTCTTGGTATTTAGAACGATTGTAACAGTTTTTCCTCTTTTCTTTGTATTTAGAACGATTGTAATAGTTTGTTCCCTTTCTTGATATTCAGAGCGATTGTAATAGTTTCTTGTCTTTTCTTGGTATTTAGAACGATTGTAACAGTTTTTCGTCTTTTCTTGGTATTTAGAACGATTGTAATAGTTTGTTCCCTTTCTTGATATTCAGAGCGATTGTAATAGTTTCTTGTCTTTTCTTGGTATTTAGAACGATTGTAACAGTTTTTCGTCTTTTCTTGGTATTTAGAACGATTGTAATAGTTTGTTCCCTTTCTTGATATTCAGAGCGATTGTAATAGTTTCTTGTCTTTTCTTGGTATTTAGAACGATTGTAACAGTTTTTCGTCTTTTCTTGGTATTTAGAACGATTGTAATAGTTTGTTCTCTTTTCTTGGTATTCAGAGCGATTGTAATAGTTTCTTGTCTTTTCTTGGTATTTAGAACGATTGTAACAGTTTTTCGTGTTTTCTTTGTATTTAGAACGATTGTAATAGTTTGTTCTCTTTTCTTGGTATTCAGAGCGATTGTAATAGTTTCTTGTCTTTTCTTGGTATTTAGAACGATTGTAACAGTTTTTCGTCTTTTCTTGGTATTTAGAACAATTGTAATAGTTTGTTCTCTTTTATTGGTATTCAGAGCGATTGTAATAGTTTCTCGTCTATTCTTGGAGCTGAGAGCGATTGTAATAGTTTCTTCTCTTCGCGATTGTAATAATTTCTTTTTCTTTCTTGGTGTTTATAGCATTTGTAATATTTTCTTGTATTTTCTTGCTGCTTAGAGCAATTGCAATAATTTCTTTTCTTCCTGCTTAGAGATATTGTAATAATTGTTTGCCTGTTCTTGGTGGTTAGAGCGATTATATTAATTTCTTGTCTTTTCTTTGTACTTAGAGCGATTGCAATATTTTCTTGCCCTGGTGATTAGAGTGATTGTAACATTTTCTTGTCTTTTCTTGGTACTAAGAGCGATTGCGATAAATTTTGGCAAGAAACAGGAAAGTTATTAAAATTTAAGCTCTGTTACTTCATTAATGGAATTCAAAATATAGATGACTTGGACACTGATAATGATGACCCCGTAGCAATTATCAAAATAATCACTCGCGTGATCAGTCAGGCTGTAGTTAATATAATTCGAAATTTAAAATTCTTTACTAATGTTCTTTACTAATATGTACCGAATATAAAGTCCAAGGGACCCTCAAGATTGGGGGTGTTTACGTGGATTTGTGTTTGAGGAAGTGCAAGATAACAGGAAAGATATGCAGCTAATTCTAGACTTGAGGAGATCAAGATTTAATTAGTGTTATAGTGAAAGACACCTGGTCTAGAGAATAGACTCTCCCACCTATTATAAGTAGGAGTCAGTAGGTAGTCGAGGGAGGAGTAAGTTATCAGCGACCACAACTCGATTACTCTGCGTAACACTTATTTACAAGTTCCTAACGTTTCTGTACGTTTACTCCATTTAGGACGCATTTACTCCGACTACAAGTTCTATTGTGGAAATAACTCCACAACAACTTTTGGCGACGAAGATTCGAACTCATACGGGGGAGAAAAAAATCGTTGGCCACAACAATTAGCGAATAAATTTTCAGAGTTCTGGCGGAGATGTTAAGAGTATAGAGTCAAAGTAGACATTATAACAGAGCAGAAACCTAACCCTAAACAGGAAGAAGGGATGAGACTTTTACTCCTGTTCAAAATACCGGGGAGGATGTGAACTGAACGATAGGCAAACCTATCTTCTTCTATTGAAATATATAATCCATAAATATTGTCAGCAAATTGTGTACAATTACGTAGAAGCAAGTGATTCAGAGTAGTTTGCATCTTTGCGCAAAGGAAAATAAGTTCCTTACCTCAACACACGATATGTATCATGTTGTTCCTTGAAAATTGCATGAATCTTCCCTCTTTACGTTGGATTATTTCAACAGTGTGTTCTGAAATTTTGTTTTTTTTTACAGCTTAGCGTGGTTCGACCAATAGCAAGTCTTCTGCTTATTTGGGGGACTGGCTAACGGAGAACAGAATCGAAGAACGCTAATTGGTTAGTCGGCCGTGGTGTTGATATGATAAAAGAAGTCTGAAGCAGTGAGAAGGGAGATTTTTTTTTACGTTGGTGGCGTGTGCGGAACTCAAGAACGGCGAATTGGACAAGAGGTTTTTTTTTATATTTTACGAATGATGTCAAAAGAATAGAAACTCATTTAACTACAGGACGGATTTTATGTACATCCATGCCTTTATATCATAGTATGTTTCCGTATCTTTTCGAACCCAATTCCCTACCCACTGTCACTCGTGTGCTTTGCAACTACTATCTCAGCGTGAATGGTGGTGACATTATAGTCAACCAATGAAACGTCTTCGAGCTAATTTAATAGTTTAGTTTTGCGACTAAACACACACCTTAAAATATGAGTTTATTTTATTTTGCATTATTTTCATATATTTTTGTTAACCAGTTCACCCCAAGCAAGGCGATAATGTCACTAGGAAGCAATGGGCTATTTAGAATGAAAGAGAATGAAAAGACTTCAGTAATAACTGGAGGCCAAATCCTAAATAGTAAACAAGGGATAAACGTTTACTGCTGTTCAAAAGACAGGGGAGGAGTGTAAACCGGACGATAGGCGAACCTATATGGTTCGTATGCATTTTTTAATATTCAGATGACTATAGTTGAATATCTTTAATGAGTTGTTGGCTTAAGCTTAAGGTTGTTAACGTTACCTGAGTTCAGCACCCAGGATTTTAAACCCCCTCTTTACTTCCATATTTCAGAGTCCCAAGTAAATTCCTATTTAGAAATCTTCGCCTACTTTAGATAAAAGGCCAAGAATATAGAGCATTCAGGGGCGATGTTGAAACAGACAAGAAATGTAAGCCGAGCGGCCATCTGAAAATTTAGTTCTTAACCGGAATGTATAACCATGTGAATCGACTTATTATTTTTTCCTGTCACACGCCTGCGCTGATCTAACGACTGTAAAAAATCATGAGTCAGAGAAGTGGCTACGTAATCATGGGTGAGAATTATTCATATATTTGTGTACAGTCTCAACTAAAAAAAAAAAGGTTTTAGGAACGCCATCAGACAAGACGAGTCAATGACAGTCGTGTGTGTTTTCTGATTTGATGTTGTGTTCTTGAGTATAGTCTATCCATCGAGAAATCATTCTTCCCGCTCTTTCACCAAGAATTATTCCAGCATTCTCTCAGCGGTTTTGTTTGTTTGCTTATTAGGTTATTTTATTTTTTTTATTCGAAGATGTCTCATGTTTACAAGGAATTTTCGTATTTTCTTTTTATTATTTTTCATATGACATCGTCATTTCCTTCCTGCCTTGCTTCGCAAGAGCATCGCTTACTTCAGAGTTGTCACTCGACAGTCAACAACAGTTCTTTTCTTTCATGGAAGATACGGGTAAAACGGTTTCTTCAATCGCCTTTTCTTGACATTTAATACCTTGAATAAATCGACATGAATACATATGAATAAAATGAGACAGACAGATAGATAGATAGATATGAATAGACTGATATATATATATGTATATATATATATATATATATATATATATATATATATACATATATATATATATATATATATATCGAGAGAGAGAGAGAGAGAGAGTGAGGAACTTGAATAGAGGGATATATATATATATATGAATAGATTGAGATTGATACAGCGTTATAAATAGATTGAATTAAATATGAATGGACTGAGATAGATATGTATGAAAAGACAGAAATCAATAGATAGATATGAATATACAGAAATCGATAGATAGATAGATAGATATGAATAGATTAATTTACATAGGTACGTAGGAATAGTCTGACACACACACACACACACACACACACATATATATATATATATATATATATATATATATATATATATATATATATACAGATGCATAGATAGATATTCATATTCATCTATCTACTGAGATGGCTAGGTGTATATGAATAGACTGAGATAGATAGATAGATAGATAGATAGATAGATAGATAGATTGAAAATGAACACACTGGAATAGATAGATAGATAGATAGATATGAATAGACTTAGAGATATAGTTGTCTATATTTTTTAATTGATTCTGAGATTTTCTCATTTGTATTGTTCAGACGGTTGTCCTCATTTTTCTTTGGCTGTTGTACACTCCGGCATTCTTCAGGATACTAGAATTTCAAACTGAACCCTTTATTTTGTCCACCTATGTAGATTCTTGTAGTTCCACGTCCCATGCCTCAGTTATCTTCCTTTACATCAACTATCCAATTTTTTGCTTGGTATTAAACACACAACTAACTCTTTTATCCACTGTACCATGTGGCCTTGATGACATCAGTGTATGTACTTTTGGGACTTCTAAATTTAATATCTCTATATCATTTTTTTACCAGAGCTTATATTGCAATTTTTGTTGGTATTCATTGCTTTTCTCTAACACTCCGTGTTACTGATTCCCATATTGTATTCATTTCTATACTTGGCCTGCTTAGGTGATTTTGTGAACTAGCATATATGCTGATTTCTTAAATTTTCATATTTTCCAGTGATGCTCTCTGTCTATTATTTCAACCTCATCCCACAGGGGGCAGTGATTTCCCTTTTTCCCCCATATGTGATCAGCTACGCCTGATTTATCTATTTTCCCTCGTGTTACGGCTTTACGATGATCTTTCAGCATGTTTCTCCTTTATATTTCTTACCACGGCTGCACGGGATGGCGTATATACAGTTCTTAATCATATTCTCTTCTATGAGGAGATCTCACTCGGAAGAGCTGTCTGCGAAGTGTCGAACTACTTGATGTTATATGAACCGCAGATCTTTTGTATTTTCTCCGATAATCGCTTTACATAGATTCGGCAGACTGAAGCTGTGTTTTGAATGTTTTCATCGTCTTTTACCCTTCTATACCACTTTATCGGCGCTGCTGGCATCTACCCAGGGTAGTTGATATGTTGTAGAGGTACTGCTTATACTGACGATTTCTTGTTCATATATCTCTAGGTCGCTATTTATGATTTTTACTAGATTTTGTAAGCAAACCATCCGATTCTTTACACTGTATGGATGGTGGTAGTTGAAGTTAAAGGATTGACAGGTGAATTAAGTTGACTTGCGTTATACGGATGTCTTGAAACCATGTTCTGTTCGAGATATCAGTACATTCCTGGATATGAATAGATTGAAATTGATAGATATGAATATACTGAGATAGAAGGATAATTATGTAAGGAGTGAGATCGATTGATCAATAGATAGATAGATAGATAGATAGATAGATAGATATGAAGAGACCGTAAAAACCTGTATCCTACACGGAACCGTCAAATAGCCTGACGTGCTTCACCGATTGAGCCACAGAGGAGCGTTTCGGTTAGCAAATTCGAATTAACTGTTTTTGTAGTTTAAAAACAGTAGAATCGACCTTGCTAACCGAAACGCTCTTCTGTATTCCAATCGATTAAAGGCACGTCCGGCTATAGAGAGAGAGAGAGAGAGTGAGAGAGATTGAGAGAAAGATGAATGGACTGAGATCAATAGATTGATATAAGCAGGGTGAGATAGATAGATAGATAGATAGATAGATAGATAGATAGATAGATAGATAGATAAGCATAGACTGAGATAGATTCAATAGATATGAATATAGTCATTATATATATATATATAGAGAGAGAGAGAGAGAGAGAGAGAGAGAGAGTGAGAGAGAGAGATTAAGAGAAAGATGAATGGACTGGGATCAATAGATTGATATAAGTAGGGTGAGATAGATAGATAGATAGATAGATAGATAGATAGATAGATAGATAGATAGATAGATATGAATAGACTGGGTTCGATAAATAGATATGATTATAGTGATATATATATATATATATATATATATATATATATATATATGTATAGATATGAATATATATATATATATATATAAAACATAAATAGATAGATAGAGAGATGCATAGATAGATATTCATATGCATATATCTACTGTGATGGTTAGGTGACTATGAATAGACTGAAATAGATTGATTGATAGTTAGATAGATAGATAGATAAGCATAGACTGAGATAGATTCAATAGATATGAATATAGTGATTATATATATATATATATATATATATATATATATATATATATATATATATATATAGAGAGAGAGAGAGAGAGAGAGAGAGAGAGAGAGATTGAGAGAAAGATGAATGTACTGAGATCAATAGATTGATATAAGCAGGGTGAGATAGATAGATAGATAGATAGATAGATAGATAGATTATGAACAGCCGTAGATAGATAGATACATAGATAGATAGATAGATAAGCATAGACTGAGATAGATTCAATAGATATGAATATAGTCATTATATATATATATATATATATATATATATAGAGAGAGAGAGAGAGAGAGAGAGAGAGGGAGAGAGAGAGAGATTGAGAGAAAGATGAATGGACTGAGATCAATAGATTGATATAAGTAGGGTGAGATACATAGATAGATAGATAGATAGATAGATAGATAGATAGATAGATAGATAGATAGATAGATAACCAGTAAGAGGTAGATAGATAGATAGATAGATAGATAGATAGATAGATAGATAGATAGATAGATAGATAGATAACCAGTAAGGGGTAGATAGATAGATAGATAGATAGATAGATAGATAGATAGATAACCAGTAAGGCGTAGATAGATAGATAGATAGATAGATAGATAGATAGATAGATAGATAGATAGATAGATAGATAACCAGTAAGGGGTAGATAGATAGATAGATAGATAGATAGATAGATAGATAGATAGATAGATAGATAGATAGATAGATATGAAGAGGCTGATAGATAGATAGATAGATAACCAGTAAGGGGTAGATAGATAGATAGATAGATAGATAGATAGATAGATAGATAGATAGATAGATAGATAACCAGTAAGGGGTAGATAGATAGATAGATAGATAGATAGATAGATAGATAACCAGTAATGGGTAGATAGATAGATAGATAGATAGATAGATAGATAGATAGATAACCAGTAAGGGGTAGATAGATAGATAGATAGATAGATAGATAGATAGATAGATAACCAGTAAGGGGTAGATAGATAGATAGATAGATAGATAGATAGATAGATAGATAGATAGATAGATAGATAGATAACCAGTAAGGGGTAGATAGATAGATAGATAGATAGATAGATAGATAGATAGATAGATAGATAACCAGTAAGGGGTAGATAGATAGATAGATAGATAGATAGATAGATAGATAGATAGATAGATAGATAGATAGATAACCAGTAAGGGGTAGATAGATAGATAGATAGATAGATAGATAGATAGATAGATAGATAGATAGATAGATAACCAGTAAGGGGTAGATAGATAGATAGATAGATAGATAGATAGATAGATAGATAGATAGATAGATAACCAGTAAGGGGTAGATAGATAGATAGATAGATAGATAGATAGATAGATAGATAGATAGATAACCAGTAAGGGGTAGATAGATAGATAGATAGATAGATAGATAGATAGATAGATAGATAGATAGATAGATAGATAGATAGATATGAAAGGGCATAGATTGATGAAAGTTCACTGTACATGTAACTTTACATTAGACTTCTGCATTTGCCTTCCCCACGAAAAGAAACAAAGTAAGGAGGAAAAAAAAATCAAAAATCTGGAAAGGGTGACAAGACAGATACCGTCGAATGAAAAATATATATTTATTCTAATTCCAACAAGAGAACTTGCAAAAAGACGGAAATGTCACTGTAACAAAATCAACATAAAAACGAAAATAAACTCCTTAAGAATAAAAAAAAATATAACCTGTCGAATAGACAACCTAAAAAAAATATCTTCCCTAAACAAAAAAAGTTTAAAGATATAAATTTACTGGACATAACAGATTAAAAGCGAAGGTGTGCTAGTCAAGAATTTAGGGAGAGTAAGGTGTTAAAGAAAACGTAAGGGAGAGTATCAATGACATGGTGTGAATCACTAGTAGACATGCGCAGAGGGTTCAAAGAATGTTATCATTTAGGAAGCAGTGGTTACGTTTGGCACAAGGCTATGTAACAAAGCAAGCTGAAATATTTTATTTTTATTTTTATGTTAATGTTATACAGACACAAATCCCTGAAAATATATGACCTTTGCGTATTCACGCGCATGGAGAGACAGAGAAAAATATATCACGCTTGTATGACAACACAAGCATTTAAAAACAAAAACGTAAAAATATTTCCAAAGATTTTCCTGACAATAAATGAAGCGTGTCGAAATCTCTGATCTTTAACAAGAATTAATAAAGACAGTTGTCATTTCGTTGGTATCTTTAACTCAAAGTTGCCGAAGCTAATCCATCATCTGGAAAAACTGAAAACATGTAAGAATTATTATAGATATATTCTCTCTTTTGTCTGTAGTGAAATTGGTTGTATTTTGCTGCCTAACTCTAGACCCTGTAACTACTATACACACACGTATATACACACAAGCTTATACGCATACACATATACATATATACAATAATAATAACCGTGTGTTTCGGGGCACATGTGGCCACTAGGACGTAAGCAAATACTTGTTGCAGACGTCTGCTCAGGCATGTCTGTCTTTCTCCAGCGCTCACATAAAAACCTGTGGTTTATAGCGCAGCTATACTGAGCGCGTAATCTGGCGTGATCATCATTTTGAACAAAACCACTTCGTTGAAAACCTCAGTCACGATGACTTTGTACCATTGTGCTAGCACAAACATCGACTGCTTCCGAACAGTTCCGAATTTCACCTTGGGCGAATCCGTAATGTGGTTTTCGGGCATTTTTTCAAAGGTGACACTCATAGGTACGCCTCGCCAGGCCCAGAACATCAAGAAGTCGCGTTTGAGACTAATCGACCCTGGTGAGATTATTCGATCTCGGGTCAAAATGCACAAATATAAATATATACAGCATAATGTACACACACGAACGCGCATGCGCACGCACACACACGCATATATATATATATATATATATATATATATATATATATATATATATATATATATATATATATAAAGACAGACAGACAGATAGAATTGATACAAGTAAAAAGTTAACTATAAGATGTTCAGCATCGCCACTGTAGAGTTTTGTGGACGGATCCTCCGAGAATCACTTCGTCCTCTCGTCAGGGGTTACCAGTAATTGACTATATATATCTGTTACCCCTCTATATAGATCTCAGGTCCTCCCACACTCTCACACATGCTCTCACTAATTTTTCCCGGAGTTGTTGTTCTGTTTTCTTTTTGAATCTGTAGGTCTGATGAATTGGATCGTTCTTACGATTCCAATGGAATAAATTATGACCATGGAATATTAGTGTTTAAGTCTTTTTATTATATCCTTACTCTGTCCTGGACATCGAGTTCTACCTGGATCATATCCTCTTGGAATTATTTTTATACTTATATGTATGTGTATATATAATTGCATATGTATGTGTATATTCACCACTAATATTGTATGTATATATATATATATATATATATATATATATATATATATATATGTGTGTGTGTGTGGGGGATCTACTTGTGTGTGTATATATGTGTGTGCGTGTGTTTGTATGTATATATATATGTGTGTTTGTGTGTGTATGTATATATGTGTGCGTGCGTGTGTGTATGTGTGTGTATATATATATATATGTATATATATATGTATATATATATATATGTATATATATATATATGTATATATATATATATGTATATATATATATGTATATATATATGTGTATATATATATATATGTATATATATATATGTATATATATATATATGTATATATGTATATATATATATATATATATATATATATATATATAAATATATATATATATATATATATATATATATATATATTACCAAATTGAGATTCGTAGGGTTCATTCCAAGGATGATATGAATCCAGGGAAAGCTCGATGTAAACTACAGAGCCTTATAATAATAACATCTCACCAATGGAATACGAAGTCGAATGAAGGTTGTTCGCCAGAAAGCACGTGGCAACGCGTGTCTTCGTCGTGACGTTTAGAACTGGTGGAATGTCGTTCGTCCGCACATTTTCCACGGCAATAGCGATTGAGCCGCGAGAGGCTTGCGACGCTTCATCTTTGAAAAAGGGGATTGAAGGGTGAAAAATAATTCATTACCAACAAGGACGCGGGGCACTTTTGAACTTTATCGAAAGTGAAAAGTAACAACTCAGCAGCTCTTGTTCAAATATGGCAGTAGTATTTGATCTTCGACTCTGTCAAGCCCTTGTAAAGGTACCAGATGGCAGATGGAATCTGGCACTTACTGGAGCGGTACAGAGAACCGACCATTTTTCCAGCATCTTTTGCGTTTCGATGGTATGTATGAGTTCCAATAGTCGTTCAAAGCAAGGGGCCCTCCCTAAAACAACGCCCGTACATTCAGCGTCTACAGGGTGATAAAGTAATGACGGTAGTTTGGTTTTCGAGGCATTGAATGGGAGCTGTTGAAGCTCGGTCGGAGGAGAGATCAGCTGCCAGGCTCTGGTCAGCGAGAGTTTTGGAGGTAATTCGTGATTCATCGATATGAATAGATTTGTAAAATGTCCGAAAATTGAAAAATTATAAAACTTCAATAAAAACCTTAAACAGACAGATTTTGTCTGTTGAATTGAACAATATATATATATATATATATATTACAACTTTGTGATTGGTAGAGGTAATTCCAAGGAGGATAGTAATCCAGGGAGAACTGAATATGAACTGCAGAGCATTATAATAATAATCAAGAAGGAACATTAAATATCCATTTCGGTTCTAATTTATTTCGTGAATATCTATATATCCATCTCTTCAGATCGAAATCTTTAATAAAAGGACCCATTTACTAAGAGATTTTGGTCTGAGGAGATGAATATATAGTAATATCCACGAAATAAATTATACCCGAAATGAGTCTTTACGGTTTTTTAAGTGAACATATAAGTCAACACTTAGAGGCGACAGTCTATTTCATGTTAGATGCAATCGTCAGGCCATGAGTGCTGTTTTTTTCTCGGCTATATATATATACGGGTCAGTGGTGCATTGTGGGTCGTCTATTTTGGCGGTTATTTACCGGAAGTCGTTTATTTGTTTATTTATTTATTTGAGTCAAATTATTTTGCTTGTTTTTATTTAATTTAAATTTTTATTTTTATTTTTTATCTTATATATTTATTTATGTATTTATTTTTTATTTTTATTTTTATATTTTGATCGGTGTTTTTATTAACGTAGTAAAAATTTGTTTATATATCTTATTTAATAGTTTTGTTTTTGTTTGGGAAGATAATTAAAGCTATTTGTTCAATTTTGGGGTTGATTGTTGTAGTTTGTTCTAACTATTATTTTGGCGGGAACAGTTTTTAATTTGTTTATTACTTCATGTATTTATTTGGATTGATTGGTATCGGTTGTTAGCTTATTTATATATTTGGATGTATTTAGATCAATTTATTTTACTTGTTGTTATTTATTTGTTACACTGTATTGTTTTCTCTTTTTGGTTTTCGATTTTTAAGTAACGCAGTATATTATTTTTTATTTTTTTTATTATGTTTTTTATCGTTATATAACAGTTATAGCTATTTTTTTCGTTCGATTTTTTGTTTTACTAATCAAATTTTACTTCAGAGAACAATAAAAATTAAATTTTGTTTGATTAAAACCCTGCTAACATGGAAGTACCCTAGAATCATTTCAGGCACATAATGCTTTATGAGTTCAAGAAAGGAAACTCAGCAGCCGAAGCGGCTAGAAACATTCACTCAGTTTATGGAGAGGAATGTGTGAATGAAAGAACTTGCAGAAGATGGTTTGCAAATTTCAGAGGTGGAGATTTCACCCTTGAAGATGAAGATCGAACCGGACGTCCACTTGAATTTGATGAAAAGCTTCTTAGAGCAACTTTGAAGAAAATCCTGCTTTATCAGTTGCGTAATTGGCAGTGGTTCTCAGTTCAAACCAGACAACTGTTCATCGTAATCTTCAACAACTTGGAAAAGTTCCTAAACTTGGAAAATAGGTGCCTCGTGAATTGTCTGAAAACAAACTCAAATCCCGAGTTGACATCTGCTCTTCTCACCATTCTCGCCAACTTGTTTCAACTTTTTTGGATAGACTTGTGACTGGCGACAAAAAATGGATCTTTTATCGAAATGTTAAGCGTCGTAGACAGTGGCTTGGTAAAGGGGAAGGACCCCAGCCACAGCCGAGAAGGGAACTTCATGGGCAAAAGGTTCTTCTTTCAATCTGGTGGGATTGCCAAGGAATAATCCACTTTGAATTCTTACCACCTAATGCAACAATTAATGCTCAAATATACTCTCAGCAATTAGAGCGTTTGGACCAAGCTTTGAGGAAAAAAGACCTACTCTAGTGAATCGAAAACGGGTGATGTTTCATCAGGACAATGCGCTACCACACACAGCAAGAAACACGTCACAAAAGATCGAAGAACTTGGTTGAGAGAAAATTCCTCATCCACCTTATTCTCCCGACCATGCTCCTTCAGACTACCATTTGTTTCGTAGCTTACATAATCATTTGGAAGAAACAGCTTTTGTAACACAGGAAGAGGTTAAAACTGACATTTGTGAGTTCTTCGAATCAAAGCCAAAAGAATTTTACAGTAATGGAATTAGTAAGCTTGTTAATAGATGAAAGGAAGTCATAGATAATCAGGGAAAATACATTGTTGATTTAATCTGTAATTAAATGTAACATTTGATCACATGTTTTCTTTATTCAAAATTCGGACAGAACTTAGGGGATGACCTGATAGGAGTAGTAGAAGAAGAAGTTTAAGGAAGAAATAGTAGTAGTAGTAGTCGTAGTAGTAGTAGTAGTAGTAGTAGTAGTAGTAGTGGTAGTAGAAGAAGTTTAAGGGAGAAATATTAGTAGTAGTAGTAGTAGTAGTAGTGGTAGTAGAAGAAGTTTAAGGAAGAAATAGTAGTAGTAGTAGTAGTAGAAGAAGTTGAGGCAGAAATAGTAGTAGTAGTAGTAGAAGTTTAAAGAAGAAATAGTAGTAGTAGTATTAATAGAAGTTTAAGGAAGTGGTAGTTGTAGTAGTAGTAGTAGAAAAATTCAAGGAAGAAATAGTAGTAGTAGTAGTAGAAAAAGTTTAAGGAAAAATAGTAGAAGAAGAAGAAGAAGAAGAAGAAGAAGAAGAAGAAGAAGAAGAAGAAGAAGAAGAAGAAGAAGAAGGTATTCGGATGAGTAAAGACTAAAATAATTGATGTTGCAAAATGGAGAAGCAAATTACGTTTGTTGTGTTTTTATCATGTCAATTTTTGTTGGGGTTATGTAAAGTTGAATTTATACGGGGTAACCAAAGAGTATCGACCTCAGTAAAAATGACCTTGCAGACTAGCCTTTAACCATTACCCCACGCCAGTGAGGGGATCTAGTTAGAAAAAAGAAAGAGAAGAAAATACGTAAGTTTGTTTAAAAGATAAAAAAAGAGAAATGAGGTAGTGGGAGTTGAAAGTAAAAAAAAAAAGATGGAAGCGAAAAAAATATTTATTCTCGAAGCAGACTCCTCGACTGTAGCCAGAAAAAAAACTCATCACTGTTCGTTAGTACAAATTCTGTTGCAAGACTAATGCCACGTTGTAAGACGTTGATGTAGCAGACGGTGTCATCCGGTGCAGACTAATGTCATTAAATAATGACAACGTCGGAAGTACACGGGGTTGAGATAACAACGACAATGAAGATGAACAGAGGCGGTATGGCAAACAATCGATTCGCACATGCGCAGACGGATGGTGTTGGAGGCGGAGGGCAGAAGAATGAGACATTCATTTAAACGCATGAAAGAAGCGGCGAAAAGCAATGAATGAAACTGTATATAGGCGCGAGGGTGACAAGGAAAGATGGAAATTTAAAAAAAAATACAATGTTTTTATCAGAGTGAGTATGAGTCGGTGTTAGGAAGAAGAAGAATATGATTATGATGATGATGATGATGATGATGTTGATGATGATGATGATGATGTTGATGATGATGATAATGATGATGATAATGATGATGATAATATTTATGATAATGATGATGACGATGATAATGATTATGATGATGATAATGATGATGATGATGATGACGATGATAATACTTATGATAATGATGATGACGATGATAATGATTATGATGATGATGATGATGATAATGATGATGATGGTCATGATGATGATGATGATAATGATGACGATGATAATGCTTATGATAATGATGATGACAATGATAATGATTATGATGATGATGATGATGATGACGACGATGATAATGATTAAGATGACGATAATGAAGATGATGATGATGATTATGATGATGATAATGATGATAACGATGATAATGCTTATGATAATGATGATGACAATGATTATGATTATGATGATGATGATGATGACGACGATGATAATGATTAAGATGATGATAATTAGGATGATGATGATCGTGATGATAATGATGATGATGATGATGATGATAATGAAGATGATGATGATAATGATGATGATAATGATGATGATAATGTTGATGATGATGATAATGATGATGATGATGAAGATGACGACGATGATCATGGTGATGATAATGATTATGATGATGATGATGATGACGACGATGATGATGATGTTGATGATGATAATAATGATTATTATTATTATTATTATTATTATTATTATGATGATGATGATAATGGTTATGACGATATCGCTAACTTTTTCAACATTGTAGATGCGAGGGGAGCGAGAAAACTGAAGAGAATTCCATAGACGTGCGTGAAATGAAACTATCAAAGCAGAACATGCGGATAAAACGATGAGACCGAATTGCCAGTCTAGTACTGCGTTTCATTTCATGCAGTCGAGGTACTAAGGAGGAAGGCACATCAGATTAATTGCCAGGAAAATATTTATAGAAAAAACAAAAAATATTTAACTACATCCGCGTCCTGAGTATGACGATAAACTACATCCGACAGCAAGGCCTTTCATCAGAAGGTTTTGAGGAGCGTGGAACCACCTCTTAATTGCTGGTGTTCCCTGGTCCAGTCTGATCTGGGGTGGCAGCACCTGTTAAGATCCCAGCTATGGGCAAAAGAGTTAACCCCCAAGCTGGGATCAAAATACAATATGTATATATATATATATATATATATATATATATATATATATATATATATATATATATATGTATTACCAGAAATACATTATTGAAAAAAATACCTGCAATACATTTTTACCAGCATTATATTTTTGGAAAACAAAAATATTGCCAACTATATATTTTTTGAAAAAAATATTATCAGCTATACATTTTCTGAAAAAAATATTACCCTCAATAGATATTTGAAGAAAAAAATATTACCTGCAATAGATATTTTCTGAAAAAAATATTACCAGCAATACATTTTTAAAAAAATACCAGCAATAAAAATAAACAAAATAAACCAATCCCAACCACACTTTCGGCGAAAACCCTCTTTACAAAATTACATCACTGAAACCTGATCTACAAACTGATTTCTTACAATGAATACATATTCTATTCATAACAACCTATCCTAAAAATCTTGCCGGCATTAAATAACCCATTGAGGTTGATATACCGTAAAACAAAATAAACGCAAACCGTGATCTACAGACTGATTTCTTACAAAGGATACATATTCTATTAAATAAAAAAAAACTATCCTAAAAATTGTCATTAAATAACCCATTGAGGTTGATATGCCGTAAAACAAACCAATCCAAATCAAACCCAAAATATTTATAGAAAAGACAGAGGGAGGTCATGTCATGTCGGTGGGCAAGGGACTGAAATCGACATGCCAGATTTCAGACACTTTGGATTTTGTCAAGAATTTTAAGAGTATATATCAGGATAACTAAACCAGTTATGGCGGCAATATTGAATGCATGACGAATGACGGATTTATAAATGTGGAAAATGGTTTGTGACAAGAAAAATTGTTAAACACCATAAATTGACCCAACAGTTCCAGCATTAAAAACCAGCAAATGATTCAATATAATTCCTCCACATCATGTCAGTGGAAAACGTGGTCCCAAGAGAGGGAAAAGATTTACTCACCTGGGGGTTAGCACTAGCGATGCAGCAGAATGGCGGAAACGGTCCTCTATGGTGAGTAAATGATAGCATTTTTTTTTTTAGAGGCTTTAAAATTTACAAGCCATTCATTGTCGCAGTTAACCAATTATTGGAGACTATTTCCGATAACAGTTTCCAGTTTTAATCTATCTGACCTTTTCGTAGTTACTCCTAAGGAGTAATAAATGATTTTTTTCCTTCTCACTTCGTTTTCAGCTATGTTAGGTCCTTATCATAATATAAATTACATGAAAGAAAAAGTAATTGCAAATAATCTTAAATTAATTATGTTACTTTAAAACAAGTGTTACGTGATTTTTCCTCAGTTAAATTTAAGATTCGTTTTTATTTTAGGAGTTAAGAAAAATGATCTTCTCGACTTTAGAACGTTATTAATTCTAATACTTATATTTATTTGTATTTATATATGCATTGATTATTATTTCTTTATGGGCACGTGGCCGAGTGGTTAGACCCGAGTTCGAATCTCACCATGGTCGATTTTTCAGGAAGGTGACTTCCTGATCTTATCGGACTGGAGGGGTCGATCTTCAGCTTCCTACCTTTGAAATGTGCCTGAAAACCATACCACGGGTTGACACCTGTGAGGGAAATTAGGTAAACGGAACCCTTGGAGGCCGTCGATAACTATGCTAGTCACAAGTCATCGTGGCCAAGGGCTTGAGCGTGTTGGCCTTGTTGATCACGCTAGATAATACGCTCTTTCCCAGAAACTGTAACTGAGGTCTGTTCAACATAGTTGCTGTATAAACCACATGTAGGTTCTATGGGTGTTGAATAAACACAAATACGCCTGAGCAAGCGTCTGCAATAGGGACTTTAGCTAGCCGCTCTAGTAGACGGGTATCCTCGAATACGAATGGCCAGCTATATATATACATACATACATGATTATTACTTCTTTCAACTTTTTCCACTGTTTTGCTGTATGAGTATTTTGTTGTAGCCTAGGGAAGGTTACTGAATAGAATAATCAAACGTAGGTTGGTAATGAACGATAATACTTACGACAAGAACAACATACATAAGATTCGACAGCGACGCGTAGAAGTAGTCTGTTGCTAGAAATGGGTCGAGTGATTTACACAATGAAACACCAACTGCAGGCTATCTACCAACCGCCTCACGCGGTCAGATGTGGCACATGGCCGAATATAACGTGGGGTATCCGATCCCGTGGGCTCGGGCAAAAAAATTCCCCGTAGACCCCGTAAAAACGGAGTCGGGTAGCTGTCTACCACCCCAGATGAGACTCTGCCCTTCGGCATAGCCCCGTCTAGGTTTCCCTTCTGCCCGTTGACAGAGAGCTCGACTAGCCTAGCTGGAGACGAATATCCAACCGAAGACCAACATACAGTATTTACTACTGTATTTATGTGAATGGGGACATACTCATTATCGTCCGTAGGTATGCTAAAACATATTTGTTTTTGTACAACTAACATGAAGATCGTTCGTCTTTACTTTCTGTTTGTGCTTAGTTATTTTTCTACTTTGCATTTGATACTCCCATTTATTTTTTATCATTTGATCCTTTAGGACTAAATCCTGTCAAAAAATTCAGTTTACATTATTTCTAATGTTATAAATAATGACTTTATAATCTACGAATATTTCGGGCTTAAATCCTGAATTACATTTCCATTTTTCTTTCTGCTACTTTTCTTCACATTTATCAAACCTTTCCTATTCTTATGTTTATTTGTTTATTTATGTCTCTTTTTGCAATTTATCTTGCTTTCTCGCGGCCTGCTTTAATGTTTGAAGATCTTTTAAAATACGTCATGTATGTAAGGTTCATACATATACATAACACATTAGGAAATGGACAAAGTCCGACAATTATTTTATTTAATTTTTATGTTTAACGTTCTTTTTATAGATACAAATATTTAAGTAAATGCTCTGTTTATAATAAACAGTATTAAACAACATTTACCGGCCTGAATGTCCGAGAAATTTTCATAGAAAATATTCGTTCTCCGACATGCTCTTAACGATTCTCTGTGGCCCGATCGGTTAAGAACACGTCAGACTAAATATAGACTTCCGTATAGGATACAGGTTCGAATCCTGTCGGAGGACGAATATTTTCTATGAAAATTTCTCGAACATTCAGTTCAGTAATTGTTGTTTATTATAAGCAGAGCATTTACTTAAATATTTGTATCTCTAAAAAAAAATAATGTAAAAACGTATATATATTTTAAGACATATTTTGTTTATACGTTCTTTTTATAGATACGAGTATTTAAGTAAATGCTCTCTTTATAATAAACAGTATTAAATAACATTTACCGGCCTGAATGTCCGAGAAATTTTCATAGAAAATATGCGTTCCCCGAGAGGAATCGAACCTGTATCCTGACGTGCTATACCGATTGAGCCACAGAGGAGCGTTTCGGTTAGCAAGTTCGAATTAACTGTTTTTGTAGTTTAAAAACAGTAGAATCGACCTTGCTAACCGAAACGCTCTTCTGTATTCCAATCGATTAAAGGCACGTCCGGCTATATGACGGTTCTGTATAGGATACAGGTTCGATTCCTGTCGGAGGACGCATACTTTCTATGAAGATTCCTCGGACATTCAGGCCGGTAAATACTGTTTATTATAAACAGGGCATTTACTTAAATATTTGTATCTATAAAAAGAATGTATAAACATAAAAAATGTCTTACATATCTATATATATATATATATATATATATATATATATATATATATATATATATATATATATATATATATGCACATTTCATTAAAAACGACTGATAATGTGATTTTATTTAGTTAAATAAAAGCGCCTTGTCAGTAGTTTTTAATGAAATGTGCATGAAAGAAGGATTGCTGCCTAAATACACAAATATATATATATATATATATATATATATATATGCATGTATGTATATATAACATTTTTATATACTTTATATATGCGCAGTGCTTATTGGAAAACGCTCAATATCATTGATAGTACTAAAATATTTCTTTGAATGGATATGAGTTTGTAACCCTGGGTTTCTCGCTTATACGATTCTCAGACACACTCTTGTCCGAGGGTCGCATAAGCGTGAAAGCCAGGGTTACAAACTCATCCATTCAACTATACATATACATATATATATATATATATATATATATATATATATATATATATATATATATATATATATATATATATATAAAGCTTCAAGAAAATGTTTACATTTTAAAAATTCATTTCAAACTTTAGGTATTGCGAATCTGTGAATATCCCCCCGTTTAAGAAAAAAAACATTGAAAAGACAATAAAATGAAATGACGATAAAAAAATAATAACGATGAAAGAGAGTTTCCGCAAGATATTCCATCTTTAATCTGTAATGCAATAAAAAATAAAACAATACAAAACAATACAACACATAACAATGCAATACAAAATAACACAAAATAATGCAATACAAAATAATACAAAACAATGCAATAAAAAATAATGCAATACAAAACAATGCAATAATAAATAATACAAAACAATGCAATCCAAGCTAATAAAAAACAATGCAATACAAAATAACACAATAAAAAGCAATACAATGTAAAATAATGCAACACATAACAATGCAATATAAAATAATACAATAAAAACAATGCAATATAAAATAATACAAGACAATTCCATACAAAACAATGCAATACAAAATAATAAAAAACAATGCAATACAAAATATCACAATAAAAAACAATGCAATATAAAATAATGCAACACATATCAATGCAATACAAAATAATTCAATACAAAACAATTCCATACAATACAATGTAATACAAAATAATACAAAACAATGCAAGACACAATAAAGCAATACATGACAATGCAATACATAACAATTCAATACATAACAATGCATTGCAAAACAATAAAAGAGTTAATGTTGAATATTCCATAGTTGATGTGTATCTGATATCAACCTTACAAAAATTACTTTAGAAAACACTCGCAAGATTTTCTCATGAAAGAAAGTATCAATTCCGTTGAACTAATAATATTGGGATGGGAGAAAGCAGCTGGTCCTGGGGATTCCAACCTTGTGGCAGTACCTTACCCATTGCGTCAAGAGAGGTAGTGTCAGCGCAATATTGACGCCAGTCTGACAGTGGTTTTGGGGATTTTTATCTTTTGCCTATTTGCTTATTCATGGGCTTAGGATGGTCACATTAAAAGAACTTGTATCAAATCCTGCCTTAATGAGAAGACTAGGAGAATATCTTATAAAAATATCGTTTCTCGGATATTTGGGCCGGAATGAAAGTGTAGTATCTGTTTTATCCTGAGTTAAGTTTGGAGAAGGCGCCCGTATCCGGGGATTCCCAACCAACTGCAGCATCTCCCTCGTTGGACCAAGAGAAGTGAGGTCAGTTTAATATCGACGTGACAGTGGTTGCGGAGACTGGCCCAATTTTGTCATTGGTTCATTATGCGTGCTTATAGGCACCCAAATAAAAATAACCCTGTGACACAGCCTGTCTTAGGAGGGAGGTCGGGTAAAGATTATAAACAAAAAAATTGGGATACTTTTCCACATGAAAAAGTCATAAAAAACGTCTCAGGCTCATATTTATTTTCTAAACGTCAGAATGAGAAAAAAATACTAAATTTATCCTCAACAAACTTATTTGTAAAACTTGATATAAGATACAGATCAACTATGGAATATTCAGCAGACCGTCTCTTATTGTTTTGCAGCATTAAAAGTCATATCACAGAGAGAAGTTACATATGTGTTGCCCGTACCAAGGTTCTTGGCGAAGAGGTTGAATATAACGTCATTTGGCGGGATGTGCGTATTTTCGGCAGGAAAATGTTTTGTCGGATGCTGGGAGTATTTTTATTATTTTTAATTTTTATTTATTTTATACAACGTTGTTATATTGTTGTTTTTATTTTATTTAATTTTCATTATTATTATTTTACATTTCATTTTTATCGATTTATAATAATAACGATAGCCATACAGATTAAATACACCGAAAAGAATTATCACGAGATCGTATAACAAGAATGGAACAAAAATATGAATTAAATCCTCAGGAAGAGATAAGGTACATAACTTCTGATTTTTTGCTTTTCCATCTAGGTACAAAACATTAACACGGTTCTAGGAAAATTAGTTGTAAAGATGTCTGCCATAGGAGATCTCGCGTCAGGAATTCTCGTCATAGAAAACTTTGCAGTAGAGGATTTTGCCGTAAGACAATTTCGGCGAATTTTTTAAATATGCGAAGTACCTTGTTATCAAATATATCTGGCACACATCATTGTTACTTCGATTTAAACATGTTAATAAGCAAAGTTATAGAATCAAAATCCTACATCATTCATCCTCGTCAGTGAAGAGCGCAAAAATTTCAAATCGACACCAGAACCTACGCCACGCATTTTCATATTTCAGACTTAACGTTAAACTTTCTGTTAACATAAATATAGTCTGTCAATAATTCTCATTCAAGCAATATATATTATTTCAAACAAACTTATAAATTGAATACGTAACCAACTGCATTAAAAAATATCTGATCAAAGAATGCTGTTTAACACAGCAAAAAAGAGATCCATATATACTTGATAACAAGGTACATTTCATATTAAATTGAGCGTTACTCCAAAACGGAATTTCAAGATAAGGGGATCGAAAAAAATGCGGCGAAATTGACGTAGGGCAAAAATCATATACGGCGAAAAAACATAAGTCGAGTTTTCATACGTCAAAAATGTTTACGGCGAATGTTTTGGATACGTATTAACACATGTCTTTTCTCATTTTATTGATAATCCAGAGCAAAACTAAGAAATGTTCGCTTCTGCCATTACTTAAGTCATTTCCAAAATGCGGCGAAATTGTCTTACGGGAAAAATCATATACGGCGAAAAAACATAAGTCGAGTTTTCATACTTCAAAAATGTTTAGGGCGAAAGTTTGGATACGTAATAACCCATGTCTTTTCTCATTTTATTGATAATCCAGAGCAAAACTCAGAACAGTTCGATTCAGCCATTACTTACTTCATTTTTAAAATGCGTCGAAATTGTCTTTCGGCGAAAATCTTATACGACGAAAAAACATAACTCGAATTTTTCCTATGGCAAAATTATTTAGTTTGAATGTTTTGGATACGTATTAACACATGTCTTTTCTCATTTTATTGATAATCCAGTGCAAAATTCGGAATGGTTCGATTCAGCCATTACTTATTTCATTTTGAAAATGCGGCGAAATTGTATTTCGGCAAAAATCTTATACGGCGAAAAACCTTATACGGCGAAAAAACATAAGTCGAATTCTCCTACGGCAAAATTGTTTAGTTTGAATAGTTTGGATACGTATTAACACATGACTTTTCTCATTTTATTTATAATACAGAGCAAACTTCAGAATGGTTCAATTAAGCCATTACTTATTTCATTTCCAAAATGCGGCGAAATTGTCTTACGGCAAAAATCTTATACGGCGAAAAAACATAAGTCGAGGTCTTCTACGGCAAAAGTGTTTAGTTTGAATGTTTTGGATACGTATTAACACATGTCTTTTCTCATTTTATTGATAATACAGAGCAAAACTCAGAATGGTTCGATTCAGCCATTACTTATTTCATATTTAAAGTGCGGCGAAATTATCTTACGGCAAAAATCTTATACGGCGAAAAAAATTTAGTCGAGTTCTCCTACGGGAAAAATATTTAGGGCGAATGATTTGGATACGTATTAACACATCTCGTTTCTCATTTTATTGATAATCCAGAGAAAAACACGGAATGGTTCGATTCAGCCATTACTAATATCATTTTTAAAAGGCAGCGAAATTGTTTTTCGGCAAAAATTTTATACGGCGAAAAAACATAAGTCGAGTTCTCCTACGGCAAGATTGTTAATTTGAATGTTTTAGATACGTATTAACTCATGTCTTTTCTCATTTTGTTGATAATCCAGAGCAAAACTCCGAATGCTTCGATTCAGCCATTACTTATTTCATTTTTAAAATGCGGCGAAATTTATGCAGCTATGATGTTAGTTATTACCCCACTAATGCATTCTGCTATACACTTATGATCCTTTTCATTTCGTCATATCTTATTCCAGAACTCTCCGAATTCATTATTTCATTTGTGTTATTTTTTCCTTTTGTTGTTTGTTTTCAACATGCACCTTTGATTTCTCGAATTCCCTGTTGAATTTTCCCATGTTGTTACTTTTCTCGTATCTCTGCTTTCATTGTTCCTTTCGTGGGGCATTTTCTTTAAGGAAATCTTTTATAATTGGAAAGACATTTTCTTTTTTTTTTGCATTTTATTTGAGATTCATTTTTAGGAATCTCTTGCTGTTCAATTTTATTCCTTTTCATATTTGAGCTCATCTTGAACGTTGTGTACTCGGAAATTCAATCTCTGTGACTATTTCTCTTTGTCAGAATCGCGATTTATGCTGATTTTCTTACAGTAGCTTTTGTTTTTCTATTTTTTCCCTTGATCTGATGTCTACTGCAGCTGAGCATCTGACGCCATTTTCTGTGGATAAATCCAAATAATATTCGTTAATTTTTATTCATTATTCTATATATCAATTTGTCTTTTTATGTCCGTCTTTTTTAATTTCTATTCTAATATTCGCCAATTCTGATTCGTTATTCAATTCATAAACTCTATTATATTCTAATATTCACTCATTTTAAATCATTATTCAGCATATCAATTTGTATTTTCAGATCTCCTGAATTTTCTGTGTTAATATTCGCTAATTCTGATTCGTTATTCGTTATTCAATATATAAATTCTAGAATACTCATTTCGAATATTCACTAATTCTATATCATTATTCAACATATCAATTTGTATTTTCAGATCTCATGAATTTTCTATTCTCATATTCGCTAATTCTAATTCGTTATTCAATATATAAACTGTAGAATATTCTATTCTATTATTCACTTATTCTAATTCATTAATGAGCATATCAACTTCTATATTTAAATCTCGTTCACTTTTCTATTCTAACATTCGCTAATTCCAGTTCATTATATTGTCCAGTATTAACATTTTCTTCAACCAACCGTTCGTTTTAATAACATTTTTTTTTGGCATTTGTTAATTAATTCGCATCCATATTTTATCTGATGTTCTGAGTTTTTATTCTCCCTATTCTAATAACACTGTACTAAGAAGGTTTATGTACAATATCATGGTATATTCACGTAACACACTTACAACCTTGTGGCGAAATTCACCACGTTAATTTAAGTTTGATAAGAAAACAGGTGTCACGCAAAAAGAATAAACACAAAACATTGTCGCACATAAAATATATGTATATTAAACAACAATGTGACAAAGACATTAACATTTGTGTTTGTGTGTGGATGTAAAGAGTTTGTATTTTGGTGAATGTTCGTACGTACGTGTATGTGTGTTTCATGGCGTTTTCCATTAGCGGGCGAAAACGCTGTTCTCCGTGAGAGATTAAAATTTTAAATGTATCTGCTGAAAAGAGAATGAGGCAAGAAGTTGCCCAGTATTTATAGTGTAGGGAGAACGACCCCTAGTGAACAATTAGGGAATTAAGGAGGAGCTAACTTCGACAAACTTCTGTTGTCAATTTTACTTTTTAGTCATACCTTTGATTATTAGTAGATATTGGTTGAGGTCGACTATCATTTTAGAATCATCCGCTGGTGGTGCCTATTCACATTATTTGGCGGAATAATCTTCTGTTTTTCATCAGGACGTGAGCACTCACAGATCTCCGCGATGTCCTATCCTTTGTAGCACTGGTATTTACACTATAACCCTCTCTCTCTCTCTCTCTCTCTCTGTTCTGCCACACAGTTGTTAGAAAGGATATGCGCTGAGTCCCCTCTGGCTTTCATGCCTTCAATATGTCATGTGAATGTGAAATTTTCCAAACTTTCTTTCATCATTATGTGTCCCAGAGATTTCAACTGCCTCTTTCTGATCTGGCATCTAGTCTACAATCGCTATCCCAGAGACGTGCTGTGGCCTCCCACTGTTTCTTCTATAAATATTTTTCACAGCAACTGTTCCAACAAGCTACTTTCGCCGGTTCCAGGACTACATGGATTTAAACGTGCTACCAGGCTGGCATCTCGGTCTCACCCTTTCACTGTCAAAACGGTTAAATGTAACCGTCTCTTCTACTCAAACAGCTTCTTCTCTCGCACTTCTCGTCTGTGGAACTCCCTCCCCCTCACTTGCTTCCTCGATGACTATAATCTTCAAATATTCAAGTGTAATGTCTATCGACATCTGACACCCTGAGCTTGTTCCCCGTCCTTCTCTGTATCCTTTCCTCAAACACGCTTCTTTAATCTTGTTCTCAATCCTCTGTAACCCCTTGCGTGCTAGTGGCACTCCCGCCTTTCTTGGGTTGAATTGCCTTAAAAAAGAAAGTATAAGTGTTTTTGGTTCCATTTTCCTTCGAACTTTTACGTTATTTAGATCTTCTGTTTATGTTATTTTCAGCATCCTTCTGTAGAACCATATTTCTGTTGCTTCAAGTTTTCTTCCCTTATGAGGATTTTTTTTAGCATTAACTGCCACGTTTTGTCTTTATTTCACGTCGAGCCTGGTCTTTATTTACATGGGTAACCGCTTTGGAATACCAGGTGCAATAAGGTTGGATGTGCAGGTGGTGTAATTGATAACGGTTCGGAAGTGGAGATCGGAGAAACGAGTTCCAGTTACAGTCGAGTTCGTTATAATCACTTACATGCAAATACTCTTGCTAAAGGTAAAAATTCAACTCTTCTCCCCCAGCTGTGGGTTAATTAGTAGGATATAGATTAGCAAATAATAAATATACAAAAAAAAATCTTATAATCTAAAAGAATTTTATGGCTTTAAATGACATTCAAAAGGTTGATAAGCCTTAAAAAATTAAATGATTCAGTTTCTTAATACTTTCTTTAGCTTTTGGAAGGCATCTTTTCCTGTTCCAATGCGACTTCG
The DNA here is from genome assembly GCA_964036315.1 of Acanthosepion esculentum. Taxonomy (NCBI): domain Eukaryota; kingdom Metazoa; phylum Mollusca; class Cephalopoda; order Sepiida; family Sepiidae; genus Acanthosepion; species Acanthosepion esculentum. The sequence continues at coordinate 15,684,562 of OZ038503.1, forward strand.
GATTTCGGTGTCACATTTTCTATCATCTGTTGGAAACATTTCCCAGATATTTAAACTTCTGTACTTGCCAGCCAATTTATAGATGTACTGTATTTTTTTCAGGAGGTGTGCGATCACGGATCTCCACTATACCCATTTACCCAAATTTCTTAGAAATTTTACGCCACTGTATCCATTCTCAATTTATAGCTGATATTTTTGTTCTTCCTCTTGCTGGCAACCATACCTGTGGAACTCCCTTCCTTATTCCCGTTTCCCTGACAAATACAATCTCCATCTATTTAAGTGTAATGTCAATCGACATCTTCAGTTGCCTTGATCTATCCATTTCCCTTCTCCACATCCTTTCCCCCTTTCATTCCTATCTGCTCTCACTCCAAATCTTCTGTAACCCCCTTGCCTTGATCGATCCACTATCTTTCTCCACATCCTCTCCTTTACCACTCCTATCTGCTCTTCCTCCAAACCTTCTGTAACCCCTTGCGTGCTAGTGGCTTCCAGCCTTGCTTGGGGTGATAAGCTTTTAAAAAAAAGTCCTTTCTTACCACATTCCTTTACTAACTTGTCTAAGAACTATACAAGGAACATACTTTCCAACTTCAAGATGATTTCGCCCGTGATGTTGCGACCTTTGGAAAAAAAATAAAAGCGCTTTTCGGCCGATGCGGGATGGGATTTTCCTTGCTTCACTTTCCATTTCATCATTCCAGGCAAATGATTTACTTTACAAATTCAAAAAAAAACCCAACTCATTTCATCCTATATTATCAATAACGTAACATTAAAAAATGGCTTGTAATGCTAATGCATATATATAGAGAGTGACCCCCTCAAAAACGGGAACTTTTTAACAATCCAATAAAACCAAGAGTGATGGAAGAAAAAATATTTAATTCATAGTAATTGAAACCTTAAAACATGCCATTTAAGAAACAATGATGGAATTTTCATTTTTTTTTTTAAATTACGTCCTGTAGATGGCGTCCTCCTGTACGAATGCATTCTTGAAATCTGCTGTTGAGATTCCTCATTGACTGCTGCAACATCTCAGCTGGGATACAATGAATTTCATTCTCTTTACTAAAATGGCGAAATGTTTACTTGCTCAAGGTCACTGTCTCGCTGTGTTGCCACTTGCTCATGTCTGGCAATACGCACTTTAAAAATTCCCGTTTTTTGGGGGTCATCCTGTATTTGAAATAAAATTTAACAATTCGACTTGTTTATAAGATATATACAATAATTTACTTTTTATCTCTTCATACCAGCCATTATTATTATTATTGTTGTTGTTGCTGTTTTGTTGCTATCCTACCATGGAGAAGTACCAAGTCTTGCAATAGTCCACGTGATATTCCAACATCTTTCTCAATGTTCACGTCGACGACCTCATTATTATTATTATTATTATTATTATTATTATTATTTGTGCATGTTATGTTTCCAGCTTTGTATCTTGTAGAGCCGGGTTCAAACTAGGGTTCTTAGGCCCTATAGCAGAATTGTCATTTAACTGATAGCACTTTTCTTAGCATATAATCTTAGTAGGGCAATTTTCTGGACAATTTGTATGTTGATGTTACCTGGGACACTGTTAGTAAGATTGTTCATTCCTTTTCTCACGGAGCCCTGTGCTCTGATTACTATTGGTACAGTCTAGGTCTTCATATGATTATTATTTTTTTCCTTTGATTTCTGGCGTGTACACATTTATTTCCGGGTCCCACCCAGAGACCTAAGGTTAGAAATGGCATCATGATACTTTCCACTGACAAAAAAAAAATGTATTTTACATAGATAAAGCCAGTCGTAAAGTTGTGAGAACATTTTTTTGTATTTCTTTGAGGCATGGGCTTCCAGGAATCCCTTCAATAGGTCTACTGGAATCTATCCCAGCCAATCCTAGGGCAACAACTAAAACAGGGATTGTTGTTGTTCTCATGTGCTACATTTGTGCATGTTATGTTTCCGGCTTTGTATCTTGTAGAACCGGGTCCAATCTAGGGTCCTTAGGCCCTATAGGAGAATTGTCATTTAACTGATAGCACTTTTAGTATATGTTCTTAGTAGGGCAATTTTCTGGGCAATTTGTATGTTGATGTGACCTGGGACACTGTTAGTAAGATTGTTCATTCCTTTTCTCACGGGGCCCGTAGCTCCGATTACTATTGGTACAGTCTAGGTCGTCATATTATTATTATTATTATTATTATTATTATTATTATTATTATTATTATTATTACTTTTGTTGTTTTTATTCAAACCATGGAGAAGTAGCGAGTCTTGCAGTAGGTCAAGTGATATTTCAACATCTTTCCCAATGTTAACACTGTCATTATTATTATTATTATTATTCAATGATTTTTCTTGATTTGTATCTTTCTCGGCGTCATTTTCTTTATTGTTGCTGGTGTTTTTGTTATGCTTTGATATTTTTTTTATTGCTAATCAGATTGTTTCTATACAACGATATGCAATCGTAAAAATTTTTTTTTTTTTTTTTTTTACTTCATTTTGAAGTGAAAATAAAATTGCAAAAAGAGAGAGAAAAAAATGCACTTAATTCATGAAGAAGTTCCCTTTAATCGGAGCCGGCATTAAATGGATGGGCGTTTCTTTTGAGAAGCACTCAACTTCTCCGGACCGTTCCTGCCAGTCTTTGAAGAATGTTATCTTTTTCCACGTGTGCCATTTCAAAAAAATATCTCTGAAGTTTTCAAATTTGAAGTTAAAGAAAAACGTAAACAAAAACAAATTTAACAGTTTATAAATACTGGAGAATTTCCTCAAGTTACACACACACACACACACACTCACACACACACACACACATATATATATATATATATATATATATATATATATAGTATTACACAACACTAGAATCTATACACCGGGGTTGAATAAGACTGACGTAGTTGCGTAGGTTGAAATAGATCTATACTCTACAATATGAGGTAATTTGGAATTTTGTTGTGTTATACTATTTATATGATCTTTAATAATAAACACGTTGAGCACTTTTTGTGGATCAATTTTAATATTTTATATTACTGGGATCCGCTTAGATTCTTTTTCTTTGGGAGTCGGGAGCTTGGTACGAATATCGACATTTTCAAAATGACTGTCCGTCCCGACCGCTTTCGGCTAATTTTCAAACAATTTGGTCATAAAATTGTAAATGTTGCTTAATTTGTTGAAAGGTAAATATATTTTCCATTTTCCCGGACCTTTGATCACGCCAGATAATACAGCCAATATACGTAGTTGGTATTGCCAAGGATTGTTTTTGTTTTTATTATAAGGGTTTCAATTAAGTTTAAAATACTTTCGCATATATACATATATATATATATATATATATATATATATATAGTGTAACCCGGATATAAGAGAGTTGTCGGGGCCGGAGAAGAAGTCTCTTATATCCGGGTTTGGTCTATTATATATACATTAAAACAGGGTCTAATTTGAGACCAGATAAAATCTCTCTTATATCCGGGTTTCTCTTATATCCGGGTTAAACTGTATATATATATATATATATATATATATATATATATATATATAGGCATATCATAAAGAAATACACTACCCCAATTGACCTGAATAAAAAAAAAAGTAATTATCTATTATAAAAAATTCAAGACAGCTACTCGTATCCTCAAAAATAACAACACACCAACTAAGTCAAAATTACAAAGAACGAACATTATCTATGAGTTCAAATGCTCCTTAAGGAACTGTGTTCCTGATCAAACCGGACTCATAAATATTTACATCGGCTACTCAACTACATGCTTATCCAGGCGCCTCACGTTGCACCTATCTGATCACAGCTCCATTAGAACCCATTTAAACACACACACAAACTTACCAGACTCCATTAGAAACATACTAGTAGAAAACACAAATATATTAACTGCATCCATCTGCAAAAAAGATTCAAAATAATGGAATCTTTTATAATAAAAAAAGGACAAGCCAACTCTTAACAATATTAACTACGAACAAGGCCACAATGTGCTAACCGTATTCAGAAAGGAAAACATCTCTACAACACGCTAAAACATACACATAATACACACACTCAATTAAGCTGAAAAATCGAATCATCCTGGATAATGGCTAAAGGTATAGCCGAAAGCGTTCGGAACTCTAAAACATTTGGACAGTTTTTACACACTCTTTGTCCAGAAAAGAAAGCTCTTGTGCAAACACAAGAAAAATTAAATAAAAAACTTAACAGTAGTACCTTGTCTGTCGTTTTTAATGAAACATGCATGCATATATATATATATATATATATATATATATATATATATATATATATATATATATATATATATATATATATTATTTACAGTCGTGTTAAAAGAATCACTCAACCAGTGCATGACTCCTCCATTGGCCAGCATTTATTGGACAATCGCGCCGATTAAAATGACGCATTATTTACCCATTCTACAGAGTGCTTGCTCGGTTCATCCTCTTCGAGACCTTGAGGCTGTTTATATTGAGTCTCATCAGCCGCGCCTATGTAAACAAAAGGAACACTTTATTCGTTCCTTATGTTTGATCGAGGGATTATGAGTAACTTTTTTTTTTTCATTTTATACTCTTTTTGAACTTCGTATTTGGTTTTTAATTTTCAATTATTTATTTCATTTTATTTTTTATAAGCATTTCATCCCAAGCTAGGCGGGATGCCACTAGCAGACAAGGGGTTACAGAGAGTGGGAGCGGGAGTAAAAAGGCATGATAGAGTAAAGATGAAGAGAAGGACAGGGAACAGATCAGCGCATCTGGAGATGTCGATTGACATTACATTTGAATATTTGGAGATTATAGCTATCAGGGAAACAAGTAAGAGGAAGAGAATTCCACAGACGAGACATGAAACTATTGGAGTAGAAGAGACGGCTTCATTTCGACAGTGAATGGGTGGGTCTAAGATATCAGACTAGTAGCAGGTTTAAATTCATGACGTCTGGGAACTAGCAATTTATAATTAAAATCTATTTTAATCGAGTCCAATTTTCCATCCGCATTCGCTGTTTATTAAAGTGTCTTGGATTGTTTTCTGCTGCACGTCAACTTTCACCTTTTGTGAAAGTGTTGGCTGAAAGTGTCCCCCCAAAGTTAAATAATGACGTCCATTCTATTTAAGTCATTATTCTTCTTCTGTGGGTACAAGTCTTATATATATATATATATATATATATATATATATATATATATATATATATATATATATATATATATATATATATATATATTGTTTATTTATACATACATACATACATATATATATATATATATATATATTGTTATATATATATATATATATATATATATATATATATATATATATATATATATATATATATATATAACTGTGTGTGTGTGCGCGTGTGAATAGATGGCCACTCGTGTACGAGGTAGCCCGTCTGCTAGGGCAGCTAATAAATCCCTGTAACAGACGCCTGCTTAAGCACATTTGTGTTTGTTCAAAACCTGTTGCTTTATACTTCAACTAAATTGAGCGGACGTTAGTTACAGTTTCTGAGGAAGAGCGTGTTATCTAGCGTGATCATCAGTCTAGCACGCTGAAAACCTGGGTCACGATGACTTGTGAGTTCGTGCTATATATATATATATACACACACGCACACACACACACACACACACACACACACATATATATATATATATATATATATATATATATATATATAATGTACATATATGTGTGTGTGTGTGTGTGTGTGTCATTGAATGTGACTGGCTGACAAGGAAAATAGTATAAGGTTTTTTTTATTCAGCTTTTCCATATGACCTTTTTATTCTATGCCGTGTCCCGTCAGGACGTAGGCTATCATGGTTCTTTACAATTCCCTGTCTTTTGTAACTCTTAATAAATTTTGTCTTTTTCTTTTATCTCCTAGACCCTTCTCCGCCATCCGTTTACACAAGCTCATTAAGTATGTCGTGTGTGGTAATCCTCTATCCCTCTTGGTTTCAATCTGCCCTTTGAGTATCAGATTTTCCAATCCCCCTTTCTTCATTATGTGCCATAGAAAATTCAGCTGTCTCTTCCTGATAATGATTTACTAAGCGTAGCTTAGTTGTGGCCTGTCTCTTCCTGATGCTAAGTATATGTTTCCTTTTTGTTTCCATTTTATCTTGGCATTCCGAAGCGGTTACCCATCTAGGTTCGACGTTTTGTAACTCCGGTGATTGTACGGGAACCGGTATTTCAACGTGAAATGGCCATAAGCTTAAATAAAAATAAATCATTTCGATATCTTCCTTGCGGTCATACGTTTTTAATACATAATAATTTTAATAATTTTTAATTAATTTTAATTAATTTAATTAATTTTTAATTAATAATTTTTAATACATAATAATTTTAATTTACTCTTCGCAACAGTTTCTCTTTTCAGCTGTTACATACATTGTCAAAACGATAATGTTTATGGGAATGGTTTCTACGAGTGCCTGCTCTCTCCTTCGTCTAACGGCATGACATACCAGTGACGAGACCTTTTCAATAGAGCGTAAGAACGAATAAATGGGTGCTTTCTCAGCGACATTAGGGCTTAGTGAAAATAGACGACGTAAGCCGAAATTTGAATTTTGCGGAATCTGCCCCTCAAGTTCGAAAAATGTAAAAAGTAAAGATATAAAAAAAATAAAACACTGGTTGTCAAAGGAGATGACCGATGCTTACAACTCCGTAGTGTAAGGATTCTCTTTCAGGGTTAAATACACAGATGAGGGGAAAAAACCAACAGTAACAAGCAACAAACGTTAATGTATGTAATTTAATAAGATTTAATTATAACAAGACAATACATGAAAACATTGATGCAATATAGAGGTTGGAAAGATGTTTGCTATACATTTCTGTGTGGAAAGATGTATGAGTTATATATCTGTTGTGGCATACATACGGACGATAATGGCTATGCCCCATTCCCATAAATACAGTAGTGAATACTGTATGTTGGTCTAGAGCTGGGAATTCGCCTCCAGCTGTGCTGGTCAAACTCTCTGCCTCCGGGCAGAGAGGATCCCCAGGGAAGTCTACGTCGAAGGGCAAAGTTTTATCCGGAAACAGTTACCCAACCCCGTTTTATACGGGTTCAGGGGAATTTTTGGCGGAGTCTACGGGCTCTGATACCCTCATTAAATTCGGCTTTGTGCCACATCTGACCGCGTGGGGTGGTTGGTAGATATCCTAGAGTTGGAGATTAATTGTGGAGATCACGTGACTCACCTCTAGCAGTTGATTACTTCTACGCGCTGCTGGCTAATCTTATATGTGTTGTTCGTGTCCTAAGTATTATCGTTCATTACTGACCTTTGTGTGATTATTCTATTCAACATCCTTCTCTAGGTTACAAAAATATCTGATATGAAAAGTCAAAGCCCATTTGAATTTAGTCATTCGCCTGAAATAAAATAGGATCTCTTTTTGGTTAGGGTAGTGGATTCTTCGTATAAATAGGTTATCTAGTTTGGAAGTCGGTCTATTCATTATAATAATAAATAAATTTTAAAGTCTTTACTATGTACGGGAGAGGTAAATATTGGTAATTTATTTTTGAATCTATAAGCATTTATTTGTTTCGGGGGAAATTAAATAGGCTTTATCTTTACATTTTTTTTTTCTCTCTCTTTCTTTTGTTTTATATTTCTCCTTTGTTGTTTTTACTTTCAGTTCAGTTCGTTTAACCCATGGGGCGATATCTTTTGATACGTTATTCTTTTTTCACTGTTATGAGTTTTGACCTCACGTGCTGGTCGGTTACTCACTTCTTCAAGTATTCAGCAATGTAGAATTCATCGTTCGCCTAGGAAGATTCGACGCTGTAAAAGTAATAGCCTGCATCTAACTGAGTGGGTCACATATTCCTGTCTTAGGTGATCACGCTTAGTAATTCACCAGACCACTTGATATATGCAGCAGCGTGTGTTGAGATCAGTTTAGTTGGAACTCGTCTTCTTTGAGAAATTCCTTTGCTTGACGGTAACAAGTAACAAGTAAAATGAGATGTTATTCGCTTAAGACTCGGATTCCAATTAATTTCTTTCGTTATTTTCACGCTTGACATTTCATATATGATCAAATGATTCTGTATGCGTGTGAGAAGTTATTTTTTAAATCTAGCTTAAACTAGTTGCTAAGGCATCAGCCTGTCTGACCTAATTGTTCTTGTAGTCAGCAACTATTATTACAAATTGAAAGAGAGAGCATGAGTGGATATCCTCTATTATAGAAGGTGGAAAAAAGTTGGTTCGCTAAGTGTAAAATGTGTGTGGTTAGGGGTTCTGTCTGTGCAAGGATATAACAATATATATATATATATATATATATATATATATATATATATATATATATATATATATATGGACGGCATATTTATGTATGTATGTATATACACGCGCCTACACATATATATATATATATATATATATATATATATATATATATATATATATATATATATATAGAACGATAAAAATATTGACAAATTATTAGTTTGTATATTAATATTTTGGTGGGGTTTATCATTTTAACTAGGTTCCTTGACTAGTTTCGGCCAGCATGGCCATCATCAAGAGAAAAAAAGTCTTGCTTTTTAGCTGTGAACTACAGGAATGAATGACTTTCTGAAGAAAATGGACTTTATCTGTAGTTTTCATTTATTTTTTTATCGTTAATTTTGGTCAGTCCTTGTGTTGATTATACAGGCTCTTTTAAATTGTTTTGAAGATAAAGGCTGTGAAGATTCGTGCGATTAGGAATTCCCTTGGTCATTTTGACAGTTTTATTGGTTGCTGGGAAGGGGATGTGCGTGTGTTAAGTGTAGATCATCATTTGTTCTTTGGGAGTGTGTATGATGTATGTAAGTGTATATATTAGTATGGGTGTGTGTATAAGTGTGAGACCTCAACACCTCTATAAGCATGTCTCTCTTGTGTGGAGGGAAATGTGGGTAGGGCTTGATTTATGATATTCTATATTAATTTTAAATATGTTCTTAAAATTGTGGTTAAGCCCGTCTGGACGAAATGTTTTGAGGCGCAAAATCCATTTGTCTTCTTGTTCCTCTAGAATTTTTCTAATGTTATCTTTTCTGTTTATTTCTATTTTTTCAATTATAGTGAATTTTGCATGGCTTTTAAAATCATTTTTTCTCGGCGGAAATATTGTTCTACAGGTAATAATCTTTTGTGGGGATCCAACTTGATCTAGTTCCGATAATTATTAATTCTGCAGATTTTCCTACTTATTGATTCTGTCATAGTGTGAATTCTAATACGTAAATTATGTTATGTCTTCACAGTTAGAGCTTTGGTAGATTTTGAAAGTAGATTTAGTGACTGAGTTAGTGAACGAATTGGTGTGTCTAATGTGGTTACAGCATAAGCTCCTTTTGTTGTTACATGTTTAGGAAAATCCTGTTGTTCTTATTTTTGGTCTATTACGGATTATCTTATCATCTGAAATTTGGTATACTACCTATAATTTCTTAATAACAAAATGTAACAAAATATCTTTAATTTAAAATCCTACAAAGCCAAATGGCTCTAATGCAGATATAGATAAAACAATCACTCAGGCGGACAAATACTCTCTAAGTCTAGGCATTGGGAGGTGATAATCTAAAGTAATTTATTTGATTTATGATTCCCACCCATCCTCAGAGTTCCTAAGCGATTTTACGCACACGGAGGTTTGGCTTTAAAAGTAAAACTCTCCGGCAAAACGTGTCTATTGTCTGTCATCATCTTCACTTTCATTTTGAACATCATTATACATCCACACACACACACACACACACACACACACATATATATATATATATATGTATATATATATAGATAATATTAGTGGTAAATATACACATACACATGCAATATATATCTAAAATATATAAATATATATCTTTAGATTAGATAATCGTTATTATTATTGTTTATATTAGATTTGTAACCTGTAGTCGATATTACCTTTGTCCAATTTTCTTGTTTACACAGCGGATCTTTTATAAATGCCCTTCGGTTTTAGTTCCCCCACTCCATCTTCCGCCACCCCTTTTTCTTTTCCTCTCCATCTCTCATATTCAGAGCTTTAAGGTTATATCGTCTATTGGGTCACCACAAAATGTATACTCTTTTCCGGTGTATCTTTAATGTATTAGACATTTGAAAATATTCATATTTCTCTCACTTAAACCGTCTTTGATTCCCTTCTTTAAATTTGTTCTCTGTTAAATTTTAATCCCCTCTTCATCTTTAGACCTTCCTGTTCTTCTCTTCTCTGTTACCCCTCCCTATAGCTTTCATTTACTCTAGCATTCGTCCCACACTCTCATACATACACTCTCACTAAATTTTATTTTTTATTCCCGGAGTTGTTTTCTGATTAATTGGATCATATTTACGATTCCAATGGAATAAATTATGACCATGGAATATTCGTGTTTAAGCCTTTTTATTATATATATATATATATATATATATATATATATATATATATATATATATATGATAGAAATTAGGAGGATTTGAGATAATTATAATTAAGTAATTCATCAAGTCGAGAAGAAACCTCAACAGAATGCAGAAAGCACCAGACGGCCATTTCGAGCGGCTTGGGGACAGTAGTCGTGGCTTGTGGCGGCACAGTCCTATGGGTAAAAGAGAAACGCGGATGAGTTCCACGACGAAATATGTGATCAAGCGGCGCTATATCTTCGTCACCGAGACCCGTTGGAACAGTTGGTATGACGTTTGCCTGATAACGTAACTGTCCGGGTTTCAATTCTCGGTAGTGGATGCGCACTGTTGATGAGTCCCAAATATAGGACGAAACGGCCGTCCAGTGCTTTCTGCATTCTGATGAGATTTCTTCTAGACTCGATGCATTACTTAATTATATATATATATATATATATATATATATATATATATATATATATATATATATATATATATATATATATATATGATAGGAATTAGGAGGATTTGAATTATAATTAAGTAATTCATCGAGTCGAGAAGAAACCTCAACAGAATGCCGAAAGCACTGGACGGCCATTTCGTCCTATATTTGGGACTCATCAGCAGTCATACCAATCATACCAACTGTTCTGACGGGCCTCGGTGACGAAGAGGTAGCGAATCAGACTCGATATAGCGCCCATGGATCACATATTCCGTGGTGTAACACATTCGAGTTTGTCTTTAACCGTAGGACTGTGCCTTCCCTAGCTACGGCTACTATCTTCAAGGCGCTTAGCCCAGAACATTACAAGCCGGTTCAAACAAGGATAATAAAGTGATTGAAACTAGGAGGATTATAATTAAGTAATTCATCGAGTCTAGAAGAAACAAGATTACTTAAAAAATGACTTAATTATCTCAAATCCTCCACGTCCAGTGCTTTCTGCATTCTGTTGAGGTTTCTTCTAGACTCGATGAATTACTTAATTGTATATATATATATATATATATATATATGTGTGTGTGATGAGACAATGTAGAAAATTTATTAACATGTTTCGCCAAGAGCGCTTGCACACGTTGGCTTCCTCAGTCTAGAATGAAAGAAAGACAAAGCTGAATGTGAAGAAAAACGAGTTTTTGATCTCTGGGAATAACTAGTGACCACAAATCAAATTAAATTAGATACCTTATCACATTTAATATCTAGACTCAAGGGACTGTCTGTCCACCAGTTTGCTTGTGTGTTTGTCTGCTTGTTTTATCTATATCAGAGCCGTTTGGTGTTGTTGGATTTTAAATCAGTCCACAGAAACGAGAGATTTTTCTTTATATATATTTATACCTGAATATACGTGTACACACGCACACGCACATACCCATATAATATAAAATATAAATATATTACACCATTTTGTATACTTGTGCGCACATATGTTCACATACAAGGGTCATTCAATAAATAAGGTGAAGTTTTCGGTATAAGGACTTCTAATACAGATAGAAGCTTACTTTTTTCTTTTTTTTTTCAATAATCTGCAAAAGAAATTAAATCCAATGTGAAAAAGAAGTAAAACAACAAAACAAATAAAAAAGCATAAGCCTCTATCTGTATTAGAAGTCCTTATACCGAAAAATTAATCTTATTTATTGAATGACCCTCGTATATATGTACATACATATATATACAAACAGACATGTGCGCATATGCATATTATAGGGCCTTTCTGATGTATATTTGTACACATATATACATACATACAACTACTTATTTATATATACCTGTACGCACATATACATGTATATGTGTCCCCTCAAATATACAGACACTCTCTTGAGTGCAAACATTGTAGATGACAAGTTATTTAATTTGATTCATGGTCAGGGATTACAACGTATTTTTCCTTACATCCGTTTTTTTTTATTCTAACCCGAGGAAGCCAAAAAGAGTAGACACTTGTCTGATCATCTTTGTTTCGGGTACTGTTATCGATCCTAAAAACACACACACTCGCATATATATATATATATATATATATATATATATATATATATATGTTTGTTTTTCTGTTTTGCCAAAGTTAAATTCTATCTATTCTACGATTTTTATCTATGTATATTTGGCCGTATAAGTTATATTTTAATAAGTGCTTAGAATTCGTTTAATAACACTTTCTGTCTTGAATATTTCTTGGTAGGTGTATCGGCGTGTCTTTGTCAATGTATGTGTGTGTATGTAAGTGTCTTTATCGGTGTATGTGTGTATGGTCATTTGTGTGTACCTTTCATTGTGTATGTATGTTGTATGTTATTTTTTTAAGAGTCGTGGAGATATTTCCTGTCTCGTCGCTTTTTTGTGTCTGTATATATGTAAATACGTCTGCGTGTTTATGTATTATAATCTGATTGTGTATGTATTGTCTTTTGCCAGATGTCATCCTCCCCTGCCTCTGTTTATGCTTCAAATGTATCTATGTTGTCATGTAGTTCAGGGCAACATTTGATCTTAACGTTTATTCCAACTTAATTTCAATAAAAACAAAATAAATAGAATAACAGGTATTTTTTTCTTTTTTCCTCAGAAATTTTATAATTTTAAACTTAATAGAGATTAAATTTATATTTTAAAATGGGTAATTTTTAATTTCAAATTTTATCGTATAATTTAATATTTATTAGTGAGAGTAAATTCTATTTTAGTCTAACCCCAACATAAAAGTATTAAATAATTATTATAACCTTAGTTCGTTGTCAAGTTTTTGAATTCTCGTATACTTGTATTTTTATTGGTCATTCCAGCTTATGTAACAGAGTATCCCTTAGCGAGGGGTGTTTGATTGATTTGAACCTTTTAAAACCCTTTATTCTACATTCAACATCATCACTTGATAAGACACCAGAAGTGTTGAAACAAAATGGCTATTTTTTAGTGATTTTATAACATATTTATGTTATAATTTTCGAATAAATAATTTTATATATATATACATATATATATATATATGTGTGTGTGTGTGTGTGTGCTTGCGTGTGTGTGTGTGTGCTTGCGTGTGTGTGTGTGTGTATGGATGATGTATGGGGATGAAATTATTATGCTCTCGATAATATCGGTTGAGCACTGTTGAGAGAGAGGGAAATTCTAAACAGCAGCCGTCTCGGCTAACGCAACACTCTTCATTAAAAATGAATTGAGCACTATGGCTGTTTGTTTACATTCGTAAAAATAATACGCTAGAATTTCCCTTTTCATCTGCCGTGAGCTGATAGCTTAAAGGTAGAAACTCCGACAGATGCCAAATTGGTCGGGTTTCGATCTCAGCTTGAAGCAAACCTGCCGCACTGATGAGCTTTCATACAGCGAAACAGGCCTGTATGTGAACGACATTATATATATATGGTTTAGTTTTTGCAAGAGTAATGAGTTTTTACCACCGTGACCTTTAAATAACATTTTCTATTTAGACCTAAATGATTCTTTTTCAGGATTTTTCTGTGTCTCTCCTTATTTTCAGCCCAATTTAAGGTATTTACGCATGTCAGACCTTTCATTTTTTCCTCTCCAACTGTTACTATTATGCCTTTCCCTACTAATTCACCTTTTCTGGGTTTGTAGATATTGGCAATAGCGAAGCCCTCTTTGTGATGGGAGTAATTTAACGTTTCACCAGATGTTATGGGATCTATAAGAATGTTTGCTCGAACGACTGTCTACATAGATTTGAGTAAGTGTGCGTGCGTGTTTAGCCACATCACATAAGTAATTTTATATGCGTGTATATGCTAATGCATTTTTAAAAAAATTAATGTAAGTAACTCATTATATGCTAGAGAGATATCATTTTTTTCTGGGCATCTGATAGATAAAATATTTGGGGAAATACCAAATAAATTAGCGTAAAGTTTGGAAGTTTTGGAAGAAAAAAAACAATATTGAAATATTTTAATAGGATTCAAACTATAAATATTAAAAAAAACATCTCACATTCGTCAATATATTGTTTTCCACAATGTCTTTTATCAGCCATTTTTGATTCTCATTCCATCACACGCACAGACTTATATATCGCATTAATGTAATAAACAATATCATATACAATTTAAACTATATATATATATATATATATATATATATGTGTGTGTGCGTGTGTGTGTGTGTATATATAAGATGCTACAGAAGATTTTACATTTACTATATGTCAAAAAGAAATTAAGATATACAAAAATTAACTATATATTTTACTATATGAATAGACTAAAAAATTAACTAACATATAAAAAAATTAATTATATATTTTACTATATGAATAAGCTAAAAAAATTGACTAACATATACAAAAATTAACTAAATATTTTACTATATGAAAAAATTAAAAAAATTAACTAACATATACAAAAATTAACTATATATTTTACTATATGAATAAACTAAAGAATTAACTAACATATCAATTTTTTTAACCATTTATTGTTCCAGCATGACGCAATTATCAAATGTTCAAAGTGAAAAGAAAGAAACATCCAACTTGGGGACTGAAAAAATGCCAAGAAATTTATTTTCTTTTGTAGGACACCATTCAGTCGGGTTTCGATCCTAGCTAGAGGCAACCAGACGTCTAGCCACACTGATGAGCTTTGATACAACGAAACAGTCTGTCTGTGGATGACAATAATATTGGCTCCTGAAAAATTAATTTCGGTTGAGCTCTGTGGGAATGAAGCGTGTGTTTGTAAACAGTAACTATTAAAGCTAATATAGCAAGACTCTTCGGCAGAATTGAGTCACTGTCAGTCACTGTGTGTTTATCTAAATCTAAAAATAATTACGCTAAAATTCACCTTCATCCCTACCGTGCGCCGATGGTTTAGTGGTAGAATTTCCGACTGACGCCAAGTCAGTCGGGTTTCGATCCTAGCTAGAGGCAAACGGACTTCTAGCCACACTGATGAGCTGTGATACCGCGAAACAGTCTGTCTGTGGATGAAAATAATATATATATATATATATATATATATATATACTAATGATCATCCAATATAAGTCCCAAGATCCACTCAAGGTAGAGGGTTACTGTGTGGTGTTATAATAGCGGAGGAAAGAACAAGTGCTAGGAGTATAGAGCAGAAACAAACTTTACAAGGAACCGGGAACCAAATCCTAAACAGAAAACAAGAAATAAACATCAACTCAAGTTAAAAATAGACCGAAGAGAAGTGTGAACCGGGTAATGTGTATGCGTATGTGTATGCGTATGTGTATGCGTATGTGTATGCGTATGTGTATGCGTATGTGTACGTGTGTGTATGTGTATGAGTGTGTGTGTGTGTGTGTATGTGTATGCGTATGCTTGTGTGTGTGTATGTGTGTACGTGCATGTGTGTGTATGTGTATGTGTTTTTGTGTGTATGTGTATGCGTGTGTGTGTATGTGTATGCGTATGCGTGTGTGTGTATGTGTGTGCATGTGTGTGTATGTGTATCGCAGAGACGATGATGTCATATCTGCTGCTGTCAGCGTTTGTGACCAACTGGATGGACAGTCTTCTTTGAACAGGTAGATGTCAGTTTACTTGAGAAATGAGAAAAGGGAAAACTAATGCATGCAAGGTTTCACAGTTCTAGCATCACTCCTTCATAGTCAGCTTTTGAATTTTTCAGCCAACCCTCGTATATATTATTCCTAAGAGTGTTTCATTCAAATAAAAAAAACAACAAATAAGACACGTAAGTTTGTCTAACAGCCATTGCGGCGAAAAGTGGATTCTAACTATGACTCAGGCGGTTTTGTTCACTCCATACTATAACACTTGGAAAAGTAAGAATCCATTGTCCCCCATCTATGGGTTAAATAACAAAGTAGAATAGGTTCTGTATTGTATATGCTACGCCAGGGCTACAAACAGTTTTTAATTCAGTATTACTTTCTCCTAGGCCGGTTACCACACAATGTTATAGAACCCAGTCTCTCTCTCTCTCTCTCTCTCTCTCTCTCTCTATATATATATATATATATATATATATATATATATTGTTTAAAATGTTTAACATTTAAGTGAAGAGTGGGAACAATACCTATGGTAGAGAGTATGGAAATATAATCTGTCCTAATGGGTTCAGAACTATCTATCTATCTATCTATCTATCTATCTATCTATCTATCTATCTATCTAAGTCTGTTCCTATCTATCTATCTATCTATCTATCTATCTATCTATCTATCTATCTATCTAAGTCTGTTCCTATCTATCTATCTATCTATCTATCTATCTATCTATCTATCTATCTAAGTCTGTTCCTATCTATCTATCTATCTATCTATCTATCTATCTATTCTTTCTTTCCCTGTGTCCCTTTTATATCTTTCTCTCAGTCTATCTATCTATCTATCTATCTATCTTTGTACTTTCTTTCTCGCTGCATTTTGCAGGTTCTGTATAGTATATGCTACGCCAGGGCTACAAACAGTTTTGAATTCAGAGTTACTTTCTCCTAGGCTGGTTGTCACCCAATGTTATAGAACACAGTCTATCCTGCTATTTTAGCCATAGCTGGGATTGGGATCATACTAGAATGGATTCCCGCTGACTACTCTACAGTTTGAGATTCGGAGATTTCCCTCTTTTTGTCAGATTGACATCCAAAGCTAGAGAACCAAGTGTACTCTGTTATTTAACCCACAACTGGGGGATGAGAAGAAATGAATTTATGCCTGTCTCAAGGTTATTTGCGCGAATGTAATCGCAACAGCAAATGGGATGTCCACTTTTCTGATTGTAATAATTTACATTATTTACATTGTCCGAACTGTTGTCCTCGTCTTCGTTGGCATATTCAAGCCGTTTCATCCCACCAAATGAAAGCTTTGGTTTGGTTCCAGTGACTTAAGCCGAAGAGTTGTGTGTTCAATAGCTGGCTTTTGCAGTGGCGAACAAAAACTTGGAAAGTTGATTTAAAAGGAGATAACTGACATCCGGTACGTAGAACTAGAAGAATCTAAAAATTCCAATCACCCGAAGAAGGCCGGAGGGAACACCGACCGAAAACTCTTGAATATGGCAATAAAGAAGAGGACATCCATCCGAACAATATAAATTATGCCCGGAATCTGAAGCAAACCCCATTTTCACCGCCAGTGACTGCTACACTAGGTGCCCATTCAGCAAAATAGACAGCATATATATATATATATATATATATATATATATATATATATATATATATATATATAGACAATATTAGTGGTAAATATACACATACATATGCAATTATATATACACATACATATATGTATGAAAATAATTCCAAGAGGATATGATCCAGGTAGAACTATATATATATATATATATATATATATATATATATATATATATAGCCTGACGATTGCGTCCAGCATGAAACAGACTGTCGCCTCCAAGTGTTGACTTCTCTGTTCACTTTTATGTACATATATATATATATATATATATATATATATATATATATATATATATATATATATATATATATATATATAATAAATAAAAAGAAAGAACACTAAGATATAAAATCCGGTGTTCTTATAGATATTTTTTATTTTTACAGAGCATTAACATTATAAGTTAATTGATTTAAAATATGTTTTTTTTCGCTAC
>OZ038503.1:15707710-15735210 GCA_964036315.1 Acanthosepion esculentum
TCTTTATATCTTTCTCTCAGTCTATCTATCTATCTATCTATCTATCTATCTATCTATCTATCTATCTCAGTCTTTTCATAGCTATATCTATCTATCTATCTATCTATCTATCTATCTATCTATCTATCTATCTATCTCTCTATCGTTTTCATAGGTCAATCTCTCTATCTTTCCATTGATCTATCTCATTATTTTCATAGCTATATCTATCGTTTTATCTATCCCAGTCTTTTCAAGTTATATCTAAGTCTGTTCATATCTATCTATCTATCTATCTATCTATCTATCTATCTATCTATCTATCTATCTATCTACCTATCTATCTATTCTTTCTTTCCCTTTATCCATCTTTATATCTTTCTCTCAGTCTATCTATCTATCTATCTATCTATCTATCTATCTCAGTCTTTTCATAGCTATATCTATCTATCTATCTATCTATCTATCTATCTATCTATCTATCTATCTATCTATCTATCTATCTATCTATCGTTTTCATAGGTCAATCTCTCTATCTTTCCATTGATCTATCTCATTATTTTCATAGCTATATCTATCGTTTTATCTATCCTAGTCTTTTCAAGCTATATCTAAGTCTTTTCATATCTATCTATCTATCTATCTATCTATCTATCTATCTATGTTTCCAAAATATTATACGATAATGCATTTCGCCTATATGGCTTCATCAGATGGATAACGACAAATCTCGGTCTTTTAGTACCTATCTTTTTTTCTTTCGAAAATAATATCTCATAATACATTTCGCCTATATGTCTTCATCTGATAGGTAACGAAATATCTAAGTATTTGTCTATCTACCTCAGTCATCATATATATCTATGTAACTCAGTTCCTCCCTATCTATCTATCTATCTATCTATCTATCTATCTATCTATCTATCTATCTATCTATCTATCTATCTCAGTCTTTTCATAGCTATATCTATCTATCTATCTATCTATCTATCTATCTATTCTTTCTTTCCCTTTATCCATCTTTATATCTTTCTCTCAGTCTATCTATCTATCTATCTATCTATCTATCTATCTATCTATCTCAGTCTTTTCATAGCTATATCTATCTATCTATCTATCTATCTATCTATCTATCTATCTCTCTATCGTTTTCATAGGTCAATCTCTCTATCTTTCCATTGATCTATCTCATTATTTTCATAGCTATATCTATCGTTTTATCTATCCCAGTCTTTTCAAGTTATATCTAAGTCTGTTCATATCTATCTATCTATCTATCTATCTATCTATCTATCTATCTATCTATCTATCTATCTATCTATCTACCTATCTATCTATTCTTTCTTTCCCTTTATCCATCTTTATATCTTTCTCTCAGTCTATCTATCTATCTATCTATCTATCTCAGTCTTTTCATAGCTATATCTATCTATCTATCTATCTATCTATCTATCTATCTATCTATCTATCTATCTATCGTTTTCATAGGTCAATCTCTCTATCTTTCCATTGATCTATCTCATTATTTTCATAGCTATATCTATCGTTTTATCTATCCTAGTCTTTTCAAGCTATATCTAAGTCTTTTCATATCTATCTATCTATCTATCTATCTATCTATCTATCTATCTATCTATCTATCTATCTATGTTTCCAAAATATTATACGATAATGCATTTCGCCTATATGGCTTCATCAGATGGATAACGACAAATCTCGGTCTTTTAGTACCTATCTTTTTTTCTTTCGAAAATAATATCTCATAATACATTTCGCCTATATGTCTTCATCTGATAGGTAACGAAATATCTAAGTATTTGTCTATCTACCTCAGTCATCATATATATCTATGTAACTCAGTTCCTCCCTATCTATCTATCTATCTATCTATCTATCTACGTTGGGACCAAGTAATGGTTAAGAAATAATAAAACAAGAGGTTGCAGATAAATAGTTTATTGGACTGTAAATACCAGAGAAGTGTCTTACACGACTTGGGAGTGTGTGTCGCTTGACCAGTGTTCAGTCTATATCACTATTGATATTTATTAGCACCCCCACGTGGGTAAATGTGGCACAAGGCCGAGTTTAACGTGGATCATCCGAGGCTAGAGGCTCGGCCAAAAATTCTCCGCGGAAACCCCCATAAACCGGTTCGGGTTTGTCTACCTCCCCGAATGAAACTGCCCTTCGGCAAGCCTCGTCCGTGTTCCTCTCTGCCTAAGGCAAAGATTTCGACAGCAGCTGCGAACAGTCACAGACTCGATAGAATAGTTTATATCACGGTACTATTTAAGCCTCCCCCCCGACACACACACGTGGATCGTATGTGTCACGAGGCCGGGTTTATCGTGGGGTCTCCGAGCCCGTAGGCTCGGCCAAAAATATTCCCTTCGAACCCGTATAAACGGGTTCAGGGCGTGTCTACCTACCCGGACGAAATTTTTCCCTTCGGTAAAGCCTCGTCTGGGTTTCTCTCTGCTCAAGGCAGAGAGTTCGACAGTAACGAACAGACTATATCACCATTCCCCCGAGGCTTATTTTCCTACTACTTTATAGTAAGTGGAAGAGTCCGCAATAGCCTCATTAGAGGGAGCACACCACAAAAATCTATCTATTTATCTATCACAGAATTTTCATATCTATCTATCTATCCATCTATCTATGTTTCCAAAATACTATCCGATAATGCATTTCGCCTATATGGCTTCATCAGATAGATAAAGAAAAATATATCTATCTCTGTCTTTTAATATCTATCTTTTTTTCTTTCCAAAATTATATCTGATAATACATTTCGCCTATATGTCTTCATCAGATAGGTAACGAAAAAACTATCTATCTATGCATTTGTCTATCTACCCCAGTCTTCATATATATCTATGTAACAGTTCCTTCCAACCTATCTATCTATCTATCTATCTATCTATCTATCTATCTATCTATCTATCTATCTAAGTCTGTTCCTATCTATCTATCTATCTATCTATCTATCTATCTACCTATCTAAGTCTGTTCCTATCTATCTATCTATCTATCTATCTATCTATCTATCTATCTATCTATCTATGAATCTAAGTCTGTTCTTATCTATCTATCTATCTATCTATCTATCTATCTATCTATCTATCTAAGTCTGTTCCTATCTATCTATCTATCTATCTATCTAAGTCTTTTTCCTATCTATCTATCTATCTATCTATCTAAGTCTGTTCCTATCTATCTATCTAAGTCTTTTTCCTATCTATCTATCTATCTATCTATCTATCTATCTATCTATCTATCTATCTATCTATCTATCTATCTAAGTCTGTTCCTATCTATCTATCTATCTATCTATCTATCTATCTATCTAAGTCTTTTTTCTATCTATCTATCTATCTATCTATCTATCTATCTATCTATCTATCTATCTATCTATCTATCTAAGTCTGTCCCTATCTATCTATCTATCTATCTATCTAAGTCTTTTTCCTATCTATCTATCTATCTATCTATCTATCTATCTATCTATCTATCTATCTATCTATCTATCTATCTATCTATCTATCTAAGTCTGTTCCTATCTATCTATCTATCTATCTATCTATCTATCTATCTATCTATCTATCTAAGTCTTTTTCCTATCTATCTATCTATCTATCTATCTATCTATCTATCTAAGTCTGTTCCTATCTATCTATCTATCTATCTATCTATCTATCTATCTATCTATCTATCTAAGTCTGTTCCTAT
The DNA here is from genome assembly GCA_964036315.1 of Acanthosepion esculentum. Lineage (NCBI taxonomy): Eukaryota > Metazoa > Mollusca > Cephalopoda > Sepiida > Sepiidae > Acanthosepion > Acanthosepion esculentum. The sequence continues at coordinate 15,711,425 of OZ038503.1, forward strand.
CTATCTGTCTATCTAAGTCTTTTTCCTATCTATCTATCTATCTATCTATCTATCTATCTATCTATCTATCTATCTATCTATCTATTATTGCTTGTTTCGCCTCTCAAAAGATATCATTTGACATCCAATATTCTTTCTTTTTTTCTCGCCAGACTTTACTAATCATGTGTATTCCAAGTGGTCCGCGTTGGTTCCAAGTTGACGTTTGACTGAAGAAAATAAACTGATCCTTTGTTCTTTTTATCGACTGGAAGCATCCAATTGTTTTCAGAATATCATCGCTGTTTGGAGGAGGAGGTATTGCTTCATTTTTTTTAATTAATTAATTAATTTTCTTTCTTTCTTTCTCTCTTTCTTTCTTCATATATCTGGCATTGCGAAATGATATATTGGTTATGAGTTTTGCGTTGTTAGAAAGAAAAAGAAGTTATTGGCAATCTGCACATCTCTGTGACATGTAAAACCCGAGTAAAGTAAAGCTGCCCTTTTAATTATTTAATTTCTCACACTTTTCTCTCTCTGTCTTTTTCTTTATCTCTCCCCCCACACACATATATATATATATATATATATATATTGTTTAAAATGTTTTATATTTAAGTGGAGAATGTGATCAATACCTGTGGTAGAGAGTATGCAGATATGATCTATCCTAATGTGTTCAGATCTATCTATCTATCTATCTATCTATCTATCTATCTATCTATCTATCTATCTATCTATCTATTGTGGATTCCGGGATGAAATCCGATATCAATGAATATCAAACGCCAGGAATGGATAAGGAAAATAAATGTATTAACGTAATAATACTGGTAATACGGGTTAGTAGATCCAGGAATGCGGGTTAGTAGCACAAATATATATACAGTCCTGGTATTGAAGTATCGCGGTATGACTCCTTACTGAGTCTACGTGCTCGCTAACTGTGACGCTTGCCACCGTCTCTGTGTGTGACTTACTCTACTACTACTGAACTCTACTACTCTTCTGTCGTTCCGTCTCGACTCCTACTTGAATGTTCGGGTATTCACTGGTAGTAGTATATGTATACCTTGGTTGAGTCCATTTGTGTGAAAAGGGGAGACCCCTCAATACTATCTATCTATCTTTCTATTATATCTATCTATCTATCTATCTTTTGTTTCTCTCCCTCTATCCATCTTTTATATCTTTCTCTCACCCAATCTATCTATCTATCTATCTATCTATCTATCTATCTATCTATCTATCTATCTATCTATCTATCTATCTATCTATCTATTCTTTCCATCTATCTATCTATCTATCTATTCTATTCTATTCTATCTATCTATCTATCTATCTATCTATCTATCTTTTGTTTCTCTCCCTCTATCCATCTTTTATATCTTTCTCTCACCCAATCTATCTATCTATCTATCTATCTATCTATCTATCTATCTATTCTTCCATCTATCTATCTATCTATCTATCTATCTATCTATCTATCTATCTATCTATCTATCTATCTATCTATCTATCTATTCTTTCCATCTATCTATCTATCTATCTATCTATCTATCTATCTATCTATTCTATTCTATTCTATCTATCTATCTATCTATCTATCTATCTATCTATTCTTTCCATCTATCTATCTATTCTATTCTATTCTATCTATCTATCTATCTATCTATCTATCTATCTATCTATTCTTTCCATCTATCTATCTATCTATTCTATCTATCTATTCTATTCTATTCTATTCTATCTATCTATCTATCTATCTATGTTCATTCTTTCTTTCTCGCTGCATTTTCATTCTTTGTTTTGTTTCCATTCTCCCCGACCCCTTCAGAGAATATTTTTTCTCTCATTCACCATTTTCCCCTCCTCTTTTATTGTTTTCCTTTTGTTCTCCCTTCGCTCGACAATTCGTTCCTTTATCCTTTTTTGAATGAGTAAACTCCTTCATCCCATTCATACCCTCATCCATTGGTCCTTCCTATTCCCTTCTATTTTATCCATTGTCTGAATTCGTTTGCCTCCATCCCCCATCCAATTGCCTATGACTGCTGCACTACCAATCAGACTTTTTTTTCTCAGCTCCAACAACACCAAATAATTCGTTTATTGTTAAAATCTTTTCAGGTTTTCATTCTTTCTCTCTTCTTCACGTCATAAGCCTTCTCAACATTTTATTTATCCACCCCCCCTCTTTCTGTCCTTTCTCCACATTCTTGTTATTCAATGCTCTCTTTTCCCCCAAAATCTTTTGAGTAGATTTGCTGCCAGCAAAATACGGGCCCTTTTCATTGTTTACTAGCAATACTATTTCTACGTGTAGAGTCCTTCTTGACCACCTCACCAACCACAGTCAGTGTCTCCATGTACTGTGTTACAGTCCATCTAACTTTGACGACACTCAATTCTTTTAGAACGATAGACGACATTGTTGAGTCATGTTAATACATCGAGACGAAGAGGTTAACCATTTGGTAATTATTCCTCCCAAAATTTTAGTTATAATGTCAAAGGTCAACCGCTGAGTTTTGGGAAAAAAAAGAACTACAAATATTCAGACTAATAGCATTCGTCATTTGCCATATTATCTTTACTAGAAATAGCCGTGGAAATGCCTGTTTGAATTTTCTGATGAATCTTAATTCTTAAGTTAAAGATTGAATAAGCTCATGTCGACTTCTACGACAATAAAATATCCGTAGAAATGCTTCCATTTCAACGTTAAAGATTTGAGCTTAACAACTTTAAAAGATATAGTAATAACAATCATAAAAATGAATGCTGGTCGTTATTTTAAGAAGAGGGTACAAATGAAAATATTTAGGGATCTACTTACGGATTCTTCTGGAGGTGACTGGCAGAGAAGGGTTTTTTTTCCCGTCAGGATGGATGCTGCCGTAGTATCTGTTCCGTGCTCGAGATCTTCTCTCCTCCCTTGCGTCCCCTCCTACTGTTGCGTAATATCTGTTACGGAGGTTGTATGACCGGCTATGACTAGCTTAGACAAGCTATGACCAGTTAATACCAGCTTAGACAAGGTCTGACTAGCTTAGATAAGCTATAACCAACTAAGACCAGCTTAGACAAGCTATGACTAGCTTAGAAAAGCAATGACCAGTTAATACCAGCTAAGAAAAACTTTGACCATCTTAGACAAGCTATGACCAGTTAATACCAGCTTAGACAAGGTCTGACTAGCTTAGACAAGCTATGACCAGCTAAGAAAAGTTCTGACCAGCTTAGACAAGCTATGACCAGTTAATACCAGCTTAGACAAGGTCTGACTAGCTTAGACAAGTTATGACCAGTTAATACCAGCTTAGACAAGGTCTGACTAGCTTAGACAAGCTATGACTAGCTAAGAAAAGCTCTGACCAGCTTAGACAAGCTATGACCAGTTAATACCAGCTGAGACAAGCTCTGACCAGCTTAGACATGGTCTGACCAGCTAAGGCCAGCTTAGACAAGCTATGATCAACTTCGACAAGCGATGACCAGCTATGACTATGCTAAGACCAGCTTAGACAAGCTAAGACCAGCGGCCCGAGTAGACAACACTCGGGTAAACACGTTAAAAACCGACCTTGTGTCACAACCTGACTCAGTGCAAGGTTAAGGTAAATCGCGGGTACAAATGAAAATATTTGAAATTAATAACTTTTTGCATTTCAATGAAATAACCGTAAAAAATTCTATCTTCTTTTACCTTCTTTCTTTTTTTCATTTTCTCACTGAAACCAAGTCACATCTCTGATGATAGATCATTTTCGTTTTTGTCAACCTTTCAAAACGGAATAGTCCATTATTCTTGAGATATCGACAAGGCATAACGGTCGTGCGTCTTTCAATAAGAAAGTTATTATTATTATTATTAATAATATTAATCGATGATCTATCTAATCAGAATAAAGACATTATTTTCGTGAAAACAAAACTAATTATAACGCAGTGAAATATAATGTAACAAAGTTTAGAATCCGTAGTTTTGCGAGCTGTTTCTCTCAGAGTTCTACGGTCAGTAGGTTTTTTATTGTTCAATGTAACTCCCTTAAAGCACAAATGCCGTGGATTTTTATGTCTCTGATACGTGTCTATTCACAGCCGTAGATCATCAGACCCGATATAGTTACAATAACGGTTGATAACGCTCCATCTGATAAGATAATATCCTTATCACAATTCTATTTTTTCCTCTATTCGTTTGTAAAAAGACTTTTAATTTTTTGTAAATGTATATATTCTTATACTTGAACATAAATTTAAATATAACATGAGAAAGACAGACATACTGTGCAAATATTGTCTTACATTGTCAAACACTGTGCTTTTTCCTTTACTTTTCGTTTTATAAATGACGCTATTCTCTTTACTGTTGAAAAATATTGGAAGAGATACGTCAATCATTGTGTTTATTATTATTATTATTATTATTATTATTATTATTATTATTATTATTAATAATAATAATAATAATAATAAATACTTTAATAATAAAATAAAATAATAAAATAAAATAAATAAATAAATACTTAAATAATAAATAATAATAATAATAATGATAATAATAATAATAAATAATTGCAAAATACTTAAAAAAGAAAGCAAAGACAAATGCAACCGACCAAATACAGAAACAATGGCAAGCTAAACCACTTCATGGCCAATACTCTGCCCGTACCAAACAAGCTGACATCAGTGGCTACGTAGTGCAGGGTTGAAAGCTGAAACTGAAGGTTTTATCCTTGCTACACACGACCAATGCTTGTTAACTAGGAATTATCAAGCACATATACTAAAATACTGTGTTAGCCCAAAATGTAGATTCTGTGATAAATATCCAGAAACCATTGATCATCTTGTATCAGGTTGCACGGTATTGGCACCCACTGAATATAAAACCCGGCATGACAGAGTGGGCCAATATCTGCACTAGAAAATTTGCAACTTCTACGGGAAGGAAACTGAAAGAAACTGGTATGAACACCACCCAGACCCGGTTACGGAGATAGGACCTGTTACAATTCTATATGACTACACAATACACACTGACAGAACAATCAAAGCCAACCGCCCAGACATTGTTATTAAAGACCACAAACAATAAAAAGTGCCACCTTATTGATATGGCAGTCCCTGCAGACTGCAATGTATCTTTGAAGATATTCAAAAAGCTGTCAAAATACAAGGTCCTTGAAATCGAAATCTCAAAAATGTGACATGGGAACATCAACAATCCCTGTTGTAGTTGGAACCCTTGGATTGGTTGGAAAAAATTCCAGTAGACTACTTGAAGGGATCCCTGGAAGTCCATGCCTTAAAGAAATACAAAAAATTGTTCTCTTTTTCCATTTCACTGAAACAGCCGATAATCCTCTCCTAATCCCTGTTGTGCCAAACATCTACACACTCTTGTCAGATAGGGATCTTCAAGTAATTGAACACATGGATTATTGGATAAAGACGTTGGTTAGATCCAAAGTGTTGTGAGTTCAATACCAGGCCATAGCAGTGGTGAACCAAAACCTTGGAGAGTTGAGTTAAAGGAAAATAATTGAGACATTCGAAAGAGGCATGGAACGTAGAACTAGAACAATCTACCCTAGTGGACGAAAAAAGGGTCCGCTTCGAAAATCGAATCACCGAAGAATGCCAGGGCGTACAACGGCCGAAGCGTTGTGAATATGGCAATGAAGATGACGATAACAGTCCGAATAACGTAGAATAATAAAAGTAATCATAATACCTCATCTCAGAGATATAGACAGATATTGAAGAAAAATTCTAATCACCTGAATAACGCCCGAGCGTACAACGACCGAAACGTTGTGAATATGGCAAAGAATATAAGGATAACAGTCCTAATAATGTAAATAATGCAAGTGATCATAATACCTCATTTCAGAGATATAGACAGATATTGAAGAAACTGTTAGCATATAATTTACTGTTGCATTTAGCCATTTCAACTGTAAAATGATGAGACCCTGCTGCCAGTCCAGTCCTGCGTTTAAATTTATAAAGTCTTCGTAGTAATAAAAATATTGTCATATTTGTATTAGTTTTTGCTTTACCACTATTAGTATGGGGTGTAACAGCTAGCCACAATTTAAGGGCTACTTCGTGTTAGGAAGAATAATACGCTTGAGCCTTCCAATAACCAGGCACCGATACTAATATTGGCATTAGTGTAGCCACTGATACACTAACACCGAATGGGGATACAGAAAGACGAAATACGGGACCGTACCCGACAAGACATTTAATAATGCAAACAAATTATATACACATATTAAAAAGGTTTACATGTCCCAAACACAAGATTGTTCATATAGTCCAAAGGACCGAGGGTGTTTAACGAGAACAGAGAAATGCCATACCAACTTTAGGGCCGTTGACTGTCCATGGATGAGTTAACAGGACTTACTTCTTTCTCCACGCTAGGCTAGGTACCAGCAGACCAATTTCCACGTGTGTGGACTCCGGTGGTCACAAGTAAAAAAGGGCAGAGCTTCCTAAAAACGGAAGTGACGAAAGGAAAGAAGGGACAGGAGAGTTCTCGTCTCTAAGGGACTGAACTTCCGTTAGCCTGACCCAAGGGAAACAACTGTTGTCTCCCTACACCACCATAGTTCCATAGAGGAAAGTTCATCAGAACAATTACTAGGAAAGAATTTATAGAAAAGGCTCAGAGAAGCTAAATTATGGTGTTGGGAAAGTGATACCATAAACATCGCAGAGTTTTCTTTGGATTTCATCAAGAATTACTAAATATATAACAGGAGTATCAGACCAGATGTGGCAACAGTATTCAAATCACTGACGAATGGTAGACACAGGGAATAAACTTTCTTAGCAGCAGACCTAGCAATTGATTCAGTATAATCTTTCCACTACATGTTAACGGAAAACGTTAGTCCGAGGTGCATTCAGTCCCTCGACTGGAGGTTAACCCCAGCTATGCAGATTGATGGTAGAAAGGGTTGTCTCGGACGAGTAAAAGAGATCAGTTTGCGTTTTGGAGATGTTAAAATTTAAGTTATTGTTTGCGCCAGTTAACAACAGAAAGTAGATCAATTTTTAGACCATTATAATTAACATTATTGAAAAAATGTTTATCTAAAATGTCTCTTTTGGTACATTACTTGCCAAGTGCCAGTTAGTTAAGTTAAGAAATTGGTAATGATTTTGTTGGTCATTCAAATACTCAGTTTCAAAATAAAAGAGATACATAAAACTACTAACCACATCTTGCTAGTATCTATGCCTTAAAGAGCGCCTAGTAATACATTAAGCTGTACCAGTCACTACTATTGATTGAATTTCTTACCAAAAGGTTTTTACAGGTATCATCTTCAGAAATTTGTCACTTCCTTTCTTACTCATTCCAAGAGCTCCTACTATTTCTGGGATAAGAGTTTCTTTAAGATGCCACATTTTTAAAATGTTTCATTTACAACCGAATGCTCTCACTGATCACTAGTACTTTAATTACTTTCTTTACTAGCCTTTCTCTGACATTCAGAATTTCATATTTTAAATCCTTTTAGTTACCAATCACCTCCTTTTCTTTGCTTTCAATTCTCATGTAATAATAGGATGTTATTTCTATCAGGTAGCAAATCCTTTTCTGTGTGTCCAGCATGGCCCAAATCTGGCTTATTGAGCTCTAGATTTATCACCGTCTATGTCGGCCTATCCCACAGGATTTGTTCATTGTTATTCTCCAGCGCTGTTGTTCTTAACCTGGGTTCGATCGAACGCCAGGGGTTCGGTGAGTCATTCACAGGGGTTCGGTGAGTCATTCTCAGGGGTTCGGTGAGTCATTCTCAGGGGTTTGGTGAGTCATTCACAGGGGTTCGGTGAGTCATTCTCAGGGGTTCGGTGAGTCATTCTCAGGGGTTTGGGGAGTCATTCACAGGTGTTCGGTGAGTCATTCTCAGGGGTTTGGTGAGTCATTCACAGGGGTTCGGTGAGTCATTGTCAGGGGTTCGGTGAGTCATTGTCAGGGGGTCGGTGAGTCATTCTCAGGGCTTCGGTGAGTCATTCACAGGGGTTCGGCGGAGGTCAAGACATGTCAATGATGAATAAATCATTGAACTTCAGCAGAGCCAGGTTCAACAGCAAATCTCCAGAACCACAAAGCTCACAACGTTTTGGTGTCACCAAATCGCAGCGTGTCCTCTTATTGCTAAGAAAGCGCTTGAGATATAAATTTTGTTACAATGAATTTTTGTCAGCTATCCTTTTCGAGGATGATAGATATGAAAACAAAGAAAATGAACAGACTTTGTTGCGAAAAAGAATTGAGAGTGGCCAAGATGAAGCCGAGCATTTCTGAACTTGCTTCTAAAAGCCAATAGCAAAAGTCACACTGAATTGCTGTAAATACTGAGCGATGTTTTTGTTTTTGTGTGATAATCATGTTATGTTGGGTTTTTTTCTTTGAAAATAGTGATTTTGTGTGCAACTGACGCATGGTTCATTTGTATCAATAATAAAATATATGCCTATGTTTTGAAGGAATCATATTTTAATTTTTTTTAAATTAGGAAGGGTTCCGTGAATGCACGGATGAAACTTGTGGAGTTCAGTACCTCAACAAAGTTAAGAACCATTGTTGTAAGTGAAGGAAACGTTTGAATTGAGAACCGTGTAGAAGGCAACAAGAAACCAGAAACTATTTCCTTTGTCTTTCTATAGAAAAAGGTTCGTAACCAGAGGCTTGGTCAGTCATTCTCAGCCGTACGGCGGAAGTCAAGACATGTCAATTATGAATAACTCGACGAAATCATTGAACGTCAGCAGAGCCAGGTTCAACAGCAACTCTTTAGAACAACAAAGCTCTCAAAGTTTTGGTGTCACCAAATCGTAGCATACCCTCTTATTGCTAAGAAATCCCTTGATATACTACTACCGATGCATGGTTCATTTGTACACTAATAAAATATATACGTATATTTTGAAGAAACCATATTGTATTTTTCCAATTATGAATGGCTCGGTGAATGCATGGATGAAATTTTCGGGGTCCAGAACCCCAGAGAAGGTTAAGAACCACTGCTCCAGGGGTTTTCTTCTTCTTTGGGGTCATATTTTCGTAACCCCTGTCTAAGTCATTATTATTGTTGTTATTGTTTTTGTTATTGTAATGTGCAAGGGGTGTAATGGTAATAGATTGGAATGAGAAATTGACGGTCCGTGTTCGAATTCCACTCGAGTGCGTTAATTTCATTTTGGCACAAATACACATGGGAAAGGCGTGGAACCATCTATTAATCGTAAGACAGACAAGTCACTTCAGCCTTGGTTGGCAACCAGTTTAGGAGAAGGAAACTCTCAAATCGAGTTAGATTTAAGCGTGCTACTACGTTGGCATCTGGGTCCCACCGTTTCACTGTCGAAACGGTTAAATATAGTCGTCTCTTCTACTCCAACAGCTTCTTCTCTAGAACTTCCCTACAGTGGAACTCCCTTCCTCCTACTTGCTTCCCCGATAGCTATAATCTTTTAATATTCAAATGTAATGTCAATTGACATTTTCTGATGCCTTGATCCTGATCCCCGTCTTTCTCCCTATCCTTTCCTCAAACACCCCTCTTTACTCTTGTTCTCACTCTCTGTAACCCCTTGCGTGCTAGTGGCACTCCTGTTTTACTTGGGGTGGAATGCTTTAAAAAAAGTTTCCTTTCCTCTTTCAATTTAATCTGATTATTAAAGTAGCCATTCTTCTATATTATTCTACCTCTGTCCCATAATGATTGTTCCAGTTATTCTATGAAATGTGTACGTAAATGGAAGAATCGTTATGGGACAGAGATGGAACCTCCCTTCCTCTTACTTGTTTCCCTGATAGCTACAATCTTCAAATATTCAAATGTAATGTCAATCGACACCTTCAGATGTCTTGATCCCAATCCCCGTCTTTCTCAATATAATTTCCTCAAACCCCCTCTTTATTCTTGCTCTCACTCTCTGCAACCCCTTGTGTGCTAGTGACACACCCACCTTGCTTGGGGTGATATGCCTAAAAAGAAAATGTTTCCTCTCCTCGTTCAATTTAATCTGATTATTAACGTAGCCATTCTTCTATATTATTCTACCTCTGTCCCATAATGATTGTTCCAGTTATTCTATAAAATGTGCACGTAAATGGAACAATCGTTATGGGAACAATCGTTATGGGACAAATGTAATGTCAATCAACATCTTATGATGCACTGATCCTGATCCCCCGTCCTTCTCTTCATCCTTCCCCCAAACATCCCTCTTTTCTCTTGCCCTCACTCTCTGTGATCCCTTTCTGCATGAATTTAAGCGTGCTACTAGTTCGGTATCTGGGTCCCACCCTTTCACTGTCGAAACGCTTAAATGTAGCCGTCTGTTCTACTCCAACAGCTTATTATCTCGCACTTCCCATCAGTGGAACTCCCTTCCTCTTACTTGCTTCCCTGATAGTTATAATCTTCAAATATTCAAATGTAATGTCAATCGACATATTCTGATGCTTTCATCCTGATCCCTGTCTTTCTCTATATCCTTTACTTAAGTACCTCTCTTTACGCTTACTCTCCTTCTCTGTAACCACTTGCGTGCTAGTGGCACTCCCGCATTGCTTGGGTGGTGGTGGGGGGGGGTTGATATACTTTAAAAATGGAACTAATTAGCTTGGTCTTTTAACGGTAAAAAAATCCTTCACAGAAACTCAAGCAACTCTGTGATAAATAATTACTAGAAATACCCGCCAAAAAATTCAGTTTTCCTATATTAATAATTCTCAAGTTTATGATTGAAAAAGCTCATGGCGAGTTCTACGACAACAAAATATCCGTAGACATTTCCTTGTCGTGTCGATAAATATTTGAGCTTAACAAGTTTAACAAAATATTGCAATAACAATCATGAATATTAATGCTGGTCGTTATTTTAAGAAGTAAAGGCTACAAATAAAAAGTATTTTTTTATCACTTCTTTCTTTCACTTAAACCAAATAGCGTCTCTGGTATGTCTTTTTCGTCTTTCCACGCGATTAAAACAGAACCATAATTTATGAGGTATTGGAAGGGCGTGACTTCGTGCTTTCCATTTTCTCTGTGAAACGAACCACAATCTTGTGGAACCGACTCTCACTAAGATGTTTCTCCAATCATTATAATCTTAACCAGTTCACGTCTACGGTTAACTGTTATCGTCTACATATTTCCGGATAATCCGTGACTCTTACGCTATAATCGTCTACCGATCCTTGTATAGGGTGAACACCTTTGTAAAAAAGAAAAAGAAAAAAAAAGAATGAAACCAAGTAGCGTTTATGATATAACTTTTCCGTCATTTCAAGCAATCCAAACTGAATAGTCTATTAATTATGAGATATTATGGACACATGGCCGAATGGTCAGAACGTTCGCATTCTGGCCATGAGACACGGGTTCGAATCACCCTATGGTCGATTTGTCAGGAAGGAGACTTCCTGATGTTACCGAACTGGAGGGGTCCCACCGTGCGGTGTTTGAAGTGCTTGAAAACCATACCACGGGTTGACACAATCCTTGTGAGAGAAATTGGGTAGACGTCGATAGCTGTGCTAGCACGAAGTCACAAGTCATCGTGGTCGAGAACTTGAGCCTGCTGGCCTTGTTCGAGTTGTTGATCATGCTAGATAACACGCTATTTCCCATAAACTGTAACTAAGATCTGCTAAGCATCGTTGCAGGTGGGCTCTGTGGGTGTTAAATAAAAACAAATGCACCTGAGCAATAGGGAATTGCTAGCCGCCCTAGTAGACAGGTAGCCTCGAATAGGTTAGGTTAGCTATAAAGATAGAGATTGACAGAGCGTAACTTACGTTCTAAGGATAAAGGGAAGAAAAAACTGAATTATAATAAGACTTTTAAAAAAAATGCTTGGCCTTAGTTCCAATTCGCATAAGAAAGCCAAAATGTATTTATTTTTAATCGCATCGGAAGCCTCCCACCACTTCAACTACATAGAAAGCCTGACCAGATGTCACATATTTTCCAACCTCTAAATTTACGGTTGACAGTTACAACCCTTTAACCCTGCCTGACGATCGTTATGCTGTCAATTCTCATTTAACAGACGTCCAGTTGTCCGGCCATCCTGACCAAGAAACCCCATATTAAATCATTTGTGAAAAAGAAAAACAGTTATTGCTTGACCGACTTGCTGATCACTATCGAAAAAAAAATATGTAAGGAAATATGCCACTGTCAGGGCGATTTCATGGTAGAGAGTGTTAAGATAGTAAAAACTTGATAGAGGATGATGTGTTGGTTCCCGGGAAAGATATGTTTCGATTATCTCTTTGTTTATCGTATTAATATGTTCCCAGAAGCCGATCAAAAAATGGGGGAGAGGTGAAGTGATTGAATTTCTCTTTGCTCAAAGCTGAGGGACAACGAAACTGCTGACAAGTAATTAGTGTTGGAAAGCAAAAAAAGACCGCGTGAAAAGTGGCAGACAGAATGAAAATGAAAATGTTTCTAGACAGATTGGAGTAAACGGTAAACGCATTTCCAGTAGAAAAGACATGGGAATGTTTCTTTCACGTTTTGTTGGAGGTGTTAGCGTTATTGCCCGCAAATAATGCGGATAAAAACTCAGAATAACATAAAGAAAAGAAACAAACAACCGAAACGATTATAGTAGTAGGTAGGTTCGTGTATTGTCGGGTTCATGGGCTTTCTAGGGTTTGTTTTTAACAAGAGTATGGGGTTTATCCATGATTTTCTGTTTAGGATTGGGTCTCTTTTCATTCTAAAGTCTACTTCAACGCCATACTTCTAACGTCTCCGCCTAAACTCAGATAATTTATTTACTGCTTTTTCCTGAACAGGTGTACATAGGTTTATGTATCGTCCGCTCCGAACTCCTCCCTGGTTTTTGAAAGAGTAGAGGTTTGTCCCTTGTTTCTTGTTTAGGAATGTGTTTCTGGTTGACTCTAAGGTCTACTTCAATTCTCTGTTCCTAACATCTCCACCTAAAGAGTAGATAGGTTAGCCTATTGACCAGTTCACTCTCCTCCCCAGATTTTGAAGAGGAGTAGAGGTTTGTCCCTTGATTCCTGCTTCAATTCTCTGTTCCTAACATCTCCACCTAAGGAGTAGATAGGTTAGCCTATTGACCAGTTCACTCTCCTCCCCAGATTTTGAAGAGGAGTAGAGGTTTGTCCCTTGATTCCTGTCTAGGAATGTGTTTCTGGTTGATTCTAAAGTCTACTTCAATTCTCTGTTCCTAACATCTCTACCTAAGGAGTAGATAGGTTTGCCTATTGACCAGTTCACTCTCCTCCCCAGATTTTGAAGAGGAGTAGAGGTTTGTCCCTTGATTCCTGTCTAGGAATGTGTTTCTGGTTGATTCTAAAGTCTACTTCAATTCTCTGTTCCAAACATCTCCACCTAAGGAGTAGATAGGTTAGCCTATTGACCAGTTCACTCTCCTCCCCATATTTTGAAGAGGAGTAGAGGTTTGTCCCTTGATTCCTGTCTAGGAATGTGTTTCTGGTTGATTCTAAAGTCTACTTCAATTCTCTGTTCCTAACATCTCTACCTAAGGAGTAGATAGGTTTGCCTATTGACCAGTTCACTCTCCTCCCCAGATTTTGAAGAGGAGTAGAGGTTTGTCCCTTGATTCCTGTCTAGGAATGTGTTTCTGGTTGATTCTAAAGTCTACTTCAATTCTCTGTTCCTAACATCTCTACCTAAGGAGTAGATAGGTTAGCTTATTGTCAGGTTCACACTCCTCCCCAGTCTTTTGAACAGGAGTAGAAGTTTATCCCTTGTTTCTTCTTTAGGACTGTGGTTCCGGTTTCTCCTAGAGTTTGCTTCAAATCTATATTTCTACAGTCTCCGCCTAAACTCTGAAATTTTATTTACTATTTTTTCCTGAATAGGTGTAGATAGATATGTCTATCGTCCGGTTCATACACACCTGCGGTCTTTTGAACAGGAATAGAGGTTTATCCTTTGTTTCCTTTTTAGGATTGAGTTTCTCGTTTCTTCTAAAGTTATCTCATTGTTTTTCACTCCCAGTAGCCCCTTTCGTCTTAGTGGCTTTATCGCCTTGCTTGGGGCGAATTGAATAAATAGAAAGATAAACTAATAAAATAAAATTAATTTAAATTTATATCAAAATAGGCGTTATTTTAATTAAAAATCTGTTGCTAATTTTATTACTGTAAATTTTATTTTTTTGCCATTGTTCTGTCAACAAAAGCCCAAGGAGCCACTCAATTTAAATGGTTACTGAATGAAGATGTTCTAAAGACGTATAGGGGAGGAGCGAGAGGATATGTGGCATAGATAAAGGTTAACACTAGAATTTAAGATAATAATCAAGGAAGCATCATCTCGGGAGACCATTCCACAGTGCAGCAATTCTAGTCTGTTATTAACCCTTATTTCATCTACATATCCTCACAAACTGGAACTAGACCCCTTACCTTTTATGCTGTAACCCTATACTTCCAGTAGTTCTTGTGTTTTGAGCAGCGTGAACATTATTGTAAAAAAACTTTTCCTTACCAATGAAATATAAAAGAAATGAGTATGAGTCAACTCAGTATAACTAGTATGGCCGCAAAGGTCTGAACTCGTGGATCCAAGGACTGTTGGTAGTCTGAATATCTGCCATGAAAATAGAGTAGCGTGAAGCTAGAAACGTTTCTTTTGTGGGGAAAGAGGATGTAGACTGGAAAATAATTAATCACTCAGGAGGCCGTGCAAACTCTTTTGGGGGCGTTATCGGTTTGAAAATAAGAACTGGACCAGATTTGGCAACTATACCCTTGTGCAAACTAATTGAAACAACCGCTTTAATTTCCTTTCTTTCACCATACGGTCAGTTTTAGACCTACTTGAATAGGTAATCGATTTCTATTTTTTCCTCAGATTAGGTCATTTGCTGTGCAACAATATGAATCTATTTTCGGGATGTATGTTGAAATTTGTTTAGCCTTGAAAAATATTGCGTCATCGGTGATTGCATCCGATTTTCATCATGCCCAGACACTATTGTCTCGACTGCCGATTAGTTGTCCTATGGCCATTGTTTGCGATGGACGGTATTACAATGAAGTGTAAGAAAACTGTAACGCTGCACGAACATACTGACAAGCCTTACCAGTGAGCAAAGTACTATTGACTGCCTCGGAAACTCTCCTGATTTAATTCCAATTGAGAATCTGTGGCTAATCTGCAAGGAATGACCTTGTGGAATGGATATACGAAGTACTAACATGTGCTCTGGGTCAGGTTTCATTGGAAAATACGAAAAAAGTGAATAATAAAGGAATTATTCGTTATGTTTCAGTTAATTTGCACAAGGGGGTAGCTGAGCATTGCCCTCCATTTGCACAAGGGGGTATTCTCCATTTGTGCTTTAATCCAGCACCTTTAAAGACAGAGCATGCAAGGAGGCTTCATTTACTTTCTGGGGCGGGGTACACAGAGCCACCCATTTTTTAAGCGTATTGGAGGGATAGATCGTAGGTAGGAGTTTCAACTGAGGCGTGATCTGAGCTTGTATCCCAATGGACATTTCAGTCAAAGAGACTCATACGTAAGCTAATTCCCCGTGTCTTTAGTATAAATATCTTCATAGTAATAGCTCTGATGAACTTTTCGCTATGGTACCTAGACTTTACGAACTTAAACGCAGGACTATATTAGCGACAAGGTATCATCCTTTTGCAGTTGAAATGGCTACATCTATCCGCAAGTTCTATGCTAACAGTTTCTTCTCTTGTACTTCTCGCTTGAGGGACACTCTTCAGACTTATTATTTTCCAATCATGTTTGATCATTAAAAATTTAAACGTAATGTCTCTCTTTAACTTTTCTTAATTGCTGCTCTTCTATTGTTTTCTCTCCCTAATAATGTTTTTCGTTTTTATTACCTGTTTACCCGTTGCATCTTAGTGGCTTTATTGTCTTAGTATCTGTCTATATTTCTGAGATGAGGTATTGTGTACACTATTTACATTATTCGGACTATTGTCCTCATCTTTGACGACATATTTATTACAACGTTTCGGCCTTTCAGTATGTCTCTATATTTCTGAGATGAGTTATTATGCACACTATTTACATTATTCGGACTATTGTCCTCATCTTTGTCGCCCTATTTATTACAACGTTTCGGCCTTTCAGTATTTGTCTATATTTCTGAGATGAGGTATTATGTACACTATTTACATTATTCGGACTATTGTCCTCATCTTTGTCGCCATATTTATTACAACGTTTCGGCCCTTCAGTATCGGTCTATATTTCTGAGATGAGGTATTATGTACACTATTTTTAGCAAATGAAATAGAACTACACTATTTACATTGTTCAGACTATCATTCTCATCTTTGTTGCCATATTTATCACAACGTTTCGGCTATTGTACTCTCCGGCCTTCTTCAGGTGGTCGGAATCTCGAACTGAACCCTTTATTTCACTCACTGGGGTAGACTGTTCTAGTTCCAGGTGCCATCTCTAATGGATGTCAGTTATCAGTTATCCCCTGTTAATTCCCCTCTCTAAGTTCTCAATTGCCTTAACCCGGCATTGAACTCACATACGTGGACACATGGCACAGTTATTTAGATCCAGTGATAGAACCGAAATAGAGTTCAATAGCTGGTTATGACGGTGGAGAACTTAGAGAGGGGAATTAACAGGAGATAACCTGATAACTGACATCCATTAGACATGGTACGTGGAACTAGAATACTCTACCCCGGTGAGTGAAATAAAGGGTTCAGTTTGACATTGCAACCACCTGAAGAAGGCCGGAGCGTACAACGGCCGAAATGTTGTAATAAATATGGCGACAATGTTGAGGACAATAGTGTACATAATACCTCATCTCAGAAATATAGTCAGATGCTGAAAGGCCGAAACGTTGTAATAAATATGGTGACAAAGATGAGGACAATAGTCCGAATAATGTAAATAGTGCTTTATTGCCTTGCTTAGGATAAAATGATTACATTCTTTGGCGTGTGAATATTGCATAGTTTCCAGATACAAGTCTTGTTATTTAACCCATAGCGCGCGGGACAAGAGATGGATTCATAACTATAAGAAATATTTCTTCATTGGGAAATGTAACAAACACAACTAGAATTCGAAGTCGGTTCTCTGATTTCTTTTCTGGAAATGTTGTCCATTGTACAACCTGCACATTCCATTTAGCATACGCCTTACTCATGTGATAAAGTGATTTACTAATCTTAAATTTCTTATGCATTACGACGACATCTATGGGACAAACAACAAAGATAGAATGCATTTCATTTAATTTTATTAAATGCCATTTCAAGATGTAGGCGATCATTTATTTTCACAGATTCTTTTACTTCATTGTCTACGAATTGCCATGGCTTCCTGGGAAAGATAGTGGAGAGGTTCATTATTTGAACTCGTCTCACCAGTTCTCTTATCCACGTAAACAACCGTGTCGCTATTGACACTTCCAAACTCCCTATCCAGTATGATTTATAAGATTATCTCTGTAATGATGACCCTACGGTAATCCGGTTTAGCCACTTGACATACTCATAAATTAAGCTTAGATTTTATAGGCTCAAAAACCACAACAGTTTAAATTGAACTCACGACTCATTTGATATGGTCTGTGAAATTAATTCCCTAATCTTTTTTTTTCTATCGGTGAGGTGTCCAAGAGCTTCTTGATAAAATCCAAAGAAGAATCAGCAATATTATTGGTCCTGATCTGGCGTCTCGACTTCAGTCACTTTTCCGCCACCGGAAGTTTGGCAACCTTTGCCTTTTCTACAATTACTTTTCTGGTAATTGTTCGGATAAGCTATTCACTATGGTACCTAGTCTTGGAATTTAAGCGCAGTACTATCCTGATTCAACTTACAGTTCAGTTAGCTAGATGTAACTGCAAGCTCTATGCTAACAGTTTCTTTGATGGCAGTTCTCGTTCGTCGATTTCCATGCCGATTCCATTCTTTTCTACCAACTTTAATCTTATCAATATTATTACTGTAATGTCAATCGCTATCTACTATCCACGTGAATACTCTTTTTTCCCGTTCATTAATAATGTTTATGTTTCTAATTCATCCACACCCAGTGACCCCTTGTGCCTTAGTGGCTTTACTACCTTGACTGGGGTGAAATATTTTTTAAAAGTGGTATAATAATTTTGTAATCTTGCTTTTTAGATTTTTCTTGTTGTAATGGACTGTCCCACACTCCCTATCGCCTATGTGGACTGACTATATCTGTAGCTATATATAGTGAGCACAGGATATACCTGCGGTCTTGTTTCGGGAATTACTTGCCTGCCACCCGATTCCCCGTCTTTCAGTAGTCTATTCTCTTTTACAATAAACCTCTCTTCTTTCATCTAAGCGCGTGTTGCTGTTCCTTCACTCGAGTCACACCTTTGTTTGTTTGTAACCATTTTAATGATACAACTTTTATTTACATCAGATGACGATAATTATTGGAAACACATTTATCTATTAAGTGATGATGGCTGTTATTGATTATTTGTGAATTGTCATGACATCTTTGGAAAGATAGTGAAGTGTTTTCACGTTGCTATATCCATGGAGTTGAATTCAGACTATGCCTTCTCCTAAAAAGGTGCCCAGTCAACGCTTGAAAGCCTAATCTACCCGACTCTTTAAACCATAGCTTAGTGGGGAAAGGATATGGCGCCATGTCCTTCCCGTTAGTGAGAAAGTGAACGGAACATACTAGACGGGGATTTGAATTCTGATTTCCGGTTAGCTTTCCTACGCAAATGACCGTCACGATATATCAAATTTACAACATTCTGGTAATGTGACTGACTTGCTCATTAACCATTACTTCTCAGCAAGGCCTAGTCATGTGACATAATCATTGACTATACCGGCATTTGTTATACGATAAAACAAAAATTTTAACTCCTGCTGTTAGGATTGAACTCACTACTCAATCGTAAATTTCTGAGATGAGCTTCCTTGCCATGACCCAACGTTGAGGCGTGATGGTTACTAATTCATTAGAAATAGACATAATATCTTCCCATTCTATCAACGAATTAAAGCATGTCTTCTCTTCAACCGGACATTACTGATTCGCCCATTCTGCCCCGGGGGGTCAGTGACAGTCAAATCCAATCAAGAACTACAATGTCCACACGTCATCTTATTTTTGTTCTCTTACGATGACCAACCGCCACACCCTTAACGATCCGGCCAGAGACGTTTTCTTTTCCTTCATGTCCTGTGCCACACCAATGTCCATGTTGACCACGCCCATGCATATGGTGAAAAAGAATGACTGGACGAAACGGATGGATACCAGTAAAAGAAGAGACCAAGTGATTGATAGACTGGGAATACCATATGCCGAACATGTGAACAACGACAAAATGGACAAGTATACTTAACATCAGTTGACTTTCTTAGGGAAATGAGGAAAGAGGGCTTGGAGAATTTGATACTCACAGGGCAGACTGAAGGCAAGAGATGACAGAGGAAAACAACGCATGAGATAGTGAGTTTGAGTTAATAGATGACGGAACAGGGTTTGGGAGAGATAACAAGAAGATAAAATTTATTGAGAGTTACAAAGAAGAGGAAGTTGTGGAGAGCCATGATAACCTATATTCTGAGGAGACACAGCACATAACGAATGACATAGTTTGAGTAAATGAATGACGGAACAGGGTTTTGGAGAGATAACAAGACAATATTCATTGAGAGTTACAAAGGAGAGGAAGTTGTGGAGCGCCATGATTACTTATATTCTGAGAAGACACGTCACATAATGCATGACATAGTTTGAGTAAATGGATGATGGAACAGGGTTTTGGAGAGATAACAAAAAGACAAATTTTATTGAGAGCCACAAAGGATAGGAAGTTGTGGAGAGTCATGATAGCATATATTCCGAGGAAACACTGCACATAAACTAGAATTCTGTCATGAGAATCAGTGACAGTCAAATCCAATCAAGAGATAATTGTTCATCTTATTTGTTTCTTTTTACGATGACCAACAGTCACACCCATGACGATCTGGCCAGAGGCCTTTTCTTTTCATTCGTGTCATGTGCCACACCAATGCCCATGTTGACCACGCCCAGGCATATCGTGTAAAAGAATGAATGGACGAAATGGTTGAATATCAGCTAAAGACATGACCAAGTGATTGATGGGCTGGCTTGAATAAGCGCATGAGTAGATACCGGCCTTCTTGCTCGTAGGAGGGTACTAAGTGCGGCTGCAAATTAATTAAATTCGGCTGGCCTATAAGGAAAGTAACAATGGTTGTAAAGGGTGAGTCTTACCCCAACTCGCCCAATTCTTTGTACACCCTTCTTCTATGTGTTGCGGCTCTTCAGAAACTCTGCGGGGGTGCATGCAAAAGTAGGGATACCGTAATAAATAAAAAATTGCGCCCAAAACTTATTGTATTTATTATACAAGCATATCAATAAGAACATAATAATAAATATATCAATAAGAACATAATAATAAATATATCAATAAGAACATAATAAATATATCAATCCTTCATATGTCTGTCCCTATCATTCACATACTGCTCTTTACCTGCTAAAAAACATTTATTATTATTTATTAAAAAAATAAAAATTACAATAAATATACTGTTGTGGGACAAACCCCTTTTACACAAGATGGACTCGTCTAAAGTATACTAATACTGATAAATAGAATACCTGCGGGGTTGAGATACGTTGAGTCAGGGTGAGAGATACGGAGACAGTACACAGGGTGTTCACAGAGAGTTATACGACAGTCCAGCGAGAGAGATAATTACGGCTTCACTTACAGAGACTTGTACATATATTTTCTACCAACCCGCATTCCTGGACTACTAATCTTCACTTCAAGTCTGTATTCTTACGTTTAATACCCTTATTTTTCTATCTCGATTACTTGCGTTGTTTATTTATTTGTGCAGGATTCCATTCTCGGAATCCACAACATATACAGGGTGTGGACACACAGGAAATCTCATTAACTATATTTTTTACCTACACAGATTAAACGTGGTCTTATCGAAAGAATTGATTTCTTTCTCTGAGGTATGCTAAAGGAGAAGGTGTACTCAATGTAAACCACAGGTGCAACACCTTTGATTGAACACATAAAGAGTGAATGGGCTAAAATTGTCGGCAATTTGGATTTATTGCATCGAGTTTCCATTGAATCTTGCAAAACGCATCACCCTTTGCATTACAAATAATGGAAATCATATTGAAGATAATATTTGTTAATATTCCAATTCAATATAATGTTGGAAGCTTCATTTCTTGTAAATATGTATATTTGCCTTGGGTGTCCAGACTTTAGGGTAACACTATAATAGTAAATATTTGAAAATAAAAACATTAAAAATGATTTTAATGAATTAAATGAATTCTAATATTAATTAAATCCTAGAATCACTATTATAATAGTGATATAATACTTACTGTATACCTACTTTCATAAGCAAGGGTCTTCACAGCTTCCTATCCATGAGCTATAAGAAATGTTTGTCATCTTACTAAACTTTCCATTCCTTGTTCTGTCATTCGTTTATACGAGCACTTTGGGTAGGTTATTCGATGATTCATTGCTCTTTTTCTATTTACTATGTCTTGTGAATGTCAAATTCTCCAAGCCCACTTTCCTCATTATGTCTCCCAGAAATTTCAATTATCTGTAATTACAAGTGTCATTTTTTTCTCCATAGAACTTCCTCGTTACTCACATGATTTGTCTATGGTATTCTCAGCATCCCTCTGTAGAACCTATCTGTTGCTTCAAGTCTCTTCTTCACCCGTTTTCAAATTTGAATTGCATTATTAGAGAAAATGGTAATTACAGAATTTATCCGGCGATATTTAGATGTCAGCGATGAAATTGTTAAATGAATTTCGTCGTACGATATTTTTTTCCGTTCCAAGTCTTTTGAGAGAAAGTTTCATCACATTTGTGTGTCATTGCTTGCCTATGTCGACTGCTGATCTGTCTAAGATTTTCCTCCATCTTGCCCCGTACTTGTTAATATTTGATGAGTCTCTTTCTGATGTTAAGTATTTTAAAACTTCCTTTTTGCTGACATATTCATCCATGATATTCTCAGCATCCTTCTGTAGAACCTTATTTCGGTTGCCTCTGTGTTGAAACTGTCCGACATATATTGCCAGACAGGAGGATTGATATGACATTGCAGTAAATACTTACAATTCTACCCTCACCAGCCTAATTTGGGACATCGACGAAAGTAAAGACTGGATCATTTGGAATTTTTTTCTTCCTCTTCTCTATTGACTCAGTTGACAAGGTAGTTAAGAATTCTGCTCTTAACCCCCCGTTAATGTTGTGGGTCATTGTGACAGTATAAGTAACGTGCGCTTATCAAACACGCCATTTAAAATATTCTAGGGTTTGGATATATTTTGTTTTACGGCATATCCACCTCAAATGGGTTATTTAATGCCAACAAAATTTTTAGAATAAATTCGTATGAATAGAATATGTATTCTTTGTAAGAAATCATTTTGTAGGCGATCAGGTTTCATTGACGTATTTTTGTAAAGAGGATTTTTGTCATGAGTCTGGTTTCATTGATGTATTCTTTTCAGATATACAGTTTGGAGAGAATTTGGATTTTTATATTCTTATTTAGTTTAAATTTTTTGGTATAAGCCGACTGTTTTAAGAAATATTATAGCTTTCATTTTACTTACAAAACTGTATTACTGGTAATCTTTTTACTATGAAAATATATTGCTGGTAATTTTAGGTATAAAAATGTATTTTAATGCTTTAATAGTGTTTTAACCCCAATCTGGGGGTCAAATATATTTCCCATAGTTGGGACCCTAACAGGGTGGACCTGGGAACACCAGCAATTAAGAAGTGGTTCCACGCTCCTCAGAACCTACTGATCAGAAGTCTTGCTGCCGGATGTAGTTTATCGTCATACACAGGGCGCACTAGCTATCTTGTTTCTTTTTCTATGGTGTCTATAGGTTTTATACATTTGGTACGCTAAAACAGTCGGGTAGGACGATAAGGTAGAGAAAAAAGTATTAGTAATGTGCGCTTATCAAACACGCCATTTAAAATATTCTAGGGTTTGGATATATTTTGTTTTAGGGCATATTAATCTCAAATGAGTTATTTAATGTCGATAAGATTTTAGAATAGATTCGTATGAATGGAATATATATTCTTTGGGAGAAATCAGTTTGTAGGCGATCACGTTTCAATGATACATGTTTGTAAGGAACGTTTGTAAAGAGTCTGCTCTCATTGATGTATTCTTTTCAGATTTACAGTTTGTAGAGAATTTGGTTTTATTGATATTCTTATTTTGCTTACTTTTTTGGTATAGGCCCACTGTTTTAAGAAATTATATTACATCATCCATTTTAACTTTCTCGAAGATCTCCTACATGTTTTTTATATTCTAGCATTTTTGTCTTGAGAGAGCAAGGTCTGGACACACAGTTATATCTTTAATAGTGTATGCCGTTTCACATGCTTCGCATACTGGTTGAGCTTCCTTGTTTCCGCGAATGGGTTGTTTTCGTGTGGTCAATGCGTAACTGAGCCAGTACTACTTCTTTTCGAGATTTTTATGAAAGCCGATTTCCATTCTCCTAAATTGGGCTGATTTGCGAAGAGTTTATATTATGTATTATCCTTCCAGCACCTTTTGAATCTATTTGTTAAGGATCTTGAAGTCGGTGAATGAGATTTTGGTCATTGTGTCTACGCCCATATCTAAAGTTGATTTGGTTGCT
>OZ038503.1:15740210-15767710 GCA_964036315.1 Acanthosepion esculentum
TTTAGGATTTTATAACATATTTATGTTGTAATATTCAAATAAATAATTATATATATATATATATATATTTATATATATATATATATATATATATATATATATATATATATATATATTATAATTTAGTAATTCATCGTGTCTAGAAAAAACCTCAACAGAATGCAGAAAGCACTGAACGGCCGCTTCGTCCTATATTTGAAACTCGTCAGCAGTGCGTATCCACTGCACCGAATTGAAATCAGGCAAACATCATGCCAACTGTACAAACGGGCCTCGGCGACGTAGAGGTAGCGAAGCAGACTCAATGTAGCACTGCTCGATCACATATTCCGTGGTGGAATTCATCCGAGTTTACCTTAGCCATAGGACTGTGCCCCCACGAGCCACGACCACTATTCCGAAGCTCCTCCATATCTATATATATATATATATATATATATGTATATATATATATATATATATATATATATATATATATATATATATATGTATATGTATATATATATATATATATATATATGTGTGTGTGTGTGTGTGTGTGTGTGTGTGTGCGTGTGCGTGTGTTCGAGAGATTTTGTGGCTATAGAGATATATATGTATTCATAGTGTTTTTTGAACTGGTTACAGCAGGGTGAAAATAAAATTATTCGCTGCTTTAACCAGTTAACAAAACATTTTGGATATAATTTTTACAGCTTTTTAGCCCCGAAATTGGGAAATATATGTGTAAAGAAAGAAAGTAAGAAAGAAAGAAAGAAAGAACGCGAAATATAGAGAGACAGACAGACAAATAACGCTTTATATATTTTGTTTTTTTAAATCTTTTTAAATCTATTTTTTATAATAATATTCACACTGTACAAGACCGGAGAGTCACTCAAGGCAGAGGGTCACAGATTAAGAGTCACAATTTATGCGGATATGTGGGGAAGATAACGGTTAACCCCAGACTTGAACAGGTTAAGATTTTAGCGATCGGGGAAGTGTATTTTTTGGGTGTTGCTTCGGTGGAACTTCTCAGCAAAGGAATACAAAGGGAATGATGGAGGTTTGTTAACGGGTTTAATATGTTGGGTCTGAGTCGTGAATGTTTGAACTGGGGGAACGAAGCAATGTTGTTTCGTGTGAACACTTTTCCTGGAAATAGCAATGGAGCAGCGAGGCGCTTGCGACGATTCGGCTTTGAAATAACAGATATAGGTATTTATTTTTTTGTATCATGTAAAATATTTAGCGGGGAACATATATACACATCGACTCTGGAGAATAAGTGAAGATATAATCGAAGAGGCGTGGTTCAGTATCTCAATCACATCTTTGTTTATATATATATATATATATATATATATATATATATATATATATATATAAGAAAAAAAAGTGTGTATATATATATATATATATATATATATATACACTTTTTTCTTTTTTTTTAATCAGTCTTTTCACTAAGAAAGCGTCTTCACACCGATACAGTGATATATTTTCCCTTCTTTTGCAGACCACGTGATTCACTAAAGCGAACATATAATAACATTTACCAGCTCACCGATTCGCGCCACACGATCTGACGTTGTAGTTCTCAAAGACATCGCTTTCTCACTATCTCTTCAGTTTCATCGCTACTGTCTCTTGAGACGTCCGCGTTGACAATTCCTAAGTCGACTCGCTGCCTTGACAACGGTGACACTAAGGTACATCACAAATCTTATTAAATGCACACTAAAAACACCAACTCACTCATTGTCGCGTAGTATACGTATGACAAAATTCTCCATCGCTTTGGCTTCAAAACAAAACCTTAAAAATGACCCTTCGAAAATTATATATATATATATATGTACATGTAATTATTTTTTCTTATTTTGTTTAGAATTCTAGTCAAACTAGTTGACAATATTTGTACTAAGAACTGATGTCGCTTAGGTGACACTGACCAAAATCTAATTTATACTAATAGTCATTCTAGTATCTGTGGTAGCGGTAGTAACGTTTATTGTTTATTGTGTTGGTCACAGTAGTAGTGGTGGGTTGGTCACTTTAGTTGCGGTTGAAGTAGCTGCTGAGAACAAGCAGAATCCAATTCCGTAGTGGCTTCTTTGGTTGGTTGATTCGTTGGTCACTTCAATAAGGTGGTAATAAAGGCCGTATGGTCAGTCCGACTGAACCCCCATACCGCATTAATTTCTTAGCTGTCAATGGCTATAGCACAGGCGCTGTGAAGTCCGCACACAATTTGACAAGCCGCTTAACATAGTGAAATGGTCATCGTATTAGTGGACGGTGATTTTAATGAAAAAATGCAAACCTTTGGTAACATTTCTGATATTAGGAATTATCTGGTTTAATGGTATTAGGTTCTAATCATCGTTCCTGTTGTAAAGCAAGTGATTTTTTAAAAACTTTTATTTTTTTGCTTAACTAAATTAGAGATTAAATATGATAAAAATTGCATCGGTGATGAAACAGTTTTTAAGCAAATGAAATAGAACTACACTATTTGCATTGTTCAGACTATCATTCTCATCTTTGTTGCCATATTTATCACAACGTTTCGGCCGTTGTACGCTCCGGCCTTATTCAGATGGTTGGAACGTCGAACTGAACCCTTTATTTCGCTCGCTGGGGTAGACTGTTTTAGTTCTACATACCATATCTGATGGATGTCAGTTATCTCCTGTTAATTCCCCTCTCCAAGTTTTCCACTGCCTTAACCAGATATTGAACTTCACAACTCTTTGGGTCCTGTCACTGGATCTAACCAACGCCTTTATCCACTGTGCCATGTGCTTAAGTAGAACTAGAACAGTCTACCACAGCGAGCGAAATAAACGGTTCAGTTCGACATTCCATCCACCTGAAGAAGGTCGGAGCATACAACAGCCGAAACGTTGCGATAAATATGCCAACAAAGATGAGGAGAATAGTTAGAATAATGTAAATAGTGTACATAATACTTCATTTCAGAAATATAGACAGATACGAAATAAAACTAGTTACAGAATGTGGGTGCGTGTTGGTACAATCGACATCGGCTCAGAATGAGCTGAGTTCGAATTTCAGTCGAGTTCTTTACATTCACTTGCGCACAAATATCTTTGGGAAAGAGATGTATCTATCTATTCTCCCCTCAGCAATGAGTGAGTCCTATAGCTTTGGATGGAAATTACTCTACCGCAAGAAGAAATAGCAACCAACTGCTGGAAAATCTTCAGCCTAGTCTGTCATGAATCGAAAGAGATATGGCCGCCCAAGCGTGTACCACGTATGGTACTGAACTGACCGACTATGTGCGTGTGTGTGTAAGTGAAACGGTGAGAGTAAATATTTATTAAACTAGGATATTTAATATCCCAAGTCTGTCATAGCAATATGTTCGCTATGATAGAATAGGTTGGTTGATTAGTTGGGTCGTATTCTACGTATTCTAAATCCAGAAAATATTTTTAAATTGTAAGCGAGAAAAGCTTTACTAATTAACCCTTATCTGGGGAGAAGGGTATTTGCGCACAAGTGACCATAACGAACTCAAATGGAACACTGCTCTCCGATTAACTATTCTATTACACCACGGGTACATTCAAGTTTAGAGCATTCCTAAACGCTCACCCATGTAGGTACTGATCAAGTTTGACGTTGCTTAACTTCGGTGATCCTACAGAAATGGATATTAAATGTACATTTTAGAAGTCCTTCCAGGATTCATTACTGGTGGTCACAATCTTAAAAACAAACTAGGCAGATGACACAGGGTTGATAGGGAACAAAGAAAGGAAAGCACAAAAAAGAGCTCCTATAGAAGGTAGTTAAGGAAAGGGTGAAGAAGGGACTAAACATCTGTTGCATGAAGACTTATGCATGTTTGTTAGCAAAAGGGGACAGCCTAACATGCCAATTACAAATTGGAGATACCAAAAATCAAAAAGTACAACAATTTAAATATCTGTGAAGTGTTTTGACGAAGGACGGAATGTGTGACACTGAAATCTCAAGGCTCATCGGAATAGCAAAATATGCCTTCCAAAACCTAAGCAAAGTATTAAGAAACTGAAAAATTTCGGTAGAAACAAAGAAAACTGTGCTTGTATTTTATGTGCTGTAGGCGATCATGGCTCTCCACAATTTCCTGTCCTTTTAAGCTTTTAATACTACTAAACCCTGTTCTGCCATCAATTTACTGAAAATTTGAAGCAACAGAAATGTAGAGAAAATTGAAACAAAAAAAGACACTTCACATCGGGAAGAGACAGATAAAATCCCTACATTACATAATGAGGAAAGTGGGCTTGGAAAATTTGATACTCACAGGACTGATTGAAGACAAGAGGAGCAGAGGAAATCAACCCACCTATCGAGCTTAAATAAATGGATAGTGGAACAAGGCTATAACAAAAAGACAACATTTATTAAGAGATACAAAGGACAAGGAATTGTGTAGGGCCATATGTCTTGAAAGGGCATGCCTCATAGAAGAAGAAGAAGAAGAAGGAGGAGAAGAAGAAGAAGAAGAAGAAGAAGAAGAAGCAAAAGAAGCAGAAGAAGAAGAAGAGGAAGAAGAAGAAGAAGAAGAAGAAGAAGAGAAAGAAGAAGCAGAAGAAGAAGAAGCAGAAGAAGCAGAAGAAGAAGAAGAAGAAGAAGAAGAGGAGGAAGAAGAAGAAGAAGAAGAAGATCATAACAATGCATACTTTAACTCCTAACAACAGACAGACACTTCGTGAATTTTCCAATAATTTTAGTAATGGGAGCTCAATAGGAGAAATGGTTATATTCTTAATTCCCCCATTATGGGTATTATTATAGCCATGATATAATAACAACTTATTAACAAATTAAAGAATCAAGATCGACGTATAAACACGTCTGTAGTTGACTTTTGATCGTTATGGTTTGGACGTGTTTATTTGTTCGTGTTTGAAAGAGATACTTTGGGTAAAAATGTATATACACGTCTACGATGGGGAAGGGGTTAAACAGACCTAGCTTAAACTAGCTATATAAATAAATAATGCAAACTATATAAATCAAAAATGCAAAATTTCGCTGCAATAATTTACCTAGTTTTTTCCCTATTTGGCGATAATAATAAAAAATAAAGATTAAAAAAAAACAAAAATTGTTCAAACAACGCGTTTGGCCTCTTTGTTGTAGGCGTCTTCAAGTCCGAATGAGATACAAACTTGTGAGGAGAGGGCCTTGTTATTTTGAGAAAGAGTCAACAAATATCTTTGTCAGATGCTACAACCGAAAATATTTTCCTCGAATTGAGGCCATTAATGTGAGGACCGGACGATTTGAAAATTAGCCCACTCCGAGTAGGTTATAATTAGTTCGTATATCGTATAGTTCTACTATTGTATTTGCGATCGGTGTTATTGTATGTGATCCCCGGTCGGAAGTTGACGCTAGAGAACTGATATAAAATATAACCAATCATCGATAGAAAAAAAGCTCTTTTAAAATAAACGTTTTTCAACGTACATTTCTTTCAAGCTTTAAACTTAGCTGGAAACTGCGGAAACAGAATTAACGCCATATTTACTTATGACAACAAACCTGAGTGAAGATTTGAACAATAACTTCATAATTGTGATTTTTTAAAAATTTTATTTCTATATTTAAATTGCTTTTATTTTTAAAAATCATTCTTTGTCTTTATTTCAGAATTTAAAATATCTTGATAATATTTTTTTAACGAGTACTTCTTTTCATCTAAAGATTTTAGCTGCTCTTTTTTTTATCGCAACTTTAGCCTGCGTAGCGGAGGTAATTTGTAATTCATGTTCGACATATTTTAAGCCTTACAGCAAAAGAGAAATATTTATAGAAATTAATATTTACATACGTTATTTCTTCTGAAAATATTTGTCTCTCCCAGATAAAGGAATCCAGGCATTTCAAAAACATAGAACAACTTTTATGCCACAAGCAGCGCGTATACACTTATTGGTACATCAAGTTTTCGGAAAACAACAGAAAGAAAAAATATATTTGTTAATAAGGATAAAATCAATGTTCTGTGACCTTCCAATCTCAGCTTGACATCATAGTCGCTCTATCCTAGATATATAATCAGATATAGCAGTTTGGTCTGGGAAATCGGAGAGCCGAGTTCGAATTCTGAGTTCGTCACATTCATTTACGTGTAAATTGCCCATGGGAGAAGTATGAATTCATCTCTTCTCCCTCGAGCTATGGGTTAAATAGCCGGAGGTAACAGTACCCGACAATGTTTCTCGTTATATTAAATCTTGTACATTTATAAATCTAACATTCGTTGGTCTCCTCGAGGCGTTGTAATGGTTAGCAAGCTTGTCTCGCAAAAACAATTACTACTGAGTAGTGACATCGATCCTCACTAGGTGCGCCATACTTTCGGCTTTGTGTCACATCTAAGCTATGCTTGGAAAATCATTATGGGCACATGGAGGCGGTGTAATGGTTGGCAAGCTTGTCTCGCTAGAACAATTTCGACTGAGTAATGAGTTTTATCCTCACTGAGTGCCCCATTCTTTCGGCCTTGTGCCACATCTAAGCCACGCTTAGAAAATCACTATGGGCACCTCAAGGCGGCGTAATGGTTAGCAAGTTTGTCTCGCTAGAACAGCTACGACTGAGTAGTGAGTTCGATCCTCATTGGGTGCCCCTTTCATTCGGCCTTGTGCCACATCTAAGCTACTCTTAAAAAATCACTATGGGTACCTCGAGGCGGCGTAATGGTCAGCAAACTTGTCTCGCTAGAACAGCTGCGATTGAGTAGTGAGTTCGATCCTCACTGGGTGCCCACTACTTTCGGCCTTGTGCCGCATCTAAGCTACGCTTAGAAAATCTGTATTAATCTACCATTCGTTGGTGCATTGCTGAAATATTTTCCTCGATATTTCGAAATTCTTGACAAAAGGGTCTGAAATGTAAACGATCCTGACTTTGGCACCTCGACTTCAGTCCAATGCTCACCGACGTGATTTCCTTCTGTCTTTTCTACAAATATTTTCATGGCAATTGTTTTAATGGGATTTCCTCTGCGCCGCCTCAACTGCATGAAATAAAACTCACTATTAAATTGGCAACATGGTTTCACCGTGTCTTACTGTTGAACCAATCTACGTTCTGTTCTAATAGTTTATTTTTCTCGGACTTCCTTCCTGGGGAACCGTCTTCCGTTTAATGGCTTTCCTGCTACAGACAAACTTCAAAAATGTAAGTGCAATATCAGTGGTCCGTTAGTTGTTTTTGTTTAGGGGCATATATATAAATATCAATCTTTATGGGGTATTTAATACAGAGAAAGGAATATTGTGTACGCAATTTGATGACTTAAGTTACTTATATTTTGAAGGCAATTTGATGGATTCAGCTACATATATTTTGAAGGCAATTTGGTGGCTTCAGCTACATATATTTTGAGTGCAAGTTGATGACACCAGTTACATATATTTTGAACGCAAATTGATGGCTTGAGCTACACATATTTTGAACACAATTTCATGACTTCAACTACATATATTCTGAACGCAGTTTGATGACTTCAGTTACATATATTTTGTTGCTTATGTCGAAACACCTCAAGTTTACTTCGTAGTTGCTCTTATTTGTTCCAGTTCTTTTTGAATCAGTCCACAATTTTCAAAGGAGGACAAGTCTTCTACAAGACGCACGAACATCACTCTCTCAAAGCCATTTTAACCATGAACTTGATAATTACGTGAATTGTTTCAAAGGCTAGAATTGTTTTCTATTGTTTTTTTTAACGGCATATCAACATCCTTATTGGTTATTTAATATCGAAATTTAATTTTCTTGGGAGCATTAGTTAGTTACAAAAATGCATTGTGGGTAATTTTTTATTGCTATTATTATCTCCGTTTTGTTAATATATTGCTTATAAAATGTTTTTCCTTACAAAAATGTATTGCTGAGATTATTTTTCAATTTTTTGTTTTTTGTTTTTACGTAAACTTATTGCTGGTAATTGTTTTGCTATGAATATGTATAGCTGGCACCTTCATCATAAAAATGTATTACTACGCTTTCATTGTGATTTGGCCCCAGTTTTGGGGTTCATTCTTTGTCCATCATTGGGACTCTGGTTGAATCTGGGAACAGCAGCAATTAAATGATGGTTACATGCTCCTCAAAACGTCCGATTAGAGCCATCGCTGCTGGATGTACTTTTATCGTTATACCCAGGACTGGCCAATGGTCATCTTTCTCTTTTTATCCTTTCCCCTCATTCTTATCCACACACAGTAACTCCTTGGGTCTTAGTGGCATTATCAACATCCTTAGCGGGAAATGATTAAAATATATACAGTGCTGCTCGATAAAAGTGACTCATCTGAGTATACATATGCACTCATATATATATATATATATATATATATATATATATATATATATATATATATATATATATACAGACATACATATGCACTATATTACCTACTTTTTTCCCTAAATCTCATTTATATCCAAAATTATAATTATCAATAGAATACCTTAGGGTGAGTAAACGTTTTTACTAGGTGGTCGGGAAGGGGTCTTTATATTAGTAAGATTAAAAATTAGTTTGACCCTAAAAACAATAGGCGAAAAAATTTGTAAGTAAAAAAAAAAAAATTAAGTGAGTCACTTTTATCGAACAGCACTGTATCTCTCTGAAATTAAATTCTGCAAATTTTGATAACTCTCCATCCCAGCCATTCAGGCATAAATTACGTTTCATTCATACTTTGTGTAATTTTGATTTTTGTTTTTATTTCATTTTGTGTGTGTGTGTGTGTGTGTGTGTGTGTGTGTGTGTGTGTGTGTGTGTTTTCTTTTGAATTGTGGATCTGTATGTGTTCTTCCAGGTATTTAAGTGTCTATTTATCATTTATTATAATTTCATTTATTCATGTCTTTCTTTGCTATTTTGTTTTTTATTGTTTGTTTTTGTTGCTTTCTTTCTGGCCATTTAACATGCAAAATATCCTCCAACGATCGGTTCGGCACCCGAAAAAAAATCAACGATTAATAACTAAAAACACAGATGATAAATTCAGCGTGTCTCTCTGTCTCTCTGTTTGCTTCTCGTTTCGTAAAACGCAAACCCCCCACCAAAAAAAAACAACGATATATCTCTGAGATGAGGTATCATGATTACTTGCATTATCTGGACTGTTATCCTCATCTTCATTGCTATATTCACAACGTTTCGGCCGTTGTACGCTCCAGCCTTCTTCAAGTGACTGGAATTTTTCTTCAATATCTGTCTATATCTCTGAGATGAGGTATCATGATTACTTGTATTATTTACATTATTCGGAATGTTATCCTCATTTTCATTGCCATATTCACAACGTTTCGGATATTGTACATTCCGGCCTTCTTCAGGTGATTAGAATTTCGAACCCTTTATTTCCGTTAGATTGTTCTAGTTCCACGCGCTACGCCTCTTCCGGGTGTCTCAGTTCTCTTTAACCCAACTCTCCAAGTGTTTGTTCATCACTGCTGTGGCCTGGTATTGAACTCACAACTCTTTGTGTCCAGTTACTGGATCTAGCGAACGTATTTATCCACTGGGCCATATGTCATTGATCTGGCTATGACGATAAACTTCATCCAACAGCAAGGCCTCTGAACAGGAGGTTTTGAGGAGCGTGGAATCACTTCTTAGTTTCTGGTATTCCCAGTTCTACCCTGATTCGGAGTGGAAGCACCTGTTAGTGTCTCAGCTGTCGGCAAATAGTTGACCCTCAAACTGAGGTCAAAACACTATGAAAGTGTTAAAAATAGGTTTTAATACCGGCAATACATTCTTGTAAAAATAAATTTTGAAGAAAAAATATTACCAGCAATACCTTTTTGGAAAAATATATTACCAGCAATAAAAATCTTGTCGGCATTAAATAACCCATTGAAGTTGATATACTGTAAAACAAACCAAAACAAACAAATAGTTTTGTAAAAAATATTACCAGCAATAAAAATCTTGTCGGCATTAAATAACCCATTGAAGTTGATATACTGTAAAACAAACCAAAACAAACAAATAGTTTTAGAAAAAATATTACCAGCAATAAAAATTTTGTCGGCATTAAATAACCCATTGAAGTTGATATACTGTAAAACAAACCAAAATAAACAAATAGTTTTAGAAAAAATATTACCAGCAATAAAAATTTTGTCGGCATTAAATAAGCCATTGAGGTTGATCTACCGTAAAACAAAGCAAACCAAATCGAACAATTTGGGGAAAAATATTACCAGCAATAAAATTTTGTCGGCATTAAATAACCATATACCGTAAACGAAACTAAACTAAACCAAACAACTAACACAGCTGTCACTAAATGTTTTGCATTCATCGGTTTGTAATTGAAAACTTTATTTGGTTTGACGAGGTACAATCACATAATTTTGTTTTAAATCATAATGAAAATTAATGTGCAATGCGTGGACACTGAAAATCATATTGACAGAAGTTTATCAATCCGATGACGGCCATGAATAAATGTTCAATCAGTTTGACAAATCCCGTTCCACTGTGATATTAATAGTTCACAAATGGAAATAAATAGGCACGGTATCGACGCTTGCAATGATCGGAGGACCATCCAAGTAATGGTGAAATATCAATGCCGACGGAAATGACAAGGGAATTTTCATCTACGTCGAAATCGGGTATCAAGAATATATAGACAGATATCAAGAACGCTGGAAACAGATGTAAAACCTCTGACCAATTTGTAGGACATTTCAATACTGTAGAAAGTTAACAATAGAGCTTATTCAGTTCTCACAAAAATCTTTGAATTTGTCTATTGATAATTGAAAAGGTTATTTGATTACACCAGGGGTCGCCAAATGGGGTCTGAGCGACCTCGGTGAGGAGCTCCAGGGCGTCAATGATATTCAAGAGGTCGAATGGAGCTAAATTTTAGTTAGTGTATGATGAAAGAATTACATTGATCAACACAATCAAAAGTGCTGACAGTCATAATGGGTTTCCAGGTGAAGATTCGATCTCTCAGTGTTCGGACTGTTGTCCTCATCTTTGTTGTCATATTGCCGACGTTTCGGTCGTTGTACGCTCCGCCCTTCTTTAGGTGACTGACATTTCGAACTGAACCCTTTATTATGTCCACTCTATCAATTATTTCAACCTTATCATACACATAATAGACAGAGAACATCACTGGAAAATACGAAAACTTGAAGAATCAGCGCATATGCTTGGCTACAAAAAATTCCTGAGCCGACCAAGCATAGAAATGAATAAAATATGGGAAGCAGTAATACAGCGGGCTAGAGAATAACAACAAATTGTAATATGAGCTCAGGTAAAATAAATGCTTACTGGAAAATTAGGTTTATAAATGTTGTGGGACAGACTCCTTTTACACAAGATGGACTCGTCCAAAGTATACTTATACTGACAGAGAGAATACCTGCGGGTTGAGATACGTTGAGTCAGGGTGAGAGATACGGAGACAGTACACAGGGTGTTCACAGAGAGTTATACGAGAGTCCAGCGAGAGAGATAATTACGGCTTCACCTACAGAGACTTGTACATACACTTTCTACTAACCCGCATTCCTGGTCTACTAATCTTCACTTCAAGTCTGTATTCTTACGTTTAATACACTTATTTTTCTATCTCAATTACTGGCGTTGTTTATTTATTTGTGCAGGATTCCATTGACGGAATCCACAACAATAAGTCCCCAAAATTCATATAATGACACATGGCCTAGTCGATAAAAGGTTGAAGTGATCCAATGACTTGACCCAAATAGTTAAAAACCTTGTCATAGGTGAACAAAAACTAGGACAGTTGAGTTACTAACGAAAAGAACTGAAATTGAAACATCCAGAAAAGTGATGTCTATATTTCTGAGATGAGGTATTGTAACTCTTTATACTATTTACATTGTTTGGACTATTGTCCTCATCTTTATTGTCAATACCTGGCCACAGCAGAGATGAACATATTCACGACGTTTCGGCCCAGTGGATAAAAGCGTTTATTGAAGTAATCCAGTGAATTGACCCAAAGAGTTGCATGTTCAATACCTGGCCACAGCAGAGGTGAGCAAAAACTTGGAAAGTTGAGTTACTAAAGAGAAAGAACTGAAACTGAGATATCCGGAAGAATCATGTCACGTGCAAAAATGAGTCTCCGGCTGAAAAAGTATGGTGACACCTGCTCTACGAGAAGGAAAACGCATATAACGAACCTCTTCTAGTAGGTTATACTAGATATCTAATATTCTGCTTTTGCTCTGGGTTCTCTTATAGAAACTATTTCACTTGTTAGCTATTGTGGCATGTGGGGGCATCCTTACTTTGCTCGATTCAGCAGTAGCAGCAATGGAAGTAATCAGCAGGGTACAAACGGAAGCCCCAGAAGTCATAAAAGCCCTGACCAAGTACTATTTGATATAATTTCCGTTTTTCCCTTTTAGAGGCCTCTACCTTCAAACCCAGCCTAAAGAGATAATCCTAACCCTTGTGGCAGAAGACACATGGCCTTTTCCTGGCAGCTCATTCATCGAGGGAACAGGTAGAGAAATCTCCCTCTGAGACACCTACACAAAGGATTACTGCACATATATATATATATATATATATATATATATATATATATATATATATATATATATATATGTGTGTGTGTGTGTGTGTGTGTGTGTGTTTGTTTAGACGTTATTTTAACAGATACCAGTTAAGTTAATGATTTGTGTTTTTTAAGTAAACAGTATTAATTACATTTACCGGCCTGAATGTTCGAGAAATTTCATATAAAATGTCTTCTCCGACAGAAGCATTTACTTAAATTGTATCTATTTAATACATACATACATATCTATCTATCTATCTATCTATCTATCTATCTATATATATATATATATATATATATATATATATATATATGTGTGTGTGTGTGTGTGTGTGTGTGTATGTATATATATATAGATGCAACTTCATTAAATATGACAGACAAGCTGCTTTGATTAAGTTTTTTATAAAATTTCTCATATGGTCTTAGAATTTTTATTTTATTTTCAGCGGATAAATTATACAAAAACGTCCAAATTCTTTATTTTTCCGAACGCTTTTGGTTATAAATTTAGCCCTGTTTCTGAAAATGGCTAACTGCATAGCCGGAAGAATTCGACTGACAATCTCATCACAGATGAAGAAGAGACTTGACGCAACATCAATGGGGTTCTACAGGAGCATGCTGAGAATACCACTGACAATCCTACCACAAATAAAGAAGTAACTTGAAGCCACATAAATGTGGTTTTACAGAACGATCCCGTTGGAAATACACTGCTAGTCTGATTTGTAGGGTACGTTATCAAAGGCAAACGCTTGCAGCATTTGTAAGCAAGCATTTGGGCTAATTACACTCAGTGACTTCTGGTTATGGGGTATGATAAAGGATCCCGTGTATAGTAAAAAAGTTAGAGACATCGGAGAACACAAGGGCAGAATAAAAGGTGTAATATCAAACATTCCCCAGAAATGTGTGTCAAGCTACTAAATTGGACTGTTTATCGCTGGTTTTTGTGTATCAACCGTGTTGATGGACAGGTGGAGACTATTCAGTAAATTCTGAATAAATGATTCTTCTCATACGAGTGTTAACATAATTTTGACTCACTCTGTATATTAGATGGTCGGTTAGCTTTTGTATTCTGGTTCGCATATATATATATATATATATATATATATATATATATATATATATATATATATATATATCTTAGCCTATGAACTTTCCAGCCGATCCTCGTACAATTAAAAGTGATGTTATACGCAAATTTCAGCGTCAGGGTAGAGCCTATTCTTCACAGATACTGAGGTAGTATTCTATTTGACAGAGGAGAGAACTCATGAGTTATGCCACTTCATTATCTTTGATCTTTCCGCAGAGGAAGATTTGTACAGAGGTTTACGAATACCAGAATACATCGATGTGATCATTCAGTGAAGTGTCTCAATCAGTTTTGTAGATGATTTTTGTCCCGAAGAACAAGATGTGTAAGAAATATACAAGTTTTACCAAATCAGCCAGAACAAAAACAGTAAGGAGAAAGAGAGAAAAAAAACAGGGAAAAGGTGGGAAAAGAAAAAGAAAAAAACAAAAAAAAAGTTTAAGATCAAAGAAAATGTACATTGGCACTTCTATAGAACAGGCAATAAGGCGTGTCCGCAGGCAAAGAAAAAATAAACATTATGATAGATGGGGTCATTTGTGGCCGAAGACCTTAGACCAGCTGTCCATTCGAACAAGGAGCTAATGTCTTGTCCC
Organism: Acanthosepion esculentum; assembly: GCA_964036315.1. NCBI lineage: Eukaryota > Metazoa > Mollusca > Cephalopoda > Sepiida > Sepiidae > Acanthosepion > Acanthosepion esculentum. The sequence goes on from OZ038503.1 coordinate 15,754,514, forward strand.
TGCATCAATAATGATATAAACATTAATTTTAGGAAGAATTAATGGTAGCGATAATGGCTTGGGATTATTATCGGATTCTTTTCGAGGACATCAGTAAATGTTTTCTTCTAAAAGACAACAGCGTCATGAAGCCATGAATAATAATAATAATAATAATAATAATAATAATAATAATAATAATAATAATAATTGTCCAAATAAAATTACAAAAACTGGGAGAAGGCGTTGCATGACAAATACTTAAAAAAACGAAAGAGGCAGATGTGGACCAAGAGAAAACACATCAGTGGCTGAAGAGCACCGGACTGAAAGCTGAGAAAGAAGGCCTAATTATTGCAACTCAGGACGAAAGCCACGCAACCAAATCCTATTAATGTCACATAATCAAGGATGAAACTAACCTGAAATGCGGGATCTGCGGAAAATATGATGAAGCTGTCGATCATATTGTCTCAGGATGCCTGGAACTGTCAAAAAATGAATATACCCACAGCCATAACAAGGTAGCGACATATGTGCACTGAAAGACATGTAAGAAGCACAAAATCGAAACCACTGAGAGATGGTATGAGCACCAACCAGACATAGTTACCCAATATAACGATGTAACTATCCTCTGTGACATGCCAATTCAAACTGACAGGGAAATAAAAGCCAGCAGACCTGATATTATCATAAAACCACACAATTCAGGAAGTGTATGTTTATTGACATAGGAGTACCATCTGAGAGAAGCACCTCCATTATCGAGAAATTATCAAGATACAAGGACATCGAGATCGAGATTAACAGGATATGTGGAATAATACTGAGACTGTACCAATAGTAATTGCATCTCTGGGCCTCGTGAGAAAAGGAATGGACAATTTTACTAACAGTGTCCCAGGGAACATAAGCATATAGGTTACCCAGAAGATCGCCCTACTAGGAACCTCCCATATACTAAGAAAAGGGCTATCGATTAAATGACAATTCTTCTATAGGGCCTAAGGACCATAGTTTGGACCCGGCTCTACAGGATACAAAGCAGGAAACATAACATACACAAATAATAATAATAATAATAATAATAATAATAATAATAATAACAGAAATCTCAAAAACATAGCACATGAGAACATCAATAATCTCCGTTGTAATTGGAGCCCTCGGATTGGTTGGAAAAGATTCCAGTAAACTAATTGAAGGGATCCCTGGAAGCCCATGCCTTAAAGAAATAAAAAAAAATGTTCTCATGGGTACAGCCCACAACTTACGAAGGGCTTTGTCTATGTAATTTCTTTTTTTCCAGTGGAAAATGTCATGATGTCATTTCTAACTTTAGGTCCCTGTGCGGAACCCGGAAAGAAAAGGGTACACATCAAAAATCAAAGGAAATAAAATAATAATAATAACAATAATAATATCCTGTTGTACAGCAAGCATAACTCTCGAGACTTCCGAACTTAATTAATTGTAAGTGTTAGCATATACATGTATTGTCTTGGTGAAATAAGATGTGCTATAGTAAATATCTTGTTTTGTACCATAGATTTGATTTTCATTTTCCTGAACTTAACGAGTTTGGCCTTTCCTCCAAGGGCTGGCGTACTGTACGTCTCTGTTCATGAGCGGGAGTACAGAAAAAGCACCATGAACGGATGCAGAAAAAAATCTCTCGAGACCGGGTTATGGTGCAGCAGCACTACCCCCGCCCATGAGAAAATATTCAGAATGCATCAACCCCTGGTGTCATTACTAACTGGTTAACATTAAGCGTCAAGCAAGAAAATATGGAGTACCAAATATGAAAGATAAGTCAGATGATCCTGATCCCGAAACCCTGTGATCGGACTGAGTTTCTCAACCTGATAATATATTCTGAAACCCAGCTGCAAGTTTCTGCAAAGCTTTTATCAAAATCTGTCACATCACGAACACTTGGCTGTACTGCATGTGTCTAGTATGACTCGAGATCCTACTCAGAATATTTGTCTTCATATATTTGTACTCAAGCGTCGGTTTGTTGGGGTGCTGCTCTCCTCTGAAATAATAATAATAATAATAATAATAATAATAATAATAATAATAATATACTAAAATACTGTGTTAGCCCAAAATGCAGATTCTGTGATAAATATCCAGAAACCATTGATCATCTTGTATCAGGTTGCACGATATTGGCACCCAATGAATATAAAACCTGGCATGACAAAGTGGGGCAATATCTGCACTGGAAAATTTGCAACTCCTACGGGAAGGAAACTGAAAGAAACTGGTACGAACACCACCCAGACCCGGTTACAGAGATAGGACCTGTTACAATTCTATGGGACTACACAATACACACTGACAGAACAATCAAAGCCAACCGCCCAGACATTGTTATTAAAGACCACAAACAAAATAAGTGCCTCCTTATTGACAGGGCAGTCCCTGCAGACTGCAATGTATCTTTGAAGATATTCGAAAAACTGTCAAAATACAAGGACCTTGAAATAGAAATCTAAAAAATGTGGCACATGGGAAAATCAACAATCCCTGTTGTAGTTGAAGCCCTTGGACTGGTTAGAAAAGATTCCAGTAGACTAATTGTAGGGATCCCTGGAAGTTCATGCCTCAAAGAGATACAAAAAATTATTCTGACAAGTACAGCCCACACTTTACGAAGGGCTTTATCTATGTAATTTTTATTATTATTATTATTATTATTATTATTATTATTATTATTATTATTATTATTTTGCAGTGGAAAGTGTCATGATGCCATTTCTAAACTTAGGTCCCTGGGCGGGACCCGGAAAGAAATGAGTCCACATCAGAAATCAAAGGAAATAAAATAATAATAATAATAATAATAATAATAATAATAATAATAATAATAATAATAATAATAATAATACAGACAGAGAGAACAATCATATCCAATCGCCCAGATATCTTGATTAGGACCGCAATGATAAAAAGGGCCTCCTTATTGATATGGTAGTCCCTGAAAATTGCAATGTATATTTGACCTTTATAAACCAATCTAAACACAAAGACCTTGAAATCGAAATCTCAAAAATGTGGCATATAAGAACAAAAACAATTCCAATTGTTGCTGGATCCCTTGAATTGATTCGAAAAGATTCCAATAAATTCATTGAAGTGATTTCTGGTAGCCCATGCCTTAAAGAAAATACGAAAAAATGTTCTCACAAGTACAACCCACATCTCACGAAAGGATTTATGTAAAATATGTGTGATTTTCTTTCCGAAATTGCTCGATGGAAAATGTCAGGGTAGCATTTCTCACCTTAGGTTTCTGGTCGGGACCCGCAAAGAAATGTGTACCCACCAGAACTCAAATGAAATAAAATAATAATTATTATTTTAATAATTACAATCAAGACAATACTGGACATTATATTTGATTCTCTACACAGACCATGAATCTATTCCAACCATCATGAACAGTTGCCTTCTCAATGATGACCCTCGATTTTAACGCCGATTGGGGTGCCAGACTCCAAGTAGAACTGATATAGATGATCAATCGCTGCAAATATTGAAAAAAAAATGGTGGGCTCCTTGGACCACCCCAGAAAGTACCCGCGTCTCGCACTGAAAATATATAAAGGCCGACAAAGGCCGACAAACATTGGCCGGTTACTTGGCTTAAGTAGTTCAACTGTCGCTTAAAGCATGTACGTACTTGTATACATATGTTGTGGATTCCGGGATGAAATCCGGTATCAAATAATGACAAACACCAAGAATGAATATAGGGAAATAAATGTATTAACGTAATAATACAAACTGGTAATACAGGTTAGTAGTTCCAAGAATCCTCCATGATAAGAGTCTTATGAAAAACTCGATTTACCGTATTTTAATCCTCGTAAATCTTTGTGGCCAAGTTGTTGTGGATACTGGCAAAAAACGGTAATTTTTTCTTTTGAGTCTCCGAGAAGGGCAAATTCTTGTCGCCCAAGCTGTTGTGGTGAGAAGAGAGAATTTTTTCTTTCCTTTCTTGTAAGTTCGAATTCCTCGTCGCCAAGTTGTTGTGGACAACGAGGGAGAATTTTTTTTTTCTTCCCGTGTGAGTTCGAAATCCTCGTCGCCAAGTTGTTGTGGATTCCCGGATGAAATCCGGTATAAAATAATAACAAACGCCAAGAATGAATATAGGGAAATAAATGTATTAACGTAATAATACAAACTGGTAATACAGGTTAGTAGTTCCAAGAATGCGGGTTAGTAGGAAAATATATATATATAGTCTTTGGTAACGACGTATCGCTGTATGACTTCTTACTAAGTCTACGTGCTTCGTTGTGTGTGACTCTTCTACCGACCGACTCTACTCTCTCTATTACTACCTCTTCGGGTATTCACAGGCAGTAGTATATGTATACCCTGGGTGAGTCCATTTGTGTAAAAAGGGGATATCCATCAACAACATATTTATTAAAATATATGTAAATACTTGAAAGATTAATTTAATATTATGTTATTTTTTCAATAATGAACTTTCATTCATTTAAAAGTACCAAACAACTTATATTTTACATATTTCCTTACCACTATATTCGCTGAAGTTAAGCAATACTCTACTTGGTCACATGAATGAATTATTATTTAAGTACAAAGTATTTTAATTAACAATTTCACTTGTAAACTTGATTTTTGCACAGATTAGAATGTTTTCCACAAAGCAAAGAATTTTTGTCTGAACGACTACTTTTGAAGGACAAAATTCATTATATAGGATTTTTTTTCATTTTGTCACTCAATTATCTACAATACAAAGAGTATACAGTAAGTCCCCAGGTTACAACACAATCTTCCTTAATCTTGTTTCAACTTCTGCCATTTACCACATACATACGACACAAACAATGTGGCAAAAGAATAAACCAACCGCAGGAGTAAAGGTAAAGAATTGTTCTCTTTTATTTTAATTTTTTTACTGTATATGAATGTTCTTCACCACTGATCTTAATTTGCAGTGTTTTTATGTACCTTAAAGCATGTACACATGTGTATACACATTGAGTTTCTCTGTAAGACATAAGGACATTTTCTTGTTAAACTATAAGTTGGTGGATTTCAAATATTTTTCTTTCTTTCCCAGATTTTCTGCTGCTTCCGAGTACTTCCAAGAGAGACAAAATCTTATGCTTCATCATCTCATCTACTGAGAGCCAATGACATCACTGGCAATAAATATACAAGCAACTTAAAATAATTTCATTATATGTATATTCGTGTTTTTTAGTTCTTAATTTAGCATATATCATAGAAATATATTATATGCTAGATTATTACTTTATGCATTAGCATAGGTAAGTGATGTAAGTGCTTTTCCATGGAAAAATCACATATGTTCCAACTTTTTTTTTATAATCAAGTTCACCCCAAGCAAGGTAGTAAAGCCACTAATACACAAGGGATTACCAGGTGGGAATGAATTAGAAAACAGAAACATTACTAAAGAGTGAGTACACAAAAAGCATATTCAAGAGTATAATAGATAACAATTGACATTGCATCTACATTTTTGAAGATTAAAGTCATTTTGTAATGTTTCATGTACATGTGTGTATACATATCATTTTTCCTTGTAAGAGATAAGGGAATTTTCTTGTTAAACTATAAGTGTATGAATTTCAAATATTAATCTATAAATGGAGTATTGCTTCCGTAGCGGGTCTACAGTATCCAGTGGCCCGCTTTCCAACATTTACAGGGTTCAAACGCGTCGTTGTGGGGGTACGATCAATTTTCACCCTATAGAGCCCCTTTCCCACAAACTCAACGTCGATTTAAATTTCCCGTTTTTCTCCATTCTTTGGGGACCTGAGACAATTGCAGCCAAGACCCGCTTTGCTACGGCCAAAAGTTTGAATCATTCTCATTTCCTACGTATTCCTATGGTAAGGAGAAATTTCACATCGAAAGTTCCTTGCAAAAAACCATGTCGAATAAACTCCCGCATGGTTGCTTCCCAGAACACTACAATCTTAACACTTTCAATCGTTATCTATTTGCCATATCCTCGTAATCTTTATTTCTTACTTTCACCGTTGACGTTCATATTGAATGACTCTTCTTAATGACACGTACTCTCTATCTAGCGTGACTTTTGGGCCTTCATGTCACGTACCTTCTACCTTGGGTGTTTCTTGGGCCTTCATGTTGCACACCCTTTCTTTTGAGTGGCTCTTGGGCCTTCGTATTACGCATTCTCTATTTTGAGTGGTTCGTGAGCCTTCGTGTCACGCATCTTCAACGTTGAGTGGCTTTTGGATCTTCATGTCACGCACTCAATATTTTGAATGGCTCTTGGGCCTTCATGTCACGTACCCTTTATCTTGAGTGGCTCTTGGACCTTCATGTCATGCACTCTCTATCTTGAGTGGCTCTTTGGCCTTGTATTGAATGCACATTTACTGGCCATTTTTATAGCCCAACTAAACAAATCACCGACCGACACGCGCCCAATTTTATCGGTAATACGAGAAACTGGAATATCAATACCTAATTGTTCCCGGTTTTCTCGTCTGTGAGAATAAGGCAAAAGGTCAGCCCTTCTTTTTTGGTCATGCGTTCCCACCCTTTTGCCAAAGTGCAAAGCTTGTAGTATAAATGATATGAATTATCGGTACTTGAAGATTGAGTTACAACGAAAATGGAACATATCGTCATGAATAAAAGCAGCTGTCATTGGAAAACCGGGCATTATCAGAATTGAACTAAATGACCATCAAACAATTTTCTTTACTTATTATGCGATTCTGTGTTAGTGAAAAATGAGTCATTAATATCCACAATGCCATAGACCTGTAGCCATGTATAGCTTTGCTATCAGCAAGGAACAATTGAAGACATGTGAACAAACCGCTGCAAAAAGGAAAAAACGAGTCATGCTCTTGGGCCTTCATATTACGCATTCTATTTTGATTGGCTCTTGGGACTTCGTGTCACACACCTTCAACGTTGGGTGGCTTTTGGATCTTCATGCGATGCACTCAATATTTTGAATGGCTCTTGGGCCTTCATGTCACGCAGTGTATATTTTGAGTGGCTCTTGGCCTTCCTATTACGCACTCTATTTTGAGTGGCTCTTGAGCCTTCGTGTAACGCACCTTTAACGTTGAGTGGTGTTTGGACCTTTATGTCACGCACTCTCTATTTTGAGTGGCTCTTGAGCCTTCATGTCACGCACCCTTTATCTTGCAGACGAAACCAAAAGCTGAAAAACTTACTACTTCATTTGAAAGCCCATCATTACTAAACATTAATTGTTGCTGCTTGCGAATATTGAGGTTTCTTCTTTTATACAATGTGTTCCTTCAGGACGTGGCCGATCATGGCCCTCCACAACTATTTATCCTTTGTAGCACTAAGCAATATTTGTCCTTTTACTATCATCTTTATTTTCTGTCTATATTTCTGAGATGAGGTATTATGTATTAACCAACGCCTTTATCCACTGTGCCATGTGTCCTTGAGGACACATGGCACAGTGGATAAAGGTGGTGATTGTAGGATTATCGGACGTGTGGTTAATGGCGTTGGTTAGATCCAGTGACAGACCCAAAGAGTGTGAGTTCAATACCCGGTTAAGGCAGTGGAGAACTTTCATTGGGAAAATTAGCAGGAGATAACTGATAACTGACATCCTTCAAAACATGGCTCGTGGAACTAGAATAGTCTACCCCAGTGATAGAAATAAAGGGTTCAGTTCGAAATTCCAACCACCTGAAGAAGGCCGGAGCGTACAACGGCCGAAACGTTGTGATAAATATGGCGACAAAGATGAGGACAATAGTCCGACTAATGTAAATACTGTCATCTTTATTTGTTCATATTCTGTCATGCATTAGGTATTTTAGTCGTTGTTTTCCCTGGGTCATATTGACTTCAATATATCCAGTGGCAAGCATCGAATAAGGTATAGATAGTTGCGCACTTTCCACATGTGATGGGAGGTGGGTATAAGAATTTTAGTGACCTTAAACTTGACTTAAATATCATGGGAACATTTTATAAATACATATTGTTGCCATATATGGTCCGCTGCTACTGTTGTATATTTAGAGATTCTTGATAAAATCCAAAGAAAAATCAGTAATATTATTGGTCCTGATCTGGCATCTCGGCTTCAGTCACTTAGCCACCACCATAATGTAAGGTATCTCTATTTTCTATAAATTTTTCGGGTGAGCTCTCCTCTTTGGTACTTAGACTTTATGAAATTAAGCGCTGAGCTATATTGTCAAGAACTCATAATTTTACAGATTAAATGGCTTGATGTAACCGTAGGCTTTATGCTAGAAGTTTCTGGAATTCGCTTCTGGCTCCATACTTTCCGGTCAACTTTGATCGTCAAAAATTTAAATGTTATGTCAGTCCTTATCTACTGTCTTCTTGATTACTCTTCTATGTTTCTCACTTCATGCTTTCCTTTTTTTTATTATTATTCTTTCACACACAGTAACCTCTTGTTTCTTTACTGCCTTAGTTAGGGTGACATGATTAAAAAAACGAAAGATGACCTTGACCTCATGCTGAAAATGTCGTCATAACGCAATTTCTGCTAAAAACATTAATCTTAAAAAGGATACGTTGACATCAATGGCATAAAAGCGCTTGAGTCCACACCTCTGCCGTTCTAGCGTTTCTACTTGGAGACCTGTATTCTAGCCCAAAGCCACGAAATTGATTATTATTCGCCTTTGTTTTCCCTACAAAGCCGAAAGACCAGATGTGGCAAGTATAACATCCAGATTGTAATCTGACCTCGGCACACTTCATGATGAATAGGCGAGAGACAATATTTGATTTGACCACGTATCCATTAACACGCCTTCTTTTCGCCCATACAACTTTGATGGAGCACACACAATTGGTCATCTGGCAATCGCAATCTCAGGGCTTCTTAAATTGCGTACGTCGTAACTTAAGGATAACTGTGGAAACGACATAAACATGTTTTAATCTATCTCTCTTTGTCCTGACCCTCGATCATGCCCTTCCACAGCTTCCTTTTGTTAATTGCAGCCCAGTTAAGTCTTTTTTGCCGTATCGTTCTTCCGTCAATTAGGCGAAATTTTCCTTGCTTACTTGCTGCTTTACTTGAGATTCACTTAAAGTTGATATGCTCCATGGGTGTTAAATTCTCCAAGCCTTCCTTCCATATTATGCATCACCAATATTTCTCTTTTTAGTTCTTAACAGCATTTTCTTTAAAGTTCATCTACCTATTAGAAATGATATGCTCTCACTTGTAACTAACAACATTAACCGGTGAAATCGCATTTCTGTTGGCTTACGGCCGTATCAGGTTGAAACAGCGTTTCTTGTACGATGACCGAGGTTCAGAAACGTCGAGCCTGGTTAGTATGTGCCGTTTGCGAATACCAGGTGCTGTAAGCTTGGGTGTGCAGGTGGTGTAATGGATAATGGCTCCGAATGAGAAATCGGTGAGATGAGTTCGAATTCCAGTCGGGTTCGTTATATTTACTTACGCACAAATATCCTTGGGAAAGGTATGACTCAATCGCTTCTCTTCATCACCTATAAATAAATAGCAACACAGACTGGGCCCTAAGCCTTGGCTGGTAACCAGTGTTAAGTGGGGGAAAACACTCAAACCAGCCTGGAGTGGATTGGCAAAGGGCGACATGAGATGAAAATCTTCTATACAAAAAAGCCGGTGATTGTAGGATTATCGGACGTGTGGTACAGAGTACACTAGTACAGGAAATGGTACCACGACGGAGAAATTGTGCTTCTTATGGAATAAGTAATTGGCTATTGTAAACAATTGACTTGTTCAAGTTGTTCAATATAAACTCAGAATCCATCACACACACACACACACACACACACACACACACACACACACACACACACACACACACATGTATAATTTTTAAATCAAATTTACCCAAGCAAGGCATAAAGCCACTAAGGCACAAGGGGTACTGTGGGTGAAGGAATTAGAAAACAAAAATTATTAATGAGCGAGAACAATAGAAGCGTATTCAGGAAGACAGTAGATAACGATTGACATTGTATTTAAATTTTCGAAGATCAAATTTGGCAGGAAAAGATGGGGCCAGAAGAGAGTTCCACAAGAGATAGATGTAACTCTTAGCATAGAACTTACGGTTACATCTTCTCTGGTGTTAACTGATCGGACCTTGTTGCCAATCGAGTACTGCGCTTAGATTCAAAAGGTTTAGGTAGCACTGGGAAGAGCTTATCTGAACAATTACCATGAAAGTAAAAGAAAAGGCACAAGCAAGCAACTCTACGGCAGTGGGAAAATGACTGAAGCCGAGATGCCAAGTCAGGACCAATAATATTGCTGATTCTTCTTTAGAATTTATCAAGAATCTCTAAATATATAGCAGGAGCACCGGACCATATGTGGCAGCAATATTCTGAGCCTAGGCGAATTCTAGACTTATTCATATGCAAAATAGTTTCTGGAGATGCATTCCACAAGCTAAGCAGATTATTAAGAGACAGAAACAAAGAAAAAAAGAATACTGAGATGTTACGTGATATCTGTCCTTCTATATGGCAGTGAATGTTGGACAATCTCCAGACATGTAGGTCTACAGAAGGATGCTGAGAATACCATGGACCGAACATGAGCAACGACGAGAGAAAATGGAAAAAAAAGAAACTTATATTTAACATCAGGAAAAGGAACATTTCTCAAAGCACGTAATGAGTAAGGAGAGTTTGGAGGAGGAGTATAATAATAATAATAATAATAATAATAATAATGTATTATATTATGTTATTGACAGAACGGAATAGCTGCAAAGAAAGGAATGGCAAACAGGCTTTATCTCATAGTGTTACATGCTAAGTAATATATACAATTATACATATTTATATTTATCCCACGCAGAGAAAACATAACACATATTCTCGTAACAAACAGTGCGAAAAGGAAACAAAAAGATGGGCTGTTACTTTGTAATAATTCCCAACGGAAACTGGGTTAGCCGGAGATTCTTCTGTGTTTCTGGAGAAAACATAATTAGGATATTTCGGCTTCGCCTACTTCTTTAGGGGATACGGCACATACAGAACATAGAATGGAAACTCTGAATACTAAACTCTATGTGACACAGATTATAATGAAGATTCACTCGGCGCAGTTGTATTATAAACCACAAGTTGACTGAGAATGTTGTAGAAACGAGAAAACACGCTACATATAAGCAATCCGTTTCATTTGCAGTGTGTCTTCAAGATGAAAGAGCTCCGATCATATGTACCTTTTAAAAACTATTGAATATAAGGTTTAATATGAAGTTCTATAATATAAAAGTTGTATATCTGTTGTTTTTTTTCGGTATGAGATTGTGAGAAAAGATAAGAACATATTTAGCAGTCAGATAAGTGTACCGGAAAGTGTCCACATCTGTTCACTATCGTCCAAATTAAGAGAAGCGAAGAAATTGATTTTTCCTGAGATATCTGCTCCCAGTTTGAGAGTTTCAATTTAGACAAACAACTATTATTCGGCAACTTCTAAAGATATTCCATTTCAGGGTATCCTGGTGGGGATTGGACCACTCGGTCACGGAGTTCGTCGATGGTGAAATAAATATACTGTTTAATACATGAACGTAGCGTCTACTCAAATACCAGTACGCACTTATCCGCTAAAAAAAGTAATAACATTTGTCGGATTAATAAAAATTCCTTCATATATATATATATATATATATATATATATATATATATATATATATATATATATACAGTGTAACCCGGATATAAGAGAGATTTTCTCTGGTCCCAAATTAGAGCCATACTTACCTAAACAAAATAGAGCAAACCCGGATATAAGATAAACCCGGATATAAGATACTTCTTATCCGGTCCCGACAATTCTCTTATATCCGGGTTACACTGTATATATATATATATATATATATATATATATATATATATATATGTATATATATATATATGTGTGTGTGTGTGTGTGTGTGTGTGTGTGTGTGTGTGTGTGTGTGTGTGTGTGGATGATTTGCTCTCGGTCGCCGATTGAGCACTATGGAGAAAGGGAATTTTGAACACCGCGGCTGCTCCTGCTCATAACGCATGGATCATCAGTTATGAATTCAGCGCCTTGGCTGCTTATTTGGCCTTTATACACATCACGTATATAATACGTCAAAAGTTTCCTTTTCTCTGCCGTGCGCCAATAGCTTAAGGGTAGAGTCTCTGTCTGATCCCAATTTCGAACCCTGCTTGAAGCATTCAGATCACACTGATGAGGGACTTTATCAAGGCAAATGTAAGGATTTCGTAATTACCTTTTACACATAAACTCAATCTGAAATGTCTATACACAGTACACAGGGTGTATCATGAATACTTTTACACACTTTGGTGGCGGGTATCTCACACCCAAATAAAGGACAAAAGTCCATATAAACACATATCTAACAATGACACGATGAACATGTTTAACAGTGGCAGGATATTCATATAGTGAGCAGAGAAATACAGTTTTTACATACAGCTGCGCGAATGGCAATATTTTTGGATTTTATCTTGGATTGTACATTTCACAGCATATATCGTAAACGTTAAACTTAATAAATCAAAAACGAAAAATTTGCGGACATGTTTATATGGACTTTTGTCATGGGTTTGTTATGAGGAACTCGCCCCCAGAGTTTGTAAAAGTATTTTTGATACACTCTGCATATATATATATATATATATATATATATATATATATATATATATATATATATATATATATATATATATTGGGATCAAATACTGATTAAAATCCGACAGAATGATAGGATGAGGAAAGATTTTACTATCAATAAACACTCATCAAGAATACTTTATTATATCACCTACATTTGTAAAATCCATACTTAATCTAAGATCTGTCTACCTACAACCACAACCAGTGTAACCTAAATTCTTTCGCCTCACACAAAACCGACTACAATCAACATACGCTAATAAGACACCATGCAGTAAGAATGTTATATATATATATATATATATATATATATATATATATAAAAGTGAGCATAGAAGTCAACACTTAGAGGCGACAGTCTGTTTCATGCTAGATGCAATCGTCAGGCAACTGACGATTGTATCTAGCATGAAACAGACTGTCGCCTCAAAGTGTTGACTTCTACGTTCACTTTTATATTTACACAC
>OZ038503.1:15770210-15821892 GCA_964036315.1 Acanthosepion esculentum
TAACATTGTCTTCTATAGGAATAAAGTTTTTCTACCGATTCTTGAGTTTCAACATAGATCGCCAGTGCGCAAACACATGCGATCCCATTATTGAATTAAGTGGATCACGTTACCATAGTGGAAACGGATAAGTCGGAAGTCGTGTGACGTCTAACTGTTCGCTATTTCTAATCTATCCTCTATTACTATACGGATCTCCATTTCTAGTCTATCCTCTATTACCATACGAACCGCTATTCTCTACTATATTCACTGCATTATTTCTCTATTCGGATCACTATACGCATTACTATTCGAGCGAGTATTATCGAGCAAGTACTATTAGTATGAGTGTTATTCGAAGGCCTCTGACACCAGTATTTTTCAACGGCGTTACTATAGTTGTATCTGCGATTGCAAAGTCTCTACTACAACAAGCATTACGAAAGTGACTACGAATATTCGTTGACATTACAAAACTGTCAAACGAAAGTTCGTTGATATCATAAAATAACATTAATAACAAAATTACACATTATCATATATAGAAATAGTTAAGAGTAGATTTATTCAATTAATCGCCATTGGATTCAACCACGGCTTTCAAACGACTCCTGAATCCTCAGCATACAATGGACACTATTGTATGTGGGCGTATTATGCTGTCTAAGTAATCCACAACTAGCAGTGGTTTACCTACTTCACGCCGCTGGCGAATATTGTATTTTATTGATGTTATAAAGATTACCATTTCTTTTCCAACCTCCGTTTTGGTTATTCCTCATTCAGTAACCCTTTCTAGGTTACAGCACAGATAATATTTTTAAAAAATAGTTTCTTTGCTTTTCCCGTTGTTTTCTTTCTTTTTTTTCTGTATCCCCAACTTTCACCTCCCCCACCTCTTCCGTTTCTTCCTTCCCACTCTAGGAGTCATTATTAGCGGCCACATTCTTAACAACTTAAGATTTGCTGATGGCACGTTGTCGATAGCAGATACAGGAAGGAAACTGCAGGAACTCCTACAGAACGTAATAAAGGAAAGCAAGAAGAAAAGACTAAGTATTAATTGTAAGATGACAAAATGTATGTTTTTCAACAAAAGGAATAGTTTAACATACGACTTCCGCATTGGAATAGTTAAAGACGTCTTACAAAAGCTAAGCAAAGTATTAAGTAACAGGAAAATGTCGTTAGAAATAAAGAAAAGTGTGTGGAACTGTTACATAATATCGGTCCAATTATATGTCAATGAATTCGAGACAATCTCCTCAGACAGAAAAGGAAGAAGAGACTTGAAGCAAGAGAAATGTGGTTCTACAGAAGGTTACTGAGAATGCCATGAACTGAACATGTGAGTAACTATGAAGTTTTCAGGAAACTGGAAACTAAAAGTCAGTTATACTTAGAATATGAAAGAGACAATTGATATTTCTGGGAGACATAATGAGGAAAAATTGCTTGTAGAATTTGACACTCGGGGGAGATAGTGGAGTCAAGCGGGGCAGAGGAAAACAAACGCGTAACCTACCTAATGAGCTTGTGTCAATAGTTGACGGAACATAGATTAGGGGAGAGAGCAATAAGACAGAATTTTCTCAGAGCTACAAAGTACAGGACGTCGTGGAGAGCCATGATCTCCCATCAAGCACCTAGAAGAAGACTGATAGCATACATTCTATTTTTGTCGTATATTTTGTCAGACCTTCCCTCATTTTTCCGCCTCTATTTTTTTTTATTTTGTTCCCCTTCATATTATATCTTCCATGTTTTTCTTTTCTTCGTTTCTTCTTCCAAAACCCACTTTTTCCTTCTCGACCTCTGACCCCTACTTTCTCCTATCTCTCTTAATTATTTCTTTTCCTTGTCTTTCTTTGTTTTTGCATTATTTTTTAATTCTCGACTTATATTTCATAGATATCTTATTTATCTTCTCTCGCTGTTGTTAACCGTTCTCCATCTTTTATTGTCTTTTTCTCTCCTCTAACTACAACTTCTCTTTTCTCCTTATTTATCTTCATTGCCTCTCCTCTTACTACTGCTTGTCATTCTCCTCCATTTTTTTTATCTTCTCTTACTTCTGCTAACTTTTCTCCTCCCTTTTCTTATCTTCTTTATTCTTTCCTCTTACTACTGTTCGCCTTTCTCCTTATTTCTCTCTTTTCTTTCCTCTTACTATTGCTAACAGTCTTCCTTCCTTCTCATATACTCTTTTCTTCTCCTCTTACTAATACTTACTGTTCACTTGTTTTCTCTTAATTTATTCTTTCTCTCCTCTTACTACTGCTAACTGTTCTCCTTCCTTCTCTGACATTATTTGTTTCTCTTTTACTGCTGCTTGATTTTCTCCTTATTTCCAATCTCCTCTTACTACAGCTAACTGTTCTCTTTCTTTTATCTTTCCTCTTACTACCACTAACCGTTCTCTCACTGTTGTTAACCGTTCTCCATCTTTTATTGTCTTTTCTCTCTCCTCTAACTACAACTTCCCTTTTCTCCTTATTTATCTTCATTTCCTCTCCTCTTACTACTACTTCTATCTTACTCTTCTATCCTCTTACTACTGCTTCCCTTTCTCCTTCTTTCTCCTATCTCCTTTTTTCTCTCCTACTACTCGATTTCTCATTTTCTTTCCCTTTTTCTCTCTCATTTACCACTGACAACCGTTTTCTTTCCTTCTCTAGGCTTCTTTTGTCTCTTACTAAACCTTTTTTTCTTTCTTCTATTTTCTTTTTTTTTCTCTCTTATTACTCCTTTTATATTTTCTGTTATTTTCTTTATTGTCGTCTTCCTATTTTTAACCTTCTCCTTCCTTCTCGTATCGTTTTTTCCCCCTCGTTTTCGTCTTGTTTGCTTTTCTCCTTCCTTGTATTATCTTTCTATCTCTTCCTACCACCATTAGGCTTTCACCATCTTTATCTTAGTTTCTCTCTCCTCTTACTATTACTTCGCCTTCCTGCTGTTATTCCCACTTTCTCTCCTCTTACTACTGTTTGCCTTTCGGCATTACTTTCCTTTTTTTTTCATCGTCTGCATTTACTTTCTCTTTCTTCATCTGTGACTTTTCTTATTAGTGTCTTCTTCTTCTTCGTCTTCTTCTTCTTCTTCTTCTTCTTCTTCTTCTTCTTCTTCTTCTTCTTCTTCTTCTTCTTCATTCAATTTTTCATCCCCTTCTAAACTTCTTATATCTCTATGAGCAATCGCTTCCAGCTATTTATGACGGGCCCGATTGACAATACGGAAAGACCGTGTGATCTTCTCATCGACACAAGTGGACCGAACTGACCAACTGGGAGAAGAAAACTGACCATTAGTCTCCACCCACTGCCGGGTTCTCACAGACACCGGGCCCACCCTTGACCATTCAATATCCAATTTCACACTAGCACCATCACCAGAGTTACTATCACGGACACTAGAGCTACCACTGCTACCGTAAGGACCCCATAAGCGACATCAGTTCACAGTATAAATACTGTCAACTAGCAAAGGACTAAAACCAAACTGATTGACTGACCACTCAGACTGTGAGTGACCGAAAACAGTGACCAAATGAGTCAAATGTAGTCGTCATCAGAAAATTTGGGTTTGAATTTGAAGACTTAGAAAGGGTTAATTGTAAAGAGTCAATAAAAACATTATCCTTCCTTACATATATATATATATATATATATATATATATATATATATATATGCAGGACTGGTCAGAAACAGAAAAACTGAACTGAGCAGGTTTTTGCAGCGCCGCCCACGTGACACCAGCGTATCCGACTCCAAGAAAGAATACTCTGACTTTAGAATATATATATATATATATATATATATATGCAGGTTTCAATAATTATGACAGACAGGGTGCTTTGATTAAGTTTTTTTATATAATTTCTCATGTGATCTTATAATTTATTTTATTTTCAGTAGATAAATTATATAAAAACTCTCCAAATGTTAATTTTATTTCCCGAACGCTTTCAGCTATACATTTAGTCATTTTCAAGGTTGGAATATATTAACTGTTAACAAGTAATAGATTGTTGTATGTATGTATTTATATCATTTCCAAAACACGGCCAGAATACTGTGTCCATGTTAATAGTTGATATTATTGAATGTTGTTTTATATTAATAAGGCTTCCATTATTTTTAGCCTTTTTTTTTACACGTAGACGATAGTATTGAATTTGTGTTATCAACAAGTATGTTACGAATAAGGTTCAGTATGCTAAAAATGGATATATGTGTGACTATGCCATAATATGTCTCACCCATGTGACATATTTGAAAACACAATGTATATATATATATATATATATATATATATATATATATATGTGTGTGTGTGTGTGTGTGTGTGTGTGTGTGTGTGTGTGTGTGTGTGCCGATACGTAGAAAAATATGAAAGAACACGTTAGGTAAATAATCCAGAGTTCTTTAGTATTTTTTGTTTTTATTTTTTTTAAAACAGTACTCCATACAGAAATAGAACTGAAACAGGGTTTGATACTTTAGTTCAATTTAATTGTAATAATTATATTGAGGTTTTAGGCTCTTATTTTTGAAACATGAGAACTCTTATGTAGCGAAGGAATCATGTTTTTTTTAAATAATTATAATATATATATATATATATATATATATATATATATATATATATATATATATTGTAAGTGCTAGATGGCCGTTGATCCTACTAGAATATTCGTCTGTCCATCTCTTTAAGTCTTCTGTTGTCTTCTCACCAGTAA
Organism: Acanthosepion esculentum; assembly: GCA_964036315.1. Classification (NCBI taxonomy): domain Eukaryota; kingdom Metazoa; phylum Mollusca; class Cephalopoda; order Sepiida; family Sepiidae; genus Acanthosepion; species Acanthosepion esculentum. The sequence continues at coordinate 15,774,932 of OZ038503.1, forward strand.
AACTTTGTGAGGGTTTAGTCATCAATTACACGATCATGTGAATAGTAGTTCTGGGTTACGTGATACTAGTAAAACTTGTAGACTGATCTGGACTCTGATGATGTATGACTTCATATAAATAAAAGATTTTATTAAAAAAAAGAAGCTGCATAATTCTGCGTTAACGTAATATTTGTTTACCCATGTCAAATATTATTTGATGTTAATTGTATCCCCTTGTGTAATTTAGAAAGGAGATTCGTTTACAACACTGATACCATAAAAATTCCTTTATCTGAGAATACCTTACTGTTGATGAGGATTTTAGAAGAAGACAAAGCTATTGTCTTGTTTCCATATCCTCATTATGTTATAAAAAGCATGAAAAAGCAAAATACAATTAAAATAAAAGTGGTACAAGTAAAAAGTTACTAGTACTTCCTAATGCATTATTTAATAAAAAAAATCCCAACAAAAAACGGCGTGTCAAAAGGATGGATTTTCCCTTGACACCGCGATTATTTTAACTACCTTCACTACTCGGCAATGTTTATTGTTTTAAAAAGCGATCATTAGAATTTTGATAAAACCTAAACACATGATGAAAGTGAATTTATACAGTTTTTTCTTATTGAGAATTTACAATAAAATATGAAACACTATTTATTTATTAAATTAGTTGCGAGAATATTTTTATATTTAAAAATTCGAAACACTAATCCAATTATGTTAAAACTAATGTAATATATATCATTTATCAAATTTATAATATAATAAATGTTTTGTGATGTCATCGAACACTCGTTGCCACTTTTGTAATGTCAGCGAATACTCGTTGTAACTTTTGTAATGTCAGCGAATACTCGTTGTAACTTTTGTAAGGATCGTTGTAGTAGAGACTTTGCAATCACAGATACAACTATAGTAAAGCTGTTGAACTATACTAATCGTTGTAGTAGAGACTTTGCAATCACAGATACAACTATAGTAAAGCTGTTGAACTATACTAATGCCATACGCCTTCGAAATAACACTCGCACTAATAGTACTTGCTCGATAATACTCGCTCGAATTGTAACCACCGAATAATAATCTTATAGTGATAAGTATAGAGAAATAGTATAGAGAATATTATAGAAAATAGTGATCCGTATAGTAATAGAGGATAGAGTAGAAATAGCGATCCGTATAGTAATAGAGGATAGAATAGAAATAGTGATCCGTATAGTAATAGAGGATAGAATAGAAATGGTGATCCGTATAGTAATAGAGGATAGAGTAGAAATGGCGATCCGTATAGTAATAGAGGATAGAACAGAAATAGCGATCCGTATAGTAATAGAGGATAGAACAGAAATAGTGATCCGTATAATAATAGAGGATAGAGTAGAGATAGCGATCCGTATAGTAATAAAATAGAAAGAGTGATCGTTTAGACGTCACGCTAATTCCGATATATACATTTCCTTTTAGATCAAGTAATCTACTTATTCAAAATGGAATCGCTGGTGCTTTGTGTTCAAACCCAAGTGTCGGAAGCGACTCTTTATTCTTATGTAAACAAAATGCGAAAACAATTTTATTCATAAATTTATAAAAATTTGCTAAATTATTAAAAAATATGAACCAACAATAAGGAAATCCTTATTATTTTCCATTTTATAAAATTCGAATCAATTGGAAATTTGCCGATGTTTTGCCAACCATTTTAATAAAGAATCTAATAAATAAATTAATAATCTAATGAATGAAGAGTTTTTATGACATTTTTTTTTTTTGTAAATTCTCAAGAACAAAGAAAATGTATAAATTCACTTTAATGTATTTAGGTTTTATCAAAATTATAATGATCGCTTGTTAAAACAATAAAATTGCCAAGTTAAAATAATTGTGGTATCAAGGGAAAACCCGTCTTTTGACCCTCCGTTTTTCTTGCGGACAGGAAGGTCCAAGATTGATGAGATAATCTTTCATAAATCCTCACAATAGCTAAATTTTCTCAGTGTATCGCCAATTTCACTTGTCGAATAAACAATACACATTGATAAAGTAAGTATTTACGCGTCTTCACACGACGACGTACAAAGTCGGATTTAATGCGGGTCACCCGATGGCGTACACCTGGACCAAGGTCAAAATTTGCCCGGCGTTCGCATTGTTAAAGTAGGTATTTACCCCGTTGTTAAAGTAGGTAGTTACCCCGTTGTTAAAGTAGGTAGTTACTACGTTGTTAGAGTAGGTATTTACCTCGTTGTTAAAGTAAGTAGTTACCACGTTGTTAAAGTTGGTAGTTACCACGTTGTTAAATTAGCTATTTACCCTGTTGTTAAAGTAGGCATTTACCCCGTTGTTAAAGTAGGTATTTACCACGTTGTTGAAGTAGGTATTTACCCCGTTGTTAAAGTAGGTATTTACCCCATCATTAAATTAGGTATTTACCCCGTTCTTAAAGTAGGTATTTACCCCGACTTCCACTGCGACATGATGTGACACAAGGCCGGGTTTAATGTGGGGCACCCGAGCACGTACATCCAGACCAGGACCAAAAATTGCCCAGTCCCCGCAACCGTCGGTTGGGCTGGTATCGGTAATACTAACGATCACCATCACATTTGTGCAATGAAGCTGTAAACCGGGACCCGGCACCTGTCAGTATTTTTCTCCCCAGCCTCGTCTCTGCCAGAAGAGAGCTGAGAAATTATTGCACGACCCGGCATGTGCCTGCTAAAAATAGTTAAAATATTGGTATTACCTCGGCTCAACATTGAGACGTGATGTGGCGTAAAGTCGGATTTATTGTGGGGAAACCGGGCGCGTACACCCGACCCCAAAATTACTCGATCCCTTGCAACCGTTAGTTTTGCTGGCCTCTGTTTCGAGCATCGATCCCCTCTCTACTGCAACTAGAGGGTGCAGCCTCGGGCAGCTGTTCCCCAGGGCTTGGCAACTCGCAGTGTTTATATTCCTCAGTTTCGCCTCTGTCCACCGACGGAGGCATAGATGAGTCTCACTCTGCCCGAAGTCAAAGATGAAAACTTTTAAAATACAGGGTGGTTCGAAAGTCTTATCACCCTTACCCGTCCTGGGTAAGACAATAAACTACACCCGACATCAAGGCCTTTTGATTAAGAGGTTTTGAGGAGAATGGAACCACCTCTTAATTGCTGGTGTTCCCAGGTTCACCCTGGCTCGGGGTGGTAGCATCTATCAGGGTCCCAGCTATGGGCAAATAGGTAGCCCCACCAAAAAAGGTGGTCAAGATATTCTAAAAGTTTAAAAATAGATTTTAATATCTGTAATACGTTTTTGGAAAAATTATTACAAGCAGTACATTTTTTATTTAAAAAAAATATTACCAGCAATAAAAATCACGTCGGCATTAAATAACACATTGAGATTGATATGCCGTAAAACAAAATAAACCAAACCATCACCATTACTTAATATAATTTTATATTTCAGATCGCTGGCACAAGATCCTGTAGTTTGGAAGAGAAGGTTGGTGTGAGAAGATTTTCGGACCACCCTGTCCAACTAGGAAGGGTTATTGAATGAGGAATAACCAAAACAAAAGTTTGAATGAAAAGGTAATCTTTATAACATCAACAAAATACAATACTCGCCAGCAGCGTGAAGTAGGTAAACCACTGCTAGTGGTGGACTACTTAGACACTATATTACCCCCACTTACAATAGTATCCAATGTATTCATGAGGATTGGGACATACCCATTCGTGTTCATAGGTACCGTATATAAAAGAAAGAAAGAAAGAAAGAAAGAAAGAAACTGTTGTAATCTAGAAAAGGTTACTGAATGAGGAATAACCAAAACGGAGGTTGGAAATGAAATGGCAATCTTTATAACATCAACAAAATACAATACTCGCCAGCAGCGTGAAGTAGGTAAACCACTGCTAGTGGTGGACTACTTAGACACTATATTACCCCCACTTACAATAGTATCCAATGTATTCATGAGGATTGGGACATACCCATTCGTGTTCATAGGTACCGTATATAAAAGAAAGAAAGAAAGAAAGAAAGAAAGAAACTGTTGTAATCTAGAAAAGGTTACTGAATGAGGAATAACCAAAACGGAGGTTGGAAATGAAATGGCAATCTTTATAACATCAACAAAATACAATACTCGCCAGCAGCGTGAAGTAGGTAAACCACTGCTAGTGGTGGACTACTTAGACACCATATTACAATAGTGTGCAACGTATTCATGAGGATTGGCACATACACATTAGTGTTCATCGGTACGGTATGTAACAAGAACAAATGTGTCTCAGCGTTTTATGTTTATATAATTGCTGACAACATTTCGTTTACAACATTAGTGATAATATGTAATTCGCATATCAATTTTTAATATCGTACTTTAACAAATATTAATCCTATGTTTATTTTGAATTACATTTTTAAAAACTAACATATATAAATAATGTTTCTGTTGATAAAGCATTTTTTTAATCCATCGTGTTTCTTTAGAAATAATTTATATCTGCTTTGTCAAATTTCAGTTGTTAGTCACAAGAAAACGTTTTTCCGTTTTGTCATACATCTTCCCCAACTAGCCTGGATAGCCTATCGGGCGGCATTTAAGGTAGCTGCCGCGGAGGACTCTTGATTGGACCTTCGGCTTGTTCGAGAGTTTAAGAGGAGTTCCTAAGTTTTTGGATATTGTCAACAGTGGAAGCTCTTCTAACTGCCGTTTGATCTAGTTTTTCATATACACGGGACCTTCTTTTCCTAGCTTCAGCCGTGAATCTTTTGATTGCAATCTGGCTCTCTATTGTCGGAGATTTCTTTTTGCGAGGCATACAGCTGCCGTATTTTTTGTTTTGGCAACAATAAACTACAGAAGAACTCAAAACTGATCGCTGCATTTATGTATTGCATTAATATTTAACCTTACCTTTTAAAAGTTCAACGATAATTCTCCTGACGCCACTTAATTTAAAGAGTGTTTGATGTACGTAGGTCCTTAGATTCCGTACAAACAATTATTTTTATTTCATGGGGGACTTTCCCTGAATTTCGCAATTAATTTTGATTATTCCCAAATTTATTTCCAGGTTATAAAATTTATCATACAAAAAAATTTGTCGCAAAAAATCACGTAAAAAAATGATTGAAAACAATCGCAGTAATGAAAACTTGGTAATCCCAAATATCTGCATCATGAGCTATTGAAAGCTAGAGAGTTGTGTCCCTTTAATTGAAAAAGTGTGACACAGTGACACACTGACTTTCGCATTTATTATATAGATGTAAGCATTATAATAATTCTTCTCATGTGTCTAGAGTAGGAAATTCATGTTGTTTAAAGACGAAAAGAACCTTAGAAAATACCGTAATTTCTCGAAAATAATACGCACCTATAAATAATACGCACCCAAACAAATGATCCAAAAAGTAAGAAATATATCTATCCCTATGTATAATACGCATCTACAAATTTTTTCAAAAAAAAAAAAAATTACGAAGACATTATGTCGACCTTGCCATTAAGAATAAAATCGAAACTAAGCTGCTAAAATAATGTTGGAAATTACCAGCGGTTTTCCCGGTAAATATAACATTTTATTTTACCGCCAATATGTCGGTAAAACGTTCTATTTATAGTGCAAATTTTACACAAAAAGTAATAGAATTATCAGAAAGAATAGGAAACAGATCTGCAGGTAGAGAATATGAGTTGAACGAGGCTAACCCGCATTTATGGAGAAAGAAATAAAATGAACTAAAAAAGTGCAAATCAAATGCGAAAGTTATAAGTAGAGGAAGAAAAGCTCAATATGGAGAGATATGGAACAAAGTTTAGTTCAATTTGTGAAAGAAAGACGATCAAGTGGTTGTTCCATAAGTACTGTGGATGGCTCTGAAGATGACATCCTTTGGCAAAAGAATGAAGAGGCCGGAGATAATTTTGAATAAGACGAAAATAATATTGTAAATGATAATTTGTTTAATGACAATTTAGATATGGATTCTATAACAGAAAGTGGTGGTGATGATGATGATGATGATGATGATGATGATGATGATGATGATGAAAATTAAAATTTCAATAAATTGTTAACATGATATCCTCTTTTCTTCGGAATTGGCTTTTTTATAGATTTGTTTTATAGAATTTTTTATAGATTTTTTTTATAGATTTGTTGTTCAGGAAGTGTTGTCTCACGACAGCCATGGATGGCTCTGAAGATGACATCCTTTGGCAAGAGAATGAAGAGGCCGGAGATAATTTTGGACAGGCCGAATATAATATCGTGTATGATAATTTGTTTAATGACAATTTAGATATTGATTCTATAATAGAAAGTGGGGATGATGATGATTAAAATTAAAATTGCAATAAATTATTAACTTGATCTCCTCTTTTCTTCGACATTGGCCTTTTTATAGATTTTTTTTGCCAAATAAAAAATGCGGCTACTGATATATATATATATATATAAATTTTTTGGCAAAAAATGTTACAATTATTATTGTTAGATTTAAAATAAAAATTGGGATATTATATTTCTTATTTTAGAACAACACGTCCATACTTATTGTTATAAATCAATAACGAAAAAAAAACATTTTTGTTTAAACCTATCTATAATACACACCCGTACTATCACATGTAATTTACAGTAAAAAATGTGTATTATTTAAGAGAAATTACTGTAGATGTCTTTCTGAAGATGTTTACAGAAATTTTAGAGAGGCAAGTGAAATTCTTTTATAACATAACATTATGTCTTTTGTGGGACGAATATTTTGCTAGTATTAAAGAAATAATTACGCCAAAAGTTGTAGTGCGTTTTTCTAGTCCAGTTCCTTGTATCGGTCCTTCAAATTCCGTTTTTGTCATTCCTTTTAAGCCTGACATTAAAAATCTATCAAAGTCTTTGATGCATGCTATTAGTATTCAAGTGAATTAGAATAAAACAATAGTATCACCGATTATACCCACGCAGATGTTGGTGAATTAAATCTGTTGGGCGTGGCAGTGGTCTATTAAATCTTACTACTCTATCCCTGGTCACCCGACAACTGTGACATGCGCATGGCTGAGATCGAATCTTTGACCACAACACAGAAACCTTCCAACTGACCAGCTGGACACGCATCTTCTGTAACCTTCAGCTGACCCTCTGTCTACCCCGGTGTCCCTAAGATTCCCTACAAAACCGTAACGCCACCCTGCACTGCACCGACCCAGTGTCCGTGTTTCGTAGGAGCACATGTAGTCAGCAGTAGAATTACTGGGATTAGGATATTTATTCCGGTCAAATTGGTCATTAATGGGATTAATACCGTGTATAAATAAATAATTTGTCTGTGAAGCAAGCAAGATAAAGGCAAATGAAAGTTGCATTTCTGGGTGGGATCGTAGGGTAGTGATTTTATTTGGAGGCAAGTCTCACCTTCCCCTCCCTTTTACACCCTTAACAACTTTAAACTCCACCCCCCAATTTTTCCTCTTAGGTCACATGTCAAACAAACACTGACCAGGCCCAACTTAGCGACATCAGATAGAAGGTAATAGTTAGTGACCACTAAAGGGTACATTATGACCAATCGAGTAACCGACTATAATCGGGTAATGGTTGGTCAATCTGGATGCAATCTTTTGTTAATTATTTTGGTCGAAATTTTAGTACGGCTTTGTTAGCGACAACAGATCCTAGTCAAATTAGTAACGGAGAAAAAATAAAGTCAGCATGACCAATAGGTGAAATGGTTTTAGTAGAGAGACAATGTGAGATGATAATTCTCAAAGATGAAATTATACAGACAGAGAGAAATTCTAATGGGGTCTTGAAAATGGTAGCTTAGAAAATAATTCCGAAAAGGAACTATAATTGGTCTTGCGAACCAATATTCTTAAAAGAAGGAAAAAAACAAAAACAATAACAAGAATAAAAAAAAATTACTCAAAAGCACACAAACAACAAAAAAATATGTCCGATATTTTTGGATCTCAGATAATCCGAGTTCACATTGTTCTTTGAAGGATTGTCTCAACAAAAACAATCCTTTGACGAGACTAAAAACAAAAACAAAGCAAAAAAAAAACAAAAAAAAAAACGGAGCCTTAGATATAGTGGTCAGTCCACCGCCTCCGGCCACTCCAGCCATTCAGGTCTCCCATCCATCGGCGAGTAATGAAACCCTTCACCCCAACCCTTGCTTTCTCACCAGGGTTGACCCGATCAGTTAAACGCAGCTACGATGACACACTGATGATGTCCCATAGACTCTAGGGTCCTTACGCCTCACACTTACCGAGACATATACATACGTCTTTAATTAGTGTCTCCGTGTCCGTTGTGCGTCACCCAAACAAATAACCATTGTGTAGGGTGCGGGGCATTTTATAAAGAACACAAGAATCAACTTGGTTATTTGACTGTGTGTTGTCAAACAGAATTGCAAAGAAGAAAGAAAGACTTCAGAAAAAGATGAATTGAAGAAAAATCATAAACTGCAATATTATCTTCAGATTTTTATTTGAAGAAATTGTCAACAGTTAAAGTGACATGAGTCCGGAACTCTGTGAGAGATTTTCTTTTATTGTCGTTTCTATGTACTTACAGGGGCAGATTAACGGCGGCTGAAAGGGCGATGGATGATAATAAAAAATGAAGATGAAAGTAAATACTAGTCAAAAATGAATAATAATGGCTGACAATGCTTGATTTAATAAAAATGAAGATGAACATAAATACAGTTCAAATATTAGTAATAATGACTGACAATGCTTGATTTAATAAAAATGAAGATGAAAGTAAATACAAGTCAAATATTAGTAATAATGGCTGACAAGGCTTGATTTAATAAAAATGAAGATGAAAGTAAATACTAGTCACAAATTAATAATAATGATTGACAATGTTTCATCTAATAAAAAATGAAGATGAAAGTAAATACTAGTCAAATATTAGTAATAATGGCTGACAATGCTTGATTTAATAAAAATGAAGATGAAAGTAAATACTAGTCAAATATTAGTAATAATGGCTGACAATGCTTGATTTAATAAAAATGAAGATGAAAGTAAATACTAGTCAAAAATTAATAATAATGGCTGACAATGCTTCATCTAACAAAAAATGAAGATGAAAGTAAATACTAGTCAAAAATTAATAATAATGGCTGACAATGCTTCATCTAACAAAAAATGAAGATGAAAGTAAATACTAGTCCCAAATAAAGAACAATGGTTAACCATGCTTCATCAAAAAAATGAAGATGAAATTAATTATTGTGCAGGTGAATTGTTGTTTGTTTGTCTGTTGTTCTTTATTATTATTATTTGTGTCATGACCTCAGTGCAACTGTGGGGGATTTTTACTGGGTTTTGTTGAATATATTCTCAAATGTGTTTGATGCTGGGAGTTGTTGCTGTATGAGTTTAATGAATATTTTTCTACGTTTGTTTTGAAGTTTTTATCTTACGGTCGGTTTAACCATATGATGATTCTTTTCCCGTTGGCCTCTGTGTTGTGTTTTGTACGCGAGCGTTGCTTAAAATCCACTATTGTTTTTTTTAGGGCTGTTTCATAGTTTTTCTTGTCTTCGTCTAAGATGGTTTTGCTGGAAGAATAATCAGATAACCTGCTGTCAATTGTTTCTAGGGTCTGTTTGATTATTTATAGCGGCTAGTTGGATGATATGTGTATATAAAGTGGTTTGTAATTAGGTCTGCTCTATGGTTGGTATGTACGTATTCTTAGGTTGAATCTAGGAAACCTACTTCTTTTAGGTTAGTTTTTATGCCTATTTCCAATCCCATATTTTAACACGATTTTTTATTATCTTACTTGTTTTTATCTGTTACAGTTTCTTAAGGTCATGAGACCGTCGTCCCTGTCAAGGCTTGTATCCCTTTTTTAGATTTTCCCTTTAGTTCATGCAATAAATGTAAACCTATAAGCTCACAGGTTTCTGCCTCATCAAAGCTTCCCACTGTAATGTCAATGTTTGCTTATTTCTTTATCCACACGTTATTGTTGACAACTAATAGTGATTTTCGGGAGGGTTTAATGATTTTTACTTCAGTATCTGTCTATGTTTCTGAGATGAGGTATTATGTACACTATTTACATTATTGTCCTCATCTTTATCGTCATATTTATTACAACGTTTTGGCCGTTGTACGTTCCGGCCTTCTTAACAGGAGTTAACTGATAACTGACATCCATTAAAACATGGCACGTGGAACTATAACAGTCTACCCCAGTGAGCGAAATAAATGGTTCAGGTCGACATTCCAACCACCTGAAGAAGGCCAGAGCTTACAACGGCCGAAACGTTGTGATAAATATGGCGACAAAGATGAAGACAATAGTCTGAATAATGTAAATAGTGTGATTTTTACTTCGTTTGCGTTTAATATTGTTTGTTCTGAGAGCTAAGGAGTTGACCTTTGCTAGCTTAGGTTCTGTTATAGACGGGTATAAATTTGTTAATTGTATAAATTCGCAATTATGTTTGTTTTTAGGTTGAACCAGACTATATTTGTTATTGTTTGTTCCACTTTTATACCAGTGGATTTTTATAACATTCCCATACACACCACACAGCACAAAACCCGTCAGGAAAAGAAACGTCATATTGTTCAACCAAAAACGTAAAAATAAACGTAGAAAAATGTTCATTAAACTCATGCAAAAACACTACCCTCAAGCACTCTCTGCAAGATATTCAATAAATCACAGTAAAAATTCAGCTACAGTTAAATCGGGAACATGACGGAAATAATAAAAAAGCACAACAGGAAAATAGCCAACATCCACGTGTAAAAAACGAACCCACATGTAAATGCAGAGCAATGAATGAATGTCCCTTAAACAATAACTGCTTGCGGAACAATATAATATACCAAGCCAATGTAAAATCAGCAACTAACCATGAAAAAATATACATGGTACTAACTGAAAGACCCTAGAAACAAAGAAATTACGCACACAAAACATACATTAAATAGTATATCCACAAACAACAGAATGTTTTCTGAACACACATGGAAAATTAAAGCCATAACCAAATCAAACCAGTCATATCATGGAAAATAAGGAAAACAGCATCAGCTTACAACAATAAATCAATAAAGAATCTGGATAGAACCTAGATATAATCACCTTCCCAGACCAAACCAAATTACTAAATAAGCTATCAGAACTCTTCTCATAATGCAGACACGAAAACTGGGTGTTCTGTTTGACAAATAAAAGAAAATTATTTAAATACCCCAAGGACTTGTGCTTATAACTAGTATGAGCATTAAGCGTTAAAAAATAATTTCTTGAAATTTCATAAAATTAAACAATTAGGGTGTGGGGTAACAGATGTAAAATAATATTTTTACTAAGATTTTCTAAAGAAGAAACATCTATAAAATAATGACATTCATTTGTGAATAAGGCCTGAAGATTTCATTAAAATACGATTTTTGAAAGAATTTCCAAACCAATGAGTTCTTTTTTCAGCAAAAAGCCACTGCAATTTTCTATAATATAACTTAATAATAAAAATATCCTTTGTTCGTTTCTCTTAATAATACCATAAATATGTTGATGTATAGATTTTTTTCAAATTAAGTTTCAGGCATGTTTCCATCAGGTAGGCTCTTTTTTTAGCGAACACTTTAATGTAAACACACACACACACACACACACACACACACACACACATATATATATATATATATATGTAATAATAATAATCATATAAATATAAGTAATTATACTCGTCCGGCAAAAAAAACCTTTGTAAATGAACAAACTAATACCCAAGGGGGAAGAAAAGGGATAAAAAAAAGAAAGAACTAAGAACATGTAATTCAGGCGAAAACAATTTTCTAGAATCCAAAGAAAAAACAACACCTATACGAGTAAAGTAAAATAACTAAGCAAAGTACCCAATACGCTAAGTAGAGCAAACTATATATGTGTATATATTTGTGTATATATATATATATATATATATATATATATATATATATATATATATATATATATATATATATATATTATATAATAAAAAGGCTTAAACACTAATAATCTATGGTTATAATTTATTACATTGGAATCGTAATTACAATCCAATTCATCAGACCTACAAATTCAAAAAAGAAATCAGAAAAAATAACTCCGTTCGCTTACCCGTTTCCTTCCTCCAGCTATGGGTTAAATAACAAGATAGACCGAGCTCTCTACTTTTGAGGTCACAATCGATCTATATGAAGGAAAACTACTTAAATATATATACAAAGAGAGAAAGATATATATATATATATATATATGTGTGTGTGTGTGTGTGTGTGTGTGTGTGTGTGTGTGTGTGTGTGTGTGTAATATTATAATATTAATAATCTTATAAATATATGTAGCTATACTTGTCCGGCAAAACCTTAGGCGCTTTGGCTTGTAAATGAACAAACCAATATCCAAGGGGAAAAAAGGGATAAAAAAAAGAACTAAAAACATACTTCCGGCGGAAATAATTGTCTAGAAACTAAGTTCAGAGTCCAAAGAAAAAAAACTCCGATATGAGTAAAGTAAAATAACTAAGCAAAATGCTCAATACGCTAAGTAGAGCAAACTAAGTAAGTCAAGCTAAAGAGCCAGACAAACCTACCCTGACGATCTGCGTAGGTGAAACCTAGGTAGGTTTGTCTGGCTCTTTAGGTTTACTATATAAATATGTATAGAGAGGGAGAGAGAGTCAACGACGGAATTATACGTACACCCGTCAATTTGGTATATTTTTATCCATTTCTCAGAATGTGATGTCAGGTTTTTTATATGTTGATGAGCACATAAAGTGGATCCTATTAATATAAAATATTTAAACTGATCCACAAAAGGAGCTCAATGTATTTATTATTACAGAGCAAATAATAACATCCCAAATCACCTCATATGGGGAATAGTCTATTTCGGAAGACGAAAATATACGGGTTGATAAGACAGACGAATTACATTTTTATCATATATATATATATACAGTGTAACCCGGATATAAGAGACCCGGATATAAGAGAAACCCGGATATAAGAGAGATTTTATATGGTCCCAAATTAGAGCCTGTGTTAATGTATATAAAATAGACTAAACCCGGATATAAGAGACTTCATCTCCGGTCCCGACAACTCTCTTATATCCGGGTTACACTATATATATATATATATATATATATATATATATATATATATATATATATGCACACACACACACACACACACACACACACACATATATATATATATATATATATATATATATATATATATATATATGCTCGTGAAAAAATATTTCGGTTGGACTCTCTGGGGAAGAAGTGTGAGTTTGTAAGCAGTGACTATTACTGCTACTAATGCAATACTCTTCGATAAAACGAATCGAGTTCTCTCAGTCACTGGCGTGTTTGTCTGAAAATAAATACGCTTAAATTCACTTTCATCACTGCCAGGCGCTAACGGCTTAGGGGTATATTCTCTGACTGACGCCAATTCAGCCGGGTTTCAATCCTAGCTAGAGACAACCGGACGTTTAGCCACACTGATGAGCTGTGATACAGCGAAATAGTCTGTGTGAGACAATGTATGTATTTGATTTTTTTATGGCTTTAAATAACTATAAATATACATTTAAGATATACTATATTTATGGATAAAAGTTCTCAACACTAGGGATAGTGCGTGATACAACATAAAACTTGTCACTGATATCAATACCGAGTGGCGACAGCCCGTTTAATGTTCAAACGCACTAATACATACATATATACGTTTTCTAGAATTCTTAAAAGTGATTATACGGATAAAATACAGGCTCAACACTAATCTGACGTTAAACTAACTATCCCTCCCCGTTTCCAGTAGCGGGAACAGAATTATCCCTGCTTTTTATTCGCCCCCCTCCTGTCCAAGTCCTTTAAAGCCGAAAGACCATGCGACGACGAAAGACGAAATGAAAGTTAAAGAATCTGAAAAAGCGGGAACTTGTATACTTCCAGTCTGGGATACAGACCTCTCCAACCTCGCATACATTTCCCTGTACTCATTCATCTTTAAGTCTTCTTAGGGACCGACTCTAATACACCCCCGCCTTTCTGTGTGTCCGCAATTATATTAACATGCTTTTAATCATCTTTCTTTCTCTTTCTTTAATTCGTCTCCCGTCGTCTTTCTTAATAGGCAAATTTCATTACTTCTGCTTTGGGATTAAATCATTTTGATTTCAGCTTTCCATTTATTTACTTTTGTTTTGTTTTGTTTTGTTTTGTTTTGTTTTGAGTCTTTTCCGCTCGATAACTTGTTCGTTCTTTTCCCCATTTTTCTTTCGTTCGAACATTATTCCTTCTTTCTCCCTTTCTCTCTCTCTCTCTCTCTCTCTTTCTTTCTGAGATTCATTCGGTCATACTTTCTTTTTATTTGCTTGGTTATTCTTTCTTTCTTTCTTTTTATTATTTCTTGTTTTCATTCTTCTTTTTTTTTACATTCGTTTATTCGCCTTTTTTCATATTTTCTTTTTCACTCGACCATTATACTTTCTTTCATTCATTTGTTCGCATTTCATCATACTTTTTTGCGTGAGCCTTATTCTTTGTTTTCTTTCTTTCTTTTTCTTTCTTCCCTTGCCTTTCTTTATTTTTTATTTTTTCTTCCCTTTTCTTACTTTATTCTTTCTTTTTCTTTCTTTATTCTTTCTTTTTTCTTCCCATTTCTTACTTTATTCTTTCTTATTCTTTCTTCTCTTTTCTTACTTTATTTTTTCTTTTTCTTTCTTCTCTTTTCTTACTTTAGTCTTTCTTTTTCTTTCTTCCCTTTTCTTTCTTTATTCTTTCTTTTTTCTTCCCTTTTCTTACTTTATTCTTTCTTTTTTCTTTCTTCCCTTTTCTTTCTTTATTCTTTCTTTTTCTTTCTTCCCTCTTCTTTCTTTATTCTTTCTTTTTCTTTCTTCCCTTTTCTTTCTTTATTCTTTCTTTTTTTCTTCCCATTTCTTTCTTTATTCTTTCTTTTTCTTTCTTCCCTTTTCTTTCTTTATTCTTTCTTTTTCTTTCTTCCCTTTTCTTTCTTTAATCTATCTTTTTCTTTCATTATTTCGTTTGTTTTTTTCGTTCTATATTACTTTCCTACATGCGTTCGTTCGGGCTTCTTTTGCGTTTATTTTTTATCATCGATCATTGTTTCTTTCCCTATTTCATTCGTTCACGTTTTCATCATTCTTTCTTTTTTTCTTTTTGTCTTTCTTTGTTTCTTTCTTTTATTCTTTCTTTGTTTCTTTCTTTCGTCTGTTTATTCGTTTTATTTTTCTTCCTTCCATTCGTTCGATAGGGCATCTTTTCGTTCTTCGTTTTTTATGATCAATCATTCTTCCTCTATTTCATTCGTCTGAACATTCGTTTTACGTATTTGTTTGCTTGTTTGTTTGTATATATCTTTCTTTCATGTGCTGGTGTGTGTATTAATTTTTTCCGTCTCCTTTTATTTTTTATTTTTTTTATTTGTTCTTTATCTGTTTATTTCGTTAATTCATTCATTTTTTTTTCGATTTTATTTATTTATTTCGTCCATAATTTAATTCTTTTTTTTCTTTGTTTTGTTCGTTCCATTTTTATTCCTTCTTTTTCCATTCTTTTATTTTTCCTTCTATTTTTCGTGTTCGTTTATTTTTCTTTCATTCGATGGCTTTTTCTTTATCTTTTCTTTCGTTTCTTTTATTTGTTCTTTTCTTTCTTTCCTTCTAATATCTTCATTGTTTTTTTTTCTTCCGTTTTTCATTCGTTGCGTCTTCTACTTTATTCTATTTGTCATTCTTTCTTCCTTTCTTTTTTGTGTTTCGTCCATTTTAATTGTTTTTCTTTTTTCCTTTCGCTTTCCTTTGATCTATCCTTCCTAGACGCTAACTTCCCAATTATAAATCAATTCAAGCACGTCTCTCATCAAATTTACTTCCTGACTAATATTTGTCCAATCCTTTCATCATCTTCAAACATATCATTATACAGTGAATGCTATTATCTTTCGTATTTCCGTTTGCATGGCCTTGTGCCAAACAAGAAAATGATTACCTACAGGAATTTAAGTATTTCACCTTGTCTATCATACATTAGTGAAATAGCATCCATGTTTTTAGGCTTCTATTAATTCAATTACCGTCTAAAAATTGTCTCTAATTCTAATAGTATTATTATTAATAATAATAATAATGTTGGATCATCAACATAGGGTTGGCTTGATTGTTTTTTTCCTTTAATGGCATATCAACACCTCTATGGGTTATTTAATGCCGAAATCTAAATATTTTGTACGCATTCTTTTAGACAACAATAGATTTAGTTATACAAGTTTTACTAATTAACCTATAGCTGGAGGGAGAAGACATGGATTAATACCTTTCTCAAGGGCATTTGCGCGTATGCGAATATAATGAATCCGACTGAAAAGGAACTCGGCTCTCCGATCAACAATTCTGAGTCATTAGCAATTACACTACCTTTACATAAAGCTTACAGCACCTGGTGTTCCCAAGAAGTCACCCATGAAGGTAATGACCAGGATCTACGATGCTTAACTTCACTGATCACACGGAAACCTTTATATGGCCGGTAGCCAATGACATATGGGCGCCAGTATATGTAAGGAAAGTTGAGAAATAAAAAAAAAGATAAGGGTAGCCATCTATAATGGTTTTAAACATGACATAATTATTATTTACGGTTATAAGAAAGTAGAACTTGTCCTTGTTGTTTTGGACGCCCTTGGAAATGCGGCAGACAAAATCTTTCCAATAATTGGGTCTGTGATTCGAACTGAGATGCGTCAGAAAATAGGACTTCTTGGGGCACCTAGAATTCTTCCCCCAAATTGTGTCTGTGATTCGAACTGAGATGCTTCAGAAAATAGGGCCACTTGGGGGACCTAGAATTCTTCCCTAATTTTGGTCTGTGATTTGAAATGAGATGCGTCAGAAAATAGGACTTCTTGAGACACCTAGAATGCTTCCCCAAAATTGTGTCTGTGATTCGAAATGAGATGCTTCAGAAAATAGGATTTCTGTGTGCAGCAAGAATTCTGATAAAAGGTTTCTTATATTTTATTCATTTATTTATTTTTGGCGATGTAGACATGGGAAGAATTATAATGACCGATGGTCATTTGTTATTCTCCGCTGCCGATCGGTAAAACATGGGGAAAAGGAGTTATCCTCATTTGTATTACACGTGAGTCATTATCATCCTCATCTTTGTTGTATTTATTGTAACGTCTTAGTTACTGTTTCCCTCGGCCTACAACAGTTGTTTGTCTATCCGGGCAATCTTAAATTTCAAAGAGAACACTTTATTTAATTTACGGGGGTGGGGCGTGCAGGTAGTTCTCATTCCGCTGAACATCTGTAGGTAGATCTTGTCTCGTTCGTATTTATCACTCATCAGTTATTTTTCAGCCTGTGTCCATTAAGTTCAAATACAAACTGCCCGGCCAGGAATTGACCCTACAATTAATATATCAACAGTTCACGAACTACCGAGGCTGTTTAATTGGTACTCAGGAATTACTCGTCATTTTTCAGCCTGTTCTTGGTTACGTAATTCCAACAAGTTTCAGTGGTTCGATCCCAGGCCAAGCATAAAATCCCGAATGGTAATTTTCAAGACTGAAATGATCTCCCTATTCATAAAACTAGCGCATCGCAATCGTACAGCTTTGTCAGCCTTTGCTTGACTAAGTAAAATATTCATTATTTGTTGGTTTTAGTCATTTAGTACTGGTCACTAACATTTAGTACAGAATTGATGTCGCTTATGTGATGCAACATTTTCGTCGGCTATGTCCAGTGACTGATCATTCATTAGTATAAACTGACCATTGCACGTAGGTTTCAGTATAATGCCTTTGGGCGTGTGGGTGTTTAAGGAGAAAGTATGGCGATGCTGTTAGTGCATGACTTAGTAGCGGGTGCAGTGGATTAAGAGTGGACAATGTCCTTGGATCAGGTTCAGCCGATAATAGTTGAAGTGATCTAGAAAAGTAGCATTGAATAAAGGAAAGGAAATGAAATGACGGGTCGACCAGAATAAACCGGATGAGTGAGTAGCGAAAAGATAAGGAAAAACAATGAGGATGTCAAATAATGTCTTGCCTTGTCAACCTCGAGCTGCAGAGTGGACAGCAAAAGACCATTGACGCTCTAATTAACTGATAAACCAATGTTTCTCAACATTGTTTTTTTTTTTAACTTCAGGGCACACATGTAGAATAACTAAAACTCTTGGGCTTCCTTTCAAATTTAATGAAGGAAAACTCGTCGCTGCATTTGTGTTATATACGGTACCAATGAATACTAATAAGTATGTACCAATCCTCATAAATACGTTAGACGCTATTGTAAGTGGGGGAGTAATATGGTGTCTAAGTAGTCCACCACTAGCAGTGGTTTACCTACTTCATGCCGCTGGCGAGTATTGTATTTTGTTGATGTTATAAAGATTACCATTTCATTTCCAACCTCCGATTTGATTATTCTTGATTCAATAACCTATTCTATGTTACAACAGACAGACATAGAGATAGATAGATAGATAGATAGATAGATCATGAACAGGCTGAGATAGATAGATAGATAGATAGATAGATAGATATGAACAGACTGTGATAGATAGATAGATAGATAGATAGATAGATAGATAGATTATGAAGAGACTTAGATAGTGTTATATACCGTACCTATGAACACTAATGGGTATGACCCAATCCTTATAAATACGTTGGACACTATCGTACGTGTGTGTGTGTGGGGGGGTAATATGTTGTAAAAGTAGTCCAATACTAGTAGTGGTTTACCTACTTCACGCCGCTGGCGAGTATTTTGCTGATGTTATAAAGATTCCTATTTCATTTCCAACCTCCGTTTTGGTTATTCTTCATTCAGTAACCTTTCTATGTTACAACAATTTGAAAATAGGAAAATAATTTTAGAAATCCTCATGAAACAAGCATTTATTTTAAAGAGATTACATTGTATATTTAAGTAAATTCGGATTCCCAAATCAACACGGGAACAACATCCAGACTTAAATAATGCCTACTTGACACGGACACACACCCACACACACATAAATATTATCATCCGATTCCCGCATAGATACTAAAATTATTATAAAGTTACACACATAAATTATACAAAGAAACGCTGCTTGGCAAGTCAAATGCATGGGAAGTCTGCTTAACCAATGAAAATTAAACAACATAAAAGTAAACACATGGCACAGTGGATAAAGGCATTAGTTAGATCCAGTGACAGGACCCAAAGAGTGTGAGTTCAATACCCGGTTAAGGCAGTGAAGAAGTTGGAGAGGGGAATTAACAGGAGATAACTGACATCCATTAAACATGGCCAAGTGGAACTATAACAGTGAGCGAAATAAAGGGTTCAGATCGACATTCCAACCAACTGAAGAAGGCCGGAGCGTAAAACGGCCGAAACGTTGTAATAAATATGGCGACAAAGATGGAGCCAATAGTCCGAATAATATAAATAGTATAAAAGTAAACGTATCATTATTTTTCTTTATCTCTGATGAAGCTTTAATAAAAGCGAAATATGTTATATTTATACACGTTTCTTATTTGTTCTTTATCCTGTCATATTTAAATAAGATTATTTGAAAACTGGTATTTCACGTGCTTTGGCCATTTTTTTAAAACGTTCGGACTGATATGCGATAAATATACTCTTATTTCCTCATCAATGCATTTAGTATTTCATGTATTTTTGCATTTACTATTGGTAAGTGCAGAAAATCGTAATTCACAGATTTATGATGTGGACAATTGCAATTGCTAGATCTTGAGGGATATTCTTCTTGAATGGAAATTCAAAATTTATTCCTTAAAGATTGAGGAATTTAGCATCCAGTTTAAAATATCAAATGATAAAGATTTGACTTAAACACGGAGGCCTTAGTGTCACTAGCTTAAAAGAAAACAACAGGGCCTCCTAGACAAGTTAGTAAATGTTATGGGACCTTACCTATAACGACAGAGTGAACTCTTCCTGACACTATAAATACTGCGCCTCTCAAGAGAGAGGACGAGATGGAATCAAGTCGAGCCAATAGTAGTTCACTCCAAACCAGACTGACAGTCATACTAACACCTTCCACATCATCTATTATTATTCTGTGTAATATATCTTTGTTATTTCTACTCATGTGTTCGTGTTGTTCTTCCTTGGTCCTAACCTTGGACCATAACCGTGGTGACGAGGATATTGAAGAAACGAATTCTACGCGGAGAAATCTAAAAGTATACTGAAGAAACGAAGTTCTACGCGGATATTGAAAAATATTAAAGACCCCTGCGAGGCAAAAGCTTTGGGAGGGGGTGTTATGGAACATTAGCTATAACGACAGTGAACTCTTCCTGACACTATAAAGACTGCGCCTCTCAAGAGAGACGTGGGAACGAGTCGAGACGCAGTCTCTGACTGTGCGCGACTCCTGTCGAACTCTCTGCTTTGGCAGAGAGAGAAACCCGGACGAGGCTTTGCCGCAGGGCAAAGTGTCGTCCGGGAAGGTAGACAGTCCCTGAACCCGTTTATACGGGTTCTAATGGGCATATTCTTGGCCGAGCCTACGGGCTCGGAGAACCCACATTAAGCCGGCCTTGTGCCACATGCGACCCACGTCGGAGGGTTGTTAAATATTGGAACGAGTCGAGCCACAGTCTCTGACTGCGTGACTTTTGTCGCGCTCTTTTTTTTGGCAGAGATGAACCCGGACGAGGCTTTGCCGAAGGACAAAGTTTCGTCCGGGGTGGTAGACAAGCCGTGAACCCGTTTATACGGGTTCTTAAGAGAGTATTTTTGGCCGAGCTTACGGGCTCGGAGAAACCCACGTTAAACTCGGCCTTGTGCCACATACTTTCCTCGTGGGGGGGACTGTTAAATATCGGAACGAGTCGAGACGGAATCGAGTCGAGCCAATAGTAGTTTACTCCAAACCAGACTGATAGTCATACTAACACCTTCCACATCTTGTATTATTATTCCGTGTAATATATCTTCGTTATTTCTACTCTTGTGTTCGTGTTGTTCTTCCTTGGTCCTAACCTTGGACCATAACAGTACAGGAAAGAGAGAAGAAAAGATTAATCATAAATTGTAAGCAGGTAAAATGTAGGGTTGTCAGTTAGCACAACAGCACAAGATGCTACCTACGATCTGGAGATATCAAAAGAAAAATAATTACAAAATTTTAAATATCTGGAAAGTGTTTTAACAGAGAATGGTAAATATGGCACCGAAGTCCAAAGGCGCGTTATGATATCAAAGAACTAATCAAAGTATTTAAAAAACAGGAAAATTTCGTTAGAAACAAGGAATTGAGTACAGAAATTCTATGTGACATATGACATTCAATGCCGGGCAATTTCATGACAGACGAAGAGAAGATTGGAGGCAGCAAAACTGTAGTTCTACAGAAGGATACTGGGGATGTCAGGGACAAAACTTGTGAGAAATTAGAAAGATTTAAAGAAAATGGTAAGGAAAACGACATTTGTACTTAGAGACAGCTGAGATTTCAGGGATATCGATTGAGGAAAGATTGCTTGGAGAATTTGACACTCACAGGAAGGGCAGAGGACAAACAAAGAGTAACTTAACTAAGGAGATGGTGTAAATGGATTGCGCAACAGGCACTAGGTGAGTTTAGTAAGAGGACTAACATTGCTTAGAGCTCGGAAGGTTAGAAAGTTGTGGAGAGCAATGACCGCCCGTTTCTGAAGGGAATAGAAGAATAAGATACAAAGTGAGCAAACTAGATTGAATACTAAAAATTAAAGAAAAAGAAATAGTATATATAATTATAGCCCCCCCCCTTCACCTTTAGAATGTTTAAAATTGGCTTTTAAATTATTTTTAAAATGTCGATGTAAAGTTAAGACCAACCGGGGCTTCCGTCCAAATCCTTTGAACGCCTCTAAAATAATTATGATTAAAAGTCATTTTAGGCCGAAATTATTAGGTTATTCAGTAAAAGCAAAGTTTATTTGTACTATTTACATGCGTACTATTGTCCTCATCTTTGTTGTTATTATTACGACGTTTAGGTCATTATACCTTCCTACCTTCATCAGGTGTATGTCGATCCGGGTAAACTACATGGGAAGGGGTAGTCATCAGCACCTGTTGAATGAAGTGAAAATATTGGACAAGCTAGAATACTGGATTGTTTGACGTCTGAAAGAATCACCGCATATGCTAGAATATGTAAACGTCCTCAGTAGGCCCAGCATAGAAATAATAGAATCGTTAATAAAGAAACAAAGTCTAATATATATATATATATATATATATATATATATATATATATATATATATATATATATATATATATATATAATAGCAGAGCAGCATGACTCCATCCAGCTCTTATCTTGAATAACAACTTAAAAGAGACTGTTTGACCAACAGAAGGACTGACCAAAATCCATGTTAAAAAAATAAAAAATAAAAAACAAATTTAAACTACAGACAAAAGTTCATTTTCTCCATCAAGACATTCAATTCTGTAGTTCAATGCTACCAGCAAGCAAATTTTTTTTCTCCTGATGAAGGCCATGTTGGCCGAAACTAGTCAAGAAATCTAAATGAAATAATAATAATAAAAACAAAAGAATATTAATATACAACCCAGTGTGTATGTAAGATTATAATTTTTTTAATATTTTTTACTTTTCAATATATATATATATATATATATATATATATATGTATGTATGTATGTATGTATGTGTGTGTGTGTGTGTGTGTGTGTATATATATATAGAGAGAGATATTAGAAGTGTTTAGTATTTACTAATTCCACATCCTAAAATTAATGATGCATTCTTAAACGTGAATTAATATATTAAGATGGCAAAAGATGGCTGTGCTTTTTCATTCAAATATGAGAATTAGTAGGCGAAAACTTATTTGGGCTGGAAACTTTCGGGAAATACAGAATTTTCCAGTAAAAGATTCGGTTTTCAACTGAGTACTAAGTTTCTCATTTAAAAACTAGAATAAAATGTCGCTGGGAACTTTTGCACACGCCTAAAAATTATGAAATAATTCCCTTTTCAAAGTGCAGCGAAAAGCATTTTTTTTTCTTTGCCGAGAACAACAATTCTGATCAATTAAACTGATACGATCGCGGGAAATGAGAGACGCTATTAAAAAAAGAAAATGAAAAAGACAAATACAAGTTCCTCTTTTTTTCTGTTCTTTCCGCTAAACTTCAGCCATTATGAGATTCCTTCGTCTGCCTTTGACGATTACACATGAGAAGGAACAAAGAATTAAAATCAATCGACTCTGTGATTGGTCAGTCACTAGCGTTTAGTATGGAACTGGTGTCGCTGTTCTGGGCAATTATTCCTTCAGATCACTGATCATTCATTGGTTCCTGATCAGGTCAGAATGACCATCTGAGAACACAAACGAATACTGAAAATGTTCTATGCCCGACCAATCTTCGGTTTGCTCATCTCGTTAGATCTTTCGGAAGTGGGTCGGGCCGAGAAATTTCCAGCACTTCTCGTTCCCAAAGAAGAAAAAATAATTAATTTCAGGCCTATTACTTGGAAGTGGACGGGGAAGATATTAATTAATAATTTGAAAGACTATCCGTCAATACTAACAGAAAAACAAATCAACTTCTATTGTGTGCCGTATCCCTTGAGGACATAGGCGACCATGGCTCTCCACAATTCCAATTCTTTGTAGTTTTCAGCAAATGTTTGCATTTTTATTATTTCTCCAATTCACAGTTTATAGATGCTGGTTACGTAGATTAGACATTGTTTTGTTCTTTACATTTTGTCTTCAATCAGTCCTTTTTAATTGAATTGCTATAACATCTTGGGAAAGATAGCGGAGTAGTTTCCAGTTGCCTTCTGCAGAATTTGAATTCAGAGCAATCTTTCACTTATACTGGCTTCCAACCAAGGGTAAGAATTCATTCTACGTCCTATTCGTCTTTAATTAATGAGAATGGAATTAGAATTTAGGTTATTTTAGTGATAGTGAAAATGAAAGTGAAAATATAAGTAAAAGTGAAATCAACAGGCTAAACGGGAATTTTAACTTTACTCGCCATAACCATTTTTCTCGCTGATAACCGCACGAAAATTCACAGATTAATAATTTTAGAAGTTAATTCGGGGAAGAACAAGACAATGTACTGGCATAAAAGACCATATAATGAAATAGAAAATTTATAAAATTCTGTAAATTTCTTTCGTCTTTCCGTTACACCCTCTAAAATAGCCATACGTTGACTGATCGAAATCAAATTATGGGAAGAAGTGATAACAGGTAAAGGGGTACAAATTACAATTGGTTTTACTAGGGTGCGCAGATTTGTACAATATATTTTCATAATTTTCTTTTGGAAAAATTAAAAGTTTTATTATTTGACATCCAAAATATCCCCACTTAAAAAACAATTTACTGATTAAAATAACAAATATTTAAGAAATCCTAAGAATTTATTCTTCGCTGTGAAAAAGGAAAACAAGAAATGTTCTTAAAAAATATTGTTTAACATGAAGTCTTGTATTAAATTAAATTAAAGAAATTATTAAACCGCAAAGTAGATTTTTTGTCAAAGTATTTTTTCAAATAAATCAGCTTTTTCAAATTTTATCGATTGGTTTGCGAAATTAAATGAAACGTAGTTTGTAAATCTCGACCAAAAGTGTTAGCGATTCTTTCAACAATACTAAATATTGTGAGGACTTCATTACGCTTCCTTGG
This sequence comes from Acanthosepion esculentum, assembly GCA_964036315.1. NCBI lineage: Eukaryota > Metazoa > Mollusca > Cephalopoda > Sepiida > Sepiidae > Acanthosepion > Acanthosepion esculentum. The sequence goes on from OZ038503.1 coordinate 15,799,726, forward strand.
TATGACGATAAACTACATCCGATAGCAAGTTGTCTGATCGGGAGACTGGATGTTTTGAGGAGCCTGGGACCACCTGTTAATTGCTGTTGTTTCCGAGTTCGCCCTGACCTGGAATTTTAGCACCTGTTAGGCTCCCAGCAATGGGTAAATAGTGAACTCTCAAGTCAAAATCAACAGTATATTTTTTTTTATAATAAAATGACTAACAATGCATTGTTCTTAGCAAAATGACAACATTAACAAAAATATAAAATACATTTTTATAGTAAATTTACCAACAATATATTTTATCATCTACAGACTATATATGTAAAAAATAATACCTTTACACTGAGAGTATAAAATTATGTGTAAGTTATTTGTACGAGAGTCATTCAGTAAATAAGGTGAAATTTTCGGTATAAGGTCTTCTAATACAGATAGAAGCTTACTTTTTTTCATTTTTTCAACGTAGTCTCCCAGCACTGTCACACACTTTTCCCATCTGTGCACAAGCTTCCGTATTCACTCAGCGTAAAAATCTTTGGACTCATGTCTCAGCCAGTCGCTCACAGCACTTTTGACTTCATCGTCACATTTAAAATTCGTGCCTCTCGTGAAAGCTTTCAAGGGACCAAACAGGTGAAAGTCTGAAGGGGAAAGGTCTGGTCTGTAAGTGGGGTGAGGGAGCAGTTCCCAGCCCAGCTCGTTGATGGTCTGCACCGTTTGGGCTGCTGTGTGAGGCCTTGCGTTGTCATGATGCAAGATGACTCCTTCTGACTGATGACCCCTGCGTTTGTCCCAACAGATAAACTCAAAGTCCTTGCAATGTCATCCACTGTCACCCTTCTGTCAGACTGAATGAGGTCATTGACTGATTCGATCACCTCAAGAGACCTCACTTCTGTAGGCCTCACAGGCCAGTCTTCATCCTCAACACTGCTTTGTGCTTCTTTAAACAATTTAGCCCACTTGTAGACATTTTGTTGGCTGAAACATGTGGCACCATACACAGTTGACATTCGCCTATGAATTTCAACTGGTTTGCACCCTTCAGCAACCAAAAACTTGATAACTGATCGCTGTTCAATCCTGGAGCATTTTTCTTGGTCGGCCATCTTTGTTAATCGCAAAAACTTAAAAAAAAAATTTTAATCTGCAAAAGAAATTAAATCCATGTGAAAAAGAAGTAAAACAAAAATAATAAGTAAATATTCATAGTAAAAAATTTTAAAGAATTACCAGTAATACATTTTCGTAGTAAGAAACATAAAATATTTCCAGTAATATGTTTTCATAGTATAGAAATATTAAAAATTACGAATAATACATTTTCGTAGTAAAAAACATAAAAAATTCACGCCCATACATTTTCATAGCATAAAAATATTAAAAATTACCAGTAATAAGTTTTCGAAGTAAAAAGCATAAAAAATTACCAGTAATAAATTTTCATTCTTAAAGCAAAAAAAATTGCCAGTAATACATTTTCATAGTAAAAACATAAAAATTACCAGTAATATATTTTATTGTATAAAAAGATAAAAAATTACCAGTAATAAATTTTCGTAGTAAAAACATAAAATATTACCAGTAATGCATTTTCATAGTAAAAACATAAAAATTAACAGTAATACAATTTCATAGTAAAAACGTAAAAATTACCAGTAATACATTTTCATAGTGAAAACATAAAAATTACTAGTAATATATTTTTATTGTATAAAAAGATAAAAAATTACCAGTAATACATTTTCATAGTAAAAACATAAAAATTACCAGTAATATATTTTTATTGTATAAAAAGATAAAAAATTACCAGTAATACATTTTCATAGTAAAAACATAAAAATTACTAGTAATATATTTTTATTGTATAAAAAGATAAAAAATTACCAGTAATACATTTTCATAGTAAAAACATAAAAATTACTAGTAATACATTTTCATAGTAAAAACATAAAAATTACTAGTAATATATTTTTATTGTATAAAAAGATAAAAAATTACCAGTAATACATTTTCATAGTAAAAACATAAAAATTACTAGTAATACATTTTCATAGTAAAAACATAAAAATTACTAGTAATATATTTTCATTGTATAAAAAGATAAAAAATTACCAGTAATACATTTTCATAGTAAAAACATAAAAATTACCAGTAATACATTTTCATAGTAAAAACATAAAAATTACCAGTAATATATTTTTATTGTATAAAAAGATAAAAAGTTACCAGTAATACATTTTCATAGTAAAAACATAAAAATTACCAGTAATATATTTTTATTGTATAAAAAGATAAAAAATTACCAGTAATACATTTTCATAGTAAAAACATAAAAATTACTAGTAATATATTTTTATTGTATAAAAAGATAAAAAACTACCAGTAATACATTTTCATAGTAAAAACATAAAAATTACCAGTAATATATATTTATTGTATAAAAAGATAAAAAATTACCAGTAATACATTTTCATAGTAAAAACATAAAAATTACTAGTAATATATTTTTATTGTATAAAAAGATAAAAAATTACCAGTAATACATTTTCATAGTAAAAACATAAAAATTACTAGTAATATATTTTTATTGTATGAAAAGATAAAAAATTACCAGTAATACATTTTCATAGTAAAAACATAAAAATTACCAGTAATATATTTTTATTGTATAAAAAGATAAAAAATTACCAGTAATACATTTTCATAGTAAAAACATAAAAATTACTAGTAATATATTTTTATTGTATAAAAAGATAAAAAATTACCAGTAATACATTTTCATAGTAAAAACATAAAAATTACCAGTAATATATTTTTATTGTATAAAAAGATAAGAAATTACCAGTAATACATTTTCATAGTAAAAATATAAAAATTACTAGTAATATATTTTTATTGTATAAAAAGATAAAAAATTACCAGTAATACATTTTCATAGTAAAAACATAAAAATTACTAGTAATATATTTTTATTGTATAAAAAGATAAAAAATTACCGGTAATACATTTTCATAGTAAAAACATAAAAATTACTAGTAATATATTTTTATTGTATAAAAAGATAAAAAATTACCAGTAATACATTTTCATAGTAAAAACATAAAAATTACCAGTAATATATTTTTATTGTATAAAAAGATAAAAAATTACCAGTAATTAATTTTCATAGTAAAAACATAAAAATTACTAGTAATATATTTTTATTGTATAAAAAGATAAAAAATTACCAGTAATACATTTTCATAGTAAAAACATAAAAATTACCAGTAATATATTTTTATTGTATAAAAAGATAAAAAATTACCAGTAATATATTTTCATAGTAAAAACATAAAATATTACCAGTAATGCATTTTCATAGTAAAAACATAAAAATTAACAGTAATACAATTTCATAGTAAAAACGTAAAAATTACCAGTAATACATTTTCATAGGGAAAACATAAAAAAATTACCAGTAATACATTTTCATAGTAAAAACATAAAGATTACCAGTAATACATTTTCATAGTAAAAACATAAAAATTACTAGTAATAAATTTTTATTGTATAAAAAGATAAAATATTACCAGTAATACATTTTCATAGTAAAAACATAAAAATTACCAGTAATATATTTTTATTGTATAAAAAGATAAAAAATTACCAGTAATACATTTTCATAGTAAAAACATAAAAATTACCAGTAATATATTTTTATTGTATAAAAAGATAAAAAATTACCAGTAATACATTTTCATAGTAAAAACATAAAAATTACTAGTAATATATTTTTATTGTATAAAAAGATAAAAAATTACCAGTAATACATTTTCATAGTAAAAACATAAAAATTACTAGTAATATATTTTCATTGTATAAAAAGATAAAAAATTACCAGTAATACATTTTCATAGTAAAAACATAAAGATTACCAGTAATACATTTTCATAGTCAAAACATAAAAATTACTAGTAATATATTTTTATTGTATAAAAAGATAAAAAATTACCAGTAATACATTTTCATAGTAAAAACATAAAAATTACCAGTAATATATTTTTATTGTATAAAAAGATAAAAAAATTACCAGTAATACATTTTCATAGTAAAAACATAAAAATTACCAGTAATATATTTTATTGTATAGAAAGATAAAAAATTACCAGTAATACATTTTCATAGTAAAAACATAAAATATTACCAGTATTGAATTTTCATAGTAAAAACATAAAAATTAACAGTAATACAATTTCATAGTAAAAACGTAAATATTACCAGTAATATATTTTCATAGTGAAAACATAAAAAAATTACCAGTAATACATTTTCATAGTAAAAATATAAAAATTACTAGTAATATATTTTCATTGTATAAAAAGATAAAATATTACCAGTAATACATTTTCATAGTAAAAACATAAAAATTACCAGTAATATATTTTTATTGTATAAAAAGATAAAAAATTACCAGTAATACATTTTCATAGTAAAAACATAAAAATTTCCAGTAATATATTTTATTGTATAAAAAGATAAAAAATTACCAGTAATAAATTTTCATAGTAAAAACATAAAATATTACCAGTAATGCATTTTCATAGTAAAAACATAAAAATTAACAGTAATACAATTTCATAGTAAAAACGTAAAAATTACCAGTAATACATTTTCATAGTGAAAACATAAAAAAATTACAGTAATACATTTTCATAGTAAAAACATAAAAATTACTAGTAATATATTTTTATTGTATAAAAAGATAAAAAATTACCAGTAATACATTTTCATAGTAAAAACATAAAAATTACCAGTAATATATTTTTATTGTATAAAAAGATAAAAAATTACCAGTAATACATGTTCATAGTAAAAACATAAAAATTACTAGTAATATATTTTCATTGTATAAAAAGATAAAAAATTACCAGTAATACATTTTCATAGTAAAAACATAAAGATTACCAGTAATACATTTTCATAGTCAAAACATAAAAATTACTAGTAATATATTTTTATTGTATAAAAAGATAAAAAATTACCAGTAATACATTTTCATAGTAAAAACATAAAAATTACCAGTAATATATTTTTATTGTATAAAAAGATAAAAAATTACCAGTAATACATTTTCATAGTAAAAACATAAAAATTACCAGTAATATATTTTTATTGTATAAAAAGATAAAAAAATTACCAGTAATACATTTTCATAGTAAAAACATAAAAATTACCAGTAATATATTTTATTGTATAGAAAGATAAAAAATTACCAGTAATACATTTTCATAGTAAAAACATAAAATATTACCAGTATTGAATTTTCATAGTAAAAACATAAAAATTAACAGTAATACAATTTCATAGTAAAAACGTAAATATTACCAGTAATATATTTTCATAGTGAAAACATAAAAAAATTACCAGTAATACATTTTCATAGTAAAAATATAAAAATTACTAGTAATATATTTTCATTGTATAAAAAGATAAAATATTACCAGTAATACATTTTCATAGTAAAAACATAAAAATTACCAGTAATATATTTTTATTGTATAAAAAGATAAAAAATTACCAGTAATACATTTTCATAGTAAAAACATAAAAATTTCCAGTAATATATTTTATTGTATAAAAAGATAAAAAATTACCAGTAATAAATTTTCATAGTAAAAACATAAAATATTACCAGTAATGCATTTTCATAGTAAAAACATAAAAATTAACAGTAATACAATTTCATAGTAAAAACGTAAAAATTACCAGTAATACATTTTCATAGTGAAAACATAAAAAAATTACAGTAATACATTTTCATAGTAAAAACATAAAAATTACTAGTAATATATTTTTATTTTATAAAAAGATAAAAAATTACCAGTAATACATTTTCATAGTAAAAACATAAAAATTACCAGTAATATATTTTTATTGTATAAAAAGATAAAAAATTACCAGTAATACATGTTCATAGTAAAAACATAAAAATTACCAGTAATATATTTTATTGTATAGAAAGATAAAAAATTACCAGTAATACATTTTCATAGTAAAAACATAAAATATTACCAGTAATGCATTTTCATAGTAAAAATATAAAAATTAACAGTAATACAATTTCATAGTAAAAACGTAAAAATTACCAGTAATACATTTTCATAGTAAAAACATAAAAATTACCAGTAATACATTTTCATAGTAAAAACATAAAAATTACTAGTAATATATTTTCATTGTATAAAAAGATAAAAAATTACCAGTAATACATTTTCATAGTAAAAACATAAAAATTACCAGTAATACATTTTCATAGTAAAAACATAAAAATTACTAGTAATATATTTTTATTGTATAAAAAGATAAAAAATTACCAGTAATACATTTTCATAGTAAAAACATAAAAATTACCAGTAATATATTTTTATTGTATAAAAAGATAAAAAATTACCAGTAATACATGTTCATAGTAAAAACATAAAAATTACCAGTAATATATTTTATTGTATAGAAAGATAAAAAATTACCAGTAATACATTTTCATAGTAAAAACATAAAATATTACCAGTAATGCATTTTCATAGTAAAAATATAAAAATTAACAGTAATACAATTTCATAGTAAAAACGTAAAAATTACCAGTAATACATTTTCATAGTAAAAACATAAAAATTACCAGTAATACATTTTCATAGTAAAAACATAAAAATTACTAGTAATATATTTTCATTGTATAAAAAGATAAAAAATTACCAGTAATACATTTTCATAGTAAAAACATAAAAATTACCAGTAATACATTTTCATAGTAAAAACATAAAAATTACTAGTAATATATTTTTATTGTATAAAAAGATAAAAAATTACCAGTAATACATTTTCATAGTAAAAACATAAAAATTACCAGTAATATATTTTTATTGTATAAAAAGATAAAAAATTACCAGTAATACATTTTCATAGTAAAAACATAAAATATTACCAGTAATGCATTTTCATAGCAAAAAATTAAAATTAACAGTAATACAATTTCATAGTAAAAACGTAAAAATTACCAGTAATACATTTTCATAGTGAAAACATAAAAAATTACCAGTAATACATTTTCATAGTAAAAACATAAAAATTACTAGTAATATATTTTCATTGTATAAAAAGATAAAAAATTACCAGTAATACATTTTCATAGTAAAAACATAAAAATTACCAGTGATATATTTTTATTGTATAAAAAGATAAAAAATTACCAGTAATACATTTTCATAGTAAAAACATAAAAATTACCAGTAATATATTTTTATTGTATAAAAAGATAAAAAATTACCAGTAATACATTTTCATAGTAAAAACATAAAAATTACCAGTAATATATTTTTATTGTACAAAAAGATAAAAAATTACCAGAAATACATTTTCATAGTAAAAACATAAAAATTTTCAGTAATATATTTTTATTGTATAAAAAGATAAAAAATTACCAGTAATACATTTTCATAGTAAAAACATAAAATATTACCAGTAATATATTTTTATTGTATAAAAAGATAAAAAATTACCAGTAATACATTTTCATAGTAAAAACATAAAATATTACCAGTAATATATTTTTATTGTATAAAAAGATAAAAAATTACCAGTAATACATTTTCATAGTAAAAACATAAAAATTATCAGTAATATATTTTTATTGTATAAAAAGATAAAAAATTACTAGTAATACATTTTCATAGTAAAAACATAAAAATTACCAGTAATATATTTTATTGTATAAAAAGATAAAAAATTACCAGTAATACATTTTCATAGTAAAAACATAAAATATTACCAGTAATGCATTTTCATAGTAAAAACATAAAAATTAACAGTAATACAATTTCATAGTAAAAACGTAAAAATTACCAGTAATACATTTTCATAGTGAAAACATAAAAAATTACCAGTAATATATTTTCATAGTAAAAACATAAAAATTACTAGTAATATATTTTCATTGTATAAAAAGATAAAAAATTACCAGTAATACATTTTCAGAGTAAAAACATAAAAATTACCAGTAATACATTTTCATAGTAAAAACATAAAAATTACCAGTAATACATTTTCATAGTAAAAACATAAAAATTACTAGTAATATATTTTTATTGTATAAAAAGATAAAAAATTACCAGTAATACATTTTCATAGTAAAAACATAAAAATTACCAGTTAAATATTTTTATTGTATAAAAAGATAAAAAATTACCAGTAATACATTTTCATAGTAAAAACATAAAAATTTCCAGTAATATATTTTATTGTATAAAAAGATAAAAAATTACCAGTAATAAATTTTCATAGTAAAAACATAAAATATTACCAGTAATGCATTTTCATAGTAAAAACATAAAAATTAACAGTAATACAATTTCATAGTAAAAACGTAAAAATTACCAGTAATACATTTTCATAGTGAAAACATAAAAAAATTACCAGTAATACATTTTCATAGTAAAAACATAAAAATTACTAGTAATATATTTTCATTGTATAAAAAGATAAAAAATTACCAGTAATACATTTTCATAGTAAAAACATAAAAATTACCAGTAATATATTTTTATTGTATAAAAAGATAAAAAATTACCAGTAATACATGTTCATAGTAAAAATATAAAAATTACCAGTAATATATTTTATTGCATAGAAAGATAAAAAATTACCAGTAATACATTTTCATAGTAAAAACATAAAATATTACCAGTAATGCATTTTCATAGTAAAAACATAAAAATTAACAGTAATACAATTTCATAGTAAAAACGTAAAAATTACCAGTAATACATTTTCATAGTAAAAACATAAAAATTACCAGTAATACATTTTCATAGTAAAAACATAAAAATTACTAGTAATATATTTTCATTGTATAAAAAGATAAAAAATTACCAGTAATACGTTTTCATAGTAAAAACATAAAAATTACCAGTGATATATTTTTATTGTATAAAAAGATAAAAAATTACCAGTAATACATTTTCATAGTAAAAACATAAAAATTACCAGTAATATATTTTTATTGTATAAAAAGATAAAAAATTACCTGTAATACATTTTCATAGTAAAAACATAAAAATTACCAGTAATATATTTTATTGTATAAAAAGATAAAAGATTACCAGTAATACATTTTCATAGTAAAAACATAAAATATTACCAGTAATATATTTTTATTGTATAAAAAGATAAAAAATTACCAGTAATACATTTTCATAGTAAAAACATAAAAATTACCAGTAATATATTTTTATTGTATAAAAAGATAAAAAATTACCAGTAATACATTTTCATAGTAAAAACATAAAAATTACCAGTAATATATTTTACTGTATAAAAAGATAAAAAATTACCAGTAATACATTTTCAAAGTAAAAACATAAAATATTACCAGTAATGCATTTTCATAGTAAAAACATAAAAATTAACAGTAATACAATTTCATAGTAAAAACGTCAAAATTACCAGTAATACATTTTCATAGTGAAAACATAAAAAAATTACCAGTAATATATTTTCATAGTAAAAACATAAAAATTACTAGTAATATATTTTCATTGTATAAAAAGATAAAAAATTACCAGTAATACATTTTCAGAGTAAAAACATAAAAATTACCAGTAATACATTTTCATAGTAAAAACATAAAAATTACCAGTAATATATTTTTATTGTATAAAAAGATAAAAAATTACCAGTAATACATTTTCATAGTAAAAACATAAAATATTACCAGTAATATATTTTTATTGTATAAAAAGATAAAAAATTACCAGTAATACATTTTCATAGTAAAAACATAAAATATTACCAGTAATATATTTTTATTGTATAAAAAGATAAAAAATTACCAGTAATACATTTTCGTAGTAAAAACTTAAAAATTACCAGTAATATATTTTTATTGTATAAAAAGATAAAAAATTACCAGTAATACATTTTCATAGTAAAAACATAAAAATTACCAGTAATATATTTTATTGTATAAAAAGATAAAAAATTACCAGTAATACATTTTCATAGTAAAAACATAAAATATTACCAGTAATGCATTTTCATAGTAAAAACATAAAAATTAACAGTAATACATTTTCATAGTGAAAACATAAAAAAATTACCAGTAATATATTTTCATAGTAAAAACATAAAAATTACTAGTAATATATTTTCATTGTATAAAAAGATAAAAAATTACCAGTAATACATTTTCATAGTAAAAACATAAAAATTACCAGTAATACATTTTCATAGAGAAAACATAAAAAAATTACCAGTAATACATTTTCATAGTAAAAACATAAAAATTACTAGTAATATATTTTTATTGTATAAAAAGATAAAAAATTACCAGTAATACATTTTCATAGTAAAAACATAAAAATTACCAGTAATATATTTTTATTGTATAAAAAGATAAAAAATTACCAGTAATACATTTTCATAGTAAAAACATAAAAATTACCAGTAATATATTTTTATTGTATAAAAAGATAAAAAATTACCAGTAATACATTTTCATAGTAAAAACATAAAAATTACCAGTAATATATTTTTATTGTATAAAAAGATAAAAAATTACCAGTAATACATTTTCATAGTAAAAACATAAAATATTACCAGTAATGCATTTTCATAGTAAAAACATAAAAATTAACAGTAATACAATTTCATAGTAAAAACGTAAAAATTACCAGTAATACATTTTCATAGTGAAAACATAAAAAAATTACTAGTAATACATTTTCATAGTAAAAACATAAAGATTACCAGTAATACATTTTCATAGTAAAAACATAAAAATTACTAGTAATAAATTTTTATTGTATAAAAAGATAAAATATTACCAGTAATACATTTTCATAGTAAAAACATAAAAATTACCAGTAATATATTTTTATTGTATAAAAAGATAAAAAATTACCATTAATACATTTTCATAGTAAAAACATAAAAATTACCAGTAATATATTTTTATTGTATAAAAAGATAAACAATTACCAGTAATACATTTTCATAGTAAAAACATAAAAATTACCAGTAATATATTTTTATTGTATAAAAGATAAAAAATTACCAGTAATACATTTTCATAGTAAAAACATAAAAATTACCAGTAATATATATTATTGTATAAAAAGATAAAAAATTACCAGTAATACATTTTCATAGTAAAAACATAAAATATTACCAGTAATATATTTTTATTGTATAAAAAGATAAAAAATTACCAGTAATACATTTTCATAGTAAAAACATAAAATATTACCAGTAATGCATTTTCATAGTAAAAACATAAAAATTAACAGTAATATAATTTCATAGTAAAAACGTAAAAATTACCAGTAATACATTTTCATAGTGAAAACATAAAAAAATTACCTGTAATATATTTTCATAGTAAAAACATAAAAATTACCAGTAATACATTTTCATAGTAAAAATATAAAAATTACTAGTAATATATTTTCATTGTATAAAAAGATAAAAAATTACCAGTAATACATTTTCATAGTAAAAACATAAAGATTACCAGTAATACATTTTCATAGTAAAAACATAAAAATTACTAGTAATATATTTTCATTGTATAAAAAGATAAAAAATTACCAGTAATACATTTTCATAGTAAAAACATAAAAATTACCAGTAATATATTTTTATTGTATAAAAAGATAAAAAATTACCAGTAATACATTTTCATAGTAAAAACATAAAAATTACCAGTAATATATTTTATTGTATAGAAAGATAAAAAATTACCAGTAATACATTTTCATAGTAAAAACATAAAATATTACCAGTAATGCATTTTCATAGTAAAAACATAAAAATTAACAGTAATACAATTTCATAGTAAAAACATAAAAATTACCAGTAATACATTTTCATAGTGAAAACATAAAAAAATTACCAGTAATACATTTTCATAGTAAAAACATAAAAATTACCAGTAATATATTTTTATTGTATAAAAAGATAAAAAATTACCAGTAATACATTTTCATAGTAAAAACATAAAAATTACCAGTAATATATTTTATTGTATAGAAAGATAAAAAATTACCTGTAATACATTTGCATAGTAAAAACATAAAATATTACCAGTAATGCATTTTCATAGTAAAAACATAAAAATTAACAGTAATACAATTTCATAGTAAAAACGTAAAAATTACCAGTAATACATTTTCATAGTGAAAACATAAAAAAATTACCAGTAATACATTTTCATAGTAAAAATATAAAAATTACTAGTAATATATTTTTATTGTATAAAAAGATAAAAAATTACCAGTAATACATTTTCATAGTAAAAACATAAAGATTACCAGTAATACATTTTCATAGTAAAAACATAAAAATTACTAGTAATATATTTTCATTGTATAAAAAGATAAAAAATTAGCAGTAATACATTTTCATAGTAAAAACATAAAAATTACCAGTAATATATTTTTATTGTATAAAAAGATGAAAAATTACCAGTAATACATTTTCATAGTAAAAACATAAAAATTACCAGTAATATATTTTATTGTATAGAAAGATAAAAAATTACCAGTAATACATTTTCATAGTAAAAACATAAAATATTACCAGTAATGCATTTTCATAGTAAAAACATAAAAATTAACAGTAATACAATTTCATAGTAAAAACATAAAAATTACCAGTAATACATTTTCATAGTGAAAACATAAAAAAATTACCAGTAATACATTTTCATAGTAAAAACATAAAAATTACTAGTAATATATTTTTATTGTATAAAAAGATAAAAAATTACCAGTAATACATTTTCATAGTAAAAACATAAAAATTACCAGTAATATATTTTTATTGTATAAAAAGATAAAAAATTACCAGTAATACATTTTCATAGTAAAAACATAAAATATTACCAGTAATGCATTTTCATAGTAAAAACATAAAAATTAACAGTAATACAATTTCATAGTAAAAACGTAAAAATTACCAGTAATACATTTTCATAGCGAAAACATAAAAAAATTACCAGTAATACATTTTCATAGTAAAAACATAAAGATTACCAGTAATACATTTTCATAGTAAAAACATAAAAATTACTAGTAATAAATTTTTATTGTATAAAAAGATAAAATATTACCAGTAATACATTTTCATAGTAACAACATAAAAATTACCAGTAATATATTTTTATTGTATAAAAAGATAAAAAATTACCAGTAATACATTTTCATAGTAAAAACATAAAAATTACCAGTAATATATTTTTATTGTATAAAAAGATAAAAAATTACCAGTAATACATTTTCATAGTAAAAACATAAAAATTACCAGTAATATATATTTATTGTATAAAAGATAAAAAATTACCAGTAATACATTTTCATAGTAAAAACATAAAAATTACCAGTAATATATTTTATTGTATAAAAAGATAAAAAATTACCAGTAATACATTTTCATAGTAAAAACATAAAATATTACCAGTAATATATTTTTATTGTATAAAAAGATAAAAAATTGCCAGTAATACATTTTCATAGTAAAAACATAAAAATTACCAGTAATATATTTTTATTGTATAAAAAGATAAAAAATTACCAGTAATACATTTTCATAGTCAAAACATAAAAATTACCAGTAATATATTTTATTGTATAAAAAGATAAAAAATTACCAGTAATACATTTTCATAGTAAAAACATAAAATATTACCAGTAATATATTTTTATTGTATAAAAAGATAAAAATTTACCAGTAATACATTTTCAGAGTAAAAACATAAAAATTACCAGTAATATATTTTATTGTATAAAAAGATAAAAAATTACCAGTAATACATTTTCATAGTAAAAACATAAAATATTACCAGTAATGCCTTTTCATAGTCAAAACATAAAAATTAACAGTAATACAATTTCCTAGTAAAAACGTAAAAATTACCAGTAATACATTTTCATAGTGAAAACATAAAAATTACCAGTAATATATTTTTATTGTATAAAAAGATAAAAAATTACCAGTAATACATTTTCATAGTGAAAACATAAAAATTACCAGTAATATATTTTATTGTATAAAAAGAGAAAAAATTACCAGTAATACATTTTCATAGTAAAAACATAAAAATTACCAGTAATATATTTTATTGTATAAAAATATAAAAGATTACCAGTAATACATTTTCATAGTAAAAACATAAAATATTACCAGTAATGCATTTTCATAGTAAAAACATAAAAATTAACAGTAATACAATTTCATAGTAAAAACGTAAAAATTACCAGTAATACATTTTCATAGTGAAAACATAAAAAATTACCAGTAATACATTTTCATAGTAAAAACATAAAAATTACTAGTAATATATTTTCATTGTATAAAAAGATAAAAAATTACCAGTAATACATTTTCATAGTAAAAACATAAAAATTACCAGTAATATATTTTTATTGTATAAAAAGATAAAAAATTACCAGTAATACATTTTCATAGTAAAAACATAAAAATTACCAGTAATATATTTTTATTGTATAAAAAGATAAAAAATTACCAGTAATACATTTTCATAGTAGAAACATAAAAATTACCAGTAATATATTTTATTGTATAAAAAGATAAAAAATTACCAGTAATACATTTTCATAGTAAAAACATAAAATATTACCAGTAATATATTTTTATTGTATAAAAAGATAAAAAATTACCAGTAATACATTTTCATAGTAAAAACATAAAAATTACCAGTAATATATTTTATTGTATAAAAAGATAAAAAATTACCAGTAATACATTTTCATAGTAAAAACATAAAATATTACCAGTAATGCATTTTCATAGCAAAAACATAAAAATTAACAGTAATACAATTTCATAGTAAAAACGTAAAAATTACCAGTAATACATTTTCATAGTGAAAACATAAAAAAATTACCAGTAATACATTTTCATAGTAAAAACATAAAAATTACCAGTAATATATTTTCATTGTATAAAAAACATTAAAAAAAAACAGTATTACATTTTGAAAGTAAAAAAAAAAAACATTAAAAAATTACCAGCAATTCATTAGAAAAATTTAAGCAATATACTTTTGAAATAAAAATTTATCAAAGGTCACTAGAAGAGAAACCTTCGCCAATAAATGACCCATGAGGAGTTGATATGCCACTAAACAAAGAAGCCAAACTAAACCAATAACCCGTCCTGACGGCTAGGGCTTCAGAATACGCTAGCGGCATCTCTGCAGAGGGGTAAGATACCCTACCAATTAGTAAGACGATAAACTACGTCCAATAGCAAGACTTCTGATCAGAAGGTTTTGAGGAGTGTGGAACCTCCTCTTAATTTTTGGTATTCCCAGATCCAACCCTGACACGGTGTGGTAGCACCCGTTAGTGTCCCAACTATGAGCAAATATTTAAACCCAAAACTAGGGTCAAAATACTATAAAAGTGTAAAAATAGGTTTTAATACCAACAATAAATTTTTGAAGAAAAAAATATTATCAGCAATAAATTTTTGAAGAAATTATATTACTAGCAATACATTTTTGAAGAAATATTACCATCAATAAAAATCTTGTCGGTATTAAATAACCCATTGAGATATTGATATGCCGTAAGACAAAACAAACGAAAACAAACTAAATCAGTAACCAATTTGAGTGTCTCCTGTGTCTTGTACTTGCTTTGACAATAACATAAAAAGAGCAAATTAGATGGAAAAGAAGTAACTGAATATTGTTTTACTCCACGCTTCCAAACTGTGAGTTTGTCTGCCTAGAAAATCATCATTTGAGATCCTGACATTGTATTTAGGCTGGAACTCAAAACATAAAAAAAAACACGTAACGATTTTAGCCACGAGGAAACATTTATTAAGAATATCTTAACCTGGCCGAAGACAAGAAACGTGGCATATCCTTGATAACCTAACTGAATATGTTAGTAATGGTCAGTGGAACTTAGCAGAATGGGGAGGTAGTGAATTGGCTGACAGCTGAGGACGCGAAATTGACGAGCGGTTTTCAAATTCTGGTCGTGTTCATTTTCGCACATATATACTTTGGAAAAAATAAAACCATCTTCGCTCCCACTTATGAATTAAATAACAGAGCAAACTCGGCTCTTTTTTCACAATAAAGTTCACCTTTTACAAGGCCCGGGTGCCAATCGATGTAGAGGGTTAAGATAACAGGCAATTTGTGAGAATAGGAGTGGAAGATAATAATTAACCCTATCATGAAAATATTAGAAAAATATGAAACAATCAACAAGAATTGAACTCATACACTCGTATTTATTAAGCAACACTAGCTTACTAATCCGAGCGAGTTTCTCGAAATATACTAGTCTTGAACTTAATCTAGAACAAGGTCGAAAATGTGACTATCAAACTCTATATTAGTAGCTGGCTATAATATGACAAAACGTCTACAGCATATTTCTGCGTATAAGACGACCTTTAAATCCCAACAATCACCCTTAAAAATTGAGGGTCATCTTATACTACAATTCTAAAAAAGAAACCTTACATTTTGGGTGATGTTTGTCGGTAGGGTTACCTCGGCTTCGGAGCGACAACCAATAACATACCTAAAAAGATGCACATTATAAAAAAAAAACTGATAATAAAAGTATTAAAATCATTTCTACTTCACATATTGCTGGCATAACTTCATAATAAATTCTCTGTTCGAAGAATAATTCCATAGATGTAGCCGTCTCTTCTACTCCAATAGCGTCATCTCTCGCACTTCTCGCCTGTGGAACTCCCTCCCCTTTTCCTGATAGCAATAATCTCCAACTATTCAAATGTAATGTCAATCGACGTCTCCAGATGACTTGATCTATCCCCTATCCTTCTCTTCATTCTTTCCTCTATCACTCCTCTTTGTTCTCGCTCCTACTATCCGTAACTCCTTGCGTGCTAGGCTTCCCGCCTTGCTTGGGGTGAAAGGCTTAAAAAATATCAATCAATTCAACTTGTATCCATGCCAGCTCAGCTGAGAAAATGTAAACATCGAGTTATGATTGGGAATAAAATAAATGTTCAAAATGAAATGGTCTATTATCGTACTGTTATTAGCTGTATTTTGTGATTGTCGATAAAGTATAAGTAAATGGCCAATAGTACACCAGGCTGTCTGTAACTTTTTAGATATAGGAAAAGAAGAGGAAGAAGAAGAATCAGTGTTCGCAAGGAAAAACATGATAAAGAACCTTTTTTTATTTCCTGAATTTTGAATTTCTGAGGATACGCGGCTCGGATTGAAAAAAAAACGGAGAGTCGAGTTCGAATTCCAGTCGAATCCATTACATTACGTGCTAACACCCTTGGGAAAGGTATGAATCCTCTTCTCTCTCCAGCTATGGGTAACTGGCAGGACAGACCGGGTTCTCTACTCTTTGATGGTAACTGGTCTACTGCAGAAAGAAATGGCAACCTACTGTGAGAAAAGTCTGCCTCGTCAGTCATGTATCTTTCGATACATGAACGCCTTCGCATGTATTACGTTTGGTACATAACTGGCTGAGGATAGGGTAAGTAACAATATTTCCAATAACATCCTCTTTATATAATCAATAATCAGTCGTCTTATACTACAGGTATAGAATAAATTGTTGAAAATTTACTATATTTTTTACCCCATTTTATCTAATGGTCGCCTTATACGGGGAAATATACTGTAATACCTGTAAGTACTTAAAGTAGTTTAGTATTTGTCAGTCAGTCACCAGCACTTGGTACAGAACTGATGTCGCTAAATTAGTGAAGAAATAGCTCTGACCAATGTCCATCTATTGATTATTCTGCTCCTATAAGTGACCATGAGACAAGTGACCATGAGACAAGTGACCAAGTGATTTGGTAGGAGAGGTCTGGAAATTGAACCTGCATGATGGTGCTTGTTTTTGGTAGTTGCATTACTAGTGGTCGTAGTTGGTAGGGTAATGAAGTCGCAGTGGACACTGGCCTTCGGGGATGGACAAGACGGAGGAAGAAAGATTGGGGGCGAGAAGGAGATGAGAGAGGGTGAAGAATGAGAGGTTTCGACGGAAGTATCAAAGATTTGACAAAGTGGAAGGAATGTTGAAGGTGAATAATGAAGTACAGCACGAACAGAAGAGGCATGGTTTCATTTCCCGAAAAAGAACTTTATTTCCAGTTCGGGGAAAACTGAAGGCTGATTTTAGCAATAATTATAGCTTAAGATTTATTTTTCCCCTCGTTCTTTAGTTTTAGTCAAACCACATAATAATTATCAATGTGTATTTATTTGTATATTTCCCGTTCCATTTGAGGGCCTAATAAGACAGACTAAAATAATAGCGTGAACAAGGCTTAATATCTTGTAAATAAAGGGTGTTTCATTAAGAGGGATCAAAGTCAACAGTAAATAAATCGCTGTTATTGCTGAAAATTTATTTATTTCTCTATTGGATCTTGTTATTTAAGTCATGGCAATTATCTATGAAAAGAAATATTGCCCAAATATCCGCCAAGGCTACGGAGGCACACCTCCACTCGATGGTCAAAATTTTTGACGAAATCACTGCATATTTGCTCCTCGATCTTACTAATATGCCTTACGTTTACTTATGTTTACGTGTATCAGAGTTGGTTGGTTGATTTGGTTTAGCGGCATATCAACATCTCTATGGGTTATTTAATACCGAAATCTGAATATTTTGAACGCAATTGTATACCTTCAACTAAATATATATTTTACCTAATTTCATACAGTCCTTGGGTAAAACGATAAACTACATCCGGCAGCAAGGCCTCTGAGCAGGTTTTGAGGAGCCTGGATCCACTTCTTAATAAATAAATTAAAACATTATGAAAGTGTAAAAATAGGTTTTAATACCAGAAATACTTTGTAAAAAATTATTAGCAGCAATAAATTTTTGAAGAAGAAATTATTACCAGTAATACTTTATTACCAGCAATACATTTTTGAAAAAAATACCAGCAATATATTTTTGAAGGAAAAAATATTACCAGCAATAAATCTTGTCAGCATTAAATAACCCATTAGAGCTCATATGCCGTAAACCAAACCAAACCAAATTTTATACTTTCAGGGTAAATGCATGTTTTGTTTTTTAAATATACAGGGTGCCCATAAAGTTCCTGTGCACTTTGCAAAATTTATAACTTTATCTGTATATGCGATAGAAATAATTTGTAAAAAGGATTAGAAAGAAGTAAATCTATATTTCTTAAGGTTTTATTGAAATTTTATTTAAGTTTCCACATATCCTCCATCATTAGCAATACAAAGGTTAATACGATTTTGCAGTTCACAGAAAACATTTGCCAACTGATTTACAGTAATGCCTGAAATCACATTAGTTATTTTAGCTATACTTAAAACTAGGTACATTAAACTTTATAACATTTTTTACAGATTATTTCTATCGCAAATACAAATAAAGTTATACATTTTTTTAAGTGCACACGAACTTTATGGACACCCTGTATATATCCAACTGATTTACAGTAATGCCTGAAATCACATAAGTTATTTTAGCTATACTTAAAACTAGGTACATTAAACTTTATAACACTTTTTACAGATTATTCCTATCCCAAATGCTAATAAAGTTATACATTTTTGAAAATGCATACGAACTTTATGGACACATTGTATAGTTTATAGATGATAAAAGGTATTGTTGGTAATTTTGAAAAAATGTAATGCTGGGTAGCTAGTAACATCTGAAGAACGAATTTACACCTGATGGATATGAAGTTACTTTTCACGTCAATCAGCTGATGCCATCATGTCGTTCTGGTGTAACACTGAATTCAAAGTCTAATTTATAATCTGGACTGAATACTGTGTATGTTGGGCTAATCGCAGATCAAATTCGTTTAGAGCGAAGCTTCTTTATTGACAGTTTCGATCCAAACCATCAGGCATTTCTGCTACAAATGAATATATTTTTTTAAATTATTTCACCTCAAACAAAACAACGAATGCTACTAAGACACAAAAGTTTATCTGGGATGAAAGAAAGAGTGAGGATAATAAAAAATGTTACAAGGCGACAGAATACAACGAATGACTTTGTACAGTGTAACCCGGATATAAGAGTGTTGTCGGGACCGGAGAACCTGTCTCTTATATCCGGGTGTCTCTTATATCCGGGTGTCTCTTATATCCGGGTTTCTCTTATATCCGGGTTTGGTCTATTATATATACATTAACACAGGCTCTAATTTGGGACCAGAGAAACTCCCTCTTATATCCGGGTTTCTCTTATATCCGGGTCTCTTATATCCGGGTTACACTGTATTTAAAGTTCTGAAGATTGTGGTTAACAGGAAAACAAGAATCTGGTTTAGAGTTCCAAAAGCGAGAAGCTAGGGGAGAGGAACTGTTGACATAGAACCTACGGTTGCAACTAGCAATTACAACAGTGAAATGAGGTGACCTATCTACCAATCGTACTAGATTTGTAGATAGGTCACCTCATTTCACTGTTGTAATTGCTAGTTGCAACCGTAGGTTCTATGTCAACAGTTCCTCTCCCCTCTGCAGTTAAATTCGTGAAGTCGAGTTGCCAGAAAGAGGAAAGCTCATCAGAACCGTTGCACTGCGTATATTCATAAAATAGACAAAGGAAAGCTACATTACGGCGGTGGAAAATGCTGAAACCGAGATGCCAGGTTAGGACCAATAACGTTGCATATTTTTCCTTGTAGATTTAATTTTTGCTATTTAAAATTTCAGTTGGATCTTTATATTTCAGCAGAGTTATTTAATTTAGAAGTGTTATGGGAACCCACCCATAATAGTAGTGGACTAGTCCGTACCCCATAAATACTGCGCCTCAAGAGGAAGCAGGAGAGACAGTGACAGAGTGAGTGAGTCAGACATTCGGCTAGACGATTACTGTAAAACATTGGAATAGTGAAACAGTGTAACCCGTATATAAGTAACCCGTATATAAGATAAACCCGGATATAAGAGAAATCGTTTCTGGTCCCTAATTAGAGCCTGTGTTAATGTACAGTGTAACCCGGATATAAGAGAGTTGTCGGGACCGGAGAAGAAGTCTCTTATATCCAGGTTCCTCTTATATCCGGGTTTGGTCTATTTTGTTTTATTAACACAGGCTCTAATCTTGGACCAGATCAAAAATCTCTCTTATATCCGGGTTTCTCTTATATTCGGGTTTCTCTTATATTCGGGTCTCTTATATCCGTGTTACACTGTATATTCTATTCATAATATATCTGTGTTATTTCATACCTGTGTTCGTGTTATTCTTCATTGGTTCTACCTTGGACCATCACCGTGTTACAAGGACCTGGACCATAACAAGAAAAAAGAATGAAATGTGAAAATTATGAAGAAGCGAATATTTTCGGCGGTTCGAATTACCTACTTCAGCAAATGACATATTCTCAGCTTCGTCTTAGTCCTTCACGAATGCCCGACGTTGTCTGCTTTGTCCAGTGAGTGAACAGACCACAAAATGGGACGTCACTAATCGTTTTCAGTCCGACTTCAGGCAAAATAAACGAGTAAATAATAAATCAATGTTTTTAAATTGTTAAGTAAAGACAATATGACTGAAGGAGAAAATAATTAATGTGTCAGCCAATGAAATCATATCTTGTAGAATCTGGTTTTCAATCGCAGAGAAAAAGACTCCAATAACTTTGGTTCCATATGAAAGTGAAATCAAATCATTAAATTCTAAATAATCTTTTCGCTACGAGTCTTCAATTATTGGGTTATCTCTTCTGGCCAACTGACCGGCCCAGGCGTTAAGTACTTTGCGATCACTCTTGGTTGGTCAGAGAGACATTTAGTACGGAACTGATGTCGCTGTTAAGTCAAACAGACATCTCTAAACACTGACCAGTGGTCAGTAAGTAGAGTCATATTGACCATCACTGGAAAATGAAGAAAATACTTTCTAGAGAGTGTTTTTTGTGGTGACTGTATGATAGAATTCGTTTATATCTTGGTATTCTTTGGGAAGCTGGACTTTTGAAATGGTCTGGCCTGGCGTCATGTGTAACAGCGATTGAGAACGTGGCCGTAGAAAAAGAATGCGATTTAATATTTATAAATTTATGTGAATTTTTATTCTTATTTTAATTTTATTTTTATTTATTATAATGCTGATAAAATTACATATAAATTATTAT
>OZ038503.1:15822092-15824592 GCA_964036315.1 Acanthosepion esculentum
TGTAATGATGTCATGTGATTATATGCAATATATACGAACCCATGACTAAGAAACGATATTGATAAATAACACCCTGACGATGACTAGAATCAGAATCTATTCAATTTATAATCAGAATAACAGAATGTCGGAATATCGGCATATCAGAATATCGGAGAGAGTAATACAAATGAATTATATACGTTACGTTGCATAAAGACGCAGGCTATTTATTTGAATCATTTCACTTCAAACAAGGCGATAAAGCCACTAATAACTAAGTGGGGTCGCAAGGCATGAAAGTGACAGAGAATGAGACAACTGAAAATTGAGAGTATTGAGGAAAGGACAATAAAGGAACAAGGATCAAGAAGACAGAAATTGGCGATTGACTTTGCATTTAAATTTTTGAAGTTATCAAGGAAGCAAGAAGTCGGAACTGAGTTCCACAGGTGGGAAGTGCGAGAAAAGAACCTGTTGGAGTAAAAGCGGCGCTTGCATCTAGCTAGTTCGATAGTAAAACGGTGGGACCCAATTGCCAATCTAGTAGCACGCTCAAATTTATGTAGTCTTGGCAATAAAGCTCATCCGAGCAGTTGACATAAAAACTATTTGGAGAACAGACAGAGGGAAACCAAGTCACGTTGGGGAGGAAGTGACTGGAGATGGGATGCCTGCTCAAGACCAATTGTAGTGCAGACCATTCTCTGGATTTTGCCAAAAATACCAAGATGCAGTTTGATAGGTAGCGTCTACACAAATATAAAAAGTAACGTTTAAATTGCTAAAAATCTGTCGGAGTCATAAAACGTCAAAATACATTACTTCATTATAAAATTACTTTGTTTACGTTTACATAAGAAATTGAGCAGATGTGATCATTTCTAGTGATCTGTAACAATAAGGATTTCGCTTAAAGGCATTCTTCAAACCTTTCTTGATCGGCAAAGCTTCTTCGTGGCCGAGTCGGTGAAGACCTGTCGAATATAACGACGGTTTATATATATATATATATATATATATATATATATATATATATATATATATATATATATATATATATATATATACAAACATGTTGTTTAAATGATTTAAACATACTATTTCAATTTATGTTTGTTTTAATCCATTTGGGTTCACGAATCAATTTCTGGGTCGCCGTAGAAAATTGATTAAGAAAAATATCAAAATTTTCTTTTAAATAATTTTTATTCTCCCAACGAAAATATGCTGATAGATAGATAGATAGACAGGGGACCAGTTTTCTTTGAAAATTCATTGTAAACTACCGATGCCAAAGTAAAATATGCTCATTCAACGTGGTTTCTTAAAATGTATAAAAATAATTATAATTTAAAAAAATTTGATGAAATAAACTCATATAGGGATATTTTTTGTCTTCTATGGGGGGACGAATTTCCAATTATTTCACATGGCAAACATACAAAATTTAATAAAAAATTCTTCTTTTTTTTTGTATATTTGTAATGATTTTACTAAAAAAAATATTTGAAAAGGTAATTATTATATCTGGTCGCAGTGTACAAGTTCACTCAGTTTCCTTGTATTTTATACAATTTAAATGATAACAACAAGAAAGATGAGGATATTCTTCCGAATAACATTTTACCTCCTACAACCTTTGCATTTCTTCAATCTGGTTTCTTTGTGGTTAACATTAGATGATTGCAGACGAATTAGCCCCTTCGGAAACTCTTACGTAAACTTAGTTTCACCTGATTATCTCCCTTTTCTCGATCATCTCTGATTTGTATAGACAAGCGCAGTTAATATTATCGAGGTTGATTCATTTTACTTGCAGTTGCTTAGACAATCCCAGTGGACCCATGAATCCAATGACCTTCTCGAGCGCGTTTACAGAAAGCATTATCGGGTATAGCCCTAGGGAGGGAAAGACCGCTTTTCGTTTTCACAAAATTAAGACAGAAATTATTCTTTAAAACTGAAACAGAACAAGATCATGGGCTTGTTCATTTCTTCTCGAATTTCTTCCACGTTGTCAAGCACTTTCTTTCATTTCTGTCAATTATCTTCATAATTCAAACTCTTCATGGTTTGTTAACCTTCATAAAGATAATTCCCAGCGGGTAAATTGCCAGCGACATTTAATATCAGATCGCTAGAATCATTAACTGTGTTTCGCTTGTCATTTAACAAGCAGAGATAAATTCTGGAGCATGGCCACAAACATGGGACATGAATACATTTGCACGACTTAAGACAGTCAATAAAATATGATTTTTTATAACTTTTTCTTTCACACACACACACATATATATGTTATTGTCATCCACAGACAGTTTCGCTGTATCACAGGTCATCAGTGTGGCTAGACGTCCGGTTGCCTCTAGCTAGGATCGAAACCCGAATGAATTGGCGTCAGTCGGAAATTCTGCCACTAAGCCGTCGGCGCACGGCAGGGATGAAGGTGAATTTTAGCGTATTTGTTTTTAGATAAACCCACAGTGACTGACAGTGACTCAATTCTGCCGAAGAGTCG
>OZ038503.1:15827092-15884592 GCA_964036315.1 Acanthosepion esculentum
CATTATGCCATAAATAATTCAACTGTCACTTTTTGATGTCATGTATCAGTGTCCGTTTTGTTTCCAGTTTCTCAAAAACTTCGTCGTTGCTTACATGTCGTGGCCCGTGGTATTCTGTAAAACCACATTTCTGTTGCCCCAAGTTTCTTCTTCCTCGACAAAGAGATTGCCCAGCATTCACTGCCATATTAGAGCACATATATAACGGATCAGTCCTCTTTTCTTTGTTTCTAACGAGATTTTCCTAATTTCTTAATGATTTGCTTAGATTGGGGGTGGGGGGGGCAGCTTTCGCTATCCCCCTGCGATTTTGGAATTCAATGTGGAACTTTCTACATCGTGTCATAACACTTCCCAGATATTTAAAATGTACTTGTTGCTTAATCTAAACAATTGATATTATTGATTTTAAAACCGTTCGTTTCTTTCTCTCTGGCTGAGAGAGTTACATCATGGTTCTCCAGAATATATTGCCATAAAATTCTAGCAAATATAATAATACTTCTGATTATTATAATTAAAATCTTTCAAAAATAGATTTTGTATAATTCGCACAATCAAGTAATGATAATTTATCTTTCTATATTGTGATTCTATTCAAACAGGAATTTAGCGCTTTTTAAATAGTATATATCATAATTTATCAATCTTTCTTTGTCATCTCGCTTGGTGTGTATATATATATATATATATATATATATATATATATATATATATATATATATATATATATATATATATATATATATGCACTTCACAACGACATCTATCTATCTATCTATCTATCTATCTATCTCTGTAGATTATCTGTCTGTCTGTCTATCTCTCTCTCTCGGGGCAATCATATCTATCTATCTATTTATCTATCTATCTATCTCTGTTGATTATCGGTCTGTCTGTTTATCTATCTATCTATCTATCTATCTATCTATCTATCTACCTCAGTGCAATCATATCTATCTATTTATCTCTGTTGGCTATCTGTCTGTCTGTCTGTCTACCTCTCTGTCTCAGTGCAATCATTATCTATCTATCTATCTATCTATCTATCTATCTATCTATCTATCTATCTATCTATCTCAGTGCAATCATATCTATCTATCTATCTATCTATCTATCTATCTATCTATCTATCTCAGTGCAATCATATCTATCTATCTATCTATCTATCTATCTATCTATCTATCTATCTATCTCAGTACAATCATATCTATCTATCTATCTATCTATCTATCTCAGTCTCTTTCTTTCTATCTATCTATCTAGCAAATTTCGCGACTTCTGTTTGCTCGTCCGACCGCCAGTGTCTGATACCCACTAAACTAGCCATCCTTTGACCAATTGAAATAAAATTTGGGGGAGAAATGCAAACAGATAAGGGGGTACAGAGTACGGTTGGTTTTACTAGGGTGCCTATCTTAGTACAATATATTTTTATTCGTTTTGTTATTTAATATACAAAATGCCCCCATTGTCGTAAAAAAAAATAATGATTAAAATAACAACAACTAATGCACGGTAGTAGGACTGTAAATATAAAAACAATTGGGAGAGGTTTTCAACACGAGTTAGCGGGTTGCCAAAATCATCTAGTATATTACAAAACCATTTAGGTTTTATACAAGGGTCGCAAAAGCCGGAAACAAATCCAAACCCCCGCCACTCAATCGTTGAAAACAAAGTAGATTGAACTTTGAGAAATAATAGTCATCAAAAGTAATTGTTTAGTAGTTTTTAGTCTCTTAGTATCGGTTAGTAAATGAGGAACTGGTGTCGCTTACACAGACTAAGAATTTTCACTGACCACCAATACCGATTGGTCAGTGTGTAGTGCAAACTGACCATTACGAGTGTTTGTTTGGTTTTGGGTGGAAGGAAGAAAGAATGGAATGTACTTTAGTTCAACTTTAGTAGCTGCAAGGTTGAAGGTTGAATTCGGTGTTGGTAGTAACAGGGAACGATAGTGGACACTGGTCATTCATACAAGGGTCAATAATTGGTGGGGTGGCGAAAGCGAGAATGACCAGTAGAAGAGGAGGGAAGCGGAAACAAATTACTGAAGATGAAATGAATTTGTGGAGTTGAGAAGAAAGAAATTGGAAACATTGACCATTTTTTTTTGCTTCTTGTGGTGTGATACTTTCGAAAATATTCTTCAGTTGTGGTTATTCTTGGTTCTTCTTGTGATATTATTTAGAAAATTAATCGTCAGTTTGGATCATTCTTGGTTCTTTCTGGTGCTGAAAGACAGAGGAAATCTTTTAAGTGCTTCTGTTAGTCGAATGTATTTGTAAGGTTGCAGTTGGTCTTTGGTAAGACAGAGAGAAGTCGTCGATGAAATGGCCATGCAAGAAATAATAGGAAAGGAAATTGAATAAATAAATCGACGAATAGACGTAGTAGGACTGGATAATTAGATTGATAAAGGGTAAATTATTTTTATATCAGATATTTTCATACTGTTGTCCACATGTGTGTATGTATATATATATATATATATATATATATATATATATATATATATATATATATATATATGCTTAACGTTCTTTTTATAGATACAAAAATATATCTATAAAAAGAACGTTAAACATATCATAAATGTCTTTAAATAAATTGTCGGACTCTGTCCAATTCAAATATATATATATATATATATATATATATATATATATATATATATATATATATATATATATATATAAGCGTTTCACCCCAAGCAATGCGGGAAGCCACTAGCACGCAAGTGCTTACAGAGAGTTGAAGCGAGAGCAAATAGGAGTGATAGAGGAAAGGACGAAGAGAAGGTTAGGGGATAGATCAGGCCATCTGGAGACGTCGATGGACATTACATTTGAATAGTTGGCAATTATAGATACGAAGGAAAACAGGAAGAGGGGAGGGAGTTCCACAGGCGAGAGGTGCGAGACATGAAGCTATTGGAGTAGAAGAGATGGTTACATTTAACAGTTTCAACAGTGAAAAGTTGTGAGCGAGATGCTAGCCGAGTAGAACGCTTAAATTCATGAAGTTTCGGAACCAACGAAAGCAGCTCCTCGGAGCAGTTAGCATGAAAGTATTTGTAAAAAAGACAGAGGGAGGTGACATACTTACCTGGCACATGTCAGAAGGTATCCCCCAGACGAGCATCTGCCGAAGGGCAGAGTCTTGTCTCGGGAAACTGACTCCGTTTTTTTTACGTGGTCGATAGGGAATTTTTGCCCGAGACTACGGGCTCGGATACCGCACTTTAAAACTCGGCCTTGTGCCACATCTTGCTGCGTGGGGCAGGGGGTAAATAATTATACAAGTGTGCACATATATCAGCTTGAATTTATATTTGTGAGAATGTACAGGATGTTCCCCGCAAAATTTGACATCATTATAAATGCAATAAACTACGAAGTCTAGCTCAATGAAGTTGAAGACTTTAGTTATTGAACATCACAAGTTTATTATGGGACCGATTTCGTAACTGTTGAATATGTACACCACCTATGACACAGCACAGGTCAAGTCGGTAGTTAAGCTCTTGCCAGACACGCTGTAGCTTGTCTTCAGTAACATTATCCAGTGCGGAAGTGATTCTCTACTTGAGTTCATCAATGTTAGCAGGAAGAGTGGGGATATAGACAAGTCCCTTCTCATATCCTCATAAAGAGAAATCAGATGGGGACACGTCCGGTAAACGAGGCGGTCATTTCATCAAATAACTCATCATCTCCACACGCACGATCCATCAGATGGCAGATTCTGAATGATATAACCATATTCTGTCCTCTTCCATTTAAATATAGAATCTTGATCTGTTTCTATATATTCTGAAAAAATCTGAGGTCATTTCAGGAAGAAATGTCAAAATATTGACCTTCGAAATGGTGGGTCCATAGAGCTGTGATTTAGTTGGATGTTGTCTCCAAGACATGTTAAGTATATTTCTCAGCATCCAAGTGTAGGTTCCATCAAGCTTAGACTCTAGGCTCTAAGATTGTAGAAATATCAGAGATGGGTCCATAACGGTGTGAATTAGTTGGATGTTGTTTCCAAGAGATATTAAGCATAGTTCTAGCATCCGACTGTAGATTCTAATCAAGCTTAGACTGTACGGTTTAAGATTGTAGAAATATCCGAGAAGGTTTCATAAAAAAGAGATTTAGTTGGATGTTGTCTCCAAGAGATATTAAGCATAATTCTCAGCACCCGAGTGTAGCTTCTAATCAAGCTTAGACTGTAGGGTCTATGTTTGTAGAAATATCAAAGATGGGTTTATAGAGCTGTGATTTAGTTGGATGCTCTCTGCAAGAAACGTTACAGATAGTTTTCAGGATGAACTGTGGCATCTGTAAGAATGTCTACAGTGAAAGCTAGGTTATCTGCATTATCATTAGACAGAGGTTAGACAAAATAATTGAAACACTTGTTAAATTCAAAGAAAATTTATTTAATATGGAGTTTCTCCTTCTTTAGCCTCACATACAGCTTTAATACGTCTAGGAATGGAATCATACAGCTTCCTGACTTCATCCAGAGGAATCTTCAGCCATTCTTCCATTAACACCTGCTCCAGCTCTTTGAGACACGATGATGGAGGATAGCGGCTCCTATCTTGTCGCTCCAAAATGCACCACAAATGTTCAATAATATTGATATCTGGAGATTGGGGAGGCCACTTTCACTTACATGCTCTTCGTGCCAATTCTTAACCACTCAAGCGGTATGTATTGGAGTATTATCTTCTTGGAAGATGCAGTCACCATCAGGGAATAAAGTCTAGGCCATTGGATGAATATGATTTCCCAACATTTTCAGGTAATCTTTGCTGTTGATTCTACCATGCAGGGCAACTATTGGACCAAGAAATTTCCATGATATGACGGCCCAAACTATAACTGATCCACCTCCATGCTTCACTGTTGGAAGAAGGCAGTCAGGGTTGTAAGCTTCTTTGGGTTGCCTCCACACATAAACTCTCCCTGAAGTTGGGAAAATTTTGAAAAACTGGACTCGTCTGAGAATATGACTTGCTTCCATATGTCTGCAGACCAGACATTGTGATCTCTGCACCAATGCAACCTCTTCTGAATGTTACGATTGGAGAGAAGAGGTTTCCTTACGGTGACTCTTCCATGATATGCAGCCTTATGGAGCTCACGACGAACAGTTTTAGTAGAAACTGGACAATTTAGATGATTATTCAACTCAGCAGTCACTTTGGCCGCAGTAGTCCGATGATTTTTCGCCACATTGCGTTTCAATGCACGTCGGTTCCTGTCAGTAAGTTTGCAAGTCCAGCCCGAATTGCTATGCTTGCTAGAGGTTTTACCCTGTTTCTTGAATTGCGTCATAGTTCTTGATATGGTAGCTCTTGAAAAACCAAACAGTTTAGCAACCTTAGTGTCGAGGCTCCTGCCATGCGAGCTCCAACAATTTTCCCATTTTCGAACTCGGAGAGGTCACGCATTTAGCTTAAATTTTACTAAATTCTAAAAATAAATAATCCAAAGACAGTAAATTAGATAAATAAACGTATTTACAATAGATATAACCTGCAATTACGAAGTTTTAGTTTAAGTTCTTAATATAATAGGTCTTTGAAATATAGGAGTGGAATTTGCACCTGTTCCAATTATTTTGTCCAACCCCTGTATATATATATATTTTTCAAGATATCAACTTTTCAATTCATCACCAAAACTCTCAAGTTGGAAGAAAATGTATGAAGCTATCAAGGAATATTTGCATGGGTGACGAATTGATTACTTCAAGACATCCACCGTTCAAGCGACTGGGTAAAAAGTCGGTTTCTTGTATCGCTCACAAATGTACCTGCCACACCCTGCTATGATCTGTCGATACAATAGTCAGTTTCGACCTGTTGCAGCTAGTTCTATTGAGGAATTTAGTTAATTTATGTTGTCATAATACCAAGATGGCGTTAGCTTTGCTATTTCATTAGAATATGAACAAATCTCACAGTCCCCAATTTATTCACCCATGAACTTTATTACGAGAACATGTTGAAAAGTGTTTTCGTCTCTCACCCCGGAATCTGGCTCCATGACCAAACAACTGATTCCATTTGCTGTGTAATATGTTAGGTTATCTAATGCATATTTTTCTTACCTTTTCAATTCATTTTTAGTAAATTTAAAATACTTTAATATGCCGTCATTTCTTGAAAATAATACGCATTCTTTTACTGTAAATTGCAGGTGATAGTAGGGGTGCGTATTAAAAATAGATTTAAGCAAAAATATTTTTTTTCGCTATTGATTTTTAATAATAAATATGTACTTGTTGACGGTATGATAGTAAAATGTCTCTAAATTAGTACAAACTCTAAATTAGTACAAACTCTAAATTAGTACAATATTTACTAGTCTCTAAATTAGTTATCTCTACTAATTTTCGATTTAAAATTAATTTTTATAAATGAAAAATCTTTCTTGAAGCTTTCATTTTACCTTTAATTAAAATCTAAAAGATTAAATTTACTAATTTCCAGCAAGCAAAATACTTTGGTGTATTTCAAATAGAAATTAAATTGATTGGCATAGATTTTCTTTATTTTTTCTAAAATAGTTGATCGGCACCGTCTTTTAGTCGTCTTAGTAGCCTTTCATCGCAGTGTAATTATTTGTATTAAAAATCTTCCAAAAATATAATATACTTCTCTGAAACTTTATTTGAGGAATATTAGCTGATTTACATTATAATTAATCCGATTTAAATAAAAAAAGATTACTAATTTAGAATAACAGAGAAATTAATTTTTAAATCAAACAGTAGCGGTGATTACGTACTTGTCGTCGCTTATCAATCATGTAACAAGTGCTGATAAAGGTGGTAAGAGTTTTATTGTTGTTCTACGAAGACTTTATCTGTTAAAATATATTTTAAGAAAATGACGAGTGAGCCCATTTTTATATATTTTTTAAGTATTCAGTAATCTTAAAATATTGGAAATTATTCTCCGTAATCAAATTTTAGGAATGTTGACTTAAAATTTATTATAGTCATCACTATTATTTCCTGATAATGCCGTGTATGATCGTCCACACTTTCAAAAATGGGCTCGTTACATAATATTTTATATACATGAAAAATCTTGGTGCAAAATGATTTTTATTAAGCTTTTTAATTGTTGATATCCCGTTCCCACCCCTTCACCGTTGAAACTGTTAGATGTAGACGTCTCTTCTACTCCAATAGCTTCATGTCTCGCACATCTCGCATGTGGAACTCCCTTCCTTATTCCTGTTTCCCTGACAAATATAATCTCCAACTATTTAACTGTAACGTCAATCGAAATCTCCAGTTGCCTTGATCTATCCACTTCCCTTCTCCACATCCTTTCACCTTTCATTCCTATCTGCTCTCGCTCCAAATCTTCGGTAACCCCCTTGCCTTGACCGATCCACTATCTTTCTCCACATCCTCTCCTTTACCACTCCTATCTGCTCTTCCTCCAAACCTTCTGTAACCCCTTGCGTGCTAGTGGCTTCCAGCCTTGCTTGGGGTGATAAGCTTAAAAAAAAAAAAGTAAACATAGTTTTCATTTAATAATAATATCACCTAACCGGATGAAATTAGTGAATTTCCAAGTGTAGTGACATGTCGTACAAGGCCGAAAGTAATGGGGACCCAGTGAGGATCGAACTCACTACTCAATCGTAATAGTTCTAGCGAGACATGCTTGCTAACCATTACATCACCTCGAGGTGCCCAAAACCGGATGTAAGTCAGAATGTTAAAAGATTTATATATTCTAAATAATTTTATTTAAAATTGAAAAATGAAATAATAACAATTCCTGTAAATGTCAATTATTCCCCTGATTTTTTTTTCTTAAGACAAGTGTCCTTAATAAATCTTATTTATAAAGGCAATTAAAAACTTTTCTAATGAAATAACGTCATAGTTTTATTGCATTTTTTAATTTACGACTTGGAGCAGATTTTCAGGAAATGAGTACTTGTTTGAAAACAAAAATTGTGGATTTATATTCCTCAAGGAGTTCTGCTTTTAACTAATAAAAGAAATTTTCAGATGACAATTTAATTTTCGAAATTACATGAAATTAAGTGGGGAGTAATATATATATATATATATATATATATATATATATATATATATATATATATATATATATATATATATATTAGTTTACGAAAAACTAGGTAATCCGTAAGGGTAGACCCAAGGAGGATAACATCCAGAGAGCTCAATGTAAATCAGAGCTAATAATTTAAATAAAAACAGACCACTTTAAGGTTCCATATAATAAATTATTTCACCACAGCCCTTTTAAAAAACAGCGGATCATCAGATTTTATTTCCAAATGTTATTTGGAAATAAAATCTGATGATTCGCTGTCCTTTATATATATATATTATTTTTATTTATGAATAGGTCCTGAAAGTTTCATTAAAATCTGACCATTATTTGATTTTTGCAAGAATTTCCAAATCAGTGTTTTTCAACTGGAAAAAGCCGCTAAGACACGAATCGTAAATATTACGTCGACCGCTAACGCAAGCAAAAAAAAGAAAAAAAGATTTTTAACTACAATTTCGAACACGCTAGAAAGGATTTAAATAAGCTTTTGAATTTTCAGCGTTTTGTTATTCAGCTGAGTAAAAAAGTACAACTATCCTTTAGGCTGGATTGGAAATGCTGACCAAATACACAAGACTTTTGATGTGCCCTGTTTTCAAACTCTGCAATTCAAAGAGGTAAAGTCTGTTCCAATAAAAACAACTGGAAATGTGAAGAAAAGGATAACAGCCATGCTTGATGCATATGGCGATGGTAAGAAGATTTCCCCTTACGTAATTTTTAAACGGAAAACTCTGTCAAAAAAACATTGACCGTACGTAATCACCGCTACTGTTTGATTTAAAAATTAATTTCTCTGTTATTCTAAATTAGTAAACTTTTTTTATTTAAATCGGATTAATTATAATTTAATTCACCTAATATTCCTCAAATAAAGTTTTAGAGAAGTATATTATATTTTTGGAAGATTTTTTAATACAAATAATTACACTGCGATGAAAGGCTACTAAGACGACTAAAAGACGGTGCCGATCAACTATTTTAGAAAAAATAAAGAAAATCTATGCCAATCAATTTAATTTTTATTTGAAATACACCAAAGTATTTTGCTTGCTGGAAATTAGTAAATTTAATCTTTTAGATTTTAATTAAAGGTAAAATGAAAGCTTCAAGAAAGATTTTTCATTTATAAAAATTAATTTTAAATCGAAAATTAGTAGAGATAACTAATTTAGAGACTAGTAAATATTGTACTAATTTAGACTTTGTACTAATTTAGACTTTGTACTAATTTAGACTTTGTACTAATTTAGAGACTAGTAAAGTTTGTAGTAATTTAGAGTTTGTAGTAATTTAGAGACTACTAATTTTTGTACTAATTTAGAGTTTGTACTAATTTAGAGTTTGTACTAATTTAGAGACTAGTAAAGTTTGTAGTAATTTAGAGTTTGTAGTAATTTAGAGACTACTAATTTTTGTACTAATTTAGAGTTTGTACTAATTTAGAGTTTGTACTAATTTAGAGTTTGTACTAAATGACTAGTAAAGTTTGTAGTAATTTAGAGTTTGTAGTAATTTAGAGACTAGTAAAGTTTGTACTAATTTAGTTTGTATTTATTTAGAGTGTGTACTAATTTAGAGACTAGTAAAGTTTGTAGTAATTTAGAGTTTGTACTAATTTAGAGACTACTAATTTTTGTACTAATTTAGAGACTACTAATTTTTGTACTAATTTAGAGTTTGTACTAATTTAGTGTTTGTATTAATTTAGAGACTAGTAAATTTTTTTTCCAATTCTTTTCTTTTTCTTTTACTTATTCCTTTTAATATGTCACCTGGAATGAGGTGGAGATTTTTAACAAACTTTTTCCCAAAAACCTTACACGAACTTTAGTTAGGTTTTTGGCTCAAGGTCCTCATGCATCAGAAATAAGTCAACCCAACACTTCGTGAACAACGTAAATTGAATTTTAAGAAATAAATGTCAGCAAAAGTTTCGGACTAAATTACTTGATTAGTCTCTTAGTATCAGTTAGTAAATGAAGAACTGGTGTCGCTTTAGAGACTAAGAATTTTCCACTGACCACTGAATACCGATTGGTCAGTGTGTAGTTCAAACTGACCATTACGTGCGTTTGTTTGGTCTCAGGTGGGAGGAAGAAAGAATGGAATGTACTTTAGTTCAACTTTAGTAGCTGCGAGGTTGAAGGTTGAATTCGGTGTTGGTAGTAACAGGGAACGATAGTGGACACTGGTCATTCATACAAGGGTCAATAATTGGTGGGGTGGCGAAAGCGAGAATGACCAGAAGAAGAGGAGGGAAGCGGAAACAAATTACTGAAGATGAAATGAATTTGTGGAATTGAGAAGAAAGAAATTGGAAACATTGACCATTTTTTTTCCTTCTTGCGATGTGATACTTTCGAAAATATTCTTCAATTGTGGTTATTCTTAGTTCTTTTTGGTGATTTTTAATGAGAGGTCGGGGAAGGAGTCCAAGTGCTTGTCTTAGTCGAGTTTGAAATGATGTTGTCGGTGTCTTTAAGCAAGAGACGATTGCCCCTATTTATTTCCACAGGCAGTACAACAGAGTTCCGTATCATACCCCCGTTGCTTACAGAAAACGTTTAACTAATATTTTTCAATATACCCGCTTCTGATGACCATTTCTTTTCGATATTGGTGAACAAGAGGTTGTCATTTTTATGAGTTGACAACTCTTCAAGTCCCCTACCCCGTAACTGGAACATACCTTTTCATACAGATTGTTGATATCACACTTCAAACGTGTTTTCCAATTGCTCACATACACTCATTGGTCTCCAGAAAGGTTGATCAATAACCTGTGAAAATCAATGAGTGCATGTGTTCTTGCACTGACGCCTCTCTGCTTTGTATACACTTTCATGTCAGACGCCATTTTTCCAGACTGCTATCTGTAACAACGCAAAAATATGGGATATTTGTAACAAGTTTCAGCATGTTCCATACCACTGTGGCAGATCGTCCCCAGTTATCCGTTTAAGCGAATGTGGATTTTGTTATCTAATAGCCCCATTTATCCGTTTAAGCGGATATGGGTTTTGCTATCTAGTGTACCCAGCTATCCAATTAAACGAATGTGATTTTTAACAAGAAAATCTTCTGAAGAAATGACGTGACAATTCCAGTACCCGAAATATTGAAATAACTAGGTTAGGGTTCAAATTCCAACAGAAGCAGCTACACCCACTTCACTTGTAAAAGGCCTTAATCCAATTCTTCTCTTACCTGGTTCCAGTTATTTGTTAAGTAGTAATATAGACTAATCTGGTTACCAATCAAAGCTTTGATTGGTAACCAGATTAGGAGAATGTAAAAACTGTGGAAGCGACAACGGAAAACTACACCGTTGCCTTTCCCAAGAATAATGGTAGCAATTCACAGATATAAAAGAAAAGGTGTTTGTGGAGAACCATAAGTGTGTAGGTTCTGAAAGGAGATAATATTTGAGTATTGCACCGCGAACAGTCACAAAACCAACACAAGTATCACTGGTTAAAAGAAAATACTAAACACGATTTGTTACTTACGAATTCGTAGTCACATTTGCTTTCTTGGTTGATTGGTGAAGGGGTTCAGATCGAAACTATTAAGAACTATTAATTAATTGGCTACTTTTGGTAATTTGGTATCGGTTGGTAACTAGCGTTTATATTGGAACTGATGTCGCTTGTCAGTTGAAGCATTAACTCCTACCAGTGTTCTCATTGGTCAGTTTGAACTACAAACTGACCATGGGAATATTTGGTACTGAAAGGGCGAAAGACAAGAATGACCGAAGACTGACCACCATCATTTTGGTGGGTGGAAGAGGTTAGAATGGAATGTATCTTTTTAGAAGTTAGTCCGTTAATAGTGGCTGCAGCCGACTGAGGAAGAAACTACACGAGTAGTGGACACTGTCCGTGGTCAATTGGGAAGGCAAAAGAAAAGTTTATGCTTAAGTAGTAATGTAGACTGCAGCTTCTAGCCTTGGTTGGTAAGCACTCTAGAAGGGCAAATTTAAATTAAAAAATCGTCGAGAAGGCAACAGGAATATTCTGTGTTACCTTTCCCAAGAACAATCATAGACATTCCTAAATTAATTTAAAAGAAGCTGTGGAGAGCCATGGACAGCTACATAGTTAATTGATATTATATTTAAAAAAAGTGCAAAGCAAAAGAACATGACACCAACACAAGATACTATACTGGTCTGTGAAAATTAGTAAACGCCACTGGTCACTTAAGAATTATATGTGGACAGTTTTTGTTTTAGTCTGTCTTGTTTCTTTGAAGAGTAAATATAGTAAAAAAACCTTTTTAGTCATTTGGTATTTCTTTGGTAACTAGTGTCTAGATTGGAACTGTTGTCGCTTGTCAGTTGAAGCATTGACACCTACCAGTATTCCCTCATTGGTCAATTTGTAGTTCAAACTGACCATGGGAATATTTGGTACTGAAAGGGCGAAAGAGAAGAAAGAATGAAGACTGACCACCACAACTTGGGTGGGTGGAGGAGGTTAGAATGGAATGCATCTTTACACATGTTAGTCCGTTATTAGTGGCCGCAGCCGATTGAGAATGGACACTAAATCAGACGTGGACACTGTCATGGGAAGAAATTGGTCAGTGGGGAATGCAAAGTAAACCGGGTGGGGGATGAAATTTGGAGGAACCGAGACAATATTGATTTGTTGGCGAGAAGAGAAAATTAATAAAGGAAAACAAAATAAGAATAAAAAAAAGAATTAAATTTATTTTTTGAAATTCGTTTTTCTTCCGGAAAATTCGTGATCAAACCATGGAAAGCAATTTTATTTTGTTGTGTAGTAGGTATCGCTCTCTCACAGACGCGCTGTCGCCTCCGTCTGTCTTTTTTTACAAATACTTTCATGGTAACTGCTTTCGCTGGTTCCCCGACCCTCATGAATTTAAGCGTTCTATTAGGCTGGCATCTCGCTCTCAGCCTTTCACTGTCAAAAGTGTTAAATGTAGCCGTCTCCTCTACTCCAATAGCTTCATGTCTCCCATGTTGATCTATTCTCTATCCATTTCTTCTCCCTTTCCTCTATCACTCCTATTTGCTCTCGCTCCAACTCACTGTAACCCCTTGCGTGCTATTGGCTTCCCGCCTTGTTTGGGATGAAACGCTTAAAAAAAAGGTATCCGTTTATCTATCTAGATAAATGTATCACCCTGTTTGGTCAAAATTTAGTCCTTTGGTTGAGAATTGACCTCTGCAGGGTGCAGGCTTGAGTGATCGTATATGGAGGGCGTGCGCTGCCCAGACTATGTGGTCCTCCCCTCAGCCGTAACAACAAGATCTAAAGGAATACGTGGCATTATGTTCGGGAGTGACTTGGCTGCAGGAACTGCCGGAAATTTGTCAGTTTTTAAGGCCAACCGTCTTCGGGACTCTACCCCGGGTTTTTTCTCTGTATTTACTTCCATAGACATTTTCATGTTTGAATATGACCGCAAGGCAGCGGAGGTTAAACATCAAGGTTTCCTTCACCGAGATAGTCTGCCTTCTAGGGCTGTCGATCTACCCGAACAGCTCATTATGAGGCGACAGTTTTCCGCCTTTGCCCATTCTCTGGCTTGGAATCGTCAGAGGATATTTGAGAGGCATGCCACTGAAGAATTTTCTATCACATTTCACTATGAAAACTTTGTAACATCTATAATATGCGTAAATATTCATTATACACATTGCGTCTTCTAGAAACTCACGTTTTTTTGGTGTATGTAAAACTTCAAAAATTAAAATGCAATGTCCCTTCAGGACATGGGCGATCATGACGCACCAAATATTTCTTTGTTCTCTGTGAAAACCCATGGTCCATTCGTAAAGATAGCGAGGGCATTCCCGTTTCTGTCCCCAGAGATTTCTATCTGTTCGACTGGTTGTCAGCCACGGCAAGATATCCGCTATTTAACCTATAGGTGCTACAAGGGAGAAGTCACTGTTCTTTTACACAAATTCTTAGCCGAAATCTATCTTGCACGGTTTATATCTCTACCATTCCTCCATGGATTGAATATTGCAGTAATATGTGTTTCTTTGTTCCTACGATCTTGAATCTCTAGACAAATCCCAAAGAAGAGTCTGTAATATTATCGGTTTTTGCCTGGCATCTCGTCTTCAGTCACTTTTCCCATCACTGTGACGAGTCTTCCTCCCTGTGATTTCTATATTTTATGGTAATTGTTCTAATGAGATATCCTACTGTGTACCTCGTCCGTGTAAGCGTACGACTAAATTGGCATCTGGGTCTCTTCGTTTTGGTAAAAACAGCTAGATGCAAACATAAGTCCTATTCTAATAGTTTTTTCTCACACTCCTCGCCTGTGGAAGTCACTTCCTGGTCGAGAGTCCAATTCAGGAAGTAGATTTTTAGGCTAACTCACATTGATCTTCAGCAGGAATCAATATAACTGAACTTTCTTCGAGGATAAAAAGTAAGCTGTCAGTGTAATACTGAGACGGCACGTTTGGGGCGGCCAGCGAGGCCAGGAATAATCCGGCTTTGCAGGAGTTAAACTAATCGATGCCCACTAATAACTATTAATATCATCACATTTCTCAACTACAAGGTAACCAAAAAGTTCTGTCCGTTTTTTGATTAGTCATTGAATGAAGTTGAAATATATACGAAATGCGTGTAGCAATTGTTTTCAAATTCGGACAGCCGGAAGTAGGAACATCAGACGTTATAAAAAACACGAACACCGTGCCCGGCCATCAGTTATAAGCCGGAGAGCTGTGAGAAGGAAGGAAGTGTCTAGAGATCTCGTTCGGGGCTGTTTGCTTTACGACTTCAAAGTGGGCTTATCAGCAGCTGCATCAAGTCGCCGCATATGTCAAGCGTTTGGGGATAGTGCTGTGGATGAACGTACTGCAAGGCGTTGGTTTCGAAAATTCAAGTCAGGAGATTTGTCTCTCCATGATGAGCCTCACAGTGGACGACCACAGGTCTTGAATGACGTTGTCCTGAAGGTGGCCATTGAAGAGGACAGTAGTCTAACGTGTGGTGAACTTGCAAGACAGTTTAACGTTTCCAATGAAACAGTTAGACTTCACCTGCACCGCCTAGGTAAGGCGTACAAACTGAGCAAGTGAGTTCTGCAAACGCTGTTGGAGGTCCACAAGGGACAACGATTGGCAGTCTGCGTATCGCTGCTTTCTCGCCACCGTACCGCATCCTTATTCAATCGAGTGCTTACCAGTGATGAAAAGTGGGTTCTGTACGAAACTCCCAAGCGTTCCAGACATTAGTTATCTCCTCAGGATGCTGTCCTTCACACCGCAAGACCGCCTATGCACCCATGCAAGATTATGCTTTGTCTCTGGTGGACAGGTCGTCAAGTGGTTCATTATGAACTGCTACCAACGGGCCAAACGGTCACTGGAGACCTATACTCGCAGCAATTGAAACGTGTGCAACAGGCATTGCGCCAGAAGGAGCCAGCACTGGTGAATCGCAAAGGTTTGCTTTTCCTCCATGACAACGCCAGGCTGCATGTCGCGCGAGTGGTCAGGGATACCATACAGCAACTTGGGTGGGAGACTTCGTGCCATACACCTTATTCACCTAACCTTGCGCCATCCGATTACCACCTCTTCCACTCCCTGGATAATCATCTTCGTGGGAAATCCTTCACCAATGAAGGAGACTTGCGCAAAGCCCTCACGGACTTCTTTGCATCAAAAGAAAGTTCCCCCCAGAGTTCTACCGCAAGGGCATTGAACAGCTAGAGACACGTTGGCAGAAGGTGCTGGATGCCGATGGCGATTACTTCGAAGACTAAATATAAGTTACACATACTGTGAAGCGTTTTCTTTTTTTTCCTTTAAAAACAGACAGAACTTTTTGGGGTTACCTTGTAATAACTGAACTACGGTCACTAAATTCACTAAGTTGCGATTGAGTACGATAGAGAGAAAGATATGAGTGGGTATCGTAGAGAATTTGAGGTTGAAGAGATCATATTAAATTGAGGATTCTGCAACTTTTCGAAAGCAACTGGTAAGTCTATAAGTGAATGTTAACAAAATGAGAAAATTGTCCGAAGCTCATTAGATTCGAGATTCGCGTTGTGAATTGTATAAAGTGAAAAATTTGCAGAGCGTCAATCGGTTCAAATTGGTCCCGATGTTTTTAGTAAGTAACTGATATCACTAGACTTTTGAAATCTAAGGTCCACTAACTAGTCAGTAGAGAAAAAAAATAGTTAAACAACACAAAAATGGTTAAACAACACAAAAAGAAAAATACCAGAATTTCTTTATTTATTTATATTTCATTCTTTGATGAAGCTTAAAATAAGAGAAACATGGTAAATTTATATATGGTCACTATTAGTTCTTAATCCTATCATATATATATATATATATATATATATATATATATATATATATATATATATATATATATGTGTGTGTGTGTATATGTGTGTGTGTGTGTGTGTGTTTGTGTGTGTGTGTGTGTGCACATTTCATTGAATACAACACTTAATAACATTAACTTTGAACATGGACACAATATATTGACCGTGTTTTGAAAAGTTAAAACATTTTATAAAACATACATACAACAAACTATTTCTTACTTAACAGTTAAAATATTTAATCCTTGAAAATGGCTAAATGTATAGCCGAAAGCGCTCGGATAAAAAAAACATTCGGTCAGTTTTTATATAATTTATCATCAGAAAAGAAAAAAAATAGATCGCATGAGAAATTGTATAAAAAACTAAATAAAAGCACCTTTTCTGTCGTATTCAATGAAATGTGCATGAAAGAAGGATTGCTGCCTAAATACACAAATATATATATATATATATATATATGGTGCGATGGATATACTGTACTGTCGCCAATTTATATTCTTAACTTCGGCCTTTATTTTTTTGCTTTTGATTTTGGCGAGTGCACAGTATAGCAGGGTCAGATGGGTACCGTCTGTGAGAAAAAGAGCACCATGACGCAATTCACTCCGCCAGTAATTTGGAAACGAAAGCTGTACTACTAGTCATTCGCAGAAAGGGTTATTTAATGAGGAATAACCAAAACGGAGGTTGGAAATGAAAACATCAACAAGATACAATACTCGCCAGCGGCGTCAAGTAGGTAAACCACTGCTAATGATGAACTACACAGACACCATATTTTCTCCACTTACAATAGTGTCTAAAGTATTTATTAGGATTGGGACAGGCCCATTAGGATTCGTAAGTACGGTACATATCACTGTTAATATTTTTTTCAAAAATATATTGCTTGTAATATTTTTTTCTATAGATTATTGCTGGTATTATTTACAAAAAAGTATTGCTGGTATTAAAACCTATTTTTTACATTTTCATAGAGTTTTGACAACAGTTTGGCCCATGGGTAGGACCTGAACAGGTGCTACCACACCGGTCAGGATAGACCTGGGAACAGCAGCAATTAAGAGGTGGATCCACGCCCCTCAAAATCTCCTGATCAGAGGCTTTGCTGTTGGATGTAGT
This sequence comes from Acanthosepion esculentum, assembly GCA_964036315.1. NCBI lineage: Eukaryota > Metazoa > Mollusca > Cephalopoda > Sepiida > Sepiidae > Acanthosepion > Acanthosepion esculentum. Next base: position 15,844,692 of record OZ038503.1, read on the forward strand.
TTATCGTCAAACCCAGGACGGATTAATATTCGGATAAGAAAATATATATTCATCCTTTGAAAAGGCAATATTAGAGAACAATCTATCCGCAAAAATTATTTTAAACTTTTCATACATTTTAACTTTAATTTCTTACAACTTGATATAAGATATGCGGATGAAGCTTAATTAAATAGATTATTGCTTAATTAAATAGATTATAATCATCATCCTTACTGAGGAAACGGTTTACTGCCAATATAATCTGTGTTGAAATATTTCCAGGCGTCATCACTTACTTCAGCTAATCTGTAGTGAAATATTATATGTATGGCTGGCCATTCGTATTCGAGGCAACCTGTCTACTAGGGCGGACAGCCAATCCATATTGCAATCGCTTGCTCAGGTACATTTGTATTTATTCAACACCCACAGAGACAACCTGTGGTTTATACGACAACTATGCTAAGCAGACCTTAGTTACAGTTTCTGGGAAAGAGCGTGTTATCTAACATGATCAACAATGTGAACAAGACCAACACGCACAAGCACCCGGCAACGATGATTTTTGACTACGTGCTTGCACAGCTATCAACAGCCCCCAAGTGTTCAATCTACACAGTTTCAATCACAAGGCTTGTGTCAACCCGTGGTATGGTTTTCAGGCACATGTCACACGCTGGGTTCGACCCCCCTCCAGTGCATATGTTATTCTACTTCCTGACAAAGCGTCAATGGTGAGATTCGACTCAAGGTCAGAATGCGAACGTTCTAACCACTTGGCTACGTGAAATATCATATAGTGGCTTAGATGTGGCACAAGGCCGAAAGTATGAGGATCAAACTCACTACTCAGTCGTAATTGTACTAGCGAGGCAATCTTGATAACCATGACACGGCCACGAGGTGCCCACGTGAAATATATAATATGTATTGAAATATCAACTATACGCGTTAAATGAGGAAAAAAAATAATTTATCAATAAATAATCAAAGGTTAAATTTGATACTCTTTACCTTATTTTTCTTCCTTTCTTTCTTTTTTTTTTCGAAGGTGAAGAAAAAAGATGTCTCGACCATGACTGAAGATGTCTTGTTCACTGCAGCCTTGCGCTTACGACCAACCCACTTTTTATCAATCGTGATCAGCGACACGTGTCAACTTTCACATGTGCCGGTCATTTGGCTTTGTTCGCTGACCAATCAATGAACACCGGTTCGAAATAATTTTATTATTTCTGCTCAGCGACATCAGTGCCATACAAAACGGAAATGCCGTACCCAAAAATATGAATTTCTAGAAAAAAATTAACGATCACTGAAAGATTATTTATTGTAAGATTATTTGTGTCGCTCTAAAAATGTGAGTTTATTCAAATTACACAAATTCTCACGAGATTTTGAATCCCATTTTATTGTCAGTTAAATTACTTTAGGTTATCAAGGATACCACATAATCAGATGATTTTTAAACAAGTGATCAATTTTTTATGCCTGCTTTTGGAAGAGATGGTATATATATATATATATATATATATATATATATATATATATATATATATATATATATAAAGAGAGAGAGGGAGAGGGAGTGAGGAAATGAATGGATTTTTTTTCAATTCGACATATTGTTATTAATTCAAACTTTATTTTTAGTGGATACTCATATCTGAGTAGACGTTCCATTTATTTTAAACGGTATTTATTTTGTTTACCAAACTCCACACACAAGAAGCCATATTAAAGGAGGACACATTCGGGAGACAAAATAAACACTGTCCAAAAAAGACGGAGCGTCTAGTCAAATACAGGTATCCACTAATAATAACGTCAAACCTTATATATATATATGTATATTAATAGATTTGAACTTGTTGAATTGTCATGAATAATAAATTTGAACTTGTTGAATTGTCATGAATTTCCGTTAATACATATACTGTTTCACTTATCAATTGCTCTCTGCGTAAACCTACTATATCCTAATCAATGAAATATTAAGGTGACTATTCTGTTTGCCCCTTCCTTTTACGACATCAGCCTTCGAGTTCATTATCATCAACTCAATGGTATCTTCTTCTTCTTCTTCTTCTTCTTCTTCTTCTTATTATTATTATTATTATTATTATTATTATTATTATTATTATTATTATAGTGCATTAAGTATTTTAGTCAAAACTTGATACTTCTGTTCTTCCGGTTGGTACTTTGGTAGTTTGGTTCCAATTGGTCACTCGCGTTTAGTATGGAACTGATGTCGCTGTATTGGTACAGAGTATTGTCCAATCCTTGGTTAGTCCGTGGGCAAAAACTGACCATCATACATTTGTGTCATTGGGTCTTTGGTGGGTGAATTACATTGTGGGTCACCAGGAATGTGATTTGGTACTCTTTGTTATTATATTAGTGGTTTTGGTCGGTGTTGGTAGGAACAGTAGAAGCAGTAGTGGACATTGTCCTTGCTAAACGGTCAGCGTGAAAAAGAAGAAGTAAAAGAAGAAGAAGGGAAAGAAAAGGGAGAACTCCCCAAGTGACCATAAGATCGATATTTTTTGTTTTTCTGGGGGAGGAACGAAGCATTTGATTTGGGTCGAGTTGGTTTAACTGTGATCCTGTTTTCTGGATTCTGTGAAATTTCTTTCTGATGCTGACGTAAAAATAGTGAAGTCTTTTTTTAGTTTACGCATTTTATTAGATATAAATGTTGTTTAATATTTACCAAATCGAAGTTTCCACAAAGCACATCTTAATGCTAAAGTCCGCTGAAAAGCAGGCGGGCTCAGAATATGTTACTTGATTTCAGTCAAACAACTTGGGTAGAATTTAATTTTTTTTTTTCCTAAAAGACCGCAGCTGCGAAATCAGTTCGGTGCACTGAATCGATAAATCGAGTTTGATACGCAACGAAGAATAGGCAATTGAATGACAAATTGGAAAAATTATGTGCAACGCGTTTCGACCTCTAGAACGACTTCATCAGAATAAATAAATATATAAACACAAAGGAGATCTTTTACAAATCAATACACTTAACGCATTCATCGCCCACCTGAATGAGTCCGACCTTAATTCCTATTTCAAAATTCTTCTTCTTCTTCTTCTTCTTCTTCTTCTTCTTCTTCTTCTTCTTCTTCTTCTTCTTCTTCTTTTTCTTCTTCTTCTTCTTCTTCTTGTGTCGTCTCCATTCACACACACATACACACACCGAGGAGTAATGGTTTGAAGCTGGGACTGAGGAATCAAATGCCAAGTTTGAATTCCAGTCGAGTTCATTTCATTTTTTTACGCATAAATACCCTTGGGAAACGTATGAATTAACCTCTTCTCCCTCCAGGTATGGTTTGAATTGCGGGACAGATTCGGGCCATTAGTCTTGTCCAGAAGAACAACTTTGTATTAAAAATCTGAGGAGAGTCATGGAAGGACCTGGTGTCACGCTGTGCTTCAATTCTCTGGATCGTCTGAAAAGCACAGTACTATAATCAATTAATGTGCGCGGCTGGTGTACCTGCTTGGTTCGAAGAACTGAACTGCTGTGTCCTCATACATCAAAAAACGACGGGAGCGTCCCCCATATATATATACATGTGCGTGGAGTGTGTGCCTTTAAATTATAGTTATATGGCGATTTTCTAAGCATAGCTTGGATGTGGAACAAGGACGAAACAGGGCACCAAGTGAGGATCATACTCACTATTCAGTTGTAGCGAGACAAGCTTGCGAACCATTGCACCATCGAAGGGCTCTTAAAATTGTATTAATTTATACTTAGTAGTGCCAACGAATATCTTTGAAAAAGTGTTGGCCGAAAGGTTACCTTAGGTATGACGTCCAATTTTTTCGATATTCCGATATTCTTTTTATAGGTACAAATATTTAAATGCTCTGTTTATAATAAACAGTATTAAACATCATTTACCGGCCTGAATGTCCGAGAAAATTTCGTAGAAAATATTCGTCCTCCAACAGGAATCGAACCTGCATCCTATAGGGAACCGTCATATAGCAGGACGTGTCTTTAATCGATTGGACTACAGAGGAGCGCTCGGTTAGCAAGGACGACTTTACTGTCTTTAAACAACAAAGCATTTACTACAGAGCATTTACTTAAATATTTGTATCTATAAAAAATATCTTAAAATAATTGTCGGACATTGTTCATTTATATATATATATATATATATATATATATATATATATATATATATATATATATATATATATATATATATATATATATATATATATATATATATATATATATATATATATATATATATATATATATATATATATATATATATATATATATATACTTTACAATTGGATTTACGATACCTTTAGCAAATGACTATTTTCACCTAAGAAATTTAATTTTCTGCGAATTTTAAAATTAAAATTCGTAGGTGAAAATGGTCATTTTCTAAAGGTATCGTAATTCCAATTGTTTAATGAAAATAAACATTGAGCGCTCTTTTGTAAATCAGTTTTAACATATTTCAAATTCTATGTTGTGTTAATAGGACTCACCTGGATTATCCCAACGGATTAATACATATATATATATATATATATATATATATATATATATATATATATATATATATATATATATATATATGATTTGAACAATAAAAATATTAAAAAATTAAAATCTTCAGATACTCTGGGTTGTATATTAATATTTTTTTCGTTTTTATCATTTCAGTTAAATTCCTCGACTGGTTTCGGCCAACAGGGCCATCGTCAGGAGAAAAAAAGTCTTCTTGTTAGTAGCAGTAAACTACAGAAATGAATGACTTGATGGAGGAAATGAACTTTATCTGTAGTTTTCATTTGTTTGTTTTTTTAATTTTTTAACATGAATTTTGGTCAGTACTTGTGTTGGTCAAGCAATCTCTTTTAAGTTGTTATTTAAGATAAGGGCTGGATGGATTCATGCTGCTCTGACCGGGTTTATATAAAACTCTATGGACTCTACTTTGAGGAATAAGAATGTAATTAGTTCCAAGTTGACACAATCATCCCTCTTGCTATTGTGACCTCCTGATCCAGATTTCCTCTTGACTGTTCCCCCTTTTTTAAACTTATCAACTGTTCTCTTGATGTTTCTTGAATGGGATTTCAAGATGGAAGCCAGAGTATGAAATTTGGTACTATTATTGAAGGCCTGAATGATCTTTTTCCTCTGACCATTGCTCATTTGGGAAGACATAGTTGGGCTGACACAAAACGATTTTAACCTGTTCTCTCTCTTTCTAGCTGAATAACTCAAAGGGTTTTCAGAGATTCTTAAGCCAAACGGAGAGAACATGATTAAACGTCATATCTGAAAACCTGTAAAAGAGAAACTCAATTAGTCTAGTGCTTTTTAGATATTAAACATTTTGTGAAATGGACAATTGTCGCATGCTGTTACATGATTTGGAAAATTTTACTGTTACACCCGGTGTGTGTGTGTGTGTGTGTGTATGTATGTTTGTATGTTTATATATATATATATATATTATTACACACCCTGTAAATAAATGAACTATTTCACTATCATTACAGTACTGTATAAATATCAATATTGAAATTATTCAACCCGAACCCGATGCTTGAAACTCGGAGATGTGCTATTAGTGAGGAAAAATTTTATCAACATCAGATATGAATATACGTGATATATATTTCAGATATATTCATACCTATACATATATATATATATATATATATAGAGAGAGAGAGAGAGAGAAAGAGAGAGATAGACAGACAGACAGACAGAGAGATAGATGAAGAAATCTAGTTTTCACGTGTGCTATAATTATGGAATAAAGTCCTCAATATCAGAAATAGAGCGTATGTAAATAAAAATTGAAGATTGAAGCCAACACTCAGAGGCGACAGACCGTTTCATGCTAGCCAGCATGAAACATTCTGTCGCCTCTGAGTGTTGACTGCAATGTTCACTTTTATATATATATATATATATATATATATATATATATATATATATGTATGTATGTATGTATATTAATTTGACCTACATTTTCGTCTTATAAAAATAGTATTAATTTGTTCATTTATTTGGCCAATATCTTTTTCGCTAAAACTTAAATACAATAATTAGATATATGTGCGTGTATATATGTAGGTGTTCGTGGTAGATCATTGATGCAAGTTGGTTCGGTGTGTTCGTGAAACAAACAAAAAAACATCCCGATGCAGTTTGAAAAAATAGGAATCACCTCCAAATCAGTCCACAGACCATATTGACCTTTAACTATATTTCAAGATTCAGCTCGTGTGGACAAGACAAAAGCTTCATTTGCCGGTAATGAATATTCATTTAGTTCACTCGCTGTCTTTTTGCCGTTGTTCAAAGAAGATACTAAATTCATTAGATTTATATCTTTTTCATTCAAAACATTTTTATATTTAACTAATGAAATTCTTCTGATATTATAAGCGTCCAGCTGCTCTCGTTTTCCGTGCACATCCTTCCATTTGGCGGCTCGCCAATCCCCGTCATAGACGCCTGTTCAGCAATTACAGAGCTCAGCTGCGGTATATATAGCCACGATGTTAGGCGGACAGTTCTTGCAGTTTCCGCGAGGAAGGTTCACCGCGAGGAAGGTTCACCCTGGAGTATGTTTACCACGAGCAACGTTCACCGGGGTGAACGTTCACCTCGAGGAACATTCACCCTGAGGAACGTTCACCGCGGAGAACATTCACCACCAGCAACTTTCACCGCGAGGAAGGTTCACCGCAGAGAACGTTCACCACGAGAAACGTTCACCGCCGCGAACGTTCCGCTCGAGGAATGTTCATCGCGTGGAACCGTCACTGTGACAAAAGTTTACCGCGCAGAAACTTCACCGTTATAATCATAAGATTTTATAATTTATAATTCTGTCATATATATATATATATATATATATATATATATCTGTTATGAAAAGTCCGACAATTATTTTAAGACATTTTTATGTTTAGACATTCTTTTTATAGATACAAATAAGATTAAACCGTCATTTAGCTTGACCTGGCTTAACCGATTTGGCTACAGAGGAGCGATCGCTTAGCATTGTCGATTTTACTGTCTTTAAACGTCAATCTTCCATGAATCTCTCACGTACATTCATATCTGCTAAAAGCGCATCCAAATGTAAACAATTGACGTCACACATTATGAAAGTCCGACAATTATTTTAAGACATTTTTATGTTTATACATCTTTTTAAATATTTAAGTAAATGCTCTGTTTATAATAAACAGTATTAAACAACATTTACCGGCCTGAATATCCGAGAAATTTTCACAGAATTCGGAGGACGAATAATTTCTTGAGTGTCTGTTAGGACTTAAACCACACTGACCTCAAGTGGAACTCGTATATAATATCTCTTGCTAAAGATAATGGGTAAATGGTCGGCCCTCAGTACGACTCCTGTAAGTACCTGACTCCTCATGTTATCCATTACAAGAGCCAGATCCGGCCGAAATGTACTCTTCCCCTCTATGGACAGGATCAACCCAGTCTTCAGTTTCAAGTTCAAAAGCTTCTCAACGTTCTTGTCGGCGACGAATTATTTTCTAATGTAACCTCTTTCTCACAGACGAGACATCGCAATGCTCTCGAATCTTAGACGCTACCACCATGGAAAGTGTTCAGAAGAACTACGTTCCTTAGTTCCGCCAATTGTAACCTTCACGGCTAAGACCCGCCATGTTACGCACATTGTAGCGAACCACCCTCATTCCCTTCATATTCCATTGGTGAGATGTAAGTTCCACTCGAACAGCTTCTTTCCACGAACCACTGCTTTCCCGCAACCGACTCCTAAAAGGATACTTCCCAGATTACTATAATCTTAATCTCTTCAAGTCTAAGATGAGCAGTTAACTTCCCCACATATCCCCATCAACTGTGCGTCTTACTCTGTAACACTCTACCTCGAGTGGCTCTTGACACTTGTACAAAGTGAAAATTATTCTAAAACAAAATTATTTCTATGTGTCCTCTCCCTTCAGGACGGTCATTGTTCTCCACAATTTCCTATGTTTTGTAACTCTAAATAAATGTTGTCTTTTTGTTATCTCTCTTAAACCCTGTCCCGCCATCTGTTAGGTTGGTTATGCCTTGTTTTCCTTTGTTCCCCTTGCCTTCAATATGTCTTGGGTCTATCAGATTTCCCAAGTCCTTTTCCCCCGGAAAATTTGATACTCACAGGACAGATTGAAGAACATTCCTTATTTTCACCAGTTCTAACCTTCACGGTTAAGCCCCGCCATGTTACACACATTGTACCGAACCATCTTCATTCCCTTCGTATTCCATTGGTGAGATGTAAGTTCCACTCGAGCAGCTTCTTTGTGGAACCGTCTTCCAAGAGGACGCTTACTCGATCACTACAATCTTAACCAATTCATGTCTAGCATTAACCGTTATCGTCCCATTTATCCGCATAAACTGTGCCTCTTACTCTGTAATCTTCTACCTTGAGTGGCTCCTGAGGCTTGTACAATGTAAACAAAAATAACTTCATTCTTCGTCTTTTTTTAGGAAAGTGAGAAGAAAGGACTATTTATCACTGTTGTTCAGACTCTTGTAAAGATAGAGTATGACAGAAACTTCCTGCAGTGGTATAATGAACCGGCAGTTCTTTTAGCCTGATTGGAGACGAGAGGATGAAAAATAGTATTTTGTATGTAGTTTCTGTGTTATAATATTAATATCTATTCTGTAATTGATGTTAAAATAATACCATACTGGCTACTGTCTGTAGAGGAAGGGTCAGTTTGTGCTTGAAGGAGCGTTGCCATGCGAAATACGTCTAGGGAGATGACCAAATGAAATGGCAGAGAAATGATCGATATTTTTTCTCTGGGGGGTCACTAATTCAGTCAAGGGTATGAGAAGAATTAACATATTCAGGTTTATCTATTTACCCTTTGTCCCTAGGTTTCTCTCCCATTTTATGGGTGACCGTGTCAGGTTTGTATGCATTAATAAATACGAAAGTGATTAATATGATATGTCGATCTTTGTCAAGGTTGACAACGTGTGTAGGACGTTTTTAATCTTATCTTCATTTTCTTCGTCTATATGCCGGGTCCCTTCAGGACTTTGGCGATCGTGGCTCTCCACAATTTCCTCTTCTTTGTAGCTCTTTTGTCTATTTTTGCTCTCTCTCCCAAACCCTGCTCCGCCATCAATTCACTCAAGCACTCCAAGGCTTACGGCCACATAACGTTGAAACACCGGTTCCGATACGGTCATTGAAGTTAAGCAACGTCGAGCCTGGTCAGTATCCAGAGCTTGCGAATACTCGGTGCTGTAAACTTGGATGTGCGGATTACGTAACGGATAATGACTCGGAATTGTTAATCGGAGGGCCGAGTTCTAATTCCAGTTGGGTTCGTTATATTCACTTACGTGCAAATATTCTTGGGAATGGTCTAAATCCAACTATTCTCTCTCCAGCTATGGGTTAATTAGTAAGATTTGTAACACTAAACCGTTATTATCTCTAAAAATATCTTTCAATCTAAAAACGTTTTTTTGGGCTGTAATAACCTGCAATGAGTTGATAAGCCGTAGAAAACGAATCAGTATCTATCTATCTATCTATCTTCTCTCTCCTAATCTATCTATCTATCTATCTCTCTATCTATGTCAGACTCTCCATATCTATCTATCTATCTATCTATCTATCTATCTCAGACTCTCCATATCTATCTATCTATCTATCTATCTATCTATCTATCTATCTATCTATCTATCTCAGACTCTCCATATCTATCTATCTATCTATCTATCTATCTATTTTAGTCTATTCCTATCTATTTATTTTAGTCTGTTTCTATCTATCTATCTATCTATCTATCTATTTTAGTCTATTCCTATCTATTTTTTTTAGTCTGTTTCTACCTACCTACCTATCTATCTATCTATCTATCTATCTATCTATCTATCTATCTATCTATTTTAGTCTATTCCTATCTATTTATTTTAGTCTGTTTCTATCTATCTATCTATCTATCTATCTATCTCAGACTCTCCATATCTATCTATCTATCTATCTATCTATCTATCTATCTATCTATCTATCTATCTATCTATCTATCTGCTTAACCACGTTCCTCGTTATCATTTCTTCTTCTTCTTCTTCTTCTTCTTCTTCTTCTTCTTCTTCTTCTTCTTCTTCTTCTTCTTCTTCTTCTTAATCGATTTGTGACGTCATTTGTTTACATTTGGATACGCTTTGAGCAGTAAATTCGACTTTGCTAACCGAACGCTCTTCTTTGGCGAAATCGATTAAAGGCACGTCAGGCTATATGACGGTTCCGTAGAGGATACAGGTTCGAATCCTGTCGGAGGACGAATATTTCTATGAAAATTTCTCGGACATTCAGGCCGGTAAATGTTGTTAATACTGTTTATTATAAACAGAGTATTTACATAAATATTTGTATCTATAAAAAGAACGTATAAACATAAAATGTCTTAAAACATTTATGTGTGTATCATGTCCATAAAAAGTTTTGTTGAAAAGCGACCGGCTGTCGTCAGTAAGAAAAGTTTTGGTCTCTATGACAATAAATGCAGCAAAAATAACAGAGGAAAATATTTTAGAATTCGGTTGATGTGTTCTACCCCCATCTCTACCCGCCATATTCAACTGGCCTTGTACCAAGCGATTATTACTTTTTTGGATTGTAAAATGCTTTGTTGGGGAGACTGTAATAAATAGTGCTTCGAAAACATTGAATCTGCGAAATTTTACTCATAAGCCCAACGAAGTAATTGGACACAAGTCGTTGCAAATAATGTAAATATATAATTGAACCCCATTATAAATGTGTTTGTCTTCTCCTTCGTCAGTTCGCATAGCCCTTATGGCGTATCAATATTCCGTTTAGATCGCGTGGAAAGAGGGGCAAAGACACTACTTGGTTTCAGTGAGAAAATGAACGAAAGAAATAAGGAAAGATTGAATTGGAATGAGAGAGAATCAGATTAAGCTGATAAGATCACATACTACACTTTGATCTTAGTGAAAAGGCCGAGAACGAATAAAATAACATCGTCCGCTGAATTATTTTTAAATTATAATTTTTAAGAAATGATCGGGAGACAGGGATTTGGCTAGTAAAATATAATTGTATTTTATTTTTCGTAAAAAAAAAACTTCATAAATGAAAATTGAACTTAGTAATGAATCAACCAAATAGAATATTGTCCATATTTCGTTTTTATTGGCTTTAGATTTTTTTAAATTCTTTTTTCACATGCTCAGTATTTGCTGGTATAGTCATTGTCAGTTTTAATCCCTGTGCCGGGTAGTACAGACTTAATGCAACCAGGTCAAGCATTCCTAAAAACTACAAAACGAGGTATCCCTAAACTAGGACTGCGGGACGAGGCAATTAAATAAGGGTTCAGTTCGAAATTCCCTGATGTTTACACTGATGAAGGACGGAGGTCAAAAGGGTCGAAACATTGTGAACTGTTATATATCAATCCTCCTGTAAGGCTTGGTTTGTTTTACAGCATATCAACCTCAATGGGTTATTTAATGCCGACAAAATTTTTATTGCTGGTAATATTTTGTTTTGTCAAAAATCTATATCTGGTAATATTTTTCCTTCAAAAATGTATTGCTAGTAATATTTATCTTTATAAACATTGTTGGTAATATTTTTTCAAAAATGTGTTGCTGGTAATAGGTTTTTTTTCTTCAAACATTTATTGCTGGTAATAATTTTTTTACAAAGTATTTCTGGTATTAAAACCTATTGTTACACTTTCATAGTGTTTTTACCTCAGTTTAGGAGTTAACTATTTGCCCATAGCTGGGACCCTAACAGGTGCTACCACCACGGATCAGGGTGGAGGCGGTCAAAAGGGCCGAAACATTGGATAACAAACAACAAAGATGACAATAGCGAACCAATTGCGAATAGTACTTGCTAGTCATTGCTTAGTACATATCTGCTGTCGCTGCTTTGCCAAAGGATATTCTCTGGCCAAGAGCCACCACGAACTAACGCCCACTTGGTCGCAAATGAATGAATGAAATTCATTGTCATGCTTCTGAAGACACCAATCTTGTAATGTAGCTATTGGTAGCCACGAATGCTGTCAAAGTAAAGAAGTAGTGGACACTGTCCTGGCAGGCGGGTCACACAGAAAGTGATAGGGGTTGTGAAGCGATGGTGCCTGAAGATATTAAAGAATCGTCCACTGGATCGATATCTGGAAAGGATTTATGTTCTTTGTTTAAATAAGATCTTTTTTTTTCCTTTTCTTTTAGTTCCTTTTGGTCATTAATTAACGGCTTCAAATTCTCGGATAAAAACAACAAATACTACTGCCTTATGGCATTTCGATATCAAGGGCATTCACACAGCGATGACCATCTCCTTTCGAAATAATTTATGAGCAGACCAGTCTGCCCTGCTATTTACTCTGTAGCTGGGGTAGATTCATGCCTTTTAAAATAGTATTTAGCGCCTAGGAACGAAACAAAACCTACAGAAAACGCTACATTCTGAGCTGATAATATATCAGACTATTCGCTGTTGCATAAATCAAAGAACAACTCTCCTCAGGTTACAATTCAATGTTTTCTTTCTCTAGACTAGCTGCCAGCAAAGGAAAAAGAGTCCATTCCGCCTTGTTATTTAATCCATTTCTAGGGAAAGATAGATGCATGTCTTTTACAAGAGTATTTAGCGTTCAGGGAACGAAACAGAATCGACCGGAAATAGAAATCGGCTCTGTGGCACCAAATTTCGTGACCATATTCTTTATACTGGCATCACATTTTTACTATCACAGAAGATATCTTGACTGCATAGAAGATTTATTCGTTTTTTACGATTTACCAACCCGTTGCAAGTTACTTAATAGAAGACAATATTTTTAGATTATAAGAATTTTTTGGGTGGGGAGGGGGGAGATCACGATGCCTCAGTGACACAATCTTACTATTTTACCCATAGATGTGGGGAGAGGCGATGAATTCATACTTTTCCCAATGGCATTTGCGCATAAGAGAATATAACGAACCCAACTGGAATTGGAACTCAGTTCCCCGATTAATAATTCTGAACAATTCTCAAGTACACCATCCGCACATCCAAGCACCTGGTATTCCCAAGAGGTCACCTATGAAGGTACTGACTAGACTCGTCGTTGCTTACCGTCGGTGATCGTTCGAGAATCAGTGATGTCCGCATAAGCTATTTTGCACAGTCATCTTTGTATAAGAGTGACGGAGAATTTTTTAGAACCATCTGACACGGTGACTGATACAGAGTCTAAAGCTTCGAGTTCAGGCAACTGGAAATAAATTAATGTGGAATGTACGCTGAATGATTTGATTGCATTGATCTGTAAAAGATCTCTTTTGTGTTTATATATTTACTTTATTCTGATGAAGTCGTTCTAGAGGTCGAAACGCGTTGCACATAATTTTTCCAATTTGTCATTCAATTGCCTATTCTTGGTTGCGTATCAAACTCGATTTATCGATTCAGTGCACCGAACTGATTTCGCACCTGCGGTCTTTTAGGAAAAAAAAATTAAATTCTATCCAAGTTGTTTGACTGAAATCAAGTAACATATTCTGAGCCCGCCTGCTTTTCAACGGACTTTAGCATTAAGATGTGCTTTGTGGAAACTTCGATTTGGTAAATATTAAACAACATTTATATCTAATAAAATGCGTAAACTCAAAAAAGACTTCACTATTTTTACGTCAGCATCAGAAAGAAATTTCACAGAATCCAGAAAACAGGATCACAGTTAAACCAACTCGACCCAAATCAAATGCTTCGTTCCTCCCCCAGAAAAACAAAAAATATCGATCTTATGGTCACTTGGGGAGTTCTCCCTTTTCTTTCCCTTCTTCTTCTTTTACTTCTTCTTTTTCACGCTGACCGTTTAGCAAGGACAATGTCCACTACTGCTTCTACTGTTCCTACCAACACCGACCAAAACCACTAATATAATAACAAAGAGTACCAAATCACATTCCTGGTGACCCACAATGCAATTCACCCACCAAAGACCCAATGACACAAATGTATGATGGTCAGTTTTTGCCCACGGACTAACCAAGGATTGGACAATACTCTGTACCAATACAGCGACAACAGTTCCGTACTAAACGCTCGTGACTATATTGGAACCAAACTACCAAAAAGTACCAACCACTAGAAGAAAATTATCAAGTTTAGGTGTAGATGCACTAAGAAGAGATAATAATAGTAATAAATTTAAGTAATAATAATAATAAGTATAAAAAGAAGAAAAGAAGAGAGAGTGATCTGATAATAATAATAATAATAATAATAATAATAATAATAATAATAATAACAACAACAACAACAACAACAACAACAGCAGTAGCAGCAGCAGCAACAACAACAACACGTTGACAGCCATGTCACCATTTGGTAACATAGCTTTTTATTCTACGGGGTGTCACCAGATCCTGGTGATGGTCACATTTTCATTTCAACTTTCTTCACCAAATATTGGAGACACTCTCTGCATCTTTCCATATAAGGCAATGTCTGTGGCATCCTGGGAAATGTTGGATAAATTTGTCTGGCTTTCGGCTTCTCTTAACTTTTACTTTCAGGCTTTATAAATGAGTGGAAGGTATACAAAAACGGAAAGCTTAAGGATTAAACAACATTAAATCACTTTATTTGAAAAAAAAAATGCTGAATTAATATTGTCACCAAACACAGTAACGTGGCCGTAATTATAAGATAAATAAAAATTACATTGCGTGCACGTAATAATGCTTCTTTAATTGCCATGAAGCATCTAATTGTTAGAAAATAACGCATATATATATATATATATATATATATATATATATATATATATATATATATATATATATATATATATATATATATATATCACATTTCATTAAAAACGACTGACAAGGTGCTTTTATTTAATTTTTTATATAATTTCTCGTGCGATCTAATAAAGTTTTTCTTTTCAGAGGATAAATTATATAAAAATTGTCCGAATGTTCTTTTTTTCCGAGCGCTTTCGGCTATACATTTAGCCATTATCAAGGATTATATTTCAACTGTTAGAATTAGAAATGGTTTGTTATGTGTATGTTTTATAAAGTGATTCATTTTTTTTTGTTTCAAAACACGGTCAAGATATTATGTCCATGTTCAAAGTTAATATTATTAAGTGTTGGTTTGTTTATTTTTATAAGTAAGGCTTCCATTATTTTTAGCCTTTTTTTGCAAGTGGATGATGCTATTATATTAGTGTTGTCGACAAGTATGTTCCGAATAGTGTCCGGTAGGTCTCCATGAATATTTAAATGAGACATTGGGACAATTTTTATATAATTTATCCTCTGAAAAGAAAAACTTTATTAGATCGCACGAGAAATTATATAAAAAACTAAATAAAAGCACCTTGTCAGTCGTTTTTAATGAAATGTGCTTGAAAGAAGGATTGCTCCCTAAATACACAAATATATATATATATCAAGTACGTGGTGCAGTTCAATTTATATTACATGAATCATTCATACAAAAAGCAGATAGGGAAATTAATGATATAAATGGCGAGAATACATCTTCGTAAACAAATTTATTAAGATACATTAACCCCGAACCTGTAGATGAATGTTATGATCCCTGTTTTTAATAAATTCCAGTTGCATAAGGTCTTTTTATACAAGTACTTTCGTCTGTTCATAGAGACATCCTCAGGTATGGAAATAGATTTGTTTTTTTTTACATCTAGGTAATAACGAGACAACGAAAGATTAGATGTGATCCGAAATATGTTTTTTAAATATATTTCTTACCGTTAACAATAACACATTTCTTTTTCAATGAGTTTCCAAAGACACACACAAGCGCGCGCACGCACTCACGCAATATATATATATATATATATATATATATATATATATATATATATATATGTACATTGTATCTTATGTCAGTGCGTTTTTAAAGTATTTAAATAACTTTTGAAGTTATACAGGTATCGCGAATCTGTGGAGGTACCTACGGTATATAATGATAACACATGCACACAATATATATATATATATATATATATATATATATATATATATATATATATATATATATATATCTGTGTGTATATATATATATATATATATATATGTATATATATATCTGTGTGTATATATATATATGTATATATATATACATCTGTGTGTATATATATATATATATCTGTGTGTATATATATATATATCTCTGTGTGTGTGTATATATATATATATATCTGTATATATATATATATATATATATATATTGTGTGTGTGTGCGTGTGTGCGTGTGTGTGCGTACGCTCTTGTGTGTGTGTTTTTGGATACATATTGTATCTTATGACAGTAAGTTTTGAAACAAAATATTTATATAACTTTTCAAGTGATACCAAAAGTGATTCGAAAGTGGAGATTCTGGGTCAAATGGAACCATTGCAAAAATTGGTTGTATTAGTACAGACCTGATGTCGCTAAACGGCGAAAGTACTATCTCCGACCAAGGTCCACTCAGTTAGTATGCTAAACTGACCATCACTTGTGAATCTGAATGTGTGTAGCCTTGGGGGACATGAGGAAGAGATGAAAAACATTTCGGGTCATGCCTTAGTAGTTGTTTTATTAGTGGCTCGCGTCAGTTGTCCTGGCTGTACGAGGGGACACTCCTGCTGGAGATAAGAGAAATAAGGGCCGGAACTTCTGGGGATGCTGGTCGGGGAAAATTGGTCGACAAATCGATATTTCAAGTCCTTCAGACAAAGAATGTTTTTATTGTGTGTTTGTTCTGACTATTTACTATGGTTAATTAGTTTTTGCAGACCCCCCAACTTGTGTTTAACCAGTAGCATCTTGTCTGTCGGTCTGTAAACGGGCTTTCTTCAAACGAACTTTAAGTTGCCATATTTTTCTAATCATTTTATCCCAAGCAAGGCGATAAAGCCAGTAAGACGCAATCGGTTATTGTGAAGAAACAAATAAAAAAAACCCTGAGAAAACGTTACTGTGAAAAGAAGACAAAAAAAAGAGAATAGGGTTCGGGGTGACAGAAGATGACGATCAACGTTGTATTTAGTTTTGAAAATTGTAGTTGACATGATGTTGAACATGTTCACCATAGTCTATGAATATAGAATCCAGCGCAGTACGTAATCTGTTCAATGAAACAGCGTTAAAGATTAACACTCACGTGTCAGACACTCTACTGAATCTGACTATATCGCCAATACCACTAGCAGCAGCCGTTCGGTATTTCTTCAGTCTTCGGTATCAGAGGTTGGCAGTGAATATTCGAAAAAAACAAAAAAAACATGAATATTCTGAGCCTTCTGATTGGTTAACACTTCTATTAGTGAACTATAAAATGGGTCAGCTCATTTTGGTTGGCTCACTAGTACACAAAAGGTACCCAAAAACTCCAACACATGAAAGCAAGAAGAAACTATTAGAATAGAACTTGCGGTTACATCTAGCAATTCCAGGGACCAAAAAGTAAAGATCCTCAGAATAATTACTATGAATATATTTGTAGAGGACCATGGGGTTTGCATGTTGTTGAATTAGGAACACGTGCGTTTATTTCCTGCTAGAAGGTCCAACAACAAGAACATGGCGGACTCAAATTGAATCCAGCCGAAGATGTAAAGAAAACAAACAAGACCGTTATATATATATATATATATATATATATATATATATATATATATATATATATATATATATATATATCAACAAATATATGTATTAAACAACGAACTTTACAAGTGACAAAGACATCAACATTTGTGTTTGTGTGTGTGAACGTAAAGAGTCTGTATTTTGGTGAATGTTCGTACGTACGTGTATATGTGATTCATGGCGTTTTCCCACAAGTGGGCACAAACGCAGATCTCTGCGGGAGATCACATTTTTAAATGTGTCCGCTGAAATGCAAAGTAAAAAGAGAACAAGGCGAGAAATCGCCCTGTATTTATAGTGTCCCCTAGTGAACAATTAGGGAAGGTAGGAGGAGGTAACTCCGACATATTTATAGATTGAAGCAAAGGGAAGCAATGTTACGGAGTTGAGAAAGAAACGCAACCGGGATGCTGGGACAGGACTGAAAATAATGCAGATTCTTCCTTTTTTGGTTTGTTTTGTTTTACGGCATTTCAACCTCAATATGTTATTTAATGCCGACAAGATTTTTATTGCTGGTAATATTTTTTTTAAATATATTTTTTGTAAAATTTTTGTCAAAAATATATTGCTAGTAATATTTCTTTTTTGTCCAAACATGTATTGCTGGTAATATTTTTTTTCCAAAAATCTATTCCTGGTAATATTTTTATCCAAAAATCTATGCTGATTATAATTTTCTTTTTCAAAAATGTACTGCTGGTAATATTTATTATTTATTTTATTAGTATTGCTGATATTAAAACCTATTTTTATATTTTCATAGTGTTTTAATCCCTTTTGGTGGGGTTAACTATTTGACCAAAGCTAGGACCCTAGTAGGTGCTACCACCCCCGGGTCAAGGCGGATCCGGGATCATCAGCAATGAAAAAAGTGGTTCCACACTCACCAAAACTCCTGGTGAAAGGCCTTACTATCGGATGTATTCCATAGTCATACCCAGGACGCGGATGCAGTTTATCGTCTTCTCCAGGACGCGAACGTTGTAGATTCTTCTTTGATTGTGTCCAGAATCTTTAGATTCATAACAGAAGCACCAGCTGTGACAATAATATTGAATTTACGGACGAATGGTGTACTTATAAAGGTGCAAAAGGCAACAAATTGGCGCTACGAATGATGTTTGTTGATCGATTAATTGCTGCTTCTGTTTTTACATATAAATTCATACATATTAATCTCTATCTATAGAAGGCAGGATGTGTGTGTGTGTGTGTGTGTGTGTGTGTGTGTGTGTGTGTGTGTGTGTGTGTAACAAATGCACGGCCGCAATTTTCGACGGATTTGCACCAAAATTAGCGGTAGAGGCCAAGACCGACTTTGCATTTCCCAACTCCCATCGATAGTGGAAATAATCGATTTCTTCATGCTTCTACGGTAGTTTTCATGTAGTTTTGCGGTCATTTTCTACTGGCCAGCGTCAGAGCGTATAGCAGGCTGCCGCGAATAGGCAGGAAGATTCTATTGGCCAGCGTGAGAGCCAACAGCTGACTGACATGAATGTTAAATAGCATGGAAAAAATCGATAGCTGCATTCGTCAGAAGTGGGAAAAATTTAAATCTGCATGGCACTTTACTCCAATTGGCTCATTCGTTTGCTTAAACTCAACGTTGATTCTGATTCCGCAGAACTGGGTTGGGTGTGAAAAATTATTTGTTGTTAACATTCTTTTTTCATTCGGCTTTTCCAGTTACGAGTCCTTTTTTAAAGCTGATCGTTTTGTGTTCATTTTGTTTAGTTCTTTTTTCGTAACAGATTTAATGTTTAGTATAGAAGTTAGAAAAAAATCGCAGTGTGAGATAGGCAAGAAGTAAGGCATGTAGCAACATCAGCACGGAAAAGGGTACTCCTTTCAAGGCAAGGAAGGGCAAAATTATTTTAAGGCAAGTGATAGCGATTGCTGTACGATTCGTGCGATTTTTGAATCAAGCACGGGCATGCTGCTAGTTATTAGATAATAGTTATTTGATTTTTAGAATTTTGTCATATATCGCATTAACTGGCCTATTGGGAACGGATTTCTTTTTTTTTAAAGAATGCACCAAAAATTTACCCTGCGTCCAATAGAGCAGTATTATGTATAAGAAGGACAAGATGTATGAGAAAGGCAGGAAAACCACGAAAAATTTCACCAGAAATCTTCTTTTTATGTGTCATGTCCTTTCAGGACGTGGACGATCATGGCTCTCTACCTCCCTCTATCCCTTCCAGCTCTCAACAAGTTCCTTCCCTCTACTTCCTCCCAGAGACCACGTTCTGTCATCCACCTGCTCTAGCTCGTCAGGTATTTCACGCGTTATTTTCCCTTGTCTCTCTTTTCCTCTATGCGACCCGTGAGTATCAGTTTCTCCAGACTTAGACTGTTCTAGTTCCACGCGCCATCTTTAATGGATGTTAGTTATCAGTCTACCCCAGTGAGCGAAATAAAGGGTCGAGTTCGACATTCCAACCAACCACCGGAAGAAGGCCAGAGCATACAACGGCCGAAACGTTGTAATAAATATGGCGACAAAGATAAGGACAATAGTCCGAATAATGTAAATGGTGTACACAATACCTCATCTCAGAAATATAGACAGATACTGAAAGGCCGAAACGTTGTAATAAATATGGCGACAAAGATGAGGACAATAGTCCGAATAATGTAAATAGTGTACACAATACCTCATCTCAGAAATATAGACAGATACTGAAAGGCCGAAACGTTTTAATAAATATGGCGACAAAGATGAGGACAATAGTCCGAATAATGTAAATAGTGTACACAATACCTCATCTCAGAAATATAGACAGATACTGAAAGGCCGAAACGTTGTAATAAATATGGCGACAAAGATGAGGACAATAGTCCGAATAATGTAAATAGTGTACACAATACCTCATCTCAGAAATATAGACAGATACTGAAAGGCCGAAACGTTGTAATAAATATGGCGACAAAGATGAGGACAATAGTCCGAATAATGTAAATAGTGTACACAATACCTCATCTCAGAAATATAGACAGATACTGAAAGGCCGAAACGTTGTAATAAATATGGCGACAAAGATGAGGACAATAGTCCGAATAATGTAAATAGTGTACACAATACCTCATCTCAGAAATATAGACAGATACTGAAAGGCCGAAACGTTGTAATAAATATGGCGACAAAGATGAGGACAATAGTCCGAATAATGTAAATAGTGTACACAATACCTCATCTCAGAAATATAGACGGATACTGAATCACTTGTAGTTCTGGTTTTAAGTGTCTGATTAGGTAATTGCTCACAGTTTCTTATTAATGAATGTATTCCAATGATGTTGCCATTTTTTAATGATAATTTTTTTTACAACAATCTTATAATCGGAATATGGAACCTTTGTACTTATTGTTGCATCCTTTATTGCTCTTTTTGTCTGGGGGTGAGTTACATAATTTAGGGTAACACCTTGTAAGTCGAGCTCCCAGAAAAAAACGCCACTTACATTAAGAATTAGAGAATATGTTGAGCTCAAAGAACGCTGCTACAGAACTGCAGTCGCTCTCTCACAGACGCGAAGTTGCCTCACACTCTCTTTTTTACAAATACTTTCACGGTAATTGCTCCGAGGAGCTGCTTTCGCTGGTTCCTAGGCCTCATGAATTTAAACGTCCTACGAGGCTGGCATCCCGTTCCCACCCCTTCACCGTTGAAACTGTTAGATATAGACGTCTCTTCTACTCCAATAGCTTCATGTCTCGCACATCTCGCCTGTGGAACTCCCTTCCTTATTCCTGTTTCCCTGACAAATACAATCTCCAACTATTTAAGTGTAACGTCAATCGACATCTCCAGTTGCCTTGATCTATCCACTTCCCTTCTCCACATCCTTTCCCCTTTCATTCCTATCTGCTCTCGCTCCAAATCTTCTGTAACCCCGTTGCCTTGATCGATCCACTATCTTTCTCCACATCCTCTCCTTTACCACTCCTATCTGCTCTTCCTCCAAACCTTCTGTAACCCCTTGCGTGCTAGTGGCTTCCAGCCTTGCTTGGGGTGATAAGCTTAAAAAATAAAAAATAAATAAAAGAAGAAAACAAATCCGCAAAAAATTTAGTGGAATCTCAGATTTCAAATAAATTAAGAATTATCAACGATTTTTCGTGGATGCGCTGATAGTGTAACGGTCTCCATCTAGGACGGTTAAATCGGTGAGACGAGTTCATATTCCGGGGTGGTCTA
Organism: Acanthosepion esculentum; assembly: GCA_964036315.1. Taxonomy (NCBI): domain Eukaryota; kingdom Metazoa; phylum Mollusca; class Cephalopoda; order Sepiida; family Sepiidae; genus Acanthosepion; species Acanthosepion esculentum. The sequence continues at coordinate 15,866,623 of OZ038503.1, forward strand.
CTGCTTTCATGTTTGCAAGAATTCCGTTGGAAAACGTCTAATTTTCTCCCCCAGCTATGGGTTATATAATAGGATAGAGCGGCCTCGTAGATTGGTTGGTAATCATTTTAATTGAAAAATATTACCAACTTAACTAGAGAGCCCACTCTACTCCACTTTATAACCCATAGCTCGCGGAGGGAGAAAATTCTGGAAAGTCATTATTCCCAGCGTCTTGAAAGGACAGGGCATTTTTTCCAAAAAATTCTTCTTGAGATTTTCGTTTATGGTTTTTTAGTCTAGTTTTACTTTGATGTCGCTGTACTGGTAAAATATTGAACCATTGCCCACTCGCTGGTCAGCTTGATTTTCATAGTAATGATCATGTTGTGTCCGAATTTTCTGGAAGGAAAGGGAGAGAGAGAGAGAGAGAGACAAAAAAAAGTCTGTCCGTGCGTGTCATTTTAGTGGTGTTAATAGCAATAGCCGTGTGACAGAAAAGAAGTTCAAGGGCTGGCGGACGCTATCATTTGCGAAGGGCCCTTGAGGCGAGAGAAAAGAGGAAAACGTGTGGCGGGCTGTCGGCTGATAATAACGACGAGTAGTATGTCAAAGACATTGTTGACGCGGACCTCGGGTCGATATTCAAATATCAGGGACAATATTTAGTTGTGAGTGAACATCTGCTACACATTTCCTATTCTTTTCATTTCTTTTTCTTTGTTTCTGTATTCAATCTATTTGATTCTGATGATTCGGTTATGTTTGGCAAGAGGTTTTTTTTTTGTTTTTGTTGCTAAATGTTCATATAAAAAGACACAAGAGCCACTCAATGTAGAGCGTCACTGAGTGAACCTGTATGGACGCAGTAAAAGGAGCTAAGTGCAGATTATGAGGATATATGATAGATAACTGTTGACTCAAGATTTGACGAGGTTAAATTTTTTTTGATCAGGAAGCACCCACTCGGGAGTCTCTTTCACAAAGTAGCAAAGTTGAACAGTTATTGGCTATTGCTACATGTGCTAGTTACGTATTTATCGTAGAGAAGTTTATTTATTTTCTCTTTTATTAATTCTCTGCTTGCCAAAGTGTCATTCGACTGACAATAAATTTTAATCCGTGTCTCATACGATTAGACATTGTGGGAAGAATCGGGGTCACCTGAGATAAAACAGACAGAAATGAGGCTTCCTTTAACTGAATAAGCGAAGAATAAAGATAGACTTGGTTAATTCCACGAAGCCTTTGCTGTCTAAATTCCTGCTTGGCGAGATATAAAATTCCTCATTCAGTTATGCGTGATACACGCTTAGGCGATCATATATCTTCCGATACAAGATTGACGAGGCAGATGTTTTTTTCCCGCAGTAGGTTTCCATTTCTTTCTGCGGTAGACCAGGTGCCATCCAGTCTGTCCTGCTATTTATCCATAACTGGGGGAGAAGAAGAGAATTCATACCTTTCCCAAGTGTATTAGCACGTAAGTGATTGCAATGGATTCGACTGGAATTCGAACTCAGCTCTCTGATTACTCAATCTGAGACGCTATCCATTACTCCACAGTTATCTCGGCTCTAATGTAAATCATATTAGAAAGAATTGAATCATTTAAAAGTGATTATCTTGACATCTAATCATTCTCACATCTGAGTAGTATATATATATATATATATATATATATATATATATATATATATATATATATATATATATATATATATATATATATATATATATATATATATATATATATATATATATATATATATATATATATATATATATATATATATATATATATATATGCTTTTTTCTGTATATACATATATGAAAAGTATATACCTAGGAAATTAACAGTATACATATATATATTTTTGAATTGGACATAGTCCGACAATTTATTTAAAGAAATTTATATTATGTTTAACGTTCTTAAATACTTGTATCTATAAAAAGAACGTTAAACATAATATAAATGTCTTTAAATATATATATATATATATATATATATATATATATATATATATATATATATATATATATATATATATATATGAGAAACTATATATTATTAAGTTTATTAAAATAAAAATTTACTGAATCAGAGAAATAAAATAGCTATTTTGTGCCGTCATTATCTAAAATTTTCTTTAAACAATATTTAAAAATTAAATTTTAAAAAATGAGACCTGGTAATATACATACTTATATTAGATGTGAAAAAATAATTTTGAATACTGTAAGTAATTCTATTACATTTACTGGTTTTATAAAAAAAAATATAGTCGATTAAATTTAACAGTAAAAATATTTTAAAATTGGTTTTAAAATTGTAATTAAATAAAACGGATTCTAACCTAAACATCTTTTAAAATTGTAGTTAAATAAAACGTATACTAACCTTAACACCTCTCTCAAAGTACTTCAAACACTTAAAAGAATTCAATAAAACACCTAAATTTAAATGAAATTAATATGAAAAATTAGAATATGTAGGTCATTAAATGACCCATGTCATTTGTACATACATGAGAAAAATATATATTACTAAGTTTATAAGAAATAAAAGTTTACTGAATCAGTGAAATAATTTAGCTATCATTGCCGTCATTGTCATAAATTTTACTTAAATAATATTTATGAGAAGGATCATTCATGATTTGAAAAAGTTGATCAGTAAAATTAATCGAGACAATGTTTTTAAACTAAGAAATAAAATTTTAAAAAAATATCGATTTTATTTTATTTTTTTTATTTCTTATGGCTGAAACGTTATACTTTAGTCGACACACGTGTCTGCGGAGATGAACCGTTTGTTTTTTTAACAATGGGAATTACATCTACCGTCTTTTGCATTTGAGAGTCTTAATAAAGAAAGTGGACACTCCGACAGGTAGAGTCCACTTAAAGCATAGCGGGCTAGACGGTGGATTTTACGTACAAAGAGGGATCGCACTAATCGCTTATTTTTTTCTTTTTTTTTAGAACTAGAATTTTTTACAAGCTAATACGTGTTGAAGTCCTCGCTTAATTTATTATTGTTGAAGTTATCGCTAACATTTTTGGTTGAGATTTACAAACTGTACGTTTCGTTTAATTTCGTAAAACAATCAATGAAATTTGAATAAGCTGATTTCTTTGAAAAAATACTTTGACAAAAAAAACCCACTTTGCGGTTTTATAAATTCTTTAATTTAATTTAATATTATAGGACTCCGTGTTAAACAATATTTTTAAGAACATTTCTTTTTTTTCTTTTTCACAGCGAAGAATAAATTCTTAGGATTTCTTAAATAAATATTTGTTATTTTAATCATTAAATTGTATTTTGGTTGTTAAATAATAAAACTTAATTTTTCCAAAAATAATTTATGAAAATGTATTGCACTAATATTTTTCGAACCCAAGCATGATGTGTTGACCCCCTTAATACGAAGTACTGTTGATAGAATACATGTCGCAGGTAAACATACAATGAAAATTAACCTCATTTTGAAAACGTCTAAGTTATTAATCGAAAAATATTGGAAAAATAAACATTATGAATAATCTCTCGACGCACACACACACTTCTCAAAAGAAAAATGAAGAAGAAATGTTTTCTGAAATTTTAAGTACTAGAATTTTTTTTACAAGTTAACGCGTCTTGAAATCCTTACAGTATTTGGTTTCACATACGTAACTAATAGTTTCACATACAATTTCTCAAAGCACACACATACTTCTGAAAAGAAAATGAAGAAGTGTTTTCTAAAATTTTAAATACTACAAATTTTTGGCAACAAGCTGCCACCTGTGGAAATCCTAACATTATTCAGTTTTGTTGAAGTTATCGCTATCATTTTTGGTCGAGATTTACAAACTCTACGTTTCGTTCAATTTCGCAAACCAATCGATAAAATTTGAAAAAGCTGATTTATTTGGAAAAATACTTCGACAAAAACTCTACTTTGCGGTTTAATAATTTATTGAATTTAATTTTATCGAACTTCATAGTAAATTTCTGTTTTTTTCTGTTTTAACAGCGATGAATAATTTCTTACTCTTAAGCATGCAACATACAACTGGCCGTGCGTCAAAATTTCTTTCTGAAGCGAACTTTTTGAAACGTTTGGTCTTGTCATTTGTTTATAGTTCTCTGGAACACAGGACGAACTGAAAACTGTATTTCTGTGTTAAAAAAAAAAAAAAAAGGGATATGTAAAAATCAATATTGCATTTTTATTAAATAAGTGTTTGTAACTTTAATCATTAAAATGTTTTTAAAATAGTGGGATTATTTTTTTCTTCTGTGCAGAATGTCTCTTCTTCATGGCTCTCCACAACTTCCTATCACATCTTAGGTATGACGATAAGCTACATCCGTCAGCAAATGCTCTGATCGGGAGGTTTTGAGGAGCGTGGAACCACTTCTAAATTACTGTTGTTCCCAGGCCCACCCTGACTCGGAGTGGTAGCACCTGTTAGGGTCCTAACTATGAGCAAATAGTGAAAACAAAAGCACTATAAATGTATAAATTACATTCATATAGTAAAAATCTCCTGCAGTAGATTTTAATAGTAAGAAAGAAATGATTGATTTTAATATTGTAAAAACAAATTTCCAGCAATGGATTTTAATTGTAAAACAATAACCAAGGAAATTAAATTTTGGCATTAAATGACCCATAAGCTGTTGATATGCCTTTAAACAAACCAAAAAACAACGCCCTATCCTTTGTATATCTTTTGACCATCCCTCCTGTTCTTTGATCTGCCATTCATTTATATAAGCACTTTGTTTTTCTCTTGTCTTCAATATATCTTTTATTTCATACAATGTTTCACACAACGTAAGGCCCAGGAGCCACTCGAAGTATACGTTTACTGAATGAGGTTTTTGTATAAGACGAGATTAAGATCTTCATATGATGAGGACACGTCGGATAGATTACGATCGACCGTAAAATTGAAAAGGTTAAGATAGATAGAAGTAGCAAACCTTTGGGAGACTGTCCCACACGATGATAGTTCTAGAGGAAGTAGCTATCCGAGTGGAAGTTCCTCGTTAGCAGTGGAATATGAAAGGTATCAGTATGAGTTGACCCTGTGTACGTGGTATGGTGGTTCCAAGCTGTGGAGGTCTGGACCAATGGAACTTAAGAATGTAGCTTACCTGGGCGTCTGCTATGAAATGTAGCTTACCTGGGCGTCTGCTATGAAATGTAGCTTACCTGGGCGTCTGCTATGAAATGTAGCTTACCTGGGCGTCTGCTATGAAATGTAGCTTACCTGGGCGTCTGCTATGAAATGTAGCTTACCTGGGCGTCTGCTATGAAATGTAGCTTACCTGGGCGTCTGCTATGAAATGTAGCTTACCTGGGCGTCTGCTATGAAATGTAGCTTACCTGGGCGTCTGCTATGAAATGTAGCTTACCTGGGCGTCTGCTATGAAATGTAGCTTACCTGGGCGTCTGCTATGAAATGTAGCTTACCTGGGCGTCTGCTATGAAATGTAGCTTACCTGGGCGTCTGCTATGAAATGTGGTTAACATAGTTTCGTATGTGTGAATGGGGTTATTGTCAAATTCTTCAAGTTTAGTTTCCTCATTATCTGTCTCTTTCTGATTCTGTGTCCTTTTTGCTTCCATTTGTCTTATAATGTTTTAGTTTCCTAAACTAAACATCATTCTGAAGAATCACATCTTCTGTTGACTCGTCTTATCATCTGTGAGGAGATTGTTCAGAATTTCCTTCAATAGACAAGGACAGATATCTGCGTAACAATTCAGTACGATTGGTTACCAACAACGACTAGATAAACAAAATTTATAGTACATTTGGTTGGTCACTTGGTACTGATGCTTAATTCAGAACTGGTGTCGCTGTTTGGCATTAATGACTTTAGACCAAGGACTGCCCATTGGTCAGCCACTAGTATAAACTGACCACTGTAAGGACTACACGAGTTACTGAAATCTTATGGGAGAGTGGGTATAGTGGGAAGGAGAGAATTTAGAACTGTGACGCATATTAGGTTAGTGACGGTGGTTAACTTAGCGAAAGTCGTGAGCGGTGTCCTCAAGAAACGGAAAGAAGAAGAAGAAGAAAAGAAGAAGGCATGGATGAAAAAGAAAAGGGGAATCAAGGTTGACTAATTAGTTGAACGAATGAATACCAAGAAGATAAACAAAACAGACAAGGTGACGATTCAGAATGGACATTGTGATCTTAAATCGGCGGGATTTTGGTGGGAGCATTTGTTTTACCCATTATATTTGGTTTCATACGAAATGGGGTCTGGATTTAACTGTTTCGCACGTATGAGATGAGCATATAAATCTATTATATTTCTCCCGTGAAAATGTAATCTATCTATCTATCTATCTATCTATCTATCTATCTATCTACCTATCTATCTATCTATATATATATATATATATATATATATATATATATATATATATATATATATATATGTATATATTTCAGTTTGTTCATGATCTATCTATCTATCTCTCTCTCTCTATATATATATATGTATGTATATATTTCAGTTTGTTCATGATCTATCTATCTATCTATCTATCTATCTATCTATCTATCTCTATCTCTCTCTCTCTCTCTCTCTCTCTCTATATATATATATATATATATATATATATATATATATATATATATATATTGGTCTGTTCATGATCTATCTATCTATCTGTCTATCTATCTATCTATCACAGTCTTTTCATATCTATCTTTGTTAATTATCTGTCTGTCTATTTATCTATGCCAATTAGTTAATGTCTCTTTATCTATTTATCTATCTTTCTCAGTCTCTTCAGATCTCTTTCTCTCTCTATCTCTATATATATATCACTCTTTTCATGATCTATCTATATCTGTCTCTCCTCTCTCTCTCTCTCTTTATATATATATATATATATATATATATATATATATATATACATCAGTCTGTACATGATCTATATATCTATCTATATATATCTTATTTGATCTATCTATCTATCTATATAATCTTATATATATATATATATATATATATATATATATATATATATATATATATATATATAGCCTGAGATATGAGGCAATTTTCTAACAAATTTATCTGATGCCGAGATAAAATTTCAAATTGCGAATGAAAGCGATCTGCAATACCGAGGAAAATGTATTTTGTTCCCCTACCCAATCTAACCATCATAATATCTTTAAATGTCCTTTCATATATTTTCCTGCATTTTCTGTTCCGTTTATCTTGTCAGTTTATCTTACCAGAAAGCAGCGTGCGTCTTTACCGCCAGTGTTACAAACCCACTAGCTACAGTTGTTCTAGAGTACCTCTCATTTCTGACCCCCTTTCTTTCTCGCAGATCTCTTGGTCAGTTTGTAGGTCAAACAGACACGAATGTGGAAAGTATGAGTTAATTACGTAAGCGACATCAATTCCATACTAGTCACACACTAGTCACTAAACATGACTACTAGCAAGCAGTTAGTTGGTTTGTTGTCAAGTAGTGACGTCAGAATATATCTGTTTTAATAAAATCGCATGAAACCAGGTAGTTATGTTCCGTAATATACCAATTTAAGTTCGCTGGTTCGATGCTTTTAATCCGACAACTAATTGGTCAAAACGCTTCATTCACATTCAATATTTCCTTGTTTCTTTATTAAACAATTGATTGACTGATTCGTTTTTTACGGTTTGTCAACCCATTGCAGGTTATTTATAGCCAGATATTATTTTGAGATTGTAAAATCTTTTTCTGGTGAGAGGGGGACAATAAAGATTTAGGGAGATATGTCTTAATAATTATCCCCTAAACTGCAAGGAGAAAAGCTGGATTCATAAATTTCCCAAGGGTATCTGGGCATAAGTGAATATAACAAACTCAACGGATTTGAAAGTCGGCGCTTCGTGTCTGTCTTTACACCTAATATTCCCAAACGGTCACCCATCTAGGGATTGACAAGACTCAACATTGCTTAACTTAACCGGTGTTTCCATGTGACGTGGCCGGGTATAATTTTCATTCTTGTGTATATTATTGCTGAGCAGTAAATTGTAATGAGTTTAGATCAACAGGTAAGAAAAATGGCTTCCAAAAAAACATACACACACACACACACACATACATATATATTCATTTCTGTAGTTCACTGCTACTAAGACGTATTTTTCCCCTGATGATGACAATGCTTGCCAAAACTAGTCGAGGAATCTAATTGAAATAATAAAAACGAAAGAATATTAATATGCAACCAGTCTGTCTGAAGATTTTAATTTTCTAATATTTCTTATTTTTCAAAACACACACACACACACACACACACACACATATATATATATATATATATATATATATATATATATATATATATATATATATATATATATATATATATATATATATATGTATAAGGCGTTCTAGTTTTCTGAGACTCGAGAAACGACTCGGGCTATACTTTGTTAAGAATTCAAGTTCTGAATCGTTTTTTGTTGTTTCGAGATAATCTGGGCGTTGAAAACTTTCCTTTACTGAATAAGTCGGTGTTTATATACATACATATATATATATATATATATATATATATATATATATATATATATATATATATATATATATATATATATATATATATATATATAGTTTACGAAAAACTAGGTAATCCGTATGGGTAGACCTAATGACGATAAAATCCAGAGAGCTCAATGTAAATCAGAGCTAATAATTTAAATAAAAACAGACCACTTTAAGGTTCCATATAATAAATTATTTCACCACAGCCCTTTTAAAGGACAGCGGATCATCAGATTTTATTTCCGCTGTCCTTTAAAAGGGCTGTGATGAAATAATTTATTATATGGAACCTTAAAGTGGTCTGTTTTTATTTAATATATATATATATATATATATATATATATATATATATATATATATATATATATATATACTAGCTTAAAAGCCGGCATTTAAACTAGCTCTTGCGTAGGGCTCTTGATTGGGTTTTCAGCAAAATGGGTGGGGAGAAGTTGATGCGATAAGCAATAATAATATTAAACTACAGATGAACTCAAAATAGATCTCTTCATTTAAGTATCACATTAATATTTCAGCTTTGCTTTTTAAAAGTTCAACGATAATTATTCCGCCGCCATTTATTTTAAAGGTAAATTGATGTACGTAGGTCCTTACTTTATGTACAATTAATAATTTTTATTTCATGGTTGACTTTTGCTTGATTTTGCAATTAATTTTGATTACCCCCAAATTTATTTCTAAGTTATAAAAAGTGTTATCGTAAAAAAAAAAAAAATTCCTCGCAAAAATATCAGGTAAAAAATCGCCGAAAATAATTGTAGTAACGAAAACTTGGGAATCCAAAATTTCAGGATTGCGGGTTCGGATGCGGCCAGGAATGTTTTTGATTTGCTTACAGAGACGTCTTGATTTCAAAATAGTACGCTATGTTAGGCTACGTCCTCTTGGGGTAAAGTTGAAAAGGTGTGACACAGTGACACATTGATATTCGAATTTATTATATAGATGTGGACAGCAATCTTTCTTTTTAACATGTTTCGTTAAATATGACAAAGAAAATTTTATGAATATATATATATATTTTTAATATTCTCATATTTTTCGACTTGGTGGGAGTAAGGGAATTTAAAAATTGTCCGTAGTGTCTGTTGTCCCAATCTTTAGCCATTTTCAAAGAGCTTTGTTGTTGAGTGTTCTTAAATTCTTTTCATGGTTGCCTGTTTGAGATGTGGCGAGTGGTGACTATATAGTAGTAGCATTTATTCCGGGCAACGCGAAAGGAAAACTAGACTTCCAGTTGGGGGGGAGAGCTTTCTATTTAAAAAGATGTTTGAAATGAAATGTGTAAACATTATTTCTATTGCAAAATAAGGTGAGATTAATATACACCCTTGAGCAAATTAATTATGCAGGAAGATGTGGAGGGCCGTGATCACCAACACCCTTGTGCAAATTTATTTAAACAAAACGAATAATTCTGTTATTATTTACTTCTTTTTTTTTTCGTCTGTTTCTAAAAAAACCTGACCCAGTGCACATGTTAGGTCTTCGTATGTCCATTCCACGAAGTCGTTCCTTGCAGATTGACCACAGATTTCCGGGCCAGTCTATAGTACTTTGATTTGCTCACCGGTTAGGCTTACCAGGGTGTTCGTGCAGCGTTACAATTTTCGTACGCTTCCTTGGTGGAACGTCCATCGCAGACAATAAAAGCTAGACAAGGTTTTACGTTCCTGACTTTGAACATTGTCGTCTTCTTTGGACGTCTTATATAGCAACCAGATTGATTCAAGATTTCTCGAAGTACACCCTTGTTCACATTAATAGAAACAAAACGAAAAATTCCGTTATCATTTACTTTTGTTTTCATATTTTTCCAATGAAACATGACCCAATGCACATGTTAGTACTTCGTATGTCTACTCCATGAAGTCGTTCCATGCAGATTGACCACAGATTCTCGATTGAATTTAAATCAGGAGGGTTTCCGAGCTAGTCTATAGTAAATTGATTTGCTCACTGGTAAGGCTTGCCAGTGTTACAACTTTCGTACGCTTCCTTGGAGTAAAGTCCATCGCAGACAATGGCCGTAGGACAACTAATCGACAGTCGAGACTGTAGAGTCTAGCCGTGATAAAAAAAACTAATGCAATCACAGATGACGCAATATTTTTCAGGGCCAAACAAATTTCATTATACATTCCGAAAATAGATTCATATTACTGCACAACACGGCAAATGACCAAATCTGAGGAAAAAATAGAAATTGATTACACCCTGTAACTCCAGTGGGTCTATAACTGACCATATGGTGAAAGAAAAGAAACTAAAGCGTCTGTTTCAATTAATTTACACAAGGACACACACACACACACACACACATATATATATATATATATATATATATATATATATATATATATATATATATATATATATTGATGCATGTTTCATTAAATATTATAAAGTTTTGTCTATTTATTTTATGTAAATTCTTTTCATATCGTCTGATAAGCTTAACATTATCATTGAAAGATGAAAGAAAATCACCATATTGATACATATTTTTTATCCTATCTAAGCTTTCGGCTTACATAAGCAATTATCAAAGATGAAAATTACATTACAATCTATTAACCAATACACGGACAAAACAATAATGATAGTTTGTTTTTGTTTGCATAAAAGATATGAAAGCAACGAAAAACTCTTGCATAAGAGACGTTGGAAGCGAAAATCGCACCGCAGCTCATGACGTCAAACATGATCACGCGAGGGTGAAAACGAAAAGTATTAAGTATGGGAATACACAATATATATATATATATATATATTGTTTTTAAAGTATGCTATATTTATGGGATAAAGTGCTCAATACCAGAGATAGAGCGTATGCAAATATAAATATAAAAGTGATAATTGAAGTCAACACTCAGAAGCGACAGGTTGTTTCATGCTAGACGCAGTCGATTGCATCTAGCATGGAACAGACAGTCGCCTCTTCGTGTTGACTTCAATGATCACTTCATACAAACATATATATATATATATATATATATATATATATATATATATATATATGATGGACTCTCCCGTCGGTTTCAACGTATGAGGTTCCGACAACTGTGCTTATTCAACCCTGTGTGTAAGTCGCAAGTGACATTTCAGTCCCGCTAGTGATTTGCAAAGAAGTCTACAGATTGTGCAAGAGTGTGGATTGTTGGAGTCTATGGCCGGTACAGCAGCAGATATTTTAGTCCTTTCCCTTGTGTGACGAAGCTTGGTGATGTTTGATGCTGCATTGTTCTTGATGCCATTGTAGCAAGTAGTACTCCACTCATTGCGATCAATTGCTATGTCCTCAAACGTAGCATGGTCCATATTCGCAGCTGAGAGGTTACTTTTCAGTTTGTCCCTGTATCTAAGCAATGGTCGGCCCACGCTTCGATGACCACTGTCAAGTTGACTATACATGAGCATTTTTGGTATCCTGTTGTCTTGCATACGTAGCACATGACCAGCCCAGCGTAATTGTGACCTCATGAGAAAGGAATCAATACCATCAATATTACATATGGTGAAAAGGTCAGCATTGGCCATCCTTTGGCTTGGGTTTATTCCACAAATTTCTCGAAGGCAGCCCTTGTGAAATACATCCAACTGCTGAATTTGTCTTCTGTATAGTGTCCAGGACTCTGAACCATACAAGGTATATATATATATATATATATATATATATACCTTTACTACCATGCAGAGAAATAACACCTTTAAGAATGAATTGAATATCTCAGGTATGCTCAAATATACAGCCTCATGAATGCGGTATATGTGAGCGCATGCTGTTGTTTCGGGGAGGATATATAAACAATCTGAAAGGTTAATATAACAACCAGTAGCAAGCCAACTATGCCGACCGGCCTTATTGTCCTCAGCGTCCGGCCGACATTACCTGTGTTGTTTGCAACAAGGTTTGCAGATCATCACCCGGACTGAAAACACGCATAGTGGTTCGCGGCAGTGTCGGAGGGTATAGAGATCCACTCAACCCAATCAAGGTTACAGGGTTTATCTAATATATATGTCTGTTACCCATGAAATTGAAAGTGTCATCCTAGGGGCTATGAACGCCGAAAGGAGACGGAAGCCTTCACAAATGATGTCGGGAGTGAGGGGCGACTCTCATACGACTGAGATTTGGCTATCACCATACAATTTAAGTTTTGTGTCAAAGTATGCGGGCCAGCAGCAGATCTGAAGAGTCACCTGAGAGAGCGCTTGAAGACGACACACGTTTTACATTTGACTCGCTTATACGCTAACAGATGCTCAATCCAAAATAGAAAAATGAACTTCAAATCAAGCGGACGTTAAGGAGATCAGAGAGAGAGAGAGAGAGAGAGAGAGAGAGAGAGAGAGAGAGGTGGGAGAGAGAGGTGGGAGAGAGAGTTCGCAGTTGATAAATATTTTTATTGTCTTTTCTCCATCCTCATCCCTCACATAGGTCTGATTCGCACTCCGGTCAGTGTGAAAGTCAGCATCAGAAAAACACTTTCCCACTTTTTTTTATTAGTGTGTTAATAAGAGTGGATATGCAATATATATATATATATATATATATATATATATATATATATATATATATATATATATATATATATATGTATGTATTATGAAATAGGCAACTTATTTTAAGACATTTTTATGTTTATACATACTTTTTACATTATTTTATGTTTATACATTCTTTTTACATTATTTTATGTTTATACATTCTTTTTACATTATTTTATGTTTATACATTCTTTTTCTAGATACAAATATTTGAGTAAACGCTCTGTTTATAATAAACAGTATTAAACAACATTTACCGGCCTAAATGTACGGTAAATTGTCATAGAAAATATTCGTCCTCCGACAGGAATCGAACTTGTATCATATATGGAACCATCATATAGCCTAACGTGCCTTTAACCGATTGGGCCACAGAGGAGCGTTCCGTTTGGCAAGGTCGAATTTACTGCTTTTAAACTTCCATCTTCCATGAATCTCTCACGTACATTCATATCTGCTCATAGCGTATCAAATGTAAACAAATGACGTCACACATTATGAAATGGACAAATCCGACAATTATTTTAAGACATTCTATAAAAAGAATGTATAAACATAAAAATTTCTTTATATATATATATATATATATATATATATATATATATATATGTAATATCCAGTTTTCTTCTTATAGATCCATTCCCGAAACTTTTGATAAGCCGCATATATATATATATATATATATATATATATATATATATATATATATATATATATATATATATATATATATATGAGAGAGAGAAACAACATAAGAATTAAAATCCACTGTTCATAGCATTTCATTTTAAAAACGTGCTCAATACAAAGTAGAGAAATACATTATTATTAACTTTTTATTATAAGACGTTATAATAAAAACATTTTGAAATCGATACACAAAATCTTTCATGCTTCAATACTTTGATTGTACTTCTTCAGGCGATGATAAGTAACTGGCGATTAAATGATTTTTAAGGACATTTAAAAATAGATTGTTACCTCTTTTCCGAAATTTAAGAGGGAGTACATAAGGTCAGAATTAAAAATGCCGGTTTTACAAGTTAGGGAGAAATTTCATTGAACATGTCTGAAGACTTTTGAATGACAAAAACCATGGTGTTTTATTTTTATTTTGATGTTCCATTCACCTTAATGTTTTGGCCCAGAATCAAGTGTTCATTTATACATCGACTCATACACGAGTTTTTCCATTTTGTTTTGTTTTTGTTTTTAATGAATGGATGTATTCCGCCTTTCAAGGAACTGGTTTTCTCTGTGTAAAATAATCGTCTTTTTTTCATGTTTAGTTCCCATCTAGAGATTTATTATGACCACACCCTAGATACCCCTCCCTGTTCTTTTGTTCATCCACCCTCGCATCCCCGTTTCCGCTTTACCGCTGACCCTACACCGAAGGGCAGTGGGCCAACTAGCGCTTCGCTGGTGACCAAGGCGTACAATATTTCCACTACAAAGATATGCACCAACACACAATTATTTTTTTCCTCTCTCCCACTAGAGTACAACATCAGCTTCACATGCGATGGTCAGTTTGACCTATTGACTGACCAACGGCAAAATATTATAGCGAATAAAGCCGTCGACAGAACAGCGACAGCAGTTCCATACTAGTCGCTAGTCACCAACCTCAACTAATCAATTAGATTGGGTGCTGGTCTTGCAAATCTTGACTAATCAGCAGTGAGTTCGATCCTAACTGTGCACACAGAAACCTTTAGGCTTGTACTAAATTTCAGTTACGTTGAGAAAATAGTAACTAAACATTCACAAGTCAGAGAAATATTTCAAACATTTTTAATCTGATTATGATCGCATCTGGAATAATTCTGCAATAGTTCCTTCTGTCACGTAACGATGATAAGCGCTAAAAATGGAATCGGCGAGCCGAATTCAAATTCTGTCCGAATCTGGTACTTTCAGGTTTGCCCAGAGAAAGCATAGATCCATCTTATCTAAAAAAGACAGAAAACAAAAGAAAACAAGCCATGTCTTAAACAACAGAGCAAACTGGGTTCTGTAGCCTTAGGTGGCAGCCAGACTCGGAGAAGTAATTCTTCTATGTGCCGTGTACTTTCAGGACGTATGCAATCGTGGCCCTCCAAAATTTTTTGTTTATTTGTTTGTTTTGTTGTACGGCATTTCATCCTCAATGGATTATTTAATGCCGACAAGATTTTTTATTGCTAGTAATATTTTTTTTAAAAATGTATTGCTGGTAATATTTTTCCTTCAAAAATTCATTGATGGTAATATTTTTACAAAACTGTATTAAAACTGATTTTTACATTTTCATTGTGTTTTGACCCAAGTTTGGGGGTTAACTATTTACCCATAGCTGGGACCCTAACTGGTGCAACAACCCGGGTCAGAGTGGACCTGGGAAAACCAGCAATTAAGAGCTGGTTCCACACTCCTCAAAAAAAGCCTTGCTGTCGGATGTAGTTTATCGTCTTACCCAGGACGCGGATGTATTTTATCGTCTTACCCACGACGACAAAATTTCCTGGCCTTTGTTGCTCTTAATATTTTTTTCTTTTTGTTATTTCTCCGAAACCTTGTCCCTCATCCATTTATTAAGTATATTTTGCGTTGTATTTCTCTGACTCTCTTGCCCTCAATTTGTCCTGGGAGTATCAAATTTTCCAAGTCTTCTTTCCTCATTATTATCTCTCCATAAGCCTGTTCCATCATCCATTTACTCAATCTTATGCCTTGTTTTCTTCTGTCTTCCTTGCCTTTAATCTTTCCTGTGAGTATCAGATTTTCCAAGCCCTCCTTTCTCATTAGAAATGCCCTAGACATTTCAATGGTATGTTCCTGATGTTGAGTAATTTTCCATCTTGTTTGCATTTTCTCTAAAATTTCGTCGATGCTCACAGGTTTGGTCTGTTGTGTCATAAGCAGCCTTCTGTAGAACTTCATTTCTGCCGCCTTCACCCTGGAGAAAATTGTGCAGCATTCACTGCCATGCAAGACATTCTGATATTACGTAATAGTTCAGTACTCTTTTATTTGTTTCTAACTGAATTTTTATGTTGCTTAATGTTCTACATAGCTTTTGAAAGACATCCTTTGCTATCCCAACGTGCCTTCGTATTTCAGTGACGAATTTTCCGTCCGCTGTTAAAACGTTTACCAGATATTTAAATTGTTGTACTTGTTTGATTTTGTTATCCCCAATTTGTAATATTCGTGTTGGTCTCATCCATTTTGCTAACAACCAAGCATTTCACAGTTGATGTTTTAGTCTTTTTCTCACTTTTCTTTAATAGCTTCTGTAGGAGCTTTTGTATTTTCCTTTCTGTGAACATAAGAGTAAAAAGAAATATCTTCTGCGTCTATGTGGCGTGTTTTTTTTAAGACGTTGGTGATCATGGCTCTCTATGATTTTCTCTCCTTTGAAGGTCTTAATAAGTTTTTTTTTCTTTTTGTTATCTCTGCTAAACATTGTTCAGCCATCCATTTACTCAACTTGCTTGACTGGTTATGGATGATTTCTTCCACCCCCACCGGCCTTCATTATGTCCTGTGAGTATCAAATTTTCCAAGCCCTCTTTCTTCATTTTGTGCCATAGAAATTCCAACTCCCTATTTTTGATGATAAGTTTAAGTCAACATCTCATTTTCCATTTTCTCTAAAGCTTCGTCGATGCTCACAGGTTTGGTCTGTTATATCATCAACAGCCTTCTGTAGAACTATATTTCTGCCGCCTTCACCCTTGAGGAAATTGTGTTGCATTCACTGCCATGCAAGATATTCCGATATTATGTAATACTTCAGTACTCTTTTATTTGTTTCTAATTAAAGTTTTATGTTTTTTAATGTTCTAAAAGATATCCATTGCTATCCCAAATGCGCCTTCGCTTTCCACTGTTGAATTTTCAGTCCGCTGTTAAAACATTACCCAGATATTTAAATTGTTGCACTTGTCTGATTTTGTTATCCCCAGTTTGTAATTTTGATGTTGGTCTGATCCCTTTTGCTAACAACCAACCATTCCACATTTGATGTTTAGTCCTTTTTCACAAGTTTCTTCACTAGCTTCTGTAGGAGATTTTGTATTTTCTTTTCTGTGTACATAAGAATAAAAAAAATATCTTCTTCGTCTATGTGGCGTGTCCTTTCAGGACGTTGCTGATCATGGCTCTCTACAACTTTCTCTCCTTTGTAGGGGTTAATAATTTTTTTTCTTTTTGTTATCTCTCCTAAACATTGTTCAGTCATCGATTTACTCAAGCTTGCTTCATTGATTATGGATTATTTCTTTCGCCCCCTCTTGCCTTCAATATGTCATGTGTGTATCAAATTTTTCAAGCCCTCTTTCTTCATTTTGTAGAAATTCCAAGCCCTCTTTCTTCATTTTGTAGAAATTCAAACTGTCTATTTTTGATGAAAAGATTTAGTATATATTTCGTTTCCAATTTCTCTAAAACTTGCTCACATTTTAGGTCCATACTATTCTCAGCATCCTTCAATAGAAACATATTTCTGATGCTTCAAATCTCTTCTTCATCTGTGAGGAAATTGTCCAACATGCACTTCCAATCGGAGGATTGACATTGCGTAACGGTTAGGTAGACTTTTCGTTGTTTCTAACGAAATTTTCCTGTTTCTTAATACTGTGCTTAGCTTTTGGAAGGCATCTTTGGCTATCATAATACACCTTCGGATATCAGCGCCGAACTCTCCCTCTGTTAGAACATTTCCCAGATATTCAAATTGTTGTACTTGTTTGATTTTGGTATCTCCAATTTGTAATTTTCATGTTGGACTGATCCATTTTGCTAACAACCATGCATTCCGTCTTCTTGCAGTTGATAATTAGTCCTT
>OZ038503.1:15889592-15922092 GCA_964036315.1 Acanthosepion esculentum
TGGACATTGAATTCAACATCCATATATTTTTAATTATTTACTTTTGTATT
The DNA here is from genome assembly GCA_964036315.1 of Acanthosepion esculentum. Classification (NCBI taxonomy): domain Eukaryota; kingdom Metazoa; phylum Mollusca; class Cephalopoda; order Sepiida; family Sepiidae; genus Acanthosepion; species Acanthosepion esculentum. The sequence continues at coordinate 15,889,643 of OZ038503.1, forward strand.
TGTGTGGGTGTGTGTTTGCTGGACTCTCTCATTGATGTCGATGTATAAGGGCCTAACAGTTCAGTCCATCCACACATATGATTTGATAATAATGGTGAAGATTTTGTAGAACCAGAGACACTTTTTTTGGAAGAATTGTTAAAAAAAAAAAGGTCCTTAGACATTCCCAGCAGGCCTCCAGCTCCAGCCAGACATTCCCAGCAGGCATTCAGCGCCAGCCAGACATTCCCAACAAACATCCAGCTCCAGCCAGACATTCTCAAGAGGCCTTCAGCTCCAGCCAGACATTCCCTGCAGGCCTCCAGCTCCAGCCAGACATTCCTAAGAGGCCTCCAGCTCCAGCCAGAAATTCTCCAGCAGACCTTCAGCTTCAAGCAGCCATTCTCCAGTAGACCTCCAGCTTCAAGCAGCCATTCTCCAGCAGACCTCCAGCTTCAACCAGCCATTCCCCAGCAGACCTCCAGCTTCAGACAGCCAATCTACAGTAGGCCTCCAGCTCCAGACAGACATTCCCAGCAGGCCTCCAGCTTCAAACAGCCATTCTCCAGCAGACTTCCAGCTTCAACCAGCCATTTTCCAGCAGACCTCCAGCTTCAACCAGCCATTCTCCAGCAATCTACAGTATGCCTCCAGCTCCAGACAGACATTCCCAGCAGGCCTCTAGCTCCAGCCAGCCATTCTCCATTAGGCCTCCAGCCAGCCAGCCAGCCATCCACGTCAGTAGCAAAGATACTTTCAGGTCAAAATTTCTCAAAAGTTGCAAAACTGTCCTGTTCAGGACAACACTCTTCAACGACTACACTACTCTCCTTTTCAGGACATTACATTGCAACGCTCGTTTCACGCTTTACATGAATAGGCAGAGATATTTTTGCCTAGCACACCGCAACCATATTTTTGTCGTATTTTTATCTATTTTCTTTAACAATAATAACATTGACAATATATTCTTTTTTATTCAAATTTTCGTTTTTTTTGTTGTTGTTATCTTACGTCATTTAATATCTGAACAGGTAACAAGTCCAGTACGCCGAAACCCCCACTCACGGGACATTATGTTTCCCCTCGTGTTTCATGATTCATGTTTCACGTTTCATCCGTATACAACGGTGGATAGCTCTGGTGATTACAGCATTTAAACCATTTTCCGAAAAATATGCAGAGTACGTTGACTAGCACGGGACCCATGTGGTGGGCATTATCCTGCAGAAAGTGCGCATCATTTACCTGTTGCAGCAGAGCGGTGAAACAATTTTTCGAACGTACACGCCACTATTTGAAGTTCACTGTACAATCAATAAAGGTGAGGATTTAACTTATAGGACCACGAAAGATGGTATCACCGGGTGGGTCTGAGTATCATGATAGAATAGGTAAATCCCCATCACCTGTAAGAAGGCAGAAACTGCTCTCATCACTTACAGATTGCCATTCGATGACGCTGGTGAGTCTCTTACAACACATCTGGTGATAGGCCTCTCTCTCACACACACACACACACACAAACACACACCACACACACACACACACACATATATATATATATATATATATACATATATATATATATATAAGCAGTAGAATACAGAATCACCTCATATGTGAAATAAGATTATTTCGGCAGTCGTCTGTTTTATCAACCCAATTATGTACCAACGGATATATATATATATATATATATATATATATATATATATATATATATATATATATATATATATATATATATATATATATGAACAGTTATACTCGTTTGGGAAAAAAGCTTAGGTGTTTTGGCTTGTAATTGAACAAACCAATACCCAAGGATAAATAAGGGATAAAAAAAGAAAGAACTAAGAACATGTAATTGAGGCGAAAACAATCGTCCAGAATCCAAGCTCAGAGTCCAAAGAAAAAACCCTCCAAAACGAGTAAAGCAAAAGTAACTAAGCAAAGTGCTCAATACACTAAGTAGAGCAAACCTATCTATGGACCTAAAGAGCCAGATAAACCTACCTAGGTTTCACCTACACGGAAGGGTAAGCTAGCCACTTATACATATACATACATACATACATATCAGTATTTTCTTTACTAATATTTTTTCAAATTCGTCGGCTGAATAAGTAAAAATGGGACATATATTACATTTAACAAGTGTCCACTACAATTATATATATATATATATATATATATATATGTGTGTGTGTGTGTGTGTGTGTGTGTGTGTGTGTTTTGGGGAAGAGGAAAAATAAGAAAAGGATGAACAGGAGAAAATGAAAGGAGAAAAACAGCAGAGAACCAAATAGGTAGACAGAAAGAAACAGCCACAAGAATTAAATTTTTGCGAAAAGAAAGAAAGAATGAAAGAAAGTAAGGGGTATGATCAAAAAGTATCGGGAGGGTTGCTATTGTAAGGCAAAGGGAAGCAGCTTGGCACAGATTGACGTTGTCGCGCATACAAATAAAGTTGTAACGTTCTCGCTAATTTCTGTTGTTTATTGCAGCGCTTTACAGATAAGTGTGTAGTGTGGTCATCTCACAACACCCCAGAGCTTCCATAAGTGACCATGGCTCGTGCAGCGATTTGGGGGTCAAGCAAAATATTCCCCAGTTTCGACGATGTCTATATTCCCCTGAGCTGACCCCATTCAAATTCCGCTTGAAAGGAACTAGATTTGAAGACGTCGAGAAAATCCAACAGAATTCGCGAGGCATCTGCTCACTAATCCCAAAAAGCAATTCCAGGAACGATTCCATCAATGGAAAAGACACCGGATAAATCGTGTGGTTCCAAAACTGGACACCTTCCAAGGTGATTAAATGCCGACTTGATACATCCTTTAGTTTTCTTTTTATAGCATCAGTGCCGATACCTTTACATCACACTTCATATTAAGAAAACATCGTTGATAATGACTTTAGAAAACCGAAAATGATTAGATATGGTTAATCTGATATTTACAGTTTCACTTGAATCCAGAAACATTATCTGAAAATACTTACAAAATTGCTACCAAGGTATATATATATATATATATAGGGTATATATATATATATATATATATATATATATATATATATATATATATATATATATATATATATATATATGTATAAAGGGTATATATATAAAGGGTGTATATATATATATATATATATATATATATATATATATATATATATATATATGGTAAAATATATATATAGGGTAAGATTTCCGACGCGAATTCAGCTGGTTTTCGATTCTAGCCAGAGGCAACTGGACGTCTAGCCACACTGATGAGCTGTGATACAGCGAAACAGTCTGTCTGTGGATGACAATATATATGCTCCTGAAAAATTTATTTCGGTTGAGCTCTCTGGGGAGGATGTGTGGGTTTGTAAACAGTGACTATTACGGCTAATAATGCAAGACTCTTCGATAAATCCAATCGAGTTCTCTCAGTCACTGTGTGTTTATCTAAAAATAAATACGCTTAAATTCACCTTCTTCTCTGCCGTGAGCCAACGGCTTCAGGGTAAAATTTCCGACTGACGCGAATTCAGCCGGTTTTCGATTCTAGCCAGAGGCAACCGGATGTTTAGTCACACTGATGAGCTGTGATACAGCGAAACAGTATGTCTGTAGATGACAATATATATATATATATATATATACATATATATATATATTTATAGAATATATCTATATATAGAAAAATGAACACACTACCGCCCCTTGTCTGAATGATTGAATTTCTCTGTATCCTTGGTAGCAGCAAATTATGTATTTTGCCGTGCCTTTAAAACTTAGTAAATTTAAAAATAAGTTACTTCAAAATTTGCTTGAGGATGAAATGGAACTAATGTTTTTAATTTAATTACAGAATTAAATTCGAAGCTTTTAGCTTCCATTTTTGAAACATGGTTATTGCTGCGTAGCGAAAAACTATTTTAAATCACTTAGTTTATAATATTAATGCTCTGTAAATTTACATTGAGCACTATTTTGTAAAAATAAAAATAAAAATATTTATAAGAACACCGGATTATATATCTTACTGTCCTTTCTTTATATATATATATATATATATATATATATATATATATATATATATATATATATATATATAAATTTGTTGGTGTTTTTTGTGTGTCAAACTGTTGTCATTTGAAATTTGTCCAAGTAAAAACAAAACTATTCAATCTAAAACGCTGACGAAGGCTGCAGGATTGGCGGAACGTTTCGTAATTTCAAAAACCTGTATTTGCTCCCATACTATTTTCCAAATGTTCATCCGATACAAGGCTAAAGTGCCTCTCAAGGTAGAGGGCTATTGTTCCGTGTTTGACCTTAAGAAAACGGAAGAAGTAAAGCTTATGTGGCTGTGCAGGAAAGATAACTGCTAACTCGAGATTTGAAGAGGTCAAGATTGTTCTGATTGGAAAAACACAAGCCTATGAACTAGAAACCCAGTTATGAACAGGAAACAACGCATAAACCCCAACTACTGGTAGAGTAAATAAAAAATGTAAAAAATATCGTTGTTATTAACTTTTATATGCTATCTCTCTCTCTCTCTCTCTCTCTCTCTCTCTCTCTCTCTCTCTCTATATATATATATATATATATATATATATATATATATATATATATATATATACTGAATAGACCATTTATAAATAATATTACGGGTTTTCTTTCGAAACAAAATTATTTTGAAAGAATTGAGGTATTCTTAAATTCTCTTTTACTGTTTTAATTTCTTAGTTAAGAAGAAATCAATTCCTGGCACCATCAAACCTTATCCACCCCCGTTCGCTTTGTTTTGTATTCCCCACTGACCACGGACAATGTACGCAACTGGTGTAGTTTCATTCTTAGTCGTCTGCAGCCACTAATAGCGGACTAACTTGTAAAAAGTTGCATTCCATTCCAACCTCCTGCACCCACCCAAGTTGTGGTGGTCAGTCTTCATTCTTTCTTCTCTTTCGTCCTTTCAGTACCAAATATTCCACTGGTCAGTTTGACCTACAAATTGACCAATGACGGAATTTCCACTGACTACTGAACATCGATTTGTACAAACAGACCATTAAGTGTGTTTGTTTGGTTTTGGGTGGGAGGAAGAAAGAAAGAATGGAATGTACTTTAGTCCAAGTTTAGTAGCTGCAAGGTTGAAGGTTGGATTTGGATTTGGTAGTAACATGGAACGATAGTTGGTATAAGTCATTCATACAAGCGTCAATAATTGGTAGGGGGGGCGAATGAACAGTGGAAGATGAGGGAAGTGGAAACAAATTACTGAAGATGAAATGAATTGGTAGAGTTGGGAAGAAAGAAATTGGAGACATTGACTATTCCTTCTGCTTGTGATGTAATATTAAATCAGTCCAGTAAATTGAAACCCTCACTCACAGACCATCATGTACCATCCGTGTTCATCGGTGATTATAACATTCAAACATGTTTGCTCTCATATTATTTTGGCTAATGTTCACCCAATACAAGACCTAAGAGCCAGTCAAATTAGAGGGTTACTGTGTCTTTTTGTTTGAGCGTAAGAATGTGCAATGTGGCTGTGCAGGAAATATTACTGCTACATCATGACTTGAAGAGGTCAAGATTGTTATGATTGGGAAAACCCAAGCCAATGAACGAGAAACCCAATCCTAAACAGGGAACAAAACATAAAAGTCTACTCCTGTCAACGAACTGAGAAATATTAAATTAAAAACGATCTATAAGGAATATAACGTGTTTTGTTTCAAAATAAAATTATATTGAAATAATGGAGAAATTCTTAAATTCTCTTTTACTTTTTTATTTCTTTGTTGCCAAGAAATCAATTTTTCTCACTCCCATCAAATTTTACCCACCCACATTGCGCTGTCTTTGTATTCCGCACTGACCATGGACAGTGTCCATTACTGGTGTAGTTTCTTCCTCAGTCCACACCAGCCACTAATAACGGACTAACTTGTAAAAAGTTGCATTCCATTCTAACCTCCTCCACCCACCCAAGTTGTGGTGGTCAGTCTTCTTTCTTCCTTCTCTTTCGCCCATTCAGTACCAAATGTTCCAATGGTCAGTTTGAACTACAAATTGACCGATGAGGGAATACTGGTGGGTGTTAATGCTTCAACTGACAAGCGACAACAATTCCAATCTAGACACTAGTTACCAAAGCGATACCAAATGACTAAAAGTTAGCTGTCCCATAATGTTTGTGATATTTGCATAGACGTTAAATACACTGATGGCAGCAACTATTATAGGACAAAGTTAGTAATTGTGACAGGTCGTGGTTGGGGGTCAGATAATGAAACCAGGGGCACAAACAAGGACTGTCCATAATTAGATTTTAATGACTAATTGAGTTTGGTCATTCTCTGCAGCCACTAACACGTATTCGGTTGGTCTTGTGACTTTCGATTTACTACACTAAGAAAATAACATTCAATTAGCAATCCTGGCCAGTTAGCGAGTCATTTTTAAAACAATTTTTATACTACAATTATTTATTAAAAATCTAATTGTGGGCAGTCCTTGTTTGTGCCCCTGGTTTCATTATCTGACCTCCAACCAAGACCTCTCACATATAATTGTGGACAGTCCTTACTTATGCCCCTGGTTTCTTCACTGTGACCTCCAACCAAGACCTCTCACAATTATTAACGATCCACACGGTGTGCCCCATAATTTTGTTGTCACATCTAAGCTACTCTAAGAAATTCCCATCATACTTCGATGTGATGTAATGGTTAACAAGCTTATCTCTCTCGATCAATTACGATCGTTACTGGGTACCCCAAACTTTCGGCATTATGCTTTGAATCCTGTCACTGGATCTAACCAACGCCTTTATCCACTGTGCCATGTGACAGGACCCAAAGAGAGTGTGTTCAATACCCGGTTAAGGCAGTGGAGAACATTCAGAGAGGAATTAACAGGAGATAACTGATAACTGACATCCATTAAGCTTTGGCACGTGGAACTAGAATAGTCTACCCCAATGAGCGAAATAAATGTTCAGTTCGACATCCCATCCACCTGAAGGAGGCCGGAGCGTACAACGGCCGAAATGTTGTAATAAATATGGCGACAAAGATGAGGACAATAATGTAAATAGTGAACATCCCTTCTTATTCCACTAGTTTCACCATCTCCCAAACTCAACCCATCTCAAAATGAGAAGTACTTTCCGAAAAGGGCAAGTCATTTTATAAATTAACAGACATGCCCTAGAAAAGGAAAATATCCTCTCGGGGGAAGGACTTATTAACACCGTTATTTAGATTGATCAATGTCGACGGCGAATCGACGGAAGAACCTACTAAATGTTTTGATGACTCTGGGGTCATCACCTTAATCAGAAATTCCGACGGCAGGTTGGAGCATTTGGATGGCATCTCTGCCGCAAAGAATCTCTTCAGAGACTCGGGATGGCTCTGGTTGAGTCTCCTGAGCTGCACAAATTAGCAAGACTTTCTTCTGGGAGATGCCCACCCGTAACTCTACGACCCCTTCTATATATATATTAGCCCATGTGCGTTGGAGGTAACAGAATACGGATGGATTGCATCCGACATTGGCTCTGGGAGCCTTGGACAATCCGTCGGGGAATTTCGCGTAGTCAGTGCTTAGGCCCTAAAAGATGGTGATCAAATTGGCATGCTCGAGTCAGCCAGATCTGAGTAAGGCTGCCTGCCTGCTTTGTGACCTATTTTCCTTCGGTGTGGATGTGGCTACGCTCAAGGAAATTCACTTTTTTGTAACATCGATGCGCGAGGGTTGTCAAGTGGTTTGTTGTCTAACGTGGACCGGCCGGCTAAGTGTGCTTCTTTGATGGTGAAGCTTACGCTGGATGCGAAGTTGGAAATGCGATAGAGCGCACATTCTTCTCCCTCTTGTGTGTGCGTGTTTCGGGGGGTGGGACAGACTTAAGGTTAGCAGAGCTGTATGTGAGCTGCGTCGGTGCCATGGGGATCTGGTGAGTCCCCCACACACATTGATATTGATTTTCCTAAGCCTCGCTGGAGAAGGTGTATTAGGAACGCCTTCTCTAGCTTTACCATCATTCCTTCTCGTTATACGTGTTGAGCGCCGTCATATACACTAGAATCAGTATGAATTCTGCACCGACTGGCTACTACTCGGACCAGTGACCTTTCACGGCTTAGGAACGCATTGTATCGGGTACTAGTGGAGGGGTTCGGTCAGGACCGACCCTGTGAGCGGCTCGGCGATTGATCTAGAACGTTCTATTTCTCAATGACGTGGCTTTCAGAGCGGGCTTTCAGAGCGGGCATTCAGAACGGGCTTTCAGAGCGGGCTTTCAGGGCGGGCTTGTCAGATATGACAGATTGTAATCGCTGTCATTTTGCTTTCGAGGAAACGGCTGTGCACTTCTATGCATTGTACGCAGCTGCTCTCGTTCTGGGATTATGTCGACGAGTGTCTTGACGGCTCGTATCGTGTTTCCTACACTTCTAGCCGTGGTAAAAATGGTGGTGTGTGTGACGCGGAGACAGGGAATGTTACGGCCCGAACGTTTTTCTCAGCAGGTTCTGATTGGATTCTTTGGGCATCGCCAGAACTGATTGAAAGCTTTTGCTCTCGGCATAATTTAGGGAAAGATGGTGAAAGTCACGAGATCGGTTCGCATGAATGTAGCCAGCCTTCATTTCCATTTTTAGTCAGCTAAGACACAACGGTGCCGATTCCTGACGGACTCCTCCCCTGATTAAGCTAGACTCCTTTTGTTCACCTTGTTTGATGTGAGCCTTCCCGGTCTGCCCAGGGTAATCATCTTTTGTTATGGTCCTTATCAAATTTCCATATCTCTCCAATTTTTTATCCCTTCTTTTTCTCTTGAGTGGATCAGCTGTTTATATTGACCCACCCCGAATTTTATTTCGCCCCTCCCTCACATTTAGTGAGTAAAGATCATGATTCTGCCTACCGACAGAATACAGCATCGGCTCTTAATTTTCTCTGAGGTGAACGGTTCTTACTAATATAATTTCATTTTAGTTTTGTTATTCTCATTTTGGGTTTACCTTCATTTCCTGATATTATTGTTTGAAAATTGTACATTATTGTTTGAAAATTATTGTATGAAAAGTATATATTACTGTATGAAAATTATGTATTATTGTATGAAAATTATATATTATTGTATGAAAATTATATATTACTGTATGAAAATTATATATTATTGTATGAAAATTATATATTATTGTATGAAAATTATATATTATTGTATTGAAAATTATGTATTATTGTATGAAAATTATATATTATTGTATTGAAAATTATGTATTATTGTATTGAAAATTATGTATTATTGTATGAAAATTATTTATTATTGTATGAAAATTATGTATTATTGTATGAAAATTATATATTACTGTATGAAAATTATATATTATTGTATGAAAATTATGTATTATTGCATGAAAATTATATATTGTTGTATGAAAATTATGTATTATTGTATGAAAATTATATATTATTTTATGAAAATTATATATTGTATGAAAATTATGTATTATTGTATGAAAATTATGTATTATTGTATGAAAATTATACATTATTGTATGAAAACTATGTATTATTATATGAAAATTATATATTACTGTATGAAAATTATATATTGTTGTATGAAAATTATGTATTATTGTATTAAAATTATATATTACTGTATGAAAATTATATATTATTGTATGAAAATTATGTATTATTGTATGAAAATTATATATTATTGTATGAAAATTATATATTATTGTATGAAAATTATATATTATTGTATGAAAACTATGTATTATTGCATGAAAATTATATATTGTTGTATGAAAATTATGTATTATTGTATGAAAATTATATAATATTGTATGAAAATTATATATTGTTGTATGAAAATTATGTATTATTGTATTGAAAATTATGTATTATTGTATTAAAATCATATATTACTGTATGAAAATTATGTATTATTGTATTAAAATTATATATTACTGTATGAAAATTATGTATTATTGTATGAAAATTATATATTACTGTATGAAAATTATATATTATTGTATGAAAATTATATATTATTGTATGAAAATTATATATTATTGTATTGAAAATTATGTATTATTGTATGAAAATTATATATTATTGTATTGAAAATTATGTATTATTGTATGAAAATTATATATTACTGTATGAAAATTATGTATTATTGTATGAAAATTATGTATTATTGTATGAAAATTATATATTATTGTATGAAAATTATATATTACTGTATGAAAATTATGTATTATTGTATGAAAATTATGTATTATTGTATGAAAATTATATATTATTGTATGAAAATTATATATTACTGTATGAAAATTATATATTATTGTATGAAAATTATATATTATTGTATTGAAAATTATGTATTATTGTATGAAAATTATGTATTATTGTATGAAAATTATGTATTATTGTATGAAAATTATATATTATTGTATGAAAATTATGTATTATTGTATGAAAATTATATATTACTGTATGAAAATTATATATTATTGTATGAAAATTATGTATTATTGCATGAAAATTATATATTGTTGTATGAAAATTATGTATTATTGTATGAAAATTAAGTATTATTGTATGAAAATTATACCTTATTGTATGAAAACTATGTATTATTATATGAAAATTATATATTACTGTATGAAAATTATATATTGTTGTATGAAAATTATGTATTATTGTATTAAAATTATATATTGTTGTATGAAAATTATATATTATTGTATGAAAATTATATATTATTGTATGAAAATTATATATTATTGTATGAAAATTATATATTGTTGTATGAAAATTATGTATTATTGTATGAAAATTATATATTATTGTATGAAAATGCGGGGTTAGAAAAAAATCACATTTGTACATATCGAACAGTTTTAACCATTGGAATTTTTGGAGTAGATTCTCCGCGAATATATTGTATTTTGGTAAATGATGATTTGGTTGAAGAAGGGTGAGTTCTTATGGCGAATGAGTCAGTTGTAAGAATGAATTGGTCGTGAATCAGATTTGTTAGGTTTAGGATAGTTTGTGACGACTAGACTTTCGTCACTTTCCCTAAGGGCTTGTGCCACAAACAGATATTTTCATGTTAGATAAATAATACAATCACAGTGTAGTATCTGTTCCATCTGCAGACAGCCAGCCCACGTCTCCAGCCTACAGCTGAAGCAAATCCAGCCAGCCATAAGCCGCAGCTTCCGCTCGACATCGGTCGCCGCTGCAGCCAGCCAGATATTCTACAGCAGGCCACCAGCTCCCCTCATCCAGCCATTCACTAGCAGGCCACCACATTCAGCCATCTATTATTCTCCAGCAGACCAATAGCTCCTGGCAGCCATCCAGCCATTCCCCAGCAGACTACCAGTTCCACCCAGCCAGCCATTCTCCAGCAAGCCACCATCCATTATACAGTAGGACACCAGCTCCACCCATTCTCCAGCAGGCCACCAGCTCCAGCCACCCCTCCAGCCATTCTCTAGCAGGCAAACACCTCCAGCCAGCCAGCCAGACATTCTCCAAGAAGTCACCATTTCCAGCCCGCCAGCCATTCTCTAGCAGGCTAACATCTACATCAGGCCACCATCTACAGCCAGGCATTTTCCAGCAGGCCACCATCTACAGCCATCCAGCCATTCACTAGCAGGCCAAAACCTCCATCCAGCCATCCAGCTATCCTCCAGCAGCCCACCAGCTTAGTAATTCTACAACAGGACAACAGCTTCAGCCAGCCAGTCATCCTCCAGCAGGCCACCAGCTCCAGCCATCCAGCCATTCTCTATCAAGTCACCAGCTCCTGGAAGACATCTAACCATTCCCCAGCAGGCTACCATCTACAGGCAGCCAACCAGCTATCCTCCATCAGGCCACCAGTTCCAGCCTGCCAGCCATTCTCCAGTAGGCCACTAGCTCCAGCCATTCAAGCATTCGCCAGCAGGACACTAGCTCCAGCCAACCAGTCAATCTCCAGCTATAGGCAGTCAACCAGTCATCCTCCAACAGGCCACAAGCTCTAGGAAGCCATCCAGCCATTCTTCTGCAGGCCATCCAGCTGTTCTCTAGCAGGCCACCAGCTCCAACTATCCAGTCATTCTCCGGCAGGCCACCAGCTCATACCATTCTTCAACAGGCCACCAGCCCCAGACAGACATCCCCGTCAGCAGAAACGATATGCAATAAACTGTTCTTTTCAGAGATATTTTTGTCTTGTGCACCGTAACCTTATTTTTGTCCATATATTTTCTTTAACAACAATAAACGTAGTAATATATTTTTTCACACGTCTTCGTTTTGTTTAGTGTTGTCTTCCGTCATTCAATATCTGTTTGCAGGTCAATATATCACCTGCAAGAAGAGCGCATCATTTGGCAGCATCAATATTGCAAAGTCAGTCACAGGTTATCGTGTTCCATCCGTGTTAAACGGTGGATAACTTTGGTGATCATAAAATTGAAACTATTTTCCGAAGATTACTCAGAGTACGTTGACTAGCATGGGACTCATGTGGTGGGCATTTTCCTGCAGAAAGTAGGAGTCACTTACCCGTTACAGTAGAGCGATTAAACAACGTTTTCAACGTACACGCCGCTGTTTGAAATTCTGTCAAAAATCAATAAAGGCGAGGGTTTAACTTGTGGGACCACACCCATTGATGTCACGGGTTTGGGTCTGGGTATCATGACAGAATCGGCAAATGCTCGTCACCTGTATGAAGGCAGAAGCTGCTCTCCTGACTGATCATCACAGAGTGTCATTTGGACATCCTGACTCTCTCTGGAGATTTGCCTCAAAGACATACACGCACGCACCCCCCCCCCACACACACGCAAAGTAAGCAGAGTAAAGCTGCTTGGCACAGATTGACGTTGAAGACGGTTGAAAATGGACATTAAATATTATAGTTCTCGTTAAAGTTTGTTACTTATAGCAGTACTTGGAAGGAAAGGGCGCAGAGTGTGGTCATCTCACCAGACCAAATATCAGTCAGCACAGTTTGGGAAACAGTTTTTGGCCAAATCAAACACTCCGACAACCACCATATTGCTAAGGTCCCGGCCCATGAAACTATTTCCACTTTCCAAAAAAACAAATCCTATTTGAAACTTTTGAAGACGCTGAGGAAATCCAAGACGATGCGTCGAGATAACTGGTCGCTATCCCACAAAATATATACACACTTTTTGTGGGTGCATAAGTGCATGTTAGTGTGTATGTGTTCGTGTGTGCCAAACTGAGGTCATTAATTCCCACTGGATTTGAAATTTGGTTAAAGTTAAAAAAAAAAATATCCAATTTCAAAAAATTGAAGAACGCTGCTAGATCAGCCGAAATTTTTGCAATTTTCAAAAATCTTCATATGCTGCCATATTTTTTGTTATTTTTCTTACAAATGATCACCCAATAAAGGCCTAAGAGACTGATTGTCTTCCTTAAAAATTGCACTTCTGATTTTGACAGTGATGTTCAACAACTGGTCCAGGAAGAAGCCCGTCCCCGATCAGATCACCGGAAGATTTGTGACAAGAATATTACAACGAGGGATACCAAAAAATGTCAGATAGGTTCGGACACAAGGACTGCAAGAATCGGAATCAGATCCACACTTCCCTACCCAATCGTCAAAGCACATTCAACTTATTGAAATAAAAGTCGTCAAAAGTATTTGATTAGTAATTTTAGTCTCTTAGTATATCGCTTAATAGCTGAAGAACTGATTGCTAGGTGGTGATCATAGAAGGCGAGACGCTGAAGCGTGTCGGCAGTGGCAAATCTCCGTCTCATGATGGTCTGCCTTAAGAATTTCACTTGAGGATGTCGCATATGTTTCTTCCGATTTTGACTGACATGTTCAAAACTGGTTCTGCCAGAGGCCCGTCCCCGATCGGATCACCGGAAGATTTGTGACAAGCATATTACAACAACTAATACTAAAAAGCCAGTTATGTTCCGACACAAGGACTGCAAGAGTCGGAAACTAATACACCTCCCCACTAACCAATCGTCGAAGACAAGCACATTGAGTGAACTTTATGAAATAAAAGTCGTGAAAAGTACTTGATTAGTAATTTTAGTCTCTTAGTATCGGTTAATATCTGAGGAACTGTTGTCGCTTTAGAATCTAAGAATTTCCACTGACCACTGACTAGCGATTGGTTCAAACTGACCATTACGTGTGTTTGTTTGGTTTTGGGTGGGAGGAAGAAAGAAAGAATGGAATGTACTTTAGTCCAAGTTTAGTAGCTGCAAGGTTGAAGGTTGGATTTGGATTTGGTAGTAACATGGAACGATAGTGGGTATAAGTCATTCATACAAGCGTCAATAATTGGTAGTGGGGGTGCGAATGAACAGTGGAAGATGAGGGAAGTGGAAACAAATTACTGAAGATGAAATGAATTGGTAGAGTTGGGAAGAAAGAAATTGGAGACATTGACTATTCCTTCTGCTTGTGATGTAATATTAAATCAGTCCAGTAAATTGAAACCCTCACTCTCAGACCATCATGTGCCATCCATGTTCATCGGTGATTATAACATTCAAACATGTTTGCTCTCATATTATTTTGGCTAATGTTCACCCAATACAAGACCCAAGAGACAGTCAAAGTAGAGGGTTACTGTGTATTTTTGTTTGAGCGTAAGAATGTGCAATGTGGTTGTGCTGGAAATATTACTGCTACATCATGATTTGAATAGGTCAAGATTGTTATGATTGGGAAAACCCAAGCCAATGAACCAGAAACCCAATCCTAAACAGGGAACAAACCATAAAAGTCTACTCCTGTCAATGAACAAAGAAATATTAAATTAAAAACGATCTATAAAGAATATAACGTGTTTTGTTTCAAAATAAAATTATATTGAAAGAAATTCTTAAATTTTCTTTTAATATTTTCATTTCATTGTTGGCAAGAATTCAGTATTTTCCCGGCACCATCAAACTTTACCCACTCCATATGCTTTCTTTTGCATTCCCCATTGACCATGGACAGTGTCCACTACTGGTGTAGTTTCTTCCTCAGTCGGCTGCAGCCACTAATAACGGAATAACTTGTAAAAAGATGCATTCCATTCTAACCTCTTCAACCCACGCAAATTATGGTGGTCAGTCTTCAGTCATTCTTCTCTTTCGCTTTTTCAGTACCAAATGTTCCCATGGTCAGTTTGAACTACAAATTGACCAGTGAGTGAACACTGGTAGGTGTTAATGTTTCAAATGACAAGCGACAACAGTTCCAATCTAGACACTGAAGCGATACCAAATGACTAAAAGTTATCAATATATACTACATCTGTCCCAAAATGATTGTGATATTTGCATACAGCTTTCAGACAATTATAGTAGCAACTATTATGGGACAAAGTTAGTAATTGTGAGAGGTCTTGTTTGGGGGTCAGGTTGAAGAAACCAGGGAAACTAACAAGGACTGTCCACAATTAGATTTTTAATGACTAATCGAGTTTGGTCATTCTCTGCGGCCATTCACACATATTCGGTTGGTCTTGTGACTTGCTACTTATGACACTAAGAAAACATTCAATTAGATATACTAATATGTTCGTGTATGTGTATGTACACGTGTGCGTGTAAAGTTTAAGGGAATACGAGGATGTGCGGAAAAGTTCTCGGCCCAGTTCACTTTTCAATATCTGATCAAGAGATCAAATATTCACATGTTATTTTGTAATTCCGAAATATATATCTATATATATATGTATCTCACACTCACACACACACACACATATATATATATATATATATATATATATATATATATATATATATATATATATATATGTAAACATGTGTTGAATGTCAAACTAAATAAACGTTACAAAATCATTTTAATTTCAAAAGACACGATGATATAACGTTTAATTAGTTTGTAAAAAAATAAAATGTAGCAACATGATTCCACTACATGACAATTTGCAAATGTTTTTTAAAAAAAATTAACTCTAGATATATATAAGACATTGTTAAAAATTTTGACCCTGAAGATGAATAATGATGTTCGAAAGTACTCGGTTATCCTACGGACAATATTTATTTCAATATAATTTTCAAATAAAAAGTCTCATTAGAAAATATGAGAAAGGAGAATATGCAGGACTATGTTGTCTTTGACATTCAACACAACATGTTTAAATGAAAAGTTGCTGCCAAATTACACACACACACACACACATATATATATATATATACATATATCACACACACACACACACATATATATATATATATATCATACACACCCATATATATGTGTGTGTGTGTGTGATGCACTTCGTCCTTAACAACTTCATCGGCCTAACTTTATGGTTATGTTGATTTTACTCTATGCCTTACTTCTTTCCCATAAAACTGTTCCTGATATATATTAGTTATATATCTTTATCCTATATATATATATATATATATATATATATATATATATATATATGTATATATATATATATATATGTATATATATATATATATATATATATATATATATATATATGAGAGAGAGAGAGAGTGAGAGAGAGAGTGAGAGAGAGAAAGAAAAGATGGAGTAAAAATCTAATGTTCGTAGCATTTACTAGTTTAAAAGTGCTCAACACAAAGAAGAGCAATATATTATTATTTTCATTACAAGCGATTATAATAAAAACATTGAAATCGCTACACAAAAAAAATTATGTTTCATTACTTTGATTGTACTTCTTCAGGCGATGGCAAATAACTGGTGATTAAATGGCTTTTAAGAAAATTTCAAAATCAAAATCTTACCCTTTTTCCGAAAATGGGGCAAAAGTTAAAAATTAAAAATAGAATTGTGGGTTTGTCTTGGTTAACCAATTAAATGTCAGATGTGCGGTAAATAGAAAAGAAAGCTCAGAGTTTGGAGGTGGTTGACTTATTTTTTCATGCCATTATAAACCGGGAAACAGTCCATCATTGACATTTGCGGAAAATATCTCAGCAACAAATGTATCGTGATTTAAGTACCCCATGTGAATATATATATATATATATATATATATATATATATATATATATATATATATGAGGAAAAATATGAAAAAAACAAAAACCGAATATGCAAGTTTACTGTTTTAATGTTTCAATGCCAACGTCAGACGTTTCGGTCTAGTAGACCTTCTTCAGGACATAGTTATTAAAACATAATGTCCTGACGAAGGTCTACTAGACCGAAACGTCTGACGTCGACATTGAAACATTAAAACAGTAAACTTGCATATTCGGATTTTTTTTTTTTTCATATTTTTCCCCATACTGTCGGATGTATATCCATATATTTGCTTACATATATATATATATATACATATATATATATATATATATATATATATATATATATATTCACATGGGGCACTTCAACGTGGTGTAAAGGTTAACACGGCAAGAGAGATTGTATACTGATTTAGATCCTCACTGTGTACTCCATACTTTCAGCTGTGCACCACATTTAAACAGCGCTTAGAAATTCATTTTGGGAGCAAAGGCCTTGTGCAATCGTTGGTAAGCTTGTCTCGCTTGATCAATCACAACTGAAGTTTATTCCTCACCGTGTGCGCCAAATATCGCTGCCACATCTAAGTCATGCATACAAAATTCCCCATGGGCTCTTTAACGTGATGCAACGGTTGGAAAACATACCTAATTGTAGCGTTCTCGCTAATTTCTGTTGTTTATTGCAGTGCTTTACAGGAAAGTGTGTAGAGTTGTCATTTCACAATACCTTTGAGCTACCATCAGTGAATCTGACTTTTGCAGAGTTTTTTCGCCAAGCAAAATATTCCCTAAGTCCGATTCAAAATATTCTCCTGATCATGCCCCATTCAAATCCTACTTGAAAGGAAAAAGTTTTGAAGAACTCTAGGAAATCCAAGAGAATGCGACGAAGTTCCAGGAATGCTTCCATCCATGGAAACGGCGCTGGATAAAGTGTCTGACTTCAGAAAGGAACTAATTCGAAAGAGATTAAATACTGAAATATTATCTCTTGTAGTTTTCTTTTTATAGCATATACATACATATTCATCAGGTTTCGTATAAACAAAATATTTTTGATAATTACTTTTGTAAGTCGAATATTGTAAAGCAGATGATTACAGTTTTAACTGTGTCCAGGAAAATTATCCAAAAATCATTAAAATAATACAGCTGACCACACGTATTCGATGATATCCGTCTACTAGTTGCAGACGATTTCTCAGGCGCATTTGTGTTTATTCAACACCCACAGAGCCCACTTGTGGTCTATACTGCTGAGCAGACCTTTGTTACAGTCCCTGATCAACAATTTGAACAAGTACGCTCAGCCACGATGACTTGTGACTCCGTGCTAGGTTCTAGCTACCCAATTTCACTTACAAGGCGTGGGTCAACCCGTGGAATGGTTTTCCGAGACTTTTCAAAGGTGCCGCACGCTGGGACAGATGACAAATTGACCATGGTGAGATTCGAACGCTGGCATCATGGTCAGAATGCAAACGTTCTAACCACTGGGCCACGTGAACATTAAATTAATTAAACTATTGTTGGACAAATAAACCCATTTTGTGTGTGTCTACGCGTGTGCGAATGGCTATTTGTGTGTGTGTATCAAGCTGAGGTTTTTAACGTCCACTTGATCTAATTAAAAAACTATTCAATATCAAACAATTGACGAAAATTTTTAATTTCCAAAAAGAGTCATTTGCTCCCATATTATTTTGTTTTTTTACTAATATTCACCCGATGCAAGGCCTAAGAGCCACTCAAGGTAGAATATTACTATGTGCTATTGTGTGAGCGTAAGAAAGGGCAAGAATTGAAGTCCATGTGACTATGCAGGAAATATAACTCTATAATAAGATTATTAGGATTGGCAAAACAAAAGCCAATGAAACAGTCACCAAATCCTAAACAGGAAAAAAAGCATAAAACTTCACTCCAGTCAACTAAATAAAAAGCATAAAATTATACAAAGAATATCTTTGCTATAATTATTAATATTCTACTTATATATATATATATATATATATATATATATATATATATATATATATATATATATATATATATATATATATATATATATATATATGGATTATTTGTAAGTAATATAATGTGTTTTCTTTAAAAACAAAATTATACTGAAATAATGGAGAAATTCGAAAGTACTTTTTTTGCTGTCTCGATTACTTTGTTGGCAAGAAATCAATATTTTCCCGGCACCATCAAACTTTACCCACGCCTATGCACTTTCTTTTGCATTCCCCACTGACCATGGACAGTGTCCACTACTGGTGTAGTTTCTTCCTCAGTCCACATCAGCCACCAATAACGGACTAACTTGTAAAAAGATGCATTCCATTCTAACCTCTTCCACCGACCCAAGTTGTGGTGGTCAGTCTTCAGTCTTTCTTCTCTTTCGACCTTTTAGTACCAAATATTCCAATGGTCAGTTTGAACACCAAACTGACCAATGAGAAAACACTGGTAGCCATTAATGCTTTAACTGACAAGCGACAACAGTTCCAATCTAGACACTAGTTACCAAAGCGATACCAAATGACTAAAAGTTAGTTGTCCCATAATGGTTGTGACATTTGTATAGACATTTCATTTGCATGCACCTTTCAGGTACTAATAGTAGCAGCTATCATAAGACAAAATTAGTAGATGTGAGATGTTGGGGGTCAAATTGAAGAAACCAGATATTTACGAATGATCACTCAATAAATGACACAAGAGCCACTCAAGGTAGAGAGTTACTCTATGGGGTTGATTGAGCATAAGAAAGGGCAAGAAGTAAAGTCCAGATGGCTCTGCAGGTAAGATAACAGCCAACTATAGACTGGAAGTTAACAAGATTGTTATGATTGGGAAAACACAAGCCAATGACCCAGAAACCAAATCCTAAACGGGGAACAAAGCATAAAACTTAAAACTCCGGGTCAATTAAATAAAAAGGCTAATATTTCCATAGAATATCGTTCTTATAAACTTTTACGTACTATTAATACACACAGACATATACACACAGAAATAATCATACATCACTCACACTCACACACACATATACATATACATATATATTTAATATATATATATATATATATATATATATATATATATATATATATATATATACAAACTATCTATAATTAATATAACCTGCTTTCTTTGAAAACAAAATTAAATTGAAATAATAGAGAAATTCTTAATTTCACTTTTACTTTTTTTATTTCTTTGTTGCCGAGAAATCAATATTTTCCCGGCACCATCAAACTTTACCCACCCCCATGCGCTTTCTTTTGCATTCCCCACTGACCATGGACAATGTCCACTACTGGTGTAGTTTCTTCCTCAGTCCACACCAGCCACTAATAACGGACTAACATGTAAAAAGTTGCATTCCATTCTAACCTCTTCCAACCACCCAAGTTGTGGTGGTCAGTCTTCAGTCTTTCTTCTCTTTCGACCTTTTAGTACCAAATATTCCAATGGTCAGTTTGAACTACAAACTGACCAAGGAGGCAATACTGATAGGTGTTAATGCTGCAACTGACAAGCGACAACAGTTCCAGTCTAGACACTAGTTACCAAAGCGATACCAAATGACTAAAAGTTATTTGTCCCATAATGCTTGCGATATTTTTATAGACATTAAATACACCGATGGCAGCAACTATTATAGGACAAAGTTAGTAATTGTGAGAGGTCTTGGTTGGGGGTCAGATTGAAGAAACTAGGGGCACAAACAAGGACTCCCCACAATTAGATTTTTAAATACTAATTGAGTTTGGTCATTCTCTACGGCCACTAACACGTATTCGGTTGATCTTGTGACTTTCGATTTACGACACTAAGAAAATAACATTCAATTAGCAATACTGTACAGGCTGACAGCAATAATGAACAGCTAATTTGATAATACCACGTTATTATATATATATATATATATATATATATATATATATATATATATATATATATAAATAGATAGATAGATAGATAGATAGAGAGAGAGAGAGGGAGAGAGATATGTCCATACGAATATATGCTGAAAAGTTCTAGGCCCGAATTACTTCCCAAAAACTGAACAAATATAAACAAATTAATCCATTATTTCTTTAGAATATATGTATACATATATACGCATAAAAAATCAACACTTTCACGTCAGCGCGGTGAATGTTTGAGAAGCATATCTTTATTCGATCCTCTCTGGGTGTTCCACACTTTTGGCCTTGTGCCACATATAAGCTACGCTTAGAATATCAATTCAGTCACTTCGACCTCATGCAATGCTTAGTTTCGCTGGAACTATTACGATTGTACCCCATAATTTCCTTTCCACATCGAAGGTATACATAGAAATACCAATGGACACTTCCATGTGATGTGATGTGATGGTTAGAAAGGTTGTCTCTTTAGATCAATTACACTTGAATAGTGTCTCACACTTTTGGCCTTGTACCACATCTCAGATACGCTTAGAAAATCATCTGAACGAATTCGGACCAAGATGCCTTGGCTCAAAGTGTAGTATCTGTTCCGGTTTCTTTTTCAGTTGTCACATTTTGAGGATACATACATGTAATCAGGTCTACCTTATAAATTAAAAAGGTTTCTCTTAGGCGATTAAAAGAGAACCCTTTGCTTTTGGAGGCGTACTTACACCCTTATGCGAGAAGTGGAGGGCCGTGATCACCAACACCCTTATGCGAATTAATTGAAACAAAACTAATAATTTCGTTATTATTTACTTTTTTATCATATTTTTCCAATGAAACATGACCCAGTGCACATGTTAGTACTTCGTATGTTCATTGCACGAAGTCCTTCCTTGTAGATTGACCCCAGATTTCCGGGCCAGTCTATAGTACAGGGTGTTCCAGAAGTCTCGGTCACATTTCAAGTCCTCATATTTGCTGAACTATGAATGGTAGTAAGATGAAACTGGTACCATTTTAAAGCTAAATTCATTAAGTTTTTTGTAATTCTAATGATTTTTTTTGTATTTTTTCAGATCTAGTAATGGCGTTCACTCAACCAGAAAAAGCGTTTTGCATCCTTGAATTTGCAAAAACTGAATCATGGACAATTGTTCAACGTGATTTCCCAGGTCTCCAGATCTCACAACCTGCGATTTCTTTTTGTAGGGGTTTGTGAAATGACTAGTCTATGTGCCCCCCTTCCAAAAGATGTGGATGAACTAAAGGTCCGAATAACGGAAGCTGTTGCAAACATCAAAAACGCAATGCTGGAACGCGTTTGGCATGAATTGGACTATCGGCTTGATGTGTGCCGTGTAACCAACGCTGCTCACATTGGACATCTTTGAACATTCCATGGAAAACTTGAGATTAAATTCTTTCAGAATATGTCAGGCGCGTTTTTATATCCTTAATAGTTTTTGCGATATTCAAGGTCAAAATATGTCCAAGACTTTTGGAACACCCTGTACTTTGATTTGCTCACCGGTTAGGCTTGCCAGGGTGTTCGTGCAGCGTTACAATTTTCGTACGCTTCCTTGGTGGAACGTCCATCGCAGACAATAAAAGCTAGACAAGGTTTTACGTTCCTGACTTTGAACATTATCGTCTTTCTTGGACGTTTTATATAGCAGCCAGCTTGATTCAAGATTTCCCGAAGTACACCCTTGTTCACATTAATAGAAACAAAACGAAAAATTCCGTTATTATTTACTTTTTTCATATTTTTCCAGTGAAACATGACTCAGTACACATGTTAGTACTTCGTATATCTACTCCATGAAGTCGTTCCATGCAGATTGATTACAGATTCTTGATTGCATTTAAATCAGGAGAGTTTCCGTGCCAATCTCTAGTACTTTGATTTTCACACTAGTAAGGGTTGCGTGTGTGTACCTGAAGCGTTACAATTTTCGTACATTTTCTTGGAGTAACGTCCATCGCAGACAAGGGCCGTATGACAACTAATCGAGTGTCTGGGCGTGATCAAAATTTGATGCAGTCACGGATGAAGCAATATTGCTCAAGGACAAACAAATTTCATCATACACCCCGAAAATAGATTCATATTAATGCACACCACCTAATCGAAGGAAAATATAGAAATGGATTACACGCTGTCATTCCAGTGGATCTAAAAGTGTCCGTCGGTTGAAAGAAAGAAACTAAAGCGGTCCTTTCAATTAATTTACACAAAGGATGTGCATGTAATCAGGTCTACCTTATAATCAACAGGACTATTGGAATATAGCGTGTTTTTTGTCAGGAAAAGAAAATTTAATTTAATTTACCACCATGATTGGAATATATATCATGTGTCGAAAAAAAGGACCATTGATTGGATACTGTTAGGCTCGTTTCACTATTTGAACATTTTTTATATTGGCCCTGCTGTAGGGGGTTCCGACCAATATGGCTGAGTATCTCCAATAAACACCTTCATCATGGCCTCCAATAAGACAAAAAATGATACCGATTACTACGCCTAGCTACCGGAGAACAAGTACCAAAAATATGAGAAAGTAAATGAGTTGCTCGTCATTTCCTAAGTGTTAGAGGTGGTGACAACAAGGACCATTTCCCTGCTAACAACGAACGTGAAAACTGGCAGGCGAGTAAGAACCTATGTAACTCTTTGGCAGCAGTTTAAGAACTAAGACTGTCCGTCTTCAGACTGAATGCATGGACATCCGCAAGATGAGGGGTACTGGGTCTACATGGATATAGATGAGGGCCGTCTGCCGGAAGGGAGGGTTCTCTTTGGTGGGTAACTGAGAGCAGTTTCGTTTTAGAGGCATTAAAATTTACAAGCCATCGGTTTCCTCTTATGCCCGATACACTGTTTTTTTTTATATTGTCCGTGCTGTAGGGGGCTCCGACTAATATGGCCAAGTCTCTCCAATAAACACCTTCACCATGGCCTCCAATAGGACAAAAAAATGATGCCGATTACTATGCATGGCTACGGACAGGTACGAGTATGAGAAAGTGAATGAGTTGCTCGTCATTTCCGACGTGTTAGACGCGGTGACAACAAGGACCATTTCCCTGCTAACAACGGACGTCAAAACTCGAAAATTATTCAGGTTCAGTAGGGAAACTATGGAAGAGGCATTGAAGAGCCTCCAATCGCAGCCAAGATATTGGCGAAAAGGCCAAACGACTTCTGAGACATCTTGCTGATAAGCGAGTAAGAACCCATGAGTTCGCTGGCGGTATTTTAGGAACCAAGATAGTCCGTCCTCAGACAGAATACATGGGCATCCGCAAAATGAGAAGGACTTAACACTGGGTCTATATGGATATAGATGAGGGCCGTCTGCCGGAAGGGAGGGTTCTCTTTGGTGGGTAACTGAGAGCAGTTTCGTTTTAGAGGCATTAAAATTTACAAAACATTGGTTTACTGTTATGCTCGATACACTGTTTTAACATTTTTTTTATATTGTCCGTGCTGTAGGGGGCTCCGACTAATATGGCCGAGACTGTCTAGTAAATGCCTTCTCCACGGCTTCCAGTAAGCCAAAAACTGTTGCCGGTTACTATGCCTTACTACAGGAGAACAAATACCAAACGTATGAGAAAAGGAATGAGTTTATCGTCTGAAGTGTTAGACGCGGCGACAAGGACCATTTCCCTGATAACAACGAACGTGAAAACTCGAAAATTAATTGGCAAAAACGTAGAACGACTTGTGGGACATCTTGCTGGCAAGCGAGTAAGAACCTATGCAGCTCGCTGGCAGCAAGAATTAAGACTGTCCGTTTTCAGACTGAATAGATGGATATCTGCAAAATGAGAGTGACAACATTGGGTCGATATAGATGAGGACCGGCTGGCGACATTTTTATCAAAGTATGGGCAAGTTGGAGTTGACTAGTCCGACATAAGCAACGCCTACATTACCACCGAGAACTTTGTCGTTCAAGTGACAATGACAAGCAAAAGTTTTATGGACATCACCGACATAATGACGTGTCAGAGCCGGACAATATTTGTCATTCTGGAAGGACGCCGACCCCCCATTTTTGGTCTAGTGGTGGCACAGGACACTTGTCAAAGTCGTATCCGATAAGAGCTCAACGTTACAACCAGAGTCTCAATTGTCAAAGAAACAGTGGGGCAGGAAATATCTGACAAGTGCCCGACGTTTGGTGAGAGTTTGTGAGGAGGGGAACGAAATCTGCAGCTCCTCCTCACCAAAGAAAAAAAAATGACTATGGCGTGTTGGCAGCAACACAAGAAGCGACTGCGACAGCAACAGCGACAAGAACAAGAGCAAGACAAACAGCGCTAACAACTGCAGCGGGAACAAAAACAACATTTGGTTTTACATATGAAACTGGAGCAAATGCCTCCACCTCGGCCCTTCTCTTTGAAGTTGGGGAGGGAAGAACTTGAAGTTTCGTCGAGGCAGAGCGGAAGGAATCATGGGCTATAACATGAAGCAATCTGCTCGGGCCTCAACAGCAAGATTTGAAAAAAGGGCTCGAATTCAGATAGGACCAGCAAACTCTCTTCTCTATCCCCCACACCCAACTCATCTCAAAAAGACAATGGCTTTCCCAAACGAGGTACACATGGATACATTACCGGCCGGGAGTATTTTTCTGAAAGTTATGGCAAGTTGATGTCTCGTCCGTCACAAGAAGAACACGCACTGCCACGGATGACTTTATCCTCCAAGTGACAATAATTCGAAAGAGATTTATGAACATCCTCGACATATTGACGTGTCGCGGCTGGAATATATTTCCTATTGTGGAATGTCGCCAACCACACTAATGGTCCTTTGGCGCCACTTGAAACTTGACAAATACGTCGTCCAGTAAGAACCCAACGTCAAAACCACAATTACAACCGTCAACATCGAAAGAAGCAGTGGGACAGGAAATGTCCGGAATGGACCCGACAGTTTAAAGAGGTGCGATGAGGGGAGAAAATTGCAATTCCTTTTCTCCTCAGAAGGATGTTCCCAAAGAAGTACCTAAGTAGAGGCAGCAATCGAAGTCGCTAGCCAATTAGAAGAAGCAACAGCACCAGAAGCGACAGAATCAGACCGAGGAACGTCAACACCAGCAAGAACGAAAGGAGCTGCCGCATAAAAATGAGCAGCGGCCGTAACTACAACAATGAAAAGAACGACAAGAAGAGCAAGACCAACACGAAGAACAGCGCCAACAACAGCAGCGAAACAAAAAACAGCAGTTCGACATACACATGGAGGTGCAGGAAATGCTTCCATCTCGGCCCTCTTCTTTAACGAGTTGGAGGGAAGAAGAATATGAAGAGGCAAAACGAAAAAGAACTTTTGTCAAAGCAGGGTCAGTATTCAGTCATAGCCGCGCGCTAAGCTCTTTGTGCTTGTCGAACTAACTGCCTTCGTGAAGAGAGGGAGCCAGACGATTCTATGCCGAAGGACAAAGTCTCGTCTCGTGGGGAGGTAGACAAACCCAACCCAGTTACGGGGTCTACGGTGACTTTTTGCCCGGGTCTAAGGGCTCGGAAAAACTCACATTAAACTGGCTTTGTGCCACATCCTGCTCTGTGAGGTCAAAGCAGGACAGAAAGAGCCATAGACTATGACAAGTATCAATAAGAAGTGAATAAAAGGACTCGAATGCAGGTAAGGAGAGGAGCCTCCTTTTTTTCTCGCCATCGCCAGTCCACAACCCATCTCGTCTCAACATAGATAAGGCTAACAAGGTGAAGGCACTTGAAGATATGCTGGCCCGAGCGGTAGCTGGGTGGGGAATTGTTGTCCACAGCTTGGAGCAAGCATCTAGCAAGCACTACCTGGTTCAGATAGACATAGTTTAAACAAAATGGCTAACGAAGTCGTGAACATCAAGCCGCAGGTCTGGAGAACAGTCTGCGTCTAGCGTGGGTGTCAATGGGGGTTTCAAAATGCTACACCTAGTGAGTCACCCACACGCCTCGAGGTTCTTTTTTCTACGCCGTGCATTAACAGAAGTTTCGCTGAGGGCGAGGAGTGTTAGGCTTACCCTCACTCCTTGCCGTTCCGGGGTCGAAAGCTGTCGTAAAACTCAGTAATAGTCTGTATTCTTCACTGAATTGCGGAAGGCCTGGTTGGATAATCCTCAGTCCAATGACATTTGACGGCCTCAGAGAGAACTGTATTAGGAACTAGTGGAGAGGGTTGCATCTTATACAGATATATATATATACTCTAAAGAATTAATGAACGTATTTGCTGATGTTTGGAGATTTCTTCAGATTTTGGGAAGACAATATGGCTGAGAACTTTTTAGCATTATGGAACAGATGTAGTCCCACTTTTACTCATTTGGTATTTCTTTGGTAACTAGTGTCTAGATTGGAACTGTTGTCGCTTGTCTGTTGAAGCATTAACCCCTACCAGTGTTTTCTCGTTGGTCAGTTTGTAGTTCAAACTGACCATTGGAATATTTGGTAGTGAAAGGGCGAAAGAGAAGAATGACTGAAGACTGAAGACCACAACTTGTGTGGGTGGAAGAGGTTAGAATGGAATGCATCTTTTTACAAGTTAGTCCGTTATTAGTGGCTGCAGCCGACAGAGAAAGAAACTAAATCAGTAGTGGACACTGTTCATAGTCAGTGGGGTATGTAAAAG
Source organism: Acanthosepion esculentum (assembly GCA_964036315.1). Taxonomy (NCBI): domain Eukaryota; kingdom Metazoa; phylum Mollusca; class Cephalopoda; order Sepiida; family Sepiidae; genus Acanthosepion; species Acanthosepion esculentum. The sequence continues at coordinate 15,917,289 of OZ038503.1, forward strand.
AAAACGCATGGGGTGGGTAAAGTTTGGAGTAGCTGGGAAAATATTGATTTCTTGGTATGAAAAAAAGAAATGAAATCAATAAAAGAGAATTTAACAATTTCTCCATTCTTTCAATATAATTTTAATTTCAAAGTAACACATTATCTCTCTATCTATCTATCTATCTATCTATCTATCTATCTATCTATATATATATATATATATATATATATATATATATATATATATATATATGTACGTATATATTTAATAGTACATACGAAATTCTGTGGAAATTTTATTTTATTTCTTATCTAATTGACATCGTTGCGTCTGATATATTCAAAAGAATTAATAAATGAGCAGTGGCACAGGAAATGTCCTGAATGTTGATGTTTGGAGATTTTTTTTCAGGTTTGGGAAACAATATATATATATATATATATATATATATATATATATATATATATATATATATATATATATATTTGAATTGGACATAGTCCGACAATTTATTTAAAGACATTCCTGTCGGAGAGCGAAAATTTTCTATGAAAATCTCTCGGACATTCAGGCCGGTAAATGTTATTTAATACTGTTTATTATAAAACAGAGCATTTGCTTAAATACTTGTATCTATAAAAAGAACGTTAAACATATCATAAAAATGTCTTTATATATATATATATATATATATATATATATATATATATATATATATATATATATATATACAGTGGAACCTCGGTTCACGAATTTAATTCTTTCCTGAAGGTCATTCGTAACCCGAAATGTTCGTAAAGCGAAACTATTTTTCCAATAGGAATCAAGGTAGAGAAAAAGTCCCAAGTCCAACAGAATTAGGAAAGAAAAGCACGCCACAACACACGAATATGTACAACACGGCGGTCGACTCAGAAATGGTTCCGTTCAGGTTAACTTAGTTGGGCAATGCTTTTCGAGAACCGAAATTTTGTTTGATAACCGAGGCATTTTCATTTCGAATTTTCTGTTCGAAAACCGATTTGTTCAGTATGGTGCTAGTGGCCTGCTGGAGAATGCCTGGCTGGCTGGAGACGTTCGAGAACCGAGGTTGCACTGTGTATATATATATATATATATGATGAAAATGTGGAAAAGACAAAGCAAAATCCGAATATATGAGTTTACTGTTTTTATTATGTTTTTTGTTTTTGTTATTCTGTCGACGTCAGACGTTTCGGTCAAATAGACCTTCTTCAGGACATGGTTAATGGAGACATAATTATATTAGATTTAAGTTTGATGGAGAGACGATATATACAGGACTGGTCAGAAACAGAAAAACTGAAATTCTAAAGTCAAGTATTCTTTCTTAGAGTCGGATATGCTGGCGTCGCGTGGGCGGCAACTACGAAGACCTGCGCACAGGGAAGAAGATTGTGTCCTAAGTGGAGGGTGAGGGGGACTATTTAAAACTATAGCTTATCGGTACGTTTGTCACGCATTAATCTCGCCACCGAGGTCGCGATCTGAAAGAAACCAGGTCTATTATTTACTGTATGTGAGGTGGCTATCATGCCAGCCTCATAAATCTGTCTAAGGTTCTTATTGTGGATATATTTTAAGATCTTCACAGAGTCGAAATCAAAATTGTGATCAGATTTGGCTATGTGTATAACTAAAGCACTGCTTAGATTACCGAGGCGAATGTCACGTTTATGTTCGGAAATGCGAGATTTCAATGATCTACCTGTCTCGCCTATATAACTCAGGTTGCAGTCTCTGCAGGGCACCTGATAGACGCAAGCATCGGATGTAATATGTTGTCTGCTCGTATTACTCAATATGTTACGTATAGATTTAGTGGGTAATGTAGTAGTTTTAATTTTTAGCGCGTTTAGATTGTTGGAGATGTGTTCGGTCAGAGGGTTATTCGGTAGAAAGATGCGGCCAATGGGATTATCAGGGGCAGCTGAGAGTGTGCCTCTCTCCACCTTTGATGTAGTAGTAGTAGTCGGTATGTTGTTATGTACTGATGGACGAACTCTGTGGATTTTCAAGGCTTTATGTTTAGCGCCGAGTATTAGTTGTCTCGGATACGAAAGGCTGGAGAAGGTATCCTCGATATAACCAAATTCGTCATCTAAATATTTTGCTGAACAGATTCGCAGAGCTCTCAAGTAAAATCCGATAATAACACCTCTCTTAGTCCTAGTATCATTGTGAGAGTAAAAGTGTAAGTAGTCGTTTTTGCATGTGGGTTTACGATATACTGTGAATTCTAGTTTGTTATTATTTCTGGTGAGTAGTATGTCTAGAAAAGGTAGAGAATTATTCGATTCAAGTTCGTGGGTAAATTTTATAGTAGGTTCTACTCTATTCAATCTATCGGTGATTTTGTTTAGATCATGTTTCTGTGGGTAAATGAATAAAATGTCATCTATGTAACGGAAATAACAGTTTTTCTGTTTCTGACCAGTCCTGTATATATCGTCTCTCCATCAAACTTAAATCTAATATAATTATGTCTCCATTAACCATGTCCTGAAGAAGGTCTATTTGACCGAAACGTCTGACGTCGACAGAATAACAAAAACAAAAAACATAATAAAAACAGTAAACTCATATATTCGGATTTTGCTTTGTCTTTTCCACATTTTCATCATACCGTCGGATCTACATCCACACATTTGCTTACATATATATATATATATATATATAATTATTTATTTGAATATTACAACATAAATATGTTATAAAATCACGACAAAAGTAGCCATTTTGTTTCAACACTTCTTGTGTCTTGTCAAGTGATAGTATAGAATATAGAATAAATGGTTTTAAAAGTTTCAAATTAATCAACGATCCTTAGCTAAGAGTAAACGCTGTTACGTAAGCTAGAGTGGCCAATCAAAAAACAAGTATAGGATGATTCGAAAAATTTGACAACTAAGCAAGGTTATCTAGATATTAAAAGATTTATAAAATTTGAAATTAAAATTAAAAGTAAAATTAAAAAATTAAAATTACCTATTTAGAAATCTAAATCAGAACTCTATTAAGTTTTAAATTGTAGAATTACCAGGGAGAAAAAATATAAAAATAAAAATAAAAATAAAAGATATATATGCTATTTAATTTATATTTTCATTGAAATTAAGTTGAAAGTTTTATTCAGAATCCCAGACATAGATGTATACATTTTTCGTTTGATTTCAACATGTTAATCCTAAACTTGTATATATATATATATATATATATATATATATATATATATATATATATATATATATATATATATATATATGTGTGTGTGTGTGTGTGTGTGCGTATGTGTGTGTGTGTGTGTGTGTGTGTGTGTGTGTGTGTGTAATCAGGCGGTATTATCAAACTAGTATTTCATTATTGTTGTCAGTCGGTCAGTATTGCTATTTTAATGTTTTTTTTGTTAGTGTCATAAACTGAAAGTCACATTAACAACCGAATACGTGTTTAGCGGCCGCAGGGAACCACCAGGACACAGTTAGTCCTTAAATATCTAATTGCACATGTTTGTTCCGATTTTCAGTGGTGTTCAACAAATAGTTCCAACAGGGGCCCATCCCCGACTAGATCTCCATTGGCATGATCGCGCTGTTGAAAAAGGACAAGGACGTTGCTTGAGAGTTAGACGACTACTGGACCATAATACTGCTATCACAGTGTTAAAGATTTTCTCCAAGATCCTGACGGAGCGTTAGGCGTCAGTTGCCGACGTTCGGTTAGTACCGTAGCAGACTTTTGCTGTGAAGTTCCAGACAAATCAGAGCAACATGTATCTTCCTCGCACTCTCTTATAGGTTGTATAAGACGACAATGAAGGCACGCTAATCAATTTGGATTTGTCCAAGGCGTTCATCATAGTTGATAATAGGTACCTGCTGGCTGTACTTCAAGCCGCCGGATTCCAACCCGATTTCTGCAAGTGGATAAGAACGCTGACAGCAGGCCCAGGGCTCCAGTCACCAGCAGAACCATTTCCAACCAATCGGCTTCAGCCGCAGTACCAGTACGACATCGTCCGCCACACCAGCTCCATCGAACCAGCCATACTCCAGCACGCCACCAGCTCCATCCAGCCAACCATTCTCCTGAAGGACACCAGCACCAGACAGCTAGCCATTCTCCACCAGGTAACGAGCTCCAGCCAGCCAGCCATTCTCCAGTATGTTACCTGCTCCATCCATCCAGGCATTCTCTAGCAGGCCATCAGCAACAGACAGCCAGCCATTCTGTAGCAAGCCATCGACACCTGACATCCAGACATTCACTAGCAGGTAACCAGCTCCAACCAGCCAGCCATTCTCCAGTGGCTTACTTTCTCCAGCCAGCCAGTTATTCTCCAACAGGTCACCAGCACCAGATAGCCAGCCATTCTCTAGCAGGCCACCAGCTCCATCCAGCCAGGCATTCTCCAGGAGGCAACGAGCACCACCCAGCCAGCAATTCTCCAGCAGTCTACCAGCACCAGGTCGCCAGCCATTCTTCAACAGGTCACCAGCACCAAATCTAGCCATTCTCCAGCAGGTAACCAGCTATATCCAGCCAGCCATTCTCCCTGAAACCAACAGCTCCAACCAGGCAGCCATTCTCCAGCAGGCCATTAGATCCAGTCATACAGTCATTCCTCAGCCCTTCCATCCAGCCATTCTTCATCAGTCCTCCAGCTTCGGGCATCCATCCTCACCAGCAGCAACAATCTGTGATGAACTCTCCTTTTCAGGGCAACATGTTTCAACAGCTAAAAAAACTGTCATTTTCCAAACAGCTACACAAATGTCCATTTTAGGACAACACTTTTCAA
>OZ038503.1:15929592-15952092 GCA_964036315.1 Acanthosepion esculentum
AGACCATCATGAGACGGAGATTTGCCACTGCCGACACGCTTCAGCGTCTCGCCTTCTTTGATCACAACCTAGCAATCAGCCACTACAGTCGACGAAAATCGAGGAAAGTCAGCCACATAGGTGTGGAAATCTTTGTTACAGTGACTAGCCTTCTTGGTAGACCTCTTCAGGAATGTTACCGAAACGCCTGACTCATGTCGGTTGTCGAGCGTAGGGGACGCCCCTGCGAGGTGACGACCTACGTAATGTAACGATAAGAACCTTGGCAAAATTCCTCTTTGCGCAATTCTGCGCCTATGTTCACGGCTACACAAATACAAACACTTTTCTTTTGTATCTATCTATCTATCTATATATATATATATATATATATATATATATATATATATATATATATATATATATATATATATATATATATATGATAGAAATTATTAGGAGGATTTGATAATTATAATTAAGTAATTCATCGAGTCTGAATTAAACCTCAACAGAATGCAGAAAGCACTGGACGGCCGTTTCGTCCTATATTTGGGACTCATCGGCAGTGCGCATCCACTACCGAGAATTCAAAACCTGACAGTTAGGTTGTCAAGCAAACATCATACCAACTGTTCCACCGGGCCTCGGTGACGAAGAGATAGCAAATCAGACTCAATATAACGCCGCTCGCTCACACCTTCCGTGGTGGAACTGAACTGAGTTTCCTTTTATACCCATAAGACTGTGTCCCCCGGAGCCACGACTACTATCACCAAGCCGCGCCAACTGGAGCATTAGAAGCCGGTTCAAGCAATGATATACAAATGATAGAAATTATTAGGAGGATTTGATAATTATAATTAAGTAATTCCTTGAGTCTAACTTAAACCTCAACAGAATGCAGAAAGCACTGGACGGCCGTTTCGTCCTATATTTGCGACTCATCAGCAGTGCGCATCCACTTGAAATTTAGGCAAGTTAGAAATTACTGCTTAATATCCGGCACTGACAGAGGCTGATGAATCAACCGAAAATATTTCAAATTTCCAAAAACTGTATTTACCCCCATATTTTTATTTTACTAAATTTCCCCATATATAAGACCAAAGAGCCGCTCAAAGTAGAGGCTTACTCTGTTGTGTTTTTTGAGCGGAAGAAAGGTCAAGAAGTGAAGTCACTGTCGATATGCTGGAGATTAATGTTACCTCTAGACTTGAAAAGGTCAAGATTTTTAGGATTGGGAAAACGCAAGACAATGAATCAGAAATCCAATCCTAAGCAGGGTACAGGCTATGAATCCGAAGTCCTGTCTATTAAATAAAGAAACATAAAATTATGCAAAGAATACAGTTTTATTAATTTTATGCAATATTCGTACATGTATATATATATATATATATATATATATATATATATATATATATATATATATATATATATATATATATGAGAGTAGTATCAGAGTAGTATTAGAGGAGGGTAGCACAAGAGTGACCGTCACAGCACCTAGACTCAGTAAGGAGTCATACCGCGATACTTCAATACCAAGACTGTATATATATTATTGCTACTAACCCGCATTCCTGGATCTACTAACCCGTAATACCAGTTTGTATTATTACGTTAATACATTTATTTTCCTTATCTATTCCTGGCGTTTGTTATTCATTGATATCGGATTTCATCCCGGGATCCACAACAGTAAGAATGGAGAAATTCGTGAAAAACTTCTATTTTTTTCGTTTCATGTTGCCAAGAAATCAATATCTTCCCAGCTGTATTAATCTTTAACCACCTCCATGCGTTGTCTTTTGAATTCCCCACTGACCATGGACAGTGTCCACCACTTGTGTAGTTTCTTCCTCAGTCCACACCAGCCACTAATAACGGACTAACTTGTAAAAAGTTGCATTCCATTCTAACCTCCTCCACCCACCCAAGTTGTGGTGGTCAGTTTTCAGTCTTTCTTCTCTTTCACCTTTTCACTACCAAATATTCCAATGGTCAGTTTGAACAACAAACTGACCAATGAGGGAATACTAGTTGGTGTTAATTCTTCAACATCCAAGCGACAACAGTTCCAATCTAGACACTAGTTACCAAAGCGATACCAAATGACTAAAAGTTATCAAGATATACTAAATCTGTCCAATAATGGTTGTGATATTTGGATACACGTTTCTGACACTGATAGTAGTAATTATTATAAGACAAAATTAGTAGTTGTGAGAGGTCTTGGTTGCGGGTCAGATTGAAGAAACAGGGGAACTACAGGGACTGTTCACAATTAGATATTTAGTGACTAATCGAGCTGTGATATTCTGTGCGGTCGTTACCACCACTTCGGTTGGTCGTGTGACTTTCTATTTATTATAGAAAGACAACATTTTATAGAGAAATTTAGTAGCTGTGTTAGGTCTTGGTTGGGGGTCAGTTTGAAGAAACCAGGGGAACTAACATGGACTGTCCACAATTAGATTAGACTTATTCAACCTATACAAGTTGTGGTGGTCAGTCTTCATTCTTTCTTCTCTTTCGACCTTTCAGTACCAAATATTCCCATGGTCAGTTTGAACTACAAATTGACCAATGAGGGAATACTGGTAGGTGTTAAGGCTTCAACAGACAAGCGACAACAGTTCCAATCTAGACACTAGTTACCAAAGAAATACCAAATGACTAAAAAGGTTTTTTTTTACTATATTTACTCTTCAAAGAAACAAGACAGACTAAAACAAAAACTGTCCACATATAATTCTTAAGTGACCAGTGGCGTTTACTAATTTTCACAGACCAGTATAGTATCTTGTGTTGGTGTCATGTTCTACGTTGCATTTTTTTATATAATATCAATTAACGATGTAGTTTGCCAGGGCTCTCCACAGCTTCTTTTAATTTAATTTATGAATGTCCATCATTGTTCTTGGGAAAGGTAACACAGAATACAAACTGACCAATGAGGAAATACTAGTAGGTGTTAATTGTTCAACGGACAAACGACAACAGTTCCAATCTAGACACTAGTTACCAAAGCGATACCAAATGACTAAAAGTTATCAAGATATACTAAATCCGTCCAATAATGGTTGTGATATTTGCATACACCTTTACAGACACTAATAGTAGTCGTTATTATAAGACAAAATTAGTAGTTGTGAGAGGTCTTGGTTGCGGGTCAGATTGAAGAAACAGGGGAACTACAGGGACTGTTCACAATTAGATATTTAGTGACTAATCGAGCTGTGATATTCTGTGCGGTCATTACCACCACTTCGGTTGGTCTTGTGACTTTCTATTTATCATAGAAAGACTACATTTTATACTTGGGAGTATAAACAGGCTTAGGTTAACTTATAATCAAAGCTGAAAGGAACAGAGTTTAAATTAATCTAATTTATGTTGTGACATACATTGTGTTTTTACTGCAGAACTTAATCTCAGCCCCGGAATTATGTTTTTGGTATCGGAGTTCATTAAACTACAAAAACCTTCCCCAAAAGTAAATATTATATTTTAAAAGAATACTCACTCGTGTTGAGGAAGGTGGCCTGGAAATTCTGAAACTCTCAGGAGAGATTGAAGGCAAGAGAGAAAGAGGAAAACAGCGAATGACATACTTAGTGAACCTGTGTAAATTGATGGTGGAACAGTAGGAGAAATGACAGAAAGACAAAGAGTCATAAATAAAAGGAAGTCGTGGAGAGCCATGATCTCCTACGCCCTGAGAGGACACGGCACATGAAGAAGAAGCAAACTTGTTTAATCGTGTGCTTCTTTTTAATATGCCAATGTTTTTCTGAAATCTAAAAACAACCAGCCTGAATATAACGCGTTTTCCATTGATTCCAAATTCATTGATGAGAAATCGACGTTGACACTTCGTCTCTTTAAGCCGCTAGGTGGCGTACCCATACTCTTCCCGATAAGACAGTCCTTCTAATTTGGGAACTTACAGATCACAGGAGAAAAAGAATCCTTATCTAGGAAGTGTCTTAAAATATCTGTGAAGTGTTTCAAAAGAAGACAGAAAGCGTGACACTGAAATCCGAAGGCGCATTGGGATAGGGAAAGATGCCTTTCAAAAGATAAACAGAGTATTAAGAGACAGAGAAACTTCGCTAGAAACAAGGAAAAGAGTAATCAACTGTTACGTATCAGTCCTCCTGTGTGGCAATCAGTGCTGGACAATCTCCTCAATGATGAAGAAGAGATCTGAAGCAACAGAAAGAAAGAAAAGTGTATGAAAGTGATACGTGATATATGTCCTCCTCTGTGATAATGAATGCTGGACAATCTCCTTAAGGATGAAGAAGAGATCTGAAGCAACAGAAATGTGGCTCTACAGAAGGATGATGAGGATATTATGGACCGAACATGTGAGCAACTACAAAGTTTTAATTAAAATCGAAACAAAAAGGAAACTCGTACCTAACATCAAGAAGAGACAGTTGAAATTTCTAGGACATATGATGAGGAAAGAGGGCTTGAAAAATTTGATACTCACAGGACAGATTGAAGGGACCGAGGAAAAGAACACATGACAGTGATCCTGATTAATTGGATAGCGGAACAGGGTTCAGGAGAAATAACAGAAAGACAAAATATATTAAGTGTTATAAATGAGTGGAAGTTGTGGAGAGCCATGATTGCATACGCCCTGAGGGGGTACGGCTCATAAAGAAGAAGACTTGTTCAATCAAGTTCTCTCTTTTTGATATGCCAATAGGGAAAAACTTTTGCAGAAATTTCAAACCAACCAGCCTGAATATAACGGTTTTACATTGCTCAACAATGGATTTGGAATCAATCAACGTTGACACTTCGACTATTTACGTCGTTAGAGCTACAAGAGACAGGATGTTGTGGAGAGCCATGATTGCGTACGTCCTGAGGGGGTACAGTATATAACGAAGAGGACTTGCCCAATCAAGTTCTCTCTTTTTGATATGCCAATGATAAGAATGTTTTGCAGAAATCCCAAACCAACTAACCAGCCTGAATATAACGCGTTTTACATTAAGAGCGTGAAGAAAAGATTAAAGAACTTTAGCCTTCCCAATTGACCATAGACAGTCTCCATTACTGGTGCAGTTTCTTCCTCAGTCGGCTGTAGCCACTAATAACGGACTAACATGTGTAAAGATGCATTCCATTCTAACCTCCTCCACCCACCCAAGTTGTGGTGGTCAGTCTTCATTCTTCCTTCTCTTTCGCCCTTTCACTACCAAATATTCCAATGGTCAGTTTGAACTACAAACTGACCAATGAGTCGTAAGAGCTACAAGAGACAGGATGTTGTGGAGAGCCTTGATTGCGTACGTCCTGAGGGGGTACAGCATATAACGAAGAAGACTTGTTCAATCAAGTTCTCTCTTTTTGATATGCCAAAGTTGAAAAGCTTTTGCAGAAATTTCAAACAACCCAGCCTGAATATAAGTTGCGGTGAGCCATGATCGCCTCCGTCCCGAGGGGACACGGCACATGAAGAAGAAGATGAAAAAAATAACATAACGTTAAAAATTTGATTAGTCAAATTGCCATTGTCTTTTTAATAATTAGGCACATTTCTTTCTCAATGAAACAAAAGCCATTTCTTTAATATCTTTCTTCTCTTTCATTCAGGTCTTAACGCCTTGTCTTTAAAGACTGTGTGTCCGTCACTTCTCGGCATCAATTTAACGCCCTGTCATCAATGTATTTCTTTACTTTTCCTGGCATCTTCATCTTTAATCCCTTCTCTTCGGTGTCTTTCTTTGCTTTTCCTTCGCAGCTTATTCCATCTGCAACGCGTCCTTCTATCTTTCTCACCAAACACCGACTGCAACCTTGCAAATGCATTCAGCTACGGCAAGCACTTAGACGCCTTCATCTATCTCTCAGCCAACAAGCCCCAGAAAGAACCAAGAATAACCACAACTGAAGAATATTTTCGAAAGTATCACATCACAAGAAGCAAAAAAAAGAATGTTTCCAATTTCTTTCTTCTCAACTCCACAAATTCATTTCATCTTCAGTAATTTGTTTCCGCTTCCCTCCTCTTCTACTGGTCATTCTCGCTTTCGCCACCCCACCAATTATTGACCCTTGTATGAATGACCAGTGTCCACTATCGTTCCCTGTTACTACCAACACCGAATTCAACCTTCAACCTTGCAGCTACTAAAGTTGAACTAAAGTACATTCCATTCTTTCTTCCTTCCACCCAAAACCAAACAAACACTCGTAATGGTCAGTTTGCACTACACACTGACCAATCGGTATTGGTGGTCAGTGAAAATTCTTAGTCTGTTAAGCGACACCAGTTCCTCATTTACTAACCGATACTAAGAGACTAAAACTACTAATCAAGTACTTTTGACGACTTTTATTTCGTAAAGTTCAATGTGCTTCGTCTTCGACGATTGGGTGGTGTGGGTCTGGATATTTATTCTGACCCTTGGCGGTCCTTGTCTTAAAACATAGCTGGCTTTTTAGTATCAGTTGTTCTGAAATGCATGTCACAAATCTTCGGTTTAGGTATCACGGACAAAGTGCGGCCCGTGGGAGACATGCGGCTCGATTGGCTTTCTGAATGGTACGCCTTATCTAATGAGTAAAAGAAATTTTTATTAAAATGCTGTTTGTTTCCTTTTTTCTCATTTGTTCACTCACACAGGCATAAACAATGATTAAATACAATGTTTCTTGAATTTTGTTACCTTTTGTTGATAATAAGCTTTTGATCATTAAAAACAATTGGCGATTTTAACTAAGGAAGGTCATACGAGTAAAATTAATTTGCTGTAGAAACATTCATAATATTTATTTTCGTCTGGAGAAAAATATACTTTTATTTAATATATATATATATATATATATATATATATATATATATATATATATATATATAAAAGGCAGGATGTGTGTGTGTGTGTGTGTGTGTGTGTGTGTGTGTGTGTGTGTGTGTGCGTGTGTAACGAATGCACGGCCGCAATTTTCGACGGATTTTCACCAAAATTTAAGTTAGCGGAAAGACCAAGACCAACTTTGCATTTCCCAACTCCCATCGATAGTGGAAATAATCGATTTTTTCATGCTTCTACGGTAGTTTTCATGTAGTTTGCCGCCATTTTCTACTGGTCAGAGTGAGAGCCTATAGCTGGCTGCCACGAATAGGCAGGAAGATTCTATTGGCCGGCATGAGAGCCAACAGCTGACTGACACGAATGTTAACTAGCATGCAAAAAAATTGATAGCTGCATTCGTCATAAGTGTGAAAATTTTAAATCTGGATGGCACTTTACTCCAAATGGCTCATTCGCTTGCTTAATCTCAATTTGATTCTGATTCCGCAGAGCTGGGTTGGGTGTGAAAAATATTTGTTGTTAACATTCTTTTTCATTCGGTTTTTCCAGTTACGAGTCCTTTTTTAAAGCTGATCGTTTTGTGTTCATTTTGTTTAGTTCTTTTTTCGTAACAGATTTAATGTTTAGTATAGAGCTTAGAAAAAATTCGCAGTGTGAGATAGGCAAGAAGTAAGGCATGTAGCAACATCAGCACGACAAAAGGCACCCCTTTAAAGGCAAGGAAGGGCAAAAATATTTTAAGTCAAGTGATAGCGATTGCTGTATGAGTCGTACGATTTTTGAATCAAGCCCGGGCAACGCCGGGCCATGCCGCTAGTAAATATATATATATATATATATATATATATATATATATATATATATATATATATATATATATATATATATATATATAGGCTTGCATACTGAAATGAACACATTGAAAATAAATCACACGTAGAGGTGTTTGTTAGTCGCACTTGTCATTAGGGATATTACTCCATGATTTCGTTTTTTTTATTACGCTTCTGCAGTCCTTCTACAAAGACAAAAATTACTTGCATTATTTACATTACTCGGACCGTTATCCTCATTTCTATATTCACAACGTTACAGCCGTTGTACGCCCCGGCCTTCTTCAGCTGTTTGCAATTTCGAACTGAACCCTTTATTTCTTCCATCAGGGTAGATTGTTCTAATTACACGTGCCATGCCTCTTCCGGATGTTATTTCTCTTTAACTCAAAACTTCAAGTTTTTGGTTCCCTACTGCTATGACCTGGTATTGAACTCATAACATTTTGGTCCTAGTCACGAAAGTCTTTATCCACTAGGTCATGTGTCCTTGAAGACACATTGACGACACATGGCCTTTACGAGCAATACATTTTTAAATAGAAAAATTACCAGCAATAGTTTTTTGAACGAAGGAAAAAAAATGCAGAGATATTAACAAAAATATTGTTTTAATTGACTTCATTTTTTCTTCAGTTTTAAAAACGGGTTGATACCTCAATAAACTTTCGGAAAGCCTGACTCAAAATCATAAAAATTCATTTATTGAAAAATGTTTGAACAAAGTAACTATAAACAAAATGTTTTTTTTGTTTTTTTTTTGCTATCCTCTGCCAGCCACAATGATGGAGAAAGCGTTACCTCGAACCATCGCCAGTGACACACGCTGCAAGAGCCACTCCGTTTCACAAGGCTCATCCCTTAATCAAGACGCCAATCCTCGGAAGGAACGCCATCGAACGAGGGTCAATAACCCCAGAAGTCTCCACTGCCACAGGAGTAAGAAAAATCTATCAGTAAGAGAAGAATATTTAACTATTTTTTTTTATCTCTACGTCCCGGGTGACGGACCCCGGCACAACCGTGGATATGATCAAATTACCGACCGAAAATGTATCCGCACTGGTCGCATCCCAAATCAACGACTTCCCCATTTTAAAAGGGAAAATGGTAATACCATCCGGCCGGTTTCTATCACCACGGCCTACTAACTTAAACGGAATGAAGTCCGGTAAACTTGGAAATATAACCTCGGTTAAAACTTATACAGTTTTCCTTTAAATTGATTACAACTAATATTTAGCTAATTACAGTCAAATACTGTTTAATTTCAAATGCAGTCAGCGCTAAAATGCAGCATATCTAATCATCTAACTTTATCCCTAGTACTTAAAATTATATTTTTCTAAAATATGGATTAGAACGAATATGAAACTTGTTATTTTTTCATTTTATTTGTGAAATAAATGAAGAATAGTCCATAATTTACACCCTGGTACAAATTAATTGAAAAAAACCATTTTAGCTTCCTTTCTTTCATGATACGGTCAGTTTTAGACCCACTAAAGTGATAGGGTGTAATCGATTTCTATTTTTTACTTAGATTAGGTTATTTGTAGTGGTATGCAGTAATATGAATCTATTTTGGGGATGTACGATGAAATTTATTTGGCCTTGAAAAATATTGCCTCATTAATGACTACATCAGATTTTCATTAAGCTCAAACTATTGTCTCGACTGTCGATTAGTTGTCCTACGGCCATTGTCCGCGATGGGCGTTACTCCAAGGAAGCGTACTAAAATTATAACGCTTCACGAACACACTGGCAAGCCTTACCAGTGAGCAAATGAAAGTACTATAGACTGACCCGGAAACTTCTGATTTAAATCCAATCGAGAATCTGTGGTCATTCTCTAAGGAAAAACTTCGTGGAATGGATATACGAAGTACTAACATTTGCACTGGGTCATGTTTCATTGGAAAGATACAATTAAAGTAAATAATAACGTTATTAATTTGCACAAGGGTGTATCTTTGAAGCTAACTGCCTTTATAAAATGATTTCACTAAATACCCCAAAATAGAAAGGGGTTTAAAAGAAGTATATTTAGTAGATTTATTCCACCTCTAAAACTTGGTGATCCTGAGGGAACTAGAACTCTAGCTAGAATTTATTGTTGGTGGACCCAATATTCACATATATGATATGCAGATGACATGGTTTTTGTGGCGGATACAGATAATGAAATCGCAAAACTCAAAAAAATGGTAAAAAAGGAAAGTGAAAAGAAAGGAATAAACACGAACCGTAAGAAAACATAATCTAGTATTGCCAGCAAGAACATCCCAAGATGCCTACTCCAAATTTGAAATAACAAAATCATGTACGGCAGTTGAAATAACTCGGAAAAGTTTTAACGGAGAAACGAAAATGTGTTAACAAAATGCGAGGGTGCTTTGGAATAGCGAAAGTTTCCCCACCTCAAAATATGTAGAAAGTTGCCTCCGCACACCAAAATATGAAGAAAGTTGCCTCAACACCAAAATATGAAAAAAGTTGCCCCACCCTAAAATATAAAGAAAGTTACCACAACGCAAAAAATGAAGAAATTTGCCCCACCCCAAAATATGAAGAAAATTGCCTCCACATCAAGCTATAAAGGAAGTTATCTTCACCCCAGAATATACAGGAAGTTGCCCCCACTCCATAAAATAAAGAATTTTGCCTCTACCTCTAAATATAAAGAAAGTTGCTCCCACCGCAAAATATAAAGTTTCCTCACCCCAAAATATAAAGAAAGTTGCCACTACCCCCAAATATAAAGAAAGTTACCCTCAATCCAAAATATAACGAAACTTGCCTACCCTTAACTAAAAAGAATGTTGCCTCACCATAAAAATATGCAGAAAGTTGCCTACACCTCAAAATATAAAGTTGCCTCACTATAAAATATGTCGAAATTTGTCCCACCCAAAAATATAAAGAAAATTGCCCTCACTCGAAAATATGAAGAAAGTTTTCACCACCTCTAAATATAAAGATAGGTGGACCACCCGAAAATATAAAGAAAGTTGCCCTCGCCACAAAATAAAAGGTAGTTGACCCCACACTAAAATATAAAGAAAGTTTCCTCCACTACAAAATATAAAGAAATTGCCGTCACTCCAAAATATAAAGGAAGTTACCCTCACTCCAAAATATAAAGAAAGTTGCCCTCACTCCAAAATATAAAGAAAGTTGCCCTCACTCCAAAATATAAAGAAAGATACCCTCACTCCAAAATATAAAGAAATTGCCCTCACTCCAAAATACAAAGAAAGTTACCATCACTCCAAAATATAAAGAAAGTTACCCTCACTCCAAAATATAAAGAAAGTTGCCCTCACTCCAAAATATAAAGAAATTGCCCTAACTCCAAAATATAAAGAAAGTTACCCTCACTCCAAAATATAAAGAAAGTTACCCTCACTCCAAAATATAAAGAAAGTTGCCCTCACTCCAAAATATAAAGAAAGTTACCCTCACTCCAAAATATAAAGAAATTGCCCTCACTCCAAAATACAAAGAAAGTTACCATCACTCCAAAATATAAAGAAAGTTACCCTCACTCCAAAATATAAAGAAAGTTGCCCTCACTCCAAAATATAAAGAAAGTTACCCTCACTCCAAAATATAAAGAAATTGCCCTCACTCCAAAATACCAAGAAAGTTACCATCACTCCAAAATACAAAGAAAGTTACCCTCACTCCAAAATATAAAGAAAGTTGCCCTCACTCCAAAATATAAAGAAAGTTACCCTCACTCCAAAATATAAAGAAATTGCCCTCACTCCAAAATACAAAGAAAGTTACCATCACTCCAAAATATAA
Source organism: Acanthosepion esculentum (assembly GCA_964036315.1). Classification (NCBI taxonomy): domain Eukaryota; kingdom Metazoa; phylum Mollusca; class Cephalopoda; order Sepiida; family Sepiidae; genus Acanthosepion; species Acanthosepion esculentum. The sequence goes on from OZ038503.1 coordinate 15,941,066, forward strand.
AGAAAGTTACCCTCACTCCAAAATATAAAGAAAGTTACCCTCACTCCAAAATATAAAGAAAGTTGCCCTCACTCCAAAATATAAAGAAAGTTGCCCTCACTCCAAAATATAAAGAAAGTTACCATCACTCCAAAATATAAAGAAATTGCCCTCACTCCAAAATACAAAGAAAGTTACCATCACTCCAAAATATAAAGAAAGTTACCCTCACTCCAAAATATAAAGAAAGTTACCCTCACTCCAAAATATAAAGAAAGTTGCCCTCACTCCAAAATATAAAGAAAGTTACCCTCACTCCAAAATATAAAGAAAGTTGCCCTCACACCAAAATATAAAGAAAGTTGCCCTCACTCCAAAATATAAAGAAAGTTGCCCTCACTCCAAAATATAAAGAAAGTTACCATCACTCCAAAATATAAAGAAATTGCCCTCACTCCAAAATACAAAGAAAGTTACCATCACTCCAAAATATAAAGAAAGTTACCCTCACTCCAAAATATAAAGAAAGTTACCCTCACTCCAAAATATAAAGAAAGTTACCATCACTCCAAAATATAAAGAAAGTTACCCTCACTCCAAAATATAAAGAAAGTTGCCCTCACTCCAAAATATAAAGAAAGTTACCATCACTCCAAAATATAAAGAAAGTTACCCTCACTCCAAAATATAAAGAAAGTTACCCTCACTCCAAAATATAAAGAAATTGCCCTCACTCCAAAATATAAAGAAAGTTGCCTTCACTCCAAATTATAAAGAAAGTTGCCCTCACTCCAAAATATAAAGAAATTGCCCTCACTCCAAAATATAAAGAAAGTTACCATCACTCCAAAATATAAAGAAATTGCCCTCACTCCAAAATACAAAGAAAGTTACCATCACTCCAAAATATAAAAGAAAGTTACCCTCACTCCAAAATATAAAGAAAGTTACCCTCACTCCAAAATATAAAGAAAGTTGCCCTCACTCCAAAATATAAAGAAAGTTACCCTCACTCCAAAATATAAAGAAAGTTGCCCTCACTCCAAAATATAAAGAAATTGCCCTCACTCCAAAATATAAAGAAAGTTGCCACTACCTCTAATTATAAAGAAAGTTCCGATGCTTCAATATATAAAGAACGTATTAAGAAACGGAAAACTTTCGTTAGAAGCAAAGGAAAGAGTATTGAACTGCAATATCTGTCAGCCATATAAGAAGATAGATATGTAACAGTTCAGCAGGAAAAGCTTGACAATCTCCCCACAGATGATGAAAAGAACGGAGGCTACAGAGATGTGGTCCTATAAAAGTTTGCGGTCAATTATTCAAAATAATAATAACAGACTGGACATAGTAAGTATCTTTTATTTAAAGAATAAATAAGTAATTATGTCCATTATAGTATTTAAATGTTGCCCGCAAAACACACTGTACTTTCTTTCCTATTTCTCAGCAACTGTTTCCTGTGGACAGTGTCCACTACTGGCACAGTTTCTTTCTCCGTCGGCTGCAGCCACTAATAACGGACTAACATGTAAAAAGTTGCATTCCGTTCTAACCTCTTCCACCCACCCAAGTTGTGGTGGTCAGTCTTCATTCTTTCTTCTCTTTCGCCCTTTCACTACCAAATATTCCAATGGTCAGTTTGAACTACAAATTGACCAATGAGAAAACACTGGTAGGTGTTAATGCTTCAACAGACAAGCGACAACAGTTCCAATCTAGGCACTAGTTACCAAAGAAATACCAAATGACTAAAATGTTTTTACTATATTTACTCTTCAAAGAAACAAGACAGAATAAAATAAAGACTGTCCACATATAATTCTTAAGTGACCAGTGGCGTTTACTAATTTTCTCAGACCAGTATAGTATCTTGTGTTGTGTCATGTTCTACTTTGCATTTTTTTATATAATATCAATTAACGATGTAGTTTGCCAGGGCTCTCCACAGCTTCTTTTAATTTAATTTATGAATGTCCATCATTGTTCTTGGGAAAGGTAACACAGAATATTCCTGTTGCCTTCTCGACGATTTTTTAATTTAAATTTGGCCTTCTAGAGTGATTACCAACCAAGGCTAGAAGCTGCTGTCTACATTACTATTTAACCATAAACTAGAGGGGAGAGAAAGAAATGATAAGGCTTTTCCAAGAGCTTTAAGCGCATTTATTGTCATTTATTTCCAGTAAACAGCATTTGCCTATTTTTTTCGCAAAGAGAGCCAGCAGAGCCAGGCAACAGTGCTATAACAATGCTTACAAATATACTATAAATATAAAGCCATACGGAATGCATTCCATCTATATAAATAAAGCGCAGTGTACGCGTGTCCGTCCGTTTTTCAATCTCGGCAAATCATAAACAACCTAAAGTAATGTGTAGCAACTACTGTAGTTACACGCTTTTAAAAACAACTTAAAACTTTAAAAACATCAAAAACATTTTAAAATTTAAATTATTTTCAGCAGATTTTTTTGAAGATGGCTTCAGGCGTAAAACCTAGTCACACGCAGTGTCGATTGCCATATACATATCTGTGTCTTTCCACATACATATATATATATATATATATATATATATATATATATATATGTTTGTATATATAAATATATATATATGTGTGTGTGTGTGTGTAAGTGTATATGCATACATATATATATATATATATATATATATATATATATATGTTTGTATATATAAATATATATATATGTGTGTGTGTGTGTGTAAGTGTATATGCATACATATATATATATATATATATATATATATATATGTTTGTATATATAAAGATATATATATGTGTGTGTGTGTGTGTAAGTGTATATGCATACATATATATATATATATATATATATATGTTTGTATATATAAATATATATATATGTGTGTGTGTGTGTGTAAGTGTATATGCATACATATATATATATATATATATATATATATGTTTGTATATATAAATATATATATATGTGTGTGTGTGTAAGTGTATATGCATACATACATATATATATATATATATATATATATGTTTGTATATATAAATATATATATATGTGTGTGTGTGTGTGTAAGTGTATATGCATACATATATATATATATATATATATATATATATATATATATGTTTGTATATATAAATATATATATATGTGTGTGTGTGTGTGTAAGTGTATATGCATACATATATATATATATATATATATATATATATATGTTTGTATATATAAATATATATATATGTGTGTGTGTGTGTGTAAGTGTATATGCATACATATATATATATATATATATATATATATATATATGTTTGTATATATAAATATATATATATGTGTGTGTGTGTGTGTAAGTGTATATTCATACATATATATATATATATATATATATATATATATATGTTTGTATATATAAATATATATATATGTGTGTGTGTGTGTGTAAGTGTATATGCATACATATATATATATATATATATATATATATGTTTGTATATATAAATATATATATATGTGTGTGTGTGTGTGTAAGTGTATATGCATACATATATATATATATATATATATATATATATATATGTTTGTATATATAAATATATATATATGTGTGTGTGTGTGTGTAAGTGTATATGCATACATATATATATATATATATATATATATATATATATATATATATATTGAACAATAAAGATATTTAAAAAATTTAAATCTTCAGACACACTGGGTTGTTTATTAATATTCTTTCGTTTTTATTATTTCAGTTAGATTGCACGACTAGTTTCGGCCAACATGGCCATCATCAGGAGAAAAAGAAATTCTGCTTACTGATAACAGTGAACTACAGAAATCATATATATATATATATATATGGTGTAGCCTTCCGTCGTATTCGGCGTATGAGGGTCAAGCAGTTCAGTTCCTAGAAACCGGCAGCCCAGACTTGATTATGGTGGTGAAGGCTTAGTGCAGAACTAACCGCCCATTCTGAAGGTCTGAATACAGAGACAAGGTCCCCCAACGACCCTCCGCAGGTTTTAAATTCAGAGTTTTCATTCTCCTAGACCAGTTGCCATCCAAGGCTATAGGACATAGTCTGTCCTGCTATTTACCCATAGCTGGAGGGAGAAGAAGAGGAATAGTATCTTTCTCAAGGGTATTAGCACGTAAGTGAATGTAATAGATTCGAATTCGAACTCGGCCCTCCGTTTCCTCAATCTGAGCTGCTATCCACTACTCCCCCATATATATATATATATATATATATATATATATATATATATATATATATATATATATATATATATATATATATATATATATATATATATATATATATATATATATATATATATATATATATATATATATATATATATATATATATATATATTATTTGTCATTTATATCGACGCAAATATTTAAGTAAATGCTCTGTTTATAATAAACAGTATTAACAACATTTACCGACCTGAATATCCGAGAAACTTCATAGGGAATATGCGTCCTCCGACAAGAATCGAACCTGTATTGTTCAGGCAGGTAAATGTATTTAATACTTTTTATTATAAACAGAGCATTTATTTATATATTTGTGTCTATATAAATAACTTATAATAATAAAATAGTTGTCGGACTTAGTCCATATATATATATATATATATATATATATATATATATATATATATATATATATATATATATATATATATATATATATATATATATATATATATATATATATATATATATATGAATTTCACTAGAAAACATCGGTACCCATGAAGATGTAAAGTTTTTACTATTAATAATAAAATAATATATATAATAGCAGTAAATCCTGGCGTTGCTCGGGGTTTGATGAAGTTAAATTGCTTTGGGGCTTGAATTATTGAACTTATGCACGTATCCGCAGTTGTTGAGGTCACTGATAGGCCGGGAATCTCACTGGTAGCAAAATCAATGAGATCAAGGGCAACCGGTTGCAATAGGTGGCTGCTGTGTTACTGCTCCGTGCTTACCCGAAGACTGCCACCCGTTCATAATCGGCCAAGATTTTTTAATTCTGGCAATGTAAAATAGTGGTTGCGTTTTCACTGTAAGTCTCGCTTAACATATCGGCGTCGGTGGTCGGCAAAGCTGCTCTACTCCAGTTTGCACACGTTCACCTACCCGACCCTACTTAAGTACGGTTTGCTTGGTCTTGTTGGAAAGCCCTTGACTCAGTGGTGAATTTGTGTACATTCCTTGGGGGGGGCATAATCGATCCTCAAAGTCTATAAATCGACCATTCGCCCTTGCATGGAGTATTGCTGCCATATATGGTCTGGGGCCCCTGCTGTTTGCCTCAGGGTTCTTGATAAGATCCAGAGACGGATATGCAATGTGATTGGCCCTGATCTCTCATCTCGTCTGCAGTCGCTCTCTCACAGACGCGATGTTGCATCGCTCTGCCTTTTCTACAAGTACGTTCACGGTAATTGCTCCGAGGATCTGCTTTCGCTTGTCCCTAGGCCTCGTGAATTTAAACGCCCTACGAGGCTGGCATCCCGTTCCCACCCCTACACCGTTGAAACTGTAAGATGTAGAGGTCTCTTCTACTCCAATAACTTCATGTCTCGCACATCTCGCCTGTGGAACTCCCTTCCTTATTCCTGTTTCCCTGACAAATACAATCTCCAACTATTTAAGTGTAGCGTCAATCGACATCTCCAGTTGCCTTGATCTATCCACTTCCCTTCTCCACATCCTTTCATCTTTCATTCCTATCTGCTCTCGCTCCAAATCTTCTGTAACCCCCTTGCCCCTATCGACCCACTGTCTTTCTCTTTCTCCACATCCTCTCCTTTACCACTCCTATCTGCTCTTCCTCCAAACCTTCTGTAACCCCATGCGTGATAGTGGCCTCCAGCCTTGCTTGGGGTGATACGCTTAAAAAAAAAAAAAAAAGTCTGGACTGAACCGAGAATGATTTAACTTCATTTCCTATGGTAAGATGAAACCCTTCCCCCAGGGAAACTGAGCGGACGAACGCACGTGACTCCCTCCCTCCCGCATCCACTCGGTAATTGTCGCGGCGCAAGAACAGAGGTCATCACAGCTGCATGTAGGGGTCAATATATGTGTTATGCGCAATTGTTTGTGAATTGGGACTACTGGAAGTAACTATTGTTGTCAGTTTTACTGCGGATGTTACGGTTTTGGGAAAAATCTCGTAAGAGAATGGAGCTTGCAACGCAGCATTTGGCCTTCCGTCAAGTTTGAAGTGTTGTAACGTAGAAGTAACTGGTAGACAGAGCTACAATGAAGTACCCACAGAAATCGCTCTTCATAATAGACACTGGCTCAATAAGTAAGCGAAATACTCAGAACTTATTGCCGACTATTGAATCGGCGCTTGAAGTAGCTCCAGAGAGTATTGGGGACATTGTGCATCTCAAATGAAAGTGCCAACCGTTGTGTCAACATCTACGCATCGCTGACCTCATCGAATATCGCTCTGAATGCCCTGAATTGTGTGGCCCCGCTCAACTATACCCATCCAACCCTGTGAGCGCATGCGATTGTATGATTCGGTGTTGAGTCTAAAGCAGCGGGTAGTGCACACAGTAGCGCAAGTACGTTTTGTCTCACCGCATCACCGTAACAGTTAAATTAATGGCGGGGTCGTAATTGAAAGCCAAGAAAGACCAAAAAGAGCTACTGGGATAGATAATATCACCGGCGGCCGCAAGGCGCTGAATGTCGCCATCGAGGCGTATGCGGCGAGCTTGGGGAGTTTGAGATAAGCCCACAGCGGCCATGATTGTAGCAGCCCTTGAAAGTCTGTTTGACCTTGTCTGTGGGCACTCGGAGTTTCTGGCAGCAGAAGTCGCTGCAGCGTTGCGGGCATTGCGGGTTGCCCGCTGCGGCTCTGTCTTGGACTCCCTCGACTTAGTTAATGCAGCAGCGTCCCTGGATTGACGGGTGAGCCTGCGGTCAAATGTTTCAGCTGCCCTCGACCTGGCAGTGGTGGCAGCATTCGTAGCATTTAGAACAGATCTACGGAGCGGTGTCTCAGCAGCCCTAACGGCCGCTGTTGCAGCAGCTTCCCTAGATTGACGGGCGCGCCTGCGGGCAGGTGTCTCTACAGCCCTCGACCTGGCAGTGGCGGCTGTATTCGTAGCATTTCGCACAGACCTACGAAGCAGTGTCTCGGCAGCCCTAGCGCTCACTGTTGCAGCAGCGTCTCTCGATTGACGAGCACGCCTGTGGTCAAGTGTCTCTATTGCCCTTGATTTTGCTGTAGCAGCAACGTTTCTTACGTTACGAAGAAGCCTTTGATGATGAGTCTCGGAAGCCCAAGATGCAGAGGTGGTTGCTGTAGCCTGTGCGTTAATTCTCGACCGTTGTGCATTCTTGAACCTTGATCGCAACGAAAACCTGTAGGCAGCTTTCCCAGCCAAGCAGGTGGCATGCTCCTGTTGTCACTGCGAGGCCTGCGTGAGGCCGCTGCGTTGAGCAACCTGTGATAGTCGCATTGTTGTCTGCTCTTGGGACTCGCGGTCCCTTCTTGCCCTCATTGCGGACGCTCTTGCAGACCGAAGGCTAAAACGTATCCTCCTTCTTGGCGGCATGGAGTAAAGTGATGCTAGTAGTGGTTGATTAGGGTTGCTCACTTGCAGGAGTACAATATCTTAGTATCGTAATGCGTGAGCCAGAATCGGGGAGGCAGGTATTTAAGTAAAACAGCTGAATAAATTGTTTATGGTAGTTGGAAAAATGTAGTTAAACAGACAAACGGAAAACAAAAACGTAAGAAACAACTTGCGGTAGGAGAAATGATCAGTTGGCGGCGTAACAGGAGCAGAAGTGAGACCTTCGTCCCACAGCTGTGCACAGCAGGTTCAAATGAGAAGTATTACTGGCCAATCGGTTGTGCCAATCAGCCAGCGTCCTAAGGTCTCGAACACCAATCAGCCAATGAAATACCCCTGTGTGAAGCATGGTCACGTGTGTGTGAATAACAATCAGCTGTAGAGTCTGGAGTATAGACGTCCCAGTTGAACATACGTTTGATTGGTGTATTCGAAAATTCCGATGAAGACATGATTGTATCGACTTCCCTCGGGTGTTAGTTGGTCACAAAGGAGCTCACAGGGCAAAAAATTTTAATTGTCACGACTAAAGACGATAAAGTTAATCAAAATCCCAAGCAAGTTGTGAAAAACATCGCCAAATTCAGGTAAAATCAGGGAAGTCAAATGGGGTATGATTTCATCGATTTTTATCCGATAATTGAAACCGATATTGAAAACGAAAGTCAGCACCTCAATACTGTCGGTAAATACTATGCTCAACGGGAATTTGGCTGAAAATTCTTCGCCATTTGCGAAAAATATAGCCAAAAATCAGCTAGACTGGACTTGAATCGGATGTCCCAAAGTGATCGATTGTATCGATTTTTTCCAGTAATTGATATCGATATTGAAAATGAATGTCAGCACCTCATAACTGTTGATACAAACCATGCTCAATGTAATTTTGGTGGAAATTCTTCGCCATTTGCGAAAAATATAGCCAAAAATCAGCTTGACTGGATTTGAATTGGAAATCAAAAGTGGCAAGATGCTATAAATTTTTTCCGATAATTTGTACCGATATTGAAGAAAAAGGTCAGTAACTAATAACTGTTGATAAAACTAATGCTCAACTTGATTTTAGTGAAAATTCCTTGCAGTTTGCGAAAAACAGAGCCAAAAATCAGCTACATTGGATTTGAATGGATGTCCCAAAATGATCGATTTTATCGATTTTTTCCGATAACTAATATCAATTTTTAAAACAAAGAACAACACCTCAAAACTCTAAGTAAGGACATTGCAACGTGAGTTTGGTGGATATCACTTGTAATTTGTGAAAACTATCACTGAAAAATTGATGAATGTTTTTCAAATCAATATTCGACCTACTATCGGTTTTATCGATTTTTTCCAAAATCGGAGGAACAATCGAAAAATCCGAAGATGTCAAGTACGAACGCCGTAAATTTCTGATCTGTGTGTGAATTCTCATGCCAATCGGACGAACGGTTTGCTCAGGATGAGGTAACAAGGTGAAAAACACACAGACACACTAACAGAATGCCATTTATAGATATAGATGCGATTAAATATTTATTAATTTAATTTGAATTTTTATTCTTTATTTTAATTTTATTTTTATATTATTATCATACTGATAAAATTGCATATAAATTATTTTGAGACATTTTTATGTTTAACGTTCTTTTTATAGATACAAATATTTAATTAAATGCTCTGTTTATAATAAACAGTATTAAATAACATTTACCAGCCTGAATGTCCGAGAAATTTTCATAGTAAATATTCGTCTGTTTATTATAGACAAAGCATTTACTTAAATATTTTTTATCCATAAAAAGAATGTTAAACATAAAAATGTCTTAAAATAATTGTCGGACTTTGTCCACTTCATTATATAAATTATTATATACAGAGGGAAAGAGAGAGACAGAGAAATTTTGTAATTGAACCTAGCAGAAAAAATACCTTTGATTCCCTTGTAATCGAACGGATTGCGATTAAAGATAAATTAAGTTGGTTAGGACCAATACTACTTTTAGGTCCTTATTGTCGGCCCCATCGCTGTCGTTCTCGGATGCCCACCACTATTTGGTTTGTCCATTAAGTAAACTAACCACAAAACGTAACGTCACTAATTGTATTCAGTCGGACTCCAGGGCAAAACTACCGGGAAAATAATATTGTCGTGAATGTGTCAAGTAAAGACAATATGGCTGAAGGAGAAAATAATTAATGTGTCAGCCAATGAAATCATATCTTGTAGAATCTGGTTTTCAATCGCAGAGAAAAAGACTCCAATAACTTTGGTTCCATATGAAAGTGAAAACAAATCATTAAATTCTAAGTAATCTTTTCGCTACGATTCTTCAATTATTGGGTTATCTCTTCTGGCCAACTGACCGTCCCCCAGGCGTTAAGTACTTTGGGATCACTCTTGGTTGGTCAGAGAGACATTTAGTACGGAACTGATGTCGCTGTAAGTCAAACAGACATCTCTAAACACTGACCAGTGGTCAGTAAGTAGTGTCATATTGACCATCACTGAAATGGACGAAGAGGGAAATCTGTAATGATGTCATGTGATTATATGCAATATATACGAACCCATGACTAAGAAACGATATTGATAAATAACACCCTGACGATGACTAGAATCAGAATCTATTCAATTTATAATCAGAATAACAGAATGTCGGAATATCGGCATATCAGAATATCGGAGAGAGTAATACAAATGAATTATATACGTTACGTTGCATAAAGACGCATGCTATTTATTCGAATCATTTCACTTCAAACAAGGCGATAAAGCCACTAATAACTAAGTGGGGTCGCAAGGCATGAAAGTGATAGAGAATGAGACAACTGAAAATTGAGAGTATTGAGGAAAGGACAATAAAGGAACAAGGCTCAAGAAGACAGAAATTGGCGATTGACTTTGCATTTAAATTTTTGAAGTTATCAAGGAAGCAAGAAGTCGGAACGGAGTTCCACAGGTGGGAAGTGCGAGAAAAGAAACTGTTGGAGTAAAAGCGGCGCTTGCATCTAGCTAGTTCGATAGTAAAACGGTGGGACCCAATTGCCAATCTAGTAGCACGCTCAAATTTATGTAGTCTTGGCAATAAAGCTCATCCGAGCAGTTGACATAAAAAATATTTGGAGAACAGACAGAGGGAAACCGAGTCACGTTGGTGAGGAAGTGACTGGAGATGGGATGCCTGCTCAAGACCAATTGCATTGCAGACCATTCTCTGGATTTTGCCAAAAATACCAAAGATGCAGTTTGATAGGTAGCGTCTACACAAATATAAAAAGTAACGTTTAAATTGCTAAAAATCTGTCGGAGTCATAAAACGACAAAATACATTACTTCATTATAAAATTACTTTGTTTACGTTTACATAAGAAATTGAGCAGATGTGATCATTTCTAGTGATCTGTAACAATAAGGATTTCGCTT
>OZ038503.1:15957092-16007092 GCA_964036315.1 Acanthosepion esculentum
TATCTATCTATCTACCTCAGTGCAATCATATCTATCTATTTATCTCTGTTGGCTATCTGTCTGTCTGTCTGTCTACCTCTCTGTCTCAGTGCAATCATTATCTATCTATCTATCTATCTATCTATCTATCTATCTATCTATCTATCTATCTATCTATCTCAGTGCAATCATATCTATCTATCTATCTATCTATCTATCTCAGTGCAATCATATCTATCTATCTATCTATCTATCTATCTATCTATCTATCTATCTATCTATCTATCTCAGTACAATCATATCTATCTATCTATCTATCTATCTATCTATCTATCTATCTATCTATCTATCTATCTCAGTCTCTTTCTTTCTATCTATCTATCTAGCAAATTTCGCGACTTCTGTTTGCTCGTCCGACCGCCAGTGTCTGATACCCACTAAACTAGCCATCCTTTGACCAATTGAAATAAAATTTGGGGGAGAAAGGCAAACAGATAAGGGGGTACAGAGTACGGTTGGTTTTACTAGGGTGCCTATCTTAGTACAATATATTTTTATTCGTTTTGTTATTTAATATACAAAATGCCCCCATTGTCGTAAAAAAAAATAATGATTAAAATAACAACAACTAATGCACGGTAGTAGGACTGTAAATATAAAAACAATTGGGAGAGGTTTTCAACACGAGTTAGCGGGTTGCCAAAATCATCTAGTATATTACAAAACCATTTAGGTTTTATACAAGGGTCGCAAAAGCCGGAAACAAATCCAAACCCCCGCCACCCAATCGTTGAAAACAAAGTAGATTGAACTTTGAGAAATAATAGTCATCAAAAGTAATTGTTTAGTAGTTTTTAGTCTCTTAGTATCGGTTAGTAAATGAGGAACTGGTGTCGCTTAACAGACTAAGAATTTTCACTGACCACCAATACCGATTGGTCAGTGTGTAGTGCAAACTGACCATTACGAGTGTTTGTTTGGTTTTGGGTGGAAGGAAGAAAGAATGGAATGTACTTTAGTTCAACTTTAGTAGCTGCAAGGTTGAAGGTTGAATTCGGTGTTGGTAGTAACAGGGAACGATAGTGGACACTGGTCATTCATACAAGGGTCAATAATTGGTGGGGTGGCGAAAGCGAGAATGACCAGTAGAAGAGGAGGGAAGCGGAAACAAATTACTGAAGATGAAATGAATTTGTGGAATTGAGAAGAAAGAAATTGGAAACATTGACCATTTTTTTTTGCTTCTTGTGGTGTGATACTTTCGAAAATATTCTTCAGTTGTGGTTATTCTTGGTTCTTCTTGTGATATTATTTAGAAAATTAATCGTCAGTTTGGATCATTCTTGGTTCTTTCTGGTGCTGAAAGACAGAGGAAATCTTTTAAGTGCTTCTTTTAGTCGAATGTATTTGTAAGGTTGCAGTTGGTCTTTGGTAAGACAGAGAGAAGTCGTCGATGAAATGGCCATGCAAGAAATAATAGGAAAGGAAATTGAATAAATAAATCGACGAATAGACGTAGTAGGACTGGATAATTAGATTGATAAAGGGTAAATTATTTTTATATCAGATATTTTCATACTGTTGTCCACATGTGTGTATGTATATATATATATATATATATATATATATATATATATATATATATATATATATATATGCTTAACGTTCTTTTTATAGATACAAAAATATATCTATAAAAAGAACGTTAAACATATCATAAATGTCTTTAAATAAATTTTCGGACTCTGTCCAATTCAAATATATATATATATATATATATATATATATATATATATATATATATATATATATATATATATATATATATATATATAAGCGTTTCACCCCAAGCAATGCGGGAAGCCACTAGCACGCAAGGGCTTACAGAGAGTTGAAGCGAGAGCAAATAGGAGTGATAGAGGAAAGGACGAAGAGAAGGTTAGGGGATAGATCAGGCCATCTGGAGACGTCGATGGACATTACATTTGAATAGTTGGCAATTATAGATACCAAGGAAAACAGGAAGAGGGGAGGGAGTTCCACAGGCGAGAGGTGCGAGACATGAAGCTATTGGAGTAGAAGAGATGGTTACATTTAACAGTTTCAACAGTGAAAAGTTGTGAGCGAGATGCTAGCCGAGTAGAACGCTTAAATTCATGAAGTTTCGGAACCAACGAAAGCAGCTCCTCGGAGCAGTTAGCATGAAAGTATTTGTAAAAAAGACAGAGGGAGGTGACATACTTACCTGGCACATGTCAGAAGGTATCCCCCAGACGAGCATCTGCCGAAGGGCAGAGTCTTTCTCGGGAAACTGACTCCGTTTTTTTTACGTGGTCGATAGGGAATTTTTGCCCGAGACTACGGGCTCGGATACCGCACTTTAAAACTCGGCCTTGTGCCACATCTTGCTGCGTGGGGCAGGGGGTAAATAATTATACAAGTGTGCACATATATCAGCTTGAATTTATATTTGTGAGAATGTACAGGATGTTCCCCGCAAAATTTGACATCATTATAAATGCAATAAACTACGAAGTCTAGCTCAATGAAGTTGAAGACTTTAGTTATTGAACATCACAAGTTTATTATGGGACCGATTTCGTAACTGTTGAATATGTACACCACCTATGACACGGCACAGGTCAAGTCGGTAGTTAAGCTCTTGCCAGACACGCTGTAGCTTGTCTTCAGTAACATTATCCAGTGCGGAAGTGATTCTCTACTTGAGTTCATCAATGTTAGCAGGAAGAGTGGGGATATAGACAAGTCCCTTCTCATATCCTCATAAAGAGAAATCAGATGGGGACACGTCCGGTAAACGAGGCGGTCATTTCATCAAATAACTCATCATCTCCACACGCACGATCCATCAGATGGCAGATTCTGAATGATATAACCATATTCTGTCCTCTTCCATTTAAATATAGAATCTTGATCTGTTTCTATATATTCTGAAAAAATCTGAGGTCATTTCAGGAAGAAATGTCAAAATATTGACCTTCGAAATGGTGGGTCCATAGAGCTGTGATTTAGTTGGATGTTGTCTCCAAGACATGTTAAGTATATTTCTCAGCATCCAAGTGTAGGTTCCATCAAGCTTAGACTCTAGGCTCTAAGATTGTAGAAATATCAGAGATGGGTCCATAACGGTGTGAATTAGTTGGATGTTGTTTCCAAGAGATATTAAGCATAGTTCTAGCATCCGACTGTAGATTCTAATCAAGCTTAGACTGTACGGTTTAAGATTGTAGAAATATCCGAGAAGGTTTCATAAAAAAGAGATTTAGTTGGATGTTGTCTCCAAGAGATATTAAGCATAATTCTCAGCACCCGAGTGTAGCTTCTAATCAAGCTTAGACTGTAGGGTCTATGTTTGTAGAAATATCAAAGATGGGTTTATAGAGCTGTGATTTAGTTGGATGCTCTCTGCAAGAAACGTTACAGATAGTTTTCAGGATGAACTGTGGCATCTGTAAGAATGTCTACAGTGAAAGCTAGGTTATCTGCATTATCATTAGACAGAGGTTAGACAAAATAATTGAAACACTTGTTAAATTCAAAGAAAATTTATTTAATATGGAGTTTCTCCTTCTTTAGCCTCACATACAGCTTTAATACGTCTAGGAATGGAATCATACAGCTTTCTGACTTCATCCAGAGGAATCTTCAGCCATTCTTCCATTAACACCTGCTCCAGCTCTTTAAGACACGATGATGGAGGATAGCGGCTCCTATCTTGTCGCTCCAAAATGCACCACAAATGTTCAATAATATTGATATCTGGAGATTGGGGAGGCCACTTTCACTTACATGCTCTTCGTGCCAATTCTTAACCACTCAAGCGGTATGTATTGGAGTATTATCTTCTTGGAAGATGCAGTCACCATCAGGGAATAAAGTCTAGGCCATTGGATGAATATGATTTCCCAACATTTTCAGGTAATCTTTGCTGTTGATTCTACCATGCAGGGCAACTATTGGACCAAGAAATTTCCATGATATGACGGCCCAAACTATAACTGATCCACCTCCATGCTTCACTGTTGGAAGAAGGCAGTCAGGGTTGTAAGCTTCTTTGGGTTGCCTCCACACATAAACTCTCCCTGAAGTTGGGAAAATTTTGAAAAACTGGACTCGTCTGAGAATATGACTTGCTTCCATATGTCTGCAGACCAGACATTGTGATCTCTGCACCAATGCAACCTCTTCTGAATGTTACGATTGGAGAGAAGAGGTTTCCTTACGGTGACTCTTCCATGATATGCAGCCTTATGGAGCTCACGACGAACAGTTTTAGTAGAAACTGGACAATTCAGATGATTATTCAACTCAGCAGTCACTTTGGCCGCAGTAGTCCGATGATTTTTCGCCACATTGCGTTTCAATGCACGTCGGTTCCTGTCAGTAAGTTTGCAAGTCCAGCCCGAATTGCTATGCTTGCTAGAGGTTTTACCCTGTTTCTTGAATTGCGTCATAGTTCTTGATATGGTAGCTCTTGAAAAATCAAACAGTTTAGCAACGTTAGTGATCGAGGCTCCTGCCATGCGAGCTCCAACAATTTTCCCATTTTCGAACTCGGAGAGGTCACGCATTTAGCTTAAATTTTACTAAATTCTAAAAATAAATAAGCCAAAGACAGTAAATTAGATAAATAAACGTATTTACAATAGATATAACCTGCAATTACGAAGTTTTAGTTTAAGTTCTTAATATAATAGGTCTTTGAAATATAGGAGTGGAATTTGCACCTGTTCCAATTATTTTGTCCAACCCCTGTATATATATATATTTTTCAAGATATCAACTTTTCAATTCATCACCAAAACTCTCAAGTTGGAAGAAAATGTATGAAGCTATCAAGGAATATTTGCATGGGTGACGAATTGATTACTTCAAGACATCCACCGTTCAAGCGACTGGGTAAAAAGTCGGTTTCTTGTATCGCTCACAAATGTACCTGCCACACCCTGCTATGATCTGTCGATACAATAGTCAGTTTCGACCTGTTGCAGCTAGTTCTATTGAGGAATTTAGTTAATTTATGTTGTCATAATACCAAGATGGCGTTAGCTTTGCTATTTCATTAGAATATGAACAAATCTCACAGTCCCCAATTTATTCACCCATGAACTTTATTACGAGAACATGTTGAAAAGTGTTTTCGTCTCTCACCCCGGAATCTGGCTCCATGACCAAACAACAAGTATTTTGCTTGCTGGAAATTAGTAAATTTAATCTTTTAGATTTTAATTAAAGGTAAAATGAAAGCTTCAAGAAAGATTTTTCATTTATAAAAATTAATTTTAAATCGAAAATTAGTAGAAATAACTAATTTAGAGACTAGTAAATATTGTACTAATTTAGACTTTGTACTAATTTAGACTTTGCACTAATTTAGACTTTGTACTAATTTAGAGACTAGTAAAGTTTGTAGTAATTTAGAGTTTGTAGTAATTTAGATACTACTAATTTTTGTACTAATTTAGAGTTTGTACTAATTTAGAGTTTGTACTAATTTAGAGACTAGTAAAGTTTGTAGTAATTTAGAGTTTGTAGTAATTTAGAGACTACTAATTTTTGTACTAATTTAGAGTTTGTACTAATTTAGAGTTTGTACTAATTTAGAGTTTGTACTAAATGACTAGTAAAGTTTGTAGTAATTTAGAGTTTGTAGTAATTTAGAGACTAGTAAAGTTTGTACTAATTTAGTTTGTATTTATTTAGAGTGTGTACTAATTTAGAGACTAGTAAAGTTTGTAGTAATTTAGAGTTTGTACTAATTTAGAGACTACTAATTTTTGTACTAATTTAGAGACTACTAATTTTTGTACTAATTTAGAGTTTGTACTAATTTAGTGTTTGTATTAATTTAGAGACTAGTAAATTTTTTTTCCAATTCTTTTCTTTTTCTTTTACTTATTCCTTTTAATATGTCACCTGGAATGAGGTGGAGATTTTTAACAAACTTTTTCCCAAAAACCTTACACGAACTTTAGTTAGGTTTTTGGCTCAAGGTCCTCATGCATCAGAAATAAGTCAACCCAACACTTCGTGAACAACGTAAATTGAATTTTAAGAAATAAATGTCAGCAAAAGTTTCGGACTAAATTACTTGATTAGTCTCTTAGTATCAGTTAGTAAATGAAGAACTGGTGTCGCTTTAGAGACTAAGAATTTTCCACTGACCACTGAATACCGATTGGTCAGTGTGTAGTTCAAACTGACCATTACGTGCGTTTGTTTGGTCTCAGGTGGGAGGAAGAAAGAATGGAATGTACTTTAGTTCAACTTTAGTAGCTGCGAGGTTGAAGGTTGAATTCGGTGTTGGTAGTAACAGGGAACGATAGTGGACACTGGTCATTCATACAAGGGTCAATAATTGGTGGGGTGGCGAAAGCGAGAATGACCAGAAGAAGAGGAGGGAAGCGGAAACAAATTACTGAAGATGAAATGAATTTGTGGAATTGAGAAGAAAGAAATTGGAAACATTGATCATTTTTTTTCCTTCTTGCGATGTGATACTTTCGAAAATATTCTTCAATTGTGGTTATTCTTAGTTCTTTTTGGTGATTTTTAATGAGAGGTCGGGGAAGGAGTCCAAGTGCTTGTCTTAGTCGAGTTTGAAATGATGTTGTCGGTGTCTTTAAGCAAGAGACGATTGCCCCTATTTATTTCCACAGGCAGTACAACAGAGTTCCGTATCATACCCCCGTTGCTTACAGAAAACGTTTAACTAATATTTTTCAATATACCCGCTTCTGATGACCATTTCTTTTCGATATTGGTGAACAAGAGGTTGTCATTTTTATGAGTTGACAACTCTTCAAGTCCCCTACCCCGTAACTGGAACATACCTTTTCATACAGATTGTTGATATCACACTTCAAACGTGTTTTCCAATTGCTCACATACACTCATTGGTCTCCAGAAAGGTTGATCAATAACCTGTGAAAATCAATGAGTGCATGTGTTCTTGCACTGACGCCTCTCTGCTTTGTATACACTTTCATGTCAGACGCCATTTTTCCAGACTGCTATCTGTAACAACGCAAAAATATGGGATATTTGTAACAAGTTTCAGCATGTTCCATACCACTGTGGCAGATCGTCCCCAGT
This sequence comes from Acanthosepion esculentum, assembly GCA_964036315.1. Lineage (NCBI taxonomy): Eukaryota > Metazoa > Mollusca > Cephalopoda > Sepiida > Sepiidae > Acanthosepion > Acanthosepion esculentum. Next base: position 15,964,188 of record OZ038503.1, read on the forward strand.
TATCCGTTTAAGCGAATGTGGATTTTGTTATCTAATAGCCCCATTTATCCGTTTAAGCGGATATGGGTTTTGCTATCTAGTGTACCCAGCTATCCAATTAAACGAATGTGATTTTTAACAAGAAAATCTTCTGAAGAAATGACGTGACAATTCCAGTACCCGAAATATTGAAATAACTAGGTTAGGGTTCAAATCCCAACAGAAGCAGCTACACCCACTTCACTTGTAAAAGGCCTTAATCCAATTCTTCTCTTACCTGGTTCCAGTTATTTGTTAAGTAGTAATATAGACTAATCTGGTTACCAATCAAAGCTTTGATTGGTAACCAGATTAGGAGAATGTAAAAACTGTGGAAGCGACAACGGAAAACTACACCGTTGCCTTTCCCAAGAATAATGGTAGCAATTCACAGATATAAAAGAAAAGGTGTTTGTGGAGAACCATAAGTGTGTAGGTTCTGAAAGGAGATAATATTTGAGTATTGCACCGCGAACAGTCACAAAACCAACACAAGTATCACTGGTTAAAAGAAAATACTAAACACGATTTGTTACTTACGAATTCGTAGTCACATTTGCTTTCTTGGTTGATTGGTGAAGGGGTTCAGATCGAAACTATTAAGAACTATTAATTAATTGGCTACTTTTGGTAATTTGGTATCGGTTGGTAACTAGCGTTTATATTGGAACTGATGTCGCTTGTCAGTTGAAGCATTAACTCCTACCAGTGTTCTCATTGGTCAGTTTGAACTACAAACTGACCATGGGAATATTTGGTACTGAAAGGGCGAAAGACAAGAATGACCGAAGACTGACCACCATCATTTTGGTGGGTGGAAGAGGTTAGAATGGAATGTATCTTTTTAGAAGTTAGTCCGTTAATAGTGGCTGCAGCCGACTGAGGAAGAAACTACACGAGTAGTGGACACTGTCCGTGGTCAATTGGGAAGGCAAAAGAAAAGTTTATGCTTAAGTAGTAATGTAGACTGCAGCTTCTAGCCTTGGTTGGTAAGCACTCTAGAAGGGCAAATTTAAATTAAAAAATCGTCGAGAAGGCAACAGGAATATTCTGTGTTACCTTTCCCAAGAACAATCATAGACATTCCTAAATTAATTTAAAAGAAGCTGTGGAGAGCCATGGACAGCTACATAGTTAATTGATATTATATTTAAAAAAAGTGCAAAGCAAAAGAACATGACACCAACACAAGATACTATACTGGTCTGTGAAAATTAGTAAACGCCACTGGTCACTTAAGAATTATATGTGGACAGTTTTTGTTTTAGTCTGTCTTGTTTCTTTGAAGAGTAAATATAGTAAAAAAAACCTTTTTAGTCATTTGGTATTTCTTTGGTAACTAGTGTCTAGATTGGAACTGTTGTCGCTTGTCAGTTGAAGCATTGACACCTACCAGTATTCCCTCATTGGTCAATTTGTAGTTCAAACTGACCATGGGAATATTTGGTAGTGAAAGGGCGAAAGAGGAGAAAGAATTAAAATTGACCACCACTACTTGGGTGGGTGGAGGAGGTTAGAATGGAATGCATCTTTACACATGTTAGTCCGTTATTAGTGGCCGCAGCCGATTGAGAATGGACACTAAATCAGACGTGGACACTGTCATGGGAAGAAATTGGTCAGTGGGGAATGCAAAGTAAACCGGGTGGGGGATGAAATTTGGAGGAACCGAGACAATATTGATTTGTTGGCGAGAAGAGAAAATTAATAAAGGAAAACAAAATAAGAATAAAAAAAAGAATTAAATTTATTTTTTGAAATTCGTTTTTCTTCCGGAAAATTCGTGATCAAACCATGGAAAGCAATTTTATTTTGTTGTGTAGTAGGTATCGCTCTCTCACAGACGCGCTGTCGCCTCCGTCTGTCTTTTTTTACAAATACTTTCATGGTAACTGCTTTCGCTGGTTCCCCGACCCTCATGAATTTAAGCGTTCTATTAGGCTGGCATCTCGCTCTCAGCCTTTCACTGTCAAAAGTGTTAAATGTAGCCGTCTCCTCTACTCCAATAGCTTCATGTCTCCCACCTCTCGCCTGTGGAACTCCCTCCCCTTTTCCTGTTTCCCTGATAGCTATAATCTCCGACTATTCAAATGTAATGTCAATCGACGTCTCCAGATGCTTTGATCTATTCTCTATCCATTTCTTCTCCCTTTCCTCTATCACTCCCATTTGCTCTCGCTCCAACTCACTGTAACCCCTTGCGTGCTATTGGCTTCCCGCCTTGTTTGGGATGAAACGCTTAAAAAAAAGGTATCCTTTTATCTATCTAGATAAATGTATCACCCTGTTTGGTCAAAATTTAGTCCTTTGGTTGAGAATTGACCTCTGCAGGGTGCAGGCTTGAGTGATCGTATATGGAGGGCGTGCGCTGCCCAGACTATGTGGTCCTCCCCTCAGCCGTAACAACAAGATCTAAAGGAATACGTGGCATTATGTTCGGGAGTGACTTGGCTGCAGGAACTGCCGGAAATTTGTCAGTTTTTAAGGCCAACCGTCTTCGGGACTCTACCCCGGGTTTTTTCTCTGTATTTACTTCCATAGACATTTTCATGTTTGAATATGACCGCAAGGCAGCGGAGGTTAAACATCAAGGTTTCCTTCACCGAGATAGTCTGCCTTCTAGGGCTGTCGATCTACCCGAACAGCTCATTATGAGGCGACAGTTTTCCGCCTTTGCCCATTCTCTGGCTTGGAATCGTCAGAGGATATTTGAGAGGCATGCCACTGAAGAATTTTCTATCACATTTCACTATGAAAACTTTGTAACATCTATAATATGCGTAAATATTCATTATACACATTACGTCTTCTAGAAACTCACGTTTTTTTGGTGTATGTAAAACTTCAAAAATTAAAATGCAATGTCCCTTCAGGACATGGGCGATCATGACGCACCAAATATTTCCTTGTTCTCTGTGAAAACCCATGGTCCATTCGTAAAGATAGCGAGGGCATTCCCGTTTCTGTCCCCAGAGATTTCTATCTGTTCGACTGGTTGTCAGCCACGGCAAGATATCCGCTATTTAACCTATAGGTGCTACAAGGGAGAAGTCACTGTTCTTTTACACAAATTCTTAGCCGAAATCTATCTTGCACGGTTTATATCTCTACCATTCCTCCATGGATTGAATATTGCAGTAATATGTGTTTCTTTGTTCCTACGATCTTGAATCTCTAGACAAAGCCCAAAGAAGAGTCTGTAATATTATCGGTTTTTGCCTGGCATCTCGTCTTCAGTCACTTTTCCCATCACTGTGACGAGTCTTCCTCCCTGTGATTTCTATATTTTATGGTAATTGTTCTAATGAGATATCCTACTGTGTACCTCGTCCGTGTAAGCGTACGACTAAATTGGCATCTGGGTCTCTTCGTTTTGGTAAAAACAGCTAGATGCAAACATAAGTCCTATTCTAATAGTTTTTTCTCACACTCCTCGCCTGTGGAAGTCACTTCCTGGTCGAGAGTCCAATTCAGGAAGTAGATTTTTAGGCTAACTCACATTGATCTTCAGCAGGAATCAATATAACTGAACTTTCTTCGAGGATAAAAAGTAAGCTGTCAGTGTAATACTGAGACGGCACGTTTGGGGCGGCCAGCGAGGCCAGGAATAATCCGGCTTTGCAGGAGTTAAACTAATCGATGCCCACTAATAACTATTAATATCATCACATTTCTCAACTACAAGGTAACCAAAAAGTTCTGTCCGTTTTTTGATTAGTCATTGAATGAAGTTGAAATATATACGAAATGCGTGTAGCAATTGTTTTCAAATTCGGACAGCCGGAAGTAGGAACATCAGATGTTATAAGAAAACACGCGCACCGTGCCCGGCCATCAGTTATAAGCCGGAGAGCTGTGAGAAGGAAGGAAGTGTCTAGAGATCTCGTTCGGGGCTGTTTGCTTTACGACTTCAAAGTGGGCTTATCAGCAGCTGCATCAAGTCGCCGCATATGTCAAGCGTTTGGGGATAGTGCTGTGGATGAACGTACTGCAAGGCGTTGGTTTCGAAAATTCAAGTCAGGAGATTTGTCTCTCCATGATGAGCCTCACAGTAGACGACCACAGGTCTTGAATGACGTTGTCCTGAAGGTGGCCATTGAAGAGGACAGTAGTCTAACGTGTGGTGAACTTGCAAGACAGTTTAACGTTTCCAATGAAACAGTTAGACTTCACCTGCACCGCCTAGGTAAGACGTACAAACTGAGCAAGTGAGTTCTGCAAACGCTGTTGGAGGTCCACAAGGGACAACGATTGGCAGTCTGCGTATCGCTGCTTTCTCGCCACCGTACTGCATCCTTATTCAATCGAGTGCTTACCAGTGATGAAAAGTGGGTTCTGTACGAAACTCCCAAGCGTTCCAGACATTAGTTGTCTCCTCAGGATGCTGTCCTTCACACCGCAAGACCGCCTATGCACCCATGCAAGATTATGCTTTGTCTCTGGTGGACAGGTCGTCAAGTGGTTCATTATGAACTGCTACCAACGGGCCAAACGGTCACTGGAGACCTATACTCGCAGCAATTGAAACGTGTGCAACAGGCATTGCGCCAGAAGGAGCCAGCACTGGTGAATCGCAAAGGTTTGCTTTTCCTCCATGACAACGCCAGGCTGCATGTCGCGCGAGTGGTCAGGGATACCATACAGCAACTTGGGTGGGAGACTTCGTGCCATACACCTTATTCACCTAACCTTGCGCCATCCGATTACCACCTCTTCCACTCCCTGGATAATCATCTTCGTGGGAAATCCTTCATCAATGAAGGAGACTTGCGCAAAGCCCTCACGGACTTCTTTGCATCAAAAGAAAGTTCCCCCCAGAGTTCTACCGCAAGGGCATTGAACAGCTAGAGACACGTTGGCAGAAGGTGCTGGATGCCGATGGCGATTACTTCGAAGACTAAATATAAGTTACACATACTGTGAAGCGTTTTCTTTTTTTTTCCTTTAAAAACAGACAGAACTTTTTGGGGTTACCTTGTAATAACTGAACTACGGTCACTAAATTCACTAAGTTGCGATTGAGTACGATAGAGAGAAAGATATGAGTGGGTATCGTAGAGAATTTGAGGTTGAAGAGATCATATTAAATTGAGGATTCTGCAACTTTTCGAAAGCAACTGGTAAGTCTATAAGTGAATGTTAACAAAATGAGAAAATTGTCCGAAGCTCATTAGATTCGAGATTCGCGTTGTGAATTGTATAAAGTGAAAAATTTGCAGAGCGTCAATCGGTTCAAATTGGTCCCGATGTTTTTAGTAAGTAACTGATATCACTAGACTTTTGAAATCTAAGGTCCACTAACTAGTCAGTAGAGAAAAAAAATAGTTAAACAACACAAAAATGGTTAAACAGCACAAAAAGAAAAATACCATAATTTCTTTATTTATTTATATTTCATTCTTTGATGAAGCTTAAAATAAGAGAAACATGGTAAATTTATATATGGTCACTATTAGTTCTTAATCCTATCATATATATATATATATATATATATATATATATATATATGTGTGTATATGTGTGTGTGTGTGTGTGTGTGTGTGTGTGTGTGTGTGTGTGTGTGCACATTTCATTGAATACAACACTTAATAACATTAACTTTGAACATGGACACAATATATTGACCGTGTTTTGAAAAGTTAAAACATTTTATAAAACATACATACAACAAACTATTTCTTACTTAACAGTTAAAATATTTAATCCTTGAAAATGGCTAAATGTATAGCCGAAAGCGCTCGGATAAAAAAAAACATTCGGTCAGTTTTTATATAATTTATCATCAGAAAAGAAAAAAAAAATAGATCGCATGAGAAATTGTATAAAAAACTAAATAAAAGCACCTTTTCTGTCGTATTCAATGAAATGTGCATGAAAGAAGGATTGCTGCCTAAATACACAATATATATATATATATATATATATATATATATATATATATATATATATATATATATATATATATATATATATGGTGCGATGGATATACTGTACTGTCGCCAATTTATATTCTTAACTTCGGCCTTTATTTTTTTGCTTTTGATTTTGGCGAGTGCACAGTATAGCAGGGTCAGATGGGTACCGTCTGTGAGAAAAAGAGCACCATGACGCAATTCACTCCGCCAGTAATTTGGAAACGAACGCTGTACTACTAGTCATTCGCAGAAAGGGTTACTTAATGAGGAATAACCAAAACGGAGGTTGGAAATGAAAACATCAACAAGATACAATACTCGCCAGCGGCGTCAAGTAGGTAAACCACTGCTAATGATGAACTACACAGACACCATATTTTCTCCACTTACAATAGTGTCTAAAGTATTTATTAGGATTGGGACAGGCCCATTAGGATTCGTAAGTACGGTACATATCACTGTTAATATTTTTTTCAAAAATATATTGCTTGTAATATTTTTTTCTATAGATTATTGCTGGTATTTTTTTTACAAAAAAGTATTGCTGGTATTAAAACCTATTTTTTACATTTTCATAGAGTTTTGACAACAGTTTGGCCCATGGGTAGGACCTGAACAGGTGCTACCACACCGGTCAGGATAGACCTGGGAACAGCAGCAATTAAGAGGTGGTTCCACGCCCCTCAAAATCTCCTGATCAGAGGCTTTGCTGTTGGATGTAGTTTATCGTCTTACCCAGGACGGATTAATATTCGGATAAGAAAATATATATTCATCCTTTGAAAAGGCAATATTAGAGAACAATCTATCCGCAAAAATTATTTTAAACTTTTCATACATTTTAACTTTAATTTCTTACAACTTGATATAAGATATGCAGATGAAGCTTAATTAAATAGATTATTGCTTAATTAAATAGATTATAATCATCATCTTTACTGAGGAAACGGTGTACTGCCAATATAATCTGTGTTGAAATATTTCCAGGCGTCATCACTTACTTCAGCTAATCTGTAGTGAAATATTCTATGTATGGCTGGCCACTCTTATTCGAGGCAACCTGTCTACTAGGGCGGACAGCCAATCCAGATTGCAAACGCTTGCTCAGGTACATTTGTATTTATTCAACACCCACAGACCCCACCTGTGGTTTATACGACCACTATGCTAAGCAGACCTTAGTTACAGTTTCTGGGAAAGAGCGTGTTATCTAACATGATCAACAATGTGAACAAGACCAACACGCACAAGCACCCGGCAACGATGATTTTTGACTACGTGCTTGCACAGCTATCAACAGCCCCCAAGTGTTCAATCTACACAGTTTCAATCACAAGGCTTGTGTCAACCCGTGGTATGGTTTTCAGGCACATGTCACACGCTGGGTTCGACCCCCCTCCAGTGCATATGTTATTCTACTTCCTAACAAAGCGTCCATGGTGAGATTCGACTCAAGGTCAGAATGCGAACGTTCTAACCACTTGGCTACGTGAAATATCATATAGTGGCTTAGATGTGTCACAAGGCCGAAAGTATGAGGATCGAACTCACTACTCAGTCGTCATTGTACTAGCGAGGCAATCTTGATAACCATGACACGGCCACGAGGTGCCCACGTGAAATATATAATATGTATTGAAATATCAACTATACGCGTTAAATGAGGAAAAAAAATAATTTATCAATAAATAATCAAAGGTTAAATTTGATACTCTTTACCTTATTTTTCTTCCTTTCTTTCTTTTTTTTTCGAAGGTGAAGAAAAAAGATGTCTCGACCATGACTGAAGATGGCTTGTTCACTGCAGCCTTGCGCTTACGACCAACCCACTTTTTATCAATCGTGATCAGCGACACGTGTCAACTTTCACATGTGCCGGTCATTTGGCTTTGTTCGCTGACCAATCAATGAACACCGGTTCGAAATAATTTTATTATTTCTGCTCAGCGACATCAGTGCCATACAAAACGGAAATGCCGTACCCAAAAATATGAATTTCTAGAAAAAAAATTAACGATCACTGAAAGATTATTTATTGTAAGATTATTTGTGTCGCTCTAAAAATGTGAGTTTATTCAAATTACACAAATTCTCACGAGATTTTGAATCCCATTTTATTGTCAGTTAAATTACTTTAGGTTATCAAGGATACCACATAATCAGATGATTTTTAAACAAGTGATCAATTTTTTATGCCTGCTTTTGGAAGAGATGGTATATATATATATATATATATATATATATATATATATATATATATAAAGAGAGAGAGGGAGAGGGAGTGAGGAAATGAATGGATTTTTTTTCAATTCGACATATTGTTATTAATTCAAACTTTATTTTTAGTGGATACTCATATCTGAGTAGACGTTCCATTTATTTTAAACGGTATTTATTTTGTTTACCAAACTCCACACACAAGAAGCCATATTAAAGGAGGACACATTCGGGAGACAAAATAAACACTGTCCAAAAAAGACGGAGCGTCTAGTCAAATACAGGTAACCACTAATAATAACGTCAAACCTTATATATATATATGTATATTAATAGATTTGAACTTGTTGAATTGTCATGAATAATAAATTTGAACTTGTTGAATTGTCATGAATTTCCGTTAATACATATACTGTTTCACTTATCAATTGCTCTCTGCGTAAACCTACTATATCCTAATCAATGAAATATTAAGGTGACTATTCTGTTTGCCCCTTCCTTTTACGCAGTCTGTCGACATCAGCCTTCGAGTTCATTATCATCAACTCAATGGTATCTTCTTCTTCTTCTTCTTCTTCTTCTTCTTCTTCTTCTTCTTATTATTATTATTATTATTATTATTATTATTATTATTATTATTATTATTATAGTGCATTAAGTATTTTAGTCAAAACTTGATACTTCTGTTCTTCCGGTTGGTACTTTGGTAGTTTGGTTCCAATTGGTCACTCGCGTTTAGTATGGAACTGATGTCGCTGTATTGGTACAGAGTATTGTCCAATCCTTGGTTAGTCCGTGGGCAAAAACTGACCATCATACATTTGTGTCATTGGGTCTTTGGTGGGTGAATTACATTGTGGGTCACCAGGAATGTGATTTGGTACTCTTTGTTATTATATTAGTGGTTTTGGTCGGTGTTGGTAGGAACAGTAGAAGCAGTAGTGGACATTGTCCTTGCTAAACGGTCAGCGTGAAAAAGAAGAAGTAAAAGAAGAAGAAGGGAAAGAAAAGGGAGAACTCCCCAAGTGACCATAAGATCGATATTTTTTGTTTTTCTGGGGGAGGAACGAAGCATTTGATTTGGGTCGAGTTGGTTTAATTGTGATCCTGTTTTCTGGATTCTGTGAAATTTCTTTCTGATGCTGACGTAAAAATAGTGAAGTCTTTTTTGAGTTTACGCATTTTATTAGATATAAATGTTGTTTAATATTTACCAAATCGAAGTTTCCACAAAGCACATCTTAATGCTAAAGTCCGTTGAAAAGCAAGCGGGCTCAGAATATGTTACTTGATTTCAGTCAAACAACTTGGGTAGAATTTAATAATTTTTTTTCCTAAAAGACCGCAGCTGCGAAATCAGTTCGGTGCACTGAATCGATAAATCGAGTTTGATACGCAACCAAGAATAGGCAATTGAATGACAAATTGGAAAAATTATGTGCAACGCGTTTCGACCTCTAGAACGACTTCATCAGAATAAATAAATATATAAACACAAAGGAGATCTTTTACAAATCAATACACTTAACGCATTCATCGCCCACCTGAATGAGTCCGACCTTAATTCCTATTTCAAAATTCTTCTTCTTCTTCTTCTTCTTCTTCTTCTTCTTCTTCTTCTTCTTCTTCTTCTTCTTTTTTTTCTTCTTCTTCTTCTTGTGTCGTCTCCATTCAAAACGTGGGCGATCATGCCTCTCCATATCTTCCTGTCCAGTGTAGCCCATAGCAAATTACGTATTTTTGCTATATCTTCCAATTTTTCATCTAACAATATACACATGCTCGTTCCGTAAGGTTTTGAGCTGCTTCTTTTCACCCTCCTGTCTCCGGTACATCCTGTGAGTGTCAATGTTTCCAAGCCATCTTTGATCTTAACGCTCCAAAGAAATTTCAACTGTCTTTTTGCTATTGGTACGTATTGGTATCCTTTTTGTTTGCATTTTTCTGAAACTTCATCATTGCGTGTATAGTATTCTCAGCATCCTTCTGTAGAACCATATTTCTGTTGCCGCAGGTTGCTTCTCTATTTGGCACATACTGAAGAGACACGGTGGAGAGAAGAAAAAGAAGAAAAATGTGTCTTTGTAGCAACAGTCGCCATTATTTAAATTTTTCGTCAGCTTAAATATTTTGTATCAATAAGGCCAAAAAGGTTTTATCTGTTTATAATTAGAATAGTGGGTGATTTAAAAAAAAAAACTTTTATCGAATTAAGATTGGTACAGCCCCTGGGAAAAATATGTAATTAACACAGATTATTCACGTCTGTTTTTTTGTTGTTCTTGTTGTTTTGTTTAGCAGTAAATATCAGATAAGTCACAGACATTTTTTTTATTTCACATCTGTGCATTCTGGCGTCATCATCGTCAGCATCATTTCCTTAAGTTTTGTAATCGTAGCGGTGGGGTATCCGAATGCAGAAGCCATATTGAATCTCCTCCACGACGGTCTATCAACGGCAGCCATATGCAATTCTGGTACAGTCATACTTGTCTATTGTTTGACATTGTCCAACCATTGCATTGGCGTACTGTCCTTCGTCTACCATCAACAGTGTCTTGCATGATGGTCCTGCACAGGCTGCCGTACCTTGTAACGTGTCCAAATCACACCATTTTTCTCCGTTTGACAGTGGCGAAAAATGGTTCCTGGTGGTCCACATAACATTCACCTCTTTTTTCGCACAAACTAATTGGTTTTATTTTCCCAATAGAAAATGCCAAGGAGTTTTCTCAAGAATTTCTCCTCATTTGGATAATATATGATCGACTCTCCCGTCGAATTCGACGTATGAGGGTCAGGCAGATCAGTTCCTAGAAACTGAAAGCCCGAACATGAGATTTGATTATAGTGGTGAAGGCTTTGTGCAGGGCCATCCACACTTTTTGGAGGGACGAATACAGGGACCTGGTGCAGCGAATGCCACAAGGTCCCCAAACGACCCTCCGCAGGTTTTGAATTCAGAGTTGTCCTTCTCCTAGACTAGTTGCCATCCAAGGCTATAGAACCCAGTCTGTCCTGCTATTTACCCATAGTTGGAGGGAGAAGAGGATTCACACCTTTCCCAAGGGTATTAGCACATAAGTGAATAATATATATTAGCATAATATTGGCATGATATATACCTAAACAAACATGATGAAATTATTGAAACAATAGTATATTTTTTCAATGCAATAATGAGGAATGTATTCTTAAATAATCCAAAGCTGAGGTGAAGAAAAATATGCAATTATCTTGTAATTTTCTTTTCTAAACAAAAAGCCAAGAGAAGCTTACTTATGCAAATTGTTAAGCAGTAAAAAAGGGTGTTTTTGCAGATTTTACGAAGCAGGTTTCTATCTCTGATTGAAAAGAAACATGACTCCAACAAAAGAATTGTCAACTGGAACATTGGAAAGGATCCTCAAATTAATTCAAGGTAATCCACAATAGAGTGAGGCGAAAATCTTTGGTTGTTACTGGCAGTTATGTCTAAAGTTTGGTGCAAGTATGAATGGAATGGGAGGATTTCAAAAGGAAAACCTACCGGTAGGCCACGAAATACACGAAAGCGCCAGAAAACAACCCATTGCAAGGTGTATCGAAAACAGAAAATGTTCAATAAAACAAATAAAAAAAAATGACTCGAAACACGAGTCAATGTTTGTGACGTAACGATAAGAAATCGATTTAATAAAATGTGATATCTCGTCTGCAGTCGCTCTCTCACAGATGCGACGTTGCCTCGCCCTGTCTTCTTTACAAATATTTTCACGGTAATTGCTCCGAGGAACTGCTTTCGCTGGTTCCTAGGCCTCATGAATTTAAACGTCCTACGAGGCTTGCATCCCGTTCCCACCCTTTCACCGTTGAAACTTGTTAGATGTAGACGTCTCTTCTACTCCAATAGCTTCATGTCTCGCACATCTCGCCTGTGGAACTCCCTTCCCTATTCCTGTCTCCCTGACAAATACAATCTCCAACTATTTAAGTGTAACGTCAATCGACATCTCCAGTTGCCTTGATCTATCCACTTCCCTTCTCCACATCCTTTCACCTTTCATTCCTATCTGCTCTCGCTCCAAATCTTCTGTAACCCCCTTCCCTTGATCGATCAACTGTCTTTCTCCACATCCTCTCCTTTACCACTCCTATCTGCTCTTCCTGCAAATCTTCTGTAACCCCTTGCGTGCTAGAGGCCTCCAGCCTTGCTTGGGGTGACACGCTTAAAAAAAACAACAACAAAAAAAAAAACATACAGATAAGTTGTTAATCGTTCACTTAAGCAACGTAAAATAAACTGATATTTCCTGAACGGCGTAAAATCAATATTCTAGTTACCAGCTCTCCAGGCCCTGCAGCTTAAAAACAGCCCCAAAACATGATCAAGCCACCGCCATGCTTTACAATGGGGACGGTGTAAGGAGGTTGGTGAGCAGTGCCTTTTTTCGCCAAACGTAGCGTCTCGAAATTTTTCCAAATATCTCGACTTTGGTCTCAACTGACCACAAAATCATTCGCCACATAGTCATGGAATCATTGATGTGACTTTTGGCAAAGTTTAGCTTAGCTTGCTTATGCATAGGCTTCAGAAGGGGCTTTTTTCTAGCTACCCTCCCTTGCAGGACTGACCGGTGCAATACTCTGGAAATTGTAGATGCATGGATATCTGTCCCAGTTCTGGAAACTGAAGCTATCAAGTCTTCCAATGTTGCACTAGGGTTGGAGGTTGCCCCCCGGACCAGTTTTGATTTTACTCTTCTGGTAAGTTTGCTCGGTCTCCCAGATCTTGGTAGGGTAGCAATGGTTTTGTGCACTAACCACTTCTTAACTACAGTTTTAACAGTACTTAGAGGTATTTCTGAAGTTTTTGCAATCTTTTTATAGCCATTATTTTCATTGTACTTTTGAATAATACGGTTTTTGAATTCCTGAGACACAGGCTTGCCCATTTTCTTTCCCCGAGTTGGACACCTTGTGTTTATAGTCAGAGTCCAAAGACCAACATACCAAGAAACCATGTGGTGGATGATTTTGTAGGCAGTTAAATCATATATCTTATATAGCAAAATAATAGACTGACCAAGTTTGTTTGTTATGGTAGAACGTACATGTCACTTCTGATTGTTCTGGATTGTAGACATCAATGATAAACTACGTGATAACACAGTATAATATTTGGGGAGGTGTAGACATTTGCCAAAACATTTTTTAAGTTATATGATTTTAAAAATCAGTGTGAAATTTTTAAAATGTAATTTTTATATCAAAGGAAAGTGTGATGGATCTGCTTATAACCATCATTGGAATTTAAAAAATGTGTTGCTCCCTGTTAAATTATACAAAATATATAAATTTCCAAAGTCGGTGTCGACTTTTACAAGCCACTGTACACATCAGAAGCACTAGGCGACGTGTGACAGCAATATTCAATGCATTGATGAATGGTAGATTTACAAATGTGTCAGATAGATTCTTGAAAGAAACATTGTCTAGCACAACATAGTGAACCAACTTTCCAGCAGCTGACTCATTATAATCTTTCCACTTAAGATGCTAGTTCCAGAAGGCGCTGTGAGTCACTCTCTGGTGGTTAGCATTAGCTATGCTGACGAAAGGCAAAAAAAAAACAACATAAAAAAATACTGCATACATATGTTATGAAATGGAACAATTATTTTAATATATTTTGTTTATACATTATTTTAATAGAAACTTGCGTGCCGACACCATACATATATATATATATATATATATATATATATATATATATATATATATATATATATATATATATATATATATATATAATTTTGTTTGTACATTATTTTAATAGGTACAATTTATTTAAGTAAATGCTCTGTTTTCTTTAAATAAACAGTATTAATTACATTTACCAGCCTAAATGTTCGAGAAATTTTGTTCTACAACAGGAATCGAATGTAATTTTTATATCAAAGGAAAGTGTGATGGATTTGCTTATTATTTAACAATCATTGAAATTGAAATAAATGTGTTGTTCCCTGTTAAATTATACAAAATATATAAATTTTCAGGGGGGGGGGGCAGACTTTTGCAAGCCACTGTAATTACAACAGATAATGGTGAACTACGAAGCAAATAAATACTGAAGACACGGGACGGTTTGTTTACCGCTGACGCAACACGAATTCGTGAAGAAACGACATGAACTACGCCTCAGAAGTTCCAAACTGTCGTCGCTGTTTACGCTTGAGGTGCATCCAAAGATTTTCCACGTTTCAAGTATGGACGATGTCATCCTCAGGATCCTCAAAATGCGGCCGAGGAACAACGAGAGTCTATCCCGTGGTAGATTTTCTCGATTTCAGCCTAAGCAGCCCAGCCATCTGAAAAAGTGGGCGTTCCAGGCTGAATACACCGCACAATTGCCTCCTGCAGAGTTTCTTCTCGTCGACCAGGCGCTTCAACTAAGAAACTTTCCCGAATCCCGTTTGATACCACCGATTACACAATGTCCAGGATTGATGTTTATAATCAAAAAACATTTAAAGATGACAATTTATTTTACGCCATGTAAGTGGAGTGGAACTTTTTTATTTTACACCACTTATGTGAAGGATTACCAATAAGTCAAGCGAAAACCAGCATAAAAGAGAAGATGATGAAGAGAATAGGGCCGAAATGTGGCGAACTGGATGAAAGTAATATTTGATGATGTAACAAGTATTTGCATTAAATCACCAATCAGTGGGTAGTGCCTGACTATACATATTTGTTGCGACAATTTAACTGTCATGTCAAATGTCGAAATCTCATCAATTCATTCAATCAAGTATTGCATCAAATACATATCAAAGGGAACATCAAGCTGTTTTCCCCACATACCCACCACTGAATTTGTTTTCCTTTGATTTCAATTAAATTTCATTTGAACAATGGAATTACTCCTATCCAAAATATAGAAGGAAAAAGCCAGAAAATGGAGGTCACATTGGCAAGAACATTGAGTAATATTGAAATACATAATTTGCTCCACAAATTATAACAATTATTTAAAAGCAATCATCATTTTCTTACAAAAAATTGTGCGACACGCATCATGGCGCGGGTAATCCGGCTAGTTGAAATATAAAGACATATTGACTGACTTTTTTGTACGGTTTCACAACATTTTACAGGTCATCTAAAGCTATAAAATTTCTTAGATTATAAGATTTTATTCTTAGATTATGTGATTTTTTTTAGATAAAAAAGATTTATTGATGAAAAAAACGAGAGATAAAGTATAACATACACATACACACAGTACATAAACACACACACATGCACACATACACACACAAACACACACATATACACACATACACACACATACACACACACACACACACAAAAACACACACACATACACACACACATACACACACCGAGGAGTAATGGTTTGAAGCTGGGACTGAGGAATCAAATGCCAAGTTTGAATTCCAGTCGAGTTCATTTCATTTTTTTACGCATAAATACCCTTGGGAAAGGTATGAATTAACCTCTTCTCCCTCCAGGTATGGTTTGAATTGCGGGACAGATTCGGGCCATTAGTCTTGTCCAGAAGAACAACTTTGTATTCAAAATCTGAGGAGAGTCATGGAAGGACCTGGTGTCACGCTGTGCATCAATTCTCTGGATCGTCTGAAAAGCACAGTACTATAATCAATTAATATGCGCGGCTGGTGTACCTGTTTGGTTCGAAGAACTGACCTTCTGTGTCCTCATACATCAAAAAACGACGGGAGCGTCCTCCATACATATATACATGTGCGTGGAGTGTGTGCCTTTAAATTATAGTTATATGGCGATTTTCTAAGCATAGCTTGGATGTGGAACAAGGACGAAACAGGGCACCAAGTGAGGATCATACTCACTATTCAGTTGTAGCGAGACAAGCTTGCGAACCATTGCACCATCGAAGGGCTCTTAAAATTGTATTCATTTATACTTAATAGTGCCAACGAATATCTTTGAAAAAGTGTTGGCCGAAAGGTTACCTTAGGTATGACGTCCAATTTTTTCGATATTCCGATATTCTTTTTATAGGTACAAATATTTAAATGCTCTGTTTATAATAAACAGTATTAAACATCATTTACCGGCCTGAATGTCCGAGAAAATTTCGTAGAAAATATTCGTCCTCCAACAGGAATCGAACCTGCATCCTATAGGGAACCGTCATATAGCAGGACGTGTCTTTAATCGATTGGACTACAGAGGAGCGCTCGGTTAGCAAGGACGACTTTACTGTCTTTAAACAACAAAGCATTTACTACAGAGCATTTACTTAAATATTTGTATCTATAAAAAATGTCTTAAAATAATTGTCGGACATTGTTCATTTATATATATATATATATATATATATATATATATATATATATATATATATATATATATATATATATATATATATATATATATATATATATATATATATATATATATATATACTTTACAATTGGAATTACGATACCTTTAGCAAATGACTATTTTCACCTAAGAAATTTAATTTTCTGCGAATTTTAAAATTAAAATTCGTAGGTGAAAATGGTCATTTTCTAAAGGTATCGTAATTCCAATTGTTTAATGAAAATAAACATTGAGCGCTCTTTTGTAAATCAGTTTTAACATATTTCAAATTCTATGTTGTGTTAATAGGACTCACCTGGATTATCCCAACGGATTAATACATATATATATATATATATATATGATTTGAACAATAAAAATATTAAAAAATTAAAATCTTCAGATACTCTGGGTTGTATATTAATATTTTTTTCGTTTTTATCATTTCAGTTAAATTCCTCGACTGGTTTCGGCCAACAGGGCCATCGTCAGGAGAAAAAAAGTCTTCTTGTTAGTAGCAGTAAACTACAGAAATGAGTGACTTGATGGAGGAAATGAACTTTATCTGTAGTTTTCATTTGTTTGTTTTTTTAATTTTTTAACATGAATTTTGGTCAGTACTTGTGTTGGTCAAGCAATCTCTTTTAAGTTGTTATTTAAGATAAGGGCTGGATGGATTCATGCTGCTCTGACCGGGTTTATATAAAACTCTATGGACTCTACTTTGAGGAATAAGAATGTAATTAGTTCCAAGTTGACACAATCATCCCTCTTGCTATTGTGACCTCCTGATCCAGTTTTCCTCTTGACTGTTCCCCCTTTTTTTAAACTTATCAACTGTTCTCTTGATGTTTCTTGAATGGGATTTCAAGATGGAAGCCAGAGTATGAAATTTGGTACTATTATTGAAGGCCTGAATGATCTTTTTCCTCTCACCATTGCTCATTTGGGAAGACATAGTTGGGCTGACACAAAACGATTTTAACCTGTTCTCTCTCTTTCTAGCTGAATAACTCAAAGGGTTTTCAGAGATTCTTAAGCCAAACGGAGAGAACATGATTAAACGTCATATCTGAAAACCTGTAAAAGAGAAACTCAATTAGTCTAGTGCTTTTTAGATATTAAACATTTTGTGAAATGGACAATTGTCGCATGCTGTTACATGATTTGGACAATTTTACTGTTACACCCGGTGTGTGTGTGTATGTGTGTGTATGTTTGTATGTTTATATATATATATATATATATATATATATATATATATATATATATATATATATATATATATATATTATTACACACCCTGTAAATAAATGAACTATTTCACTATCATTACAGTACTGTATAAATATCAATATTGAAATTATTCAACCCGAACCCGATGCTTGAAACTCGGAGATGTGCTATTAGTGAGGAAAAATTTTATCAACATCAGATATGGATATACCTGATATATATTTCAGATATATTCATATATATATATATATATATATATATATATATATATATATATATATATATATATATGTTTATATATATATATATATATATATATATATAGAGAGAGAGAGAGAGAGAGAGAGACAGAGAGAGAGACAGAGAGATATATGAAGAAATCTAGTTTTCAGGTGTGCTATATTTATGGAATAAAGTCCTCAATGTCAGATATAGAGCGTATGTACATAAAAATTGAAGCTTGAAGCCAACACGCAGAGGCGACAGACCGTTTCATGCTAGCCAGCATGAAACAATCTGTCGCCTCTGAGTGTTGACTGCAATGTTCACGTTTATATATATATATATATATATATATATATATATTTATCTATGTATGTATGTATATTAATTTGACCTACATTTTCGTTTTATAAAAATCGTATTAATTTGTTCATTTATTTGGCGAATATCTTTTTCGCTAAAACTTAAATACAATAATTAGATATATGTGCGTGTATATATGTAGGTGTTCGTGGTAGATCATTGATGCAAGTTGGTTCTATGTGTTCGTGAAACAAACAAAAAAACATCCCGATGCAGTTTGAAGAAATAGGAATCACCTCCAAATCAGTCCACAGACCATATTGACCATTAACTATATTTCAAGATTCAGCTCGTGTGGACAAGACAAAGGCTTCATTTGCCGGTAATGAATATTCATTTAGTTCACTCGCTGTCTTTTTGCCGTTAGTTCAAAGAAGCTACTAAATTCATTTGATTTATATGTTTTTCATTCAAAACGTTTTTATATTTAACTAATGAAATTCTTCTGATATTATAAGCGTCCAGTCGCTCTCGTTTTCCGTGCACATCCTTCCATTTGGCGGCTCGCCAATCCCCGTCATAGACGCCTGTTCAACAATTACAGAGCCCATCTGCGGTATATATAGCAACGATGTTAGGCGGACCGTTCTTGCAGTTTCCGGAGACAGCGCAGAATGATCATCGGTTTGAACAATTCAAGTACGCTCAAACTCTCGGTCACGATGTCTTGAGACCTTCTGCCATCGATGGCGTTCCGAACAGTTCCGTCTACCGAATGTCACTTAAAAAGCTTGGGTCAATTTATAGTATGACTTTTAGTGACTTTCCAAAGGACTCGCAAGCTGTGATCACCTCTCAAAAACGATAGCATCAAAGTCACCTTCCGGGCAAATCGACTATGATGAGATTTGAACCATGGTCTTTTGGTCGAAAAGCGAACATTGTAACCATAGTTTATTGCCTACAGACTCAATGTTAATTCTTTCTCCCCCCCACACACACACATATTCAAATAAGGGAACCTAAAACTGCTGGAATATGTTTTTAATTATTAAAATTAATAATATTATTTTTTAAAATAGTTTTCGGTACATTAATTTGATTATCTATCTATCTATCTATCTATCTATCTGTCTATCTCCGTCTGTTCCTATCTATCTATCTATCTATCTATCTCCGTCTGTTCCTATCTATCTATCTATCTATCTATCTATCTATCTATCTATCTATCTATCTATCTATCTTTATAGTTGTCCCAATAAGAGAAAAGTGTATATGTTAAGTCTCCCTGCAGACACACAAACACACACACATATCAGATATTTAAAGCAATTTTACCAACACCAACTCCCCGCGAGGAAGGTTCACCGCAAGAAACGTTGAACTGAAGGAACGTTCATTCCGAGGAACGTTCACCGCGGAGAACGTTCACCGCGGAGAACGTTCACCGCAGAGAACGTTCACCGCAGAGAACGTTCACCACCAGCAACGTTCACCGCGAAGAAGGTTCACCTCAAGGAAAGTTCAACTCAAGGAACGTTCACCGCGAGGAACGTTCACCTCGAGGAACGTTCGCCACGATGAACGTTCACCGTGAGGAACGTTCACCGCGGAGAACATTCAGCACGAGCAACTTTCACCACGAGGAAGTTTCACCGTTGAGAATGTTCACAACGAGCAACGTTCACCGCGAGGAACGTTCACTGCGAGGAACGTTCGCCACGATGAACGTTCACCGTGAGGAACGTTCACCGTGAGGAACGTTCACCGCGGAGAACATTCAGCACGAGCAACTTTCATCACGAGGAAGTTTCAACGTTGAGAATGTTCCCAACGAGCAACGTTCACCTCGAGGAACGTTCACTGCGAGGAACGTTCGCCACGATGAACGTTCACCGTTAGGAACGTTCACCGTGAGGAACGTTCACCGCGGAGAACATTCAGCACGAGCAACTTTCACCACGAGGAAGTTTCACCGTTGAGAATGTTCACAACGAGCAACGTTCACCGCGAGGAACGTTCACTGCGAGGAACGTTCGCCACGATGAACGTTCACCGTGAGGAACGTTCACCGTGAGGAACGTTCACCGCGGAGAACATTCAGCACGAGCAACTTTCATCACGAGGAAGTTTCAACGTTGAGAATGTTCCCAACGAGCAACGTTCACCTCGAGGAACGTTCACTGCGAGGAACGTTCGCCACGATGAACGTTCACCGTGAGGAACGTTCACCGTGAGGAACGTTCACCGCGGATAACATTCAGCACGAGCAACTTTCATCACGAGGAAGTTTCACCGTTGAGAATGTTCACAACGAGCAACGTTCACCGCGAGGAACCTTCACCTCGAGGAACGTTCACTGCGAGGAACGTTCGCCACGATGAACGTTCACCGTGAGGAACGTTCAACGCGGAGAACATTAAGCACGAGCAACTTTCACCACGAAGAAGTTTCACCGTTGAGAATGTTCACAACGAGCAACGTTCGCCACGATGAACGTTCACCGTGAGGAACGCTCACTGTGAGGAACGTTCACCGCGGAGAACATTCAGCACGAGCAACTTTCACCACGAAGACGTTTCACCATTGAGAATGTTCACAACGAGCAACGTTCACCGCGAGGAACGTTCACCTCGAGGAACGTTCACTGCGAGGAACGTTCGCCACAATGAACGTTCACCGTGAGGAACGTTCACCGTGAGGAACGTTCACCGTGAGGAACGTTCACCGCGGAGAACATTCAGCACGAGCAACTTTCACCACGAGGAACGTTCACCTCGAGGAACGTTCACTGCGAGGAACGTTCGCCACGATGAACGTTCACCGTGAGGAACGTTCACCGTGAGGAACGTTCACCGTTGAGAACATTCAGCACGAGCAACTTTCAACACGAGGAAGTTTCATCGTTGAGAATGTTCACAACGAGCAATGTTCACCGTGAGGAACGTTCATCGTGAGGAACGTTCACCGTGAGGAACATTCACCATGAGGAACGTTCACCGCGGAGAACATTCAGCACGAGCAACTTTCACCACGAGGAAGTTTCACCGTTGAGAATGTTCACAACGAGCAACGTTCACCGCGAGGAACGTTCACCTCGAGGAACGTTCACTGCGAGGAACGTTCGCCACGATGGACGTTCACCGTGAGGAAAGTTTACCATGAGGAACGTTCACCGCTGAGAACATTCAGCACGAGCAACTTTCACCACGAGGAAGTTTCACCGTTGAGAATATTCACAACGAGCAACGTTCACCGTGAGGAACGTTCACCTCGAGGAACGTTCACTGCGAGGAACGTTCGCCACGATGAACGTTCACCGTGAGGAACGTTCACCGTGAGGAACGTTCATCGCGGAGAACATTCAGCACGAGCAACTTTCACCACGAGCAAGTTTCACTGTTGAGAATGTTCACAACGAACAACGTTCACCGCGAGGAACGTTCACCTCAAGGAACGTTCACTGCGAGAAACTTTCACCCTGAGGAAATTTCACCCTCAGGAACGTTCACCGCGGAGAACGTTCACCACGAGCCACTTTCACCGCGAGGAACGTTCACCGCGAGGAACGTTCACCGCGAGGAACATTCACCGCGAGGAACGTTCACCCTGGAGAATTTTCACCACGAGCAAAGTTTACCGGGAGGAACGTTCACCTCGAGGAACATTCACCCTGAGGAACGTTCACCGTGAGGAACGTTCACCGCGGAGAACATTCATCACCAGCAACTTTCTCCGCGAAGAAGCTTCACCGCAGAGAACGTTCACCACGAGGAATGTTCATCGCGTGGAACCGTCAGTGTGAGAAAAGTTTTCCGCGCCGATACTTCACCGTTATAAACATAAGATTTTATAATTTATAATTCTCTCATATATATATATATATATATATATATATATATATATATATATATATTATGAAAAGTCCGACAATTATTTTAAGACATTTTTATGTTTAGACATTCTATTTATAGATACAAATAAGATTAAACCGTCATTTAGCTTGACCTGACTTAACCGATTTGGCTACAGAGGAGCGATCGCTTAGCATTGTCGATTTTACTGTCTTTAAACTTCAATCTTCCATGAATCTCTCACGTACATTCATATCTGCTAAAAGTGCATCCAAATGTAAACAATTGACGTCACACATTATGAAAGTCCGACAATTATTTTAAGACATTTTTATGTTTATACATCTTTTTAAATATTTAAGTAAATGCTCTGTTTATAATAAACAGTATTAAACAACATTTACCGGCCTGAATATCCGAGAAATTTTCACAGAATTCGG
Source organism: Acanthosepion esculentum (assembly GCA_964036315.1). Classification (NCBI taxonomy): domain Eukaryota; kingdom Metazoa; phylum Mollusca; class Cephalopoda; order Sepiida; family Sepiidae; genus Acanthosepion; species Acanthosepion esculentum. Next base: position 15,986,751 of record OZ038503.1, read on the forward strand.
AGGACGAATAATTTCTTGAGTGTCTGTTAGGACTTAAACCACACTGACCTCAAGTGGAACTCGTATATAATATCTATTGCTAAAGACAACGGGTAAATGGTCAGTCCTCAGTACGACTCCTGTAAGTACCTGTCTCCTCCTGTTATCCATTACCTTTACAAGAGCCAGATCCGACCAAAATGTACTCTTCCCCTCTATGGACAGGATCAACCCAGTCTTCAGTTTCAAGTTCAAAAGCTTCTCAACGTTCTTGTCGGCGACGAATTATTTTCTAATGCAACCTCTTTCTCACAGACGAGACATCGCAATGCTCTCGAATCTCAGACGCTACCACCATGGAAAGTATTCAGAAGAACTTCGTTCCTTAGTTCCGCCAATTGTAACCTTCACGGCTAAGACCCGCCATGTTACGCACATTGTAGCGAACCACCCTCATTCCCTTCGTATTCCATTGGTGAGATGTAAGTTCCACTCGAGCAGCTTCTTCTCACTAACCACTGCTTTTCTGAAGCCGACTCCTAAAAGGATGCTTCCTAGATTACTACAATCTTAATCTCTTCATGTCTAAGATGAACAGTTAACTTCCCCACATATCCCCATCAACTGTGCCTCTTACTCTGTAACACTCTACCTCGAGTGGCTCTTGACACTTGTACAAAGTGAAAATTATTCTAAACCAAAATTATTTCTATGTGCCCTCTCCCTTCAGGACGGTCATTGTTCTCCACAATTTCCTATGTTTTGTAACTCTAAATAAATGTTGTCTTTTTGTTATCTCTCTTAAACCCTGTCCCGCCATCTGTTAGGTTGGTTATGCCTTGTTTTCCTTTCTTCCTCTTGCCTTCAATCTGTCTTGGGTCTATCAGATTTCCCAAGTCCTTTTCCCCCGGAAAATTTGATACTCACAGGACAGATTGAAGAACATTCCTTATTTTCACCAGTTCTAACCTTCACGGTTAAGCCCCGCCATGTTACACACATTGTACCGAACCATCTTCATTCCCTTCGTATTCCATTGGTGAGATGTAAGTTCCACTCGAGCAGCTTCTTTGTGGAACCGTCTTCCAAGAGGACGCTTACTCGATCACTACAATCTTAACCAATTCATGTCTAGCATTAACCGTTATCGTCCCATTTATCCGCATAAACTGTGCCTCTTACTCTGTAACCTTCTATCTTGAGTGGCTCCTGAGGCTTGTACAATGTAAACAAAAATAACTTCATTCTTCGTCTTTTTTTAGGAAAGTGAGAAGAAAGGACTATTTATCACTGTTGTTCAGACTCTTGTAAAGATAGAGTATGACAGAAACTTCCTGCAGTGGTATAATGAACCGGCAGTTCTTTTAGCCTGATTGGAGACGAGAGGATGAAAAATAGTATTTTGTATGTAGTTTCTGTGTTATAATATTAATATCTATTCTGTAATTGATGTTAAAATAATACCATACTGGCTACTGTCTGTAGAGGAAGGGTCAGTTTGTGCTTGAAGGAGCGTTGCCATGCGAAATACGTCTAGGGAGATGACCAAATGAAATGGCAGAGAAATGATCGATATTTTTTCTCTGGGGGGTCACTAATTCAGTCAAGGGTATGAGAAGAATTAACATATTCAGGTTTATCTATTTACCCTTTGTCCCTAGGTTTCTCTCCCATTTTATGGGTGACCGTGTCAGGTTTGTATGCATTAATAAATACGAAAGTGATTAATATGATATGTCGATCTTTGTCAAGGTTGACAACGTGTGTAGGACGTTTTTAATCTTATCTTCATTTTCTTCGTCTATATGCCGGGTCCCTTCAGGACTTTGGCGATCGTGGCTCTCCACAATTTCCTCTTCTTTGTAGCTCTTTTGTCTATTTTTGCTCTCTCTCCCAAACCCTGCTCCGCCATCAATTCACTCAAGCACTCCAAGGCTTACGGCCACATAACGTTGAAACACCGGTTCCGATACGGTCATTGAAGTTAAGCAACGTCGAGCCTGGTCAGTATCCAGAGCTTGCGAATACTCGGTGCTGTAAACTTGGATGTGCGGATTACGTAACGGATAATGACTCGGAATTGTTAATCGGAGGGCCGAGTTCTAATTCCAGTTGGGTTCGTTATATTCACTTACGTGCAAATATTCTTGGGAATGGTCTAAATCCAACTATTCTCTCTCCAGCTATGGGTTAATTAGTAAGATTTGTAACACTAAACCGTTATTATCTCTAAAAATATCTTTCAATCTAAAAACGTTTTTTTGGGCTGTAATAACCTGCAATGAGTTGATAAGCCGTAGAAAACGAATCAGTATCTATCTATCTATCTATCTTCTCTCTCCTAATCTATCTATCTATCTATCTCTCTATCTATGTCAGACTCTCCATATCTATCTATCTATCTATCTATCTCAGACTCTCCATATCTATCTATCTATCTATCTATCTATCTATCTATCTATCTATCTATCTATCTATCTATCTATCTCAGACTCTCCATATCTATCTATCTATCTATCTATCTATCTATCTATCTATTTTAGTCTATTCCTATCTATTTATTTTAGTCTGTTTCTATCTATCTATCTATCTATCTATCTATCTATTTTAGTCTATTCCTATCTATTTTTTTTAGTCTGTTTCTACCTACCTACCTATCTATCTATCTATCTATCTATCTATCTATCTATCTATCTATCTATCTATCTATTTTAGTCTATTCCTATCTATTTATTTTAGTCTGTTTCTATCTATCTATCTATCTATCTATCTATCTCAGACTCTCCATATCTATCTATCTATCTATCTATCTATCTATCTATCTATCTATCTATCTATCTATCTGCTTAACCACGTTCCTCGTTATCATTTCTTCTTCTTCTTCTTCTTCTTCTTCTTCTTCTTCTTCTTCTTCTTCTTCTTCTTCTTCTTAATCGATTTGTGACGTCATTTGTTTACATTTGGATACGCTTTGAGCAGTAAATTCGACTTTGCTAACCGAACGCTCTTCTTTGGCGAAATCGATTAAAGGCACGTCAGGCTATATGACGGTTCCGTAGAGGATACAGGTTCGAATCCTGTCGGAGGACGAATATTTTCTATGAAAATTTCTCGGACATTCAGGCCGGTAAATGTTGTTAATACTGTTTATTATAAACAGAGTATTTACATAAATATTTGTATCTATAAAAAGAACGTATAAACATAAAATGTCTTAAAACATTTATGTGTGTATCATGTCCATAAAAAGTTTTGTTGAAAAGCGACCGGCTGTCGTCAATAAGAAAAGTTTTGGTCTCTATGACAATAAATGCAACAAAAATAACAGAGGAAAATATTTTAGAATTCGGTTGATGTGTTCTACCCCCATCTCCCCCGCCATATTCAACTGGCCTTGTACCAAGCGGTTATTACTTTTTTGGATTGTAAAATGCTTTGTTGGGGAGACTGTAATAAATAGTGCTTCGAAAACATTGAATCTGCGAAATTTTACTCATAAGCCCAACGAAGTAATTGGACACAAGTCGTTGCAAATAATGTAAATATATAATTGAACCCCATTATAAATGTGTTTGCCTTCTCCTTCGTCAGTTCGCATAGCCCTTATGGCGTATCAATATTCCGTTTAGATCGCGTGGAAAGAGGGGCAAAGACACTACTTGGTTTCAGTGAGAAAATGAACGAAAGAAATAAGGAAAGATTGAATTGGAATGAGAGAGAATCAGATTAAGCTGATAAGATCACATACTACACTTTGATCTTAGTGAAAAGGCCGAGAACGAATAAAATAACATCGTCCGCTGAATTATTTTTAAATTATAATTTTTAAGAAATGATCGGGAGACAGGGATTTGGCTAGTAAAATATAATTGTATTTTATTTTTCGTAAAAAAAAACCTTCATAAATGAAAATTGAACTTACTAATGAATCAACCAAATAGAATATTGTCCATATTTCATTTTTATTGGCTTTAGATTTTTTTTAAATTCTTTTTTCGCATGCTCAGTATTTGCTGGTATAGTCACTGTGAGTTCAATCCCTGTGCCGGGTAGTACAGACTTAATGCAACCAGGTCAAGCATTCCTAAAAACTACAAAACGAGGTATCCCTAAACTAGGATTGCGGGACGAGGCAATTAAATAAGGGTTCAGTTCGAAATTCCCTGATGTTTACACTGATGAAGGACGGAGGTCAAAAGGGTCGAAACATTGTGAACTGTTATATATCAATCCTCCTGTAAGGCTTGGTTTGTTTTACAGCATATCAACCTCAATGGGTTATTTAATGCCGACAAAATTTTTATTGCTGGTAATATTTTGTTTTGTCAAAAATCTATATCTGGTAATATTTTTCCTTCAAAAATGTATTGCTAGTAATATTTATCTTTATAAACATTGTTGGTAATATTTTTTCAAAAATGTGTTGCTGGTAATAGTTTTTTTTTTCTTCAAACATTTATTGCTGGTAATAATTTTTTTACAAAGTATTTCTGGTATTAAAACCTATTGTTACACTTTCATAGTGTTTTTACCTCAGTTTAGGAGTTAACTATTTGCCCATAGCTGGGACCCTAACAGGTGCTACCACCACGGATCAGGGTGGAGGCGGTCAAAAGGGCCGAAACATTGGATAACAAACAACAAAGATGACAATAGCGAACCAATTGCGAATAGTACTTGCTAGTCATTGCTTAGTACATATCTGCTGTCGCTGCTTTGCCAAAGGATATTCTCTGGCCAAGAGCCACCACGAACTAACGCCCACTTGGTCGCAAATGAATGAATGAAATTCATTGTCATGCTTCTGAAGACACCAATCTTGTAATGTAGCTATTGGTAGCCACGAATGCTGTCAAAGTAAAGAAGTAGTGGACACTGTCCTGGCAGGCGGGTCACACAGAAAGTGATAGGGGTTGTGAAGCGATGGTGCCTGAAGATATTAAAGAATCGTCCACTGGATCGATATCTGGAAAGGATTTATGTTCTTTGTTTAAATAAGATCTTTTTTTTTCCTTTTCTTTTAGTTCCTTTTGGTCATTAATTAACGGCTTCAAATTCTCGGATAAAAACAACAAATACTAGTGCCTTATGGCATTTCGATATCAAGGGCATTCACACAGCGATGACCATCTCCTTTCGAAATAATTTATAAGCAGACCAGTCTGCCCTGCTATTTACTCTGTAGCTGGGGTAGATTCATGCCTTTTAAAATAGTATTTAGCGCCTAGGAACGAAACAAAACCTACAGAAAACGCTACATTCTGAGCTGATAATATATCAGACTATTCGCTGTTGCATAAATCAAAGAACAACTCTCCTCAGGTTACAATTCAATGTTTTCTTTCTCTAGACTAGCTGCCAGCAAAGGAAAAAGAGTCCATTCCGCCTTGTTATTTAATCCATTTCTAGGGAAAGATAGATGCATGTCTTTTACAAGAGTATTTAGCGTTCAGGGAACGAAACAGAATCGACCGGAAATAGAAATCGGCTCTGTGGCACCAAATTTCGTGACCATATTCTTTATACTGGCATCACATTTTTACTATCACAGAAGATATCTTGACTGCATAGAAGATTTATTCGTTTTTTACGATTTACCAACCCGTTGCAAGTTACTTAATAGAAGACAATATTTTTAGATTATAAGAATTTTTTGGGGTGGGGAGGGGGGAGATCACGATGCCTCAGTGACACAATCTTACTATTTTACCCATAGATGTGGGGAGAGGCGATGAATTCATACTTTTCCCAATGGCATTTGCGCATAAGAGAATATAACGAACCCAACTGGAATTGGAACTCAGTTCCCCGATTAATAATTCTGAACAATTCTCAAGTACACCATCCGCACATCCAAGCACCTGGTATTCCCAAGAGGTCACCTATGAAGGTACTGACTAGACTCGTCGTTGCTTACCGTCGGTGATCGTTCGAGAATCAGTGATGTCCGCATAAGCTATTTTGCACAGTCATCTTTGTATAAGAGTGACGGAGAATTTTTTAGAACCATCTGACACGGTGACTGATACAGAGTCTAAAGCTTCGAGTTCAGGCAACTAGAAATAAATTAATGTGGAATGTACGCTGAATGATTTGATTGCATTGATCTGTAAAAGATCTCTTTTGTGTTTATATATTTACTTTATTCTGATGAAGTCGTTCTAGAGGTCGAAACGCGTTGCACATAATTTTTCCAATTTGTCATTCAATTGCCTATTCTTGGTTGCGTATCAAACTCGATTTATCGATTCAGTGCACCGAACTGATTTCGCACCTGCGGTCTTTTAGGAAAAAAAATTATTAAATTCTACCCAAGTTGTTTGACTGAAATCAAGTAACATATTCTGAGCCCGCCTGCTTTTCAACGGACTTTAGCATTAAGATGTGCTTTGTGGAAACTTCGATTTGGTAAATATTAAACAACATTTATATCTAATAAAATGCGTAAACTCAAAAAAGACTTCACTATTTTTACGTCAGCATCAGAAAGAAATTTCACAGAATCCAGAAAACAGGATCACAGTTAAACTAACTCGACCCAAATCAAATGCTTCGTTCCTCCCCCAGAAAAACAAAAAAAAATTATCGATCTTATGGTCACTTGGGGAGTTCTCCCTTTTCTTTCCCTTCTTCTTTTACTTCTTCTTTTTCACGCTGACCGTTTAGCAAGGACAATGTCCACTACTGCTTCTACTGTTCCTACCAACACCGACCAAAACCACTAATATAATAACAAAGAGTACCAAATCACATTCCTGGTGACCCACAATGTAATTCACCCACCAAAGACCCAATGACACAAATGTATGATGGTCAGTTTTTGCCCACGGACTAACCAAGGATTGGACAATACTCTGTACCAATACAGCGACATCAGTTCCGTACTAAACGCTCGTGACTATATTGGAACCAAACTACCAAAAAGTACCAACCACTAGAAGAAAATTATCAAGTTTAGGTGTAGATGCACTAAGAAGAGATAATAATAATAATAAATTTAAGTAATAATAATAATAAGTATAAAAAGAAGAAAAGAAGAGAGAGTGATCTGATAATAATAATAATAATAATAATAATAATAATAACAACAACAACAACAACAGCAGTAGCAGCAGCAACAACAACAACACGTTGACAGCCATGTCACCATTTGGTAACAGCTTTTTATTCTACGGGGTGTCACCAGATACTGGTGATGGTCACATTTTCATTTCAACTTTCTTCACCAAATATTGGAGACACTCTCTGCATCTTTCCATATAAGGCAATGTCTGTGGCATCCTGGGAAATGTTGGATAAATTTGTCTGGCTTTCGGCTTCTCTTAACTTTTACTTTCAGGCTTTATAAATGAGTGGAAGGTATACAAAAACGGAAAGCTTAAGGATTAAACAACATTAAATCACTTTATTTGAAAAAAAAATGCTGAATTAATATTGTCACCAAACACAGTAACGTGGCCGTAATTATAAGATAAATAAAAATTACATTGCGTGCACGTAATAATGCTTCTTTAATTGCCATGAAGCATCTAATTGTTAGAAAATAACGCATATATATATATATATATATATATATATATATATATATATATATATATATCACATTTCATTAAAAACGACTGACAAGGTGCTTTTATTTAATTTTTTATATAATTTCTCGTGCGATCTAATAAAGTTTTTCTTTTCAGAGGATAAATTATATAAAAATTGTCCGAATGTTCTTTTTTTCCGAGCGCTTTCGGCTATACATTTAGCCATTATCAAGTATTATATTTCAACTGTTAGAATTAGAAATGGTTTGTTATGTGTATGTTTTATAAAGTGATTCATTTTTTTTTGTTTCAAAACACGGTCAAGATATTATGTCCATGTTCAAAGTTAATATTATTAAGTGTTGGTTTGTTTATTTTTATAAGTAAGGCTTCCATTATTTTTAGCCTTTTTTTGCAAGTGGATGATGCTATTATATTAGTGTTGTCGACAAGTATGTTCCGAATAGTGTCCGGTAGGTCTCCATGAATATTTAAATGAGACATTGGGACAATTTTTATATAATTAATCCTCTGAAAAGAAAAACTTTATTAGATCGCACGAGAAATTATATAAAAAACTAAATAAAAGCACCTTGTCAGTCGTTTTTAATGAAATGTGCTTGAAAGAAGGATTGCTGCCTAAATACACAAATATATATATATATCAAGTACGTGGTGCAGTTCAATTTATATTACATGAATCATTCATACAAAAAGCAGATAGTGAAATTAATGATATAAATGGCGAGAATACATCTTCGTAAACAAATTTATTAAGATACATTAACCCCGAACCTGTAGATGAATGTTATGATCCCTGTTTTTAATAAATTCCAGTTGCATAAGGTCTTTTTATACAAGTACTTTCGTCTGTTCATAGAGACATCCTCAGGTATGGAAATAGATTTGTTTTTTTTACATCTAGGTAATAACGAGACAACGAAAGATTAGATGTGATCCGAAATATGTTTTTTAAATATATTTCTTACCGTTAACAATAACACATTTCTTTTTCAATGAGTTTCCAAAGACACAAACAAGCGCGCGCACGCACTCACGCAATATATATATATATATATATATATATATATATATATATATATATATATATGTACATTGTATCTTATGTCAGTGCGTTTTTAAAGTATTTAAATAACTTTTGAAGTTATACAGGTATCGCGAATCTGTGGAGGTACCTACGGTATATAATGATAACACATGCACACAATATATATATATATATATATATATATATATATATATATATATATATATATATATATATCTGTGTGTGTGTATATATATATATATATATATATATATATATATGTATATATATATCTGTGTGTATATATATATATGTATATATATATACATCTGTGTATATATATATATATATATATATATATATATATATATATATATCTGTGTGTATATATCTATATATCTCTGTGTGTGTGTATATATATATATATATCTGTATATATATATATATATTGTGTGTGTGTGCGTGTGTGCGTGTGTGCGTGTGTGTGCGTACGCTCTTGTGTGTGTGTTTTTGGATACATATTGTATCTTATGACAGTAAGTTTTGAAACAAAATATTTATATAACTTTTCAAGTGATACCAAAAGTGATTCGAAAGTGGAGATTCTTGGTCAAATGGAACCATTGCAAAAATTGGTTGTATTAGTACAGACCTGATGTCGCTAAACGGCGAAAGTACTATCTCCGACCAAGGTCCACTCAGTTAGTATGCTAAACTGACCATCACTTGTGAATCTGAATGTGTGTAGCCTTGGGGGACATGAGGAAGAGATGAAAAACATTTCGGGTCATGCCTTAGTAGTTGTTTTATTAGTGGCTCGCGTCAGTTGTCCTGGCTGTACGAGGGGACACTCCTGCTGGAGATAAGAGAAATAAGGGCCGGAACTTCTGGGGATGCTGGTCGGGGAAAATTGGTCGACAAATCGATATTTCAAGTCCTTCAGACAAAGAATGTTTTTATTGTGTGTTTGTTCTGACTATTTACTATGGTTAATTAGTTTTTGCAGACCCCCCAACTTGTGTTTAACCAGTAGCATCTTGTCTGTCGGTCTGTAAACGGGCTTTCTTCAAACGAACTTTAAGTTGCCATATTTTTCTAATCATTTTATCCCAAGCAAGGCGATAAAGCCAGTAAGACGCAATCGGTTATTGTGAAGAAACAAATAAAAAAAACCCTGAGAAAACGTTACTGTGAAAAGAAGACAAAAAAAAGAGAATAGGGTTCGGGGTGACAGAAGATGACGATCAACGTTGTATTTAGTTTTGAAAATTGTAGTTGACATGATGTTGAACATGTTCACCATAGTCTATGAATATAGAATCCAGCGCAGTACGTAATCTGTTCAATGAAACAGCGTTAAAGATTAACACTCACGTGTCAGACACTCTACTGAATCTGACTATATCGCCAATACCACTAGCAGCAGCCGTTCGGTATTTCTTCAGTCTTCGGTATCAGAGGTTGGCAGTGAATATTCGAAAAAAACAAAAAAAAACATGAATATTCTGAGCCTTCTGATTGGTTAAAACTTCTATTAGTGAACTATAAAATGAGTCAGCTCATTTTGGTTGGCTCACTAGTACACAAAAGGTACCCAAAAACTCCAACACATGAAAGCAAGAAGAAACTATTAGAATAGAACTTGCGGTTACATCTAGCAATTCCAGGGACCAAAAAGTAAAGATCCTCAGAATAATTACTATGAATATATTTGTAGAGGACCGTGGGGTTTGCATGTTGTTGAATTAGGAACACGTGCGTTTATTTCCTGCTAGAAGGTCCAACAACAAGAACATGGCGGACTCAAATTGAATCCAGCAGAAGATGTAAAGAAAACAAACAAGACCGTTATATATATATATATATATATATATATATATATATATATATATCAACAAATATATGTATTAAACAACGAACTTTACAAGTGACAAAGACATCAACATTTGTGTTTGTGTGTGAACGTAAAGAGTCTGTATTTTGGTGAATGTTCGTACGTACGTGTATATGTGATTCATGGCGTTTTCCCACAAGTGGGCACAAACGCAGATCTCTGCGGGAGATCACATTTTTAAATGTGTCCGCTGAAATGCAAAGTAAAAAGAGAACAAGGCGAGAAATCGCCCTGTATTTATAGTGTCCCCTAGTGAACAATTAGGGAAGGAAGGAGGAGGTAACTCCGACATATTTATAGATTGAAGCAAAGGGAAGCAATGTTACGGAGTTGAGAAAGAAACGCAACCGGGATGCTGGGACAGGACTGAAAATAATGCAGATTCTTCCTTTTTTGGTTTGTTTTGTTTTACGGCATTTCAACCTCAATATGTTATTTAATGCCGACAAGATTTTTATTGCTGGTAATATTTTTTTTAAATATATTTTTTGTAAAATTTTTGTCAAAAATATATTGCTAGTAATATTTCTTTTTTGTCCAAACATGTATTGCTGGTAATATTTTTTTCCAAAAATCTATTCCTGGTAATATTTTTATCCAAAAATCTATGCTGATTATAATTTTCTTTTTCAAAAATGTACTGCTGGTAATATTTATTATTTATTTTATTAGTATTGCTGATATTAAAACCTATTTTTATATTTTCATAGTGTTTTAATCCCTTTTGGTGGGGTTAACTATTTGACCAAAGCTAGGACCCTAGTAGGTGCTACCACACCCGGGTCAAGGCGGATCCGGGATCATCAGCAATGAAAAAAGTGGTTCCACACTCACCAAAACTCCTGGTGAAAGTCCTTACTATCGGATGTATTCCATAGTCATACCCAGGACGCGGATGCAGTTTATCGTCTTCTCCAGGACGCGAACGTTGTAGATTCTTCTTTGATTGTGTCCAGAATCTTTAGATATATAACAGAAGCATCAGCTGTGACAATAATATTGAATTTACGGACGAATGGTGGACTTATAAAGGTGCAAAAGGCAACAAATTGGCGCTACGAATGATGTTTGTTGATCGATTAATTGCTGCTTCTGTTTTTACATATAAATTCATACATATTAATCTCTATCTATAGAAGGCAGGATGTGTGTGTGTGTGTGTGTGTGTGTGTGTGTGTGTGTGTGTGTGTGTGTGTGTGTGTGTGTGTGTAACAAATGCACGGCCGCAATTTTCGACGGATTTGCACCAAAATTAGCGGTAGAGGCCAAGACCGACTTTGCATTTCCCAACTCCCATCGATAGTGGAAATAATCGATTTCTTCATGCTTCTACGGTAGTTTTCATGTAGTTTTGCGGTCATTTTCTACTGGCCAGCGTCAGAGCGTATAGCAGGCTGCCGCGAATAGGCAGGAAGATTCTATTGGCCAGCGTGAGAGCCAACAGCTGACTGACATGAATGTTAAATAGCATGGAAAAAAATCGATAGCTGCATTCGTCAGAAGTGGGAAAAATTTAAATCTGCATGGCACTTTACTCCAATTGGCTCATTCGTTTGCTTAAACTCAACGTTGATTCTGATTCCGCAGAACTGGGTTGGGTGTGAAAAATTATTTGTTGTTAACATTCTTTTTTCATTCGGCTTTTCCAGTTACGAGTCCTTTTTTAAAGCTGATCGTTTTCTGTTCATTTTGTTTAGTTCTTTTTTCGTAACAGATTTAATGTTTAGTATAGAAGTTAGAAAAAAATCGCAGTGTGAGATAGGCAAGAAGTAAGGCATGTAGCAACATCAGCACGGCAAAGGGCACTCCTTTCAAGGCAAGGAAGGGCAAAATTATTTTAAGGCAAGTGATAGCGATTGCTGTACGATTCGTGCGATTTTTGAATCAAGCACGGGCATGCTGCTAGTTATTAGATAATAGTTATTTGATTTTTAGAATTTTGTCATATATCGCATTAACTGGCCTATTGGGAACGGATTTCTTTTTTTTTTAAAGAATGCACCAAAAATTTACCCTGCGTCCAATAGAGCAGTATTATGTATAAGAAGGACAAAATGTATGAGAAAGGCAGGAAAACCACGAAAAATTTCACCAGAAATCTTCTTTTATGTGTCATGTCCTTTCAGGACGTGGGCGATCATGGCTCTCTACCTCCCTCTATCCCTTCCAGCTCTCAACAAGTTCCTTCCCTCTACTTCCTCCCAGAGACCACGTTCTGTCATCCACCTGCTCTAGCTCGTCAGGTATTTCACGCGTTATTTTCCCTTGTCTCTCTTTTCCTCTATGCGACCCGTGAGTATCAGTTTCTCCAGACTTAGACTGTTCTAGTTCCACGCGCCATCTTTAATGGATGTTAGTTATCAGTCTACCCCAGTGAGCGAAATAAAGGGTCGAGTTCGACATTTCAACCAACCACCGGAAGAAGGCCAGAGCATACAACGGCCGAAACGTTGTAATAAATATGGCGACAAAGATGAGGACAATAGTCCGAATAATGTAAATAATGTACATAATACCTCATCTCTGAAATATAGACAGATACTGAAAGGCCGAAACGTTGTAATAAATATGGCGACAAAGATGAGGACAATAGTCCGAATAATGTAAATAGTGTACACAATACCTCATCTCAGAAATATAGACAGATACTGAAAGGCCGAAACGTTGTAATAAATATGGCGACAAAGATGAGGACAATAGTCCGAATAATGTAAATAGTGTACACAATACCTCATCTCAGAAATATAGACAGATACTGAAAGGCCGAAACGTTGTAATAAATATGGCGACAAAGATGAGGACAATAGTCCGAATAATGTAAATAGTGTACACAATACCTCATCTCAGAAATATAGACAGATACTGAAAGGCCGAAACGTTGTAATAAATATGGCGACAAAGATGAGGACAATAGTCCGAATAATGTAAATAGTGTACACAATACCTCATCTCAGAAATATAGACAGATACTGAAAGGCCGAAACGTTGTAATAAATATGGCGACAAAGATGAGGACAATAGTCCGAATAATGTAAATAGTGTACACAATACCTCATCTCAGAAATATAGACAGATACTGAATCACTTGTAGTTCTGGTTTTAAGTGTCTGATTAGGTAATTGCTCACAGTTTCTTATTAATGAATGTATTCCAATGATGTTGCCATTTTTTAATGATAATTTTTTTTACAACAATCTTATAATCGGAATATGGAATCTTTGTACTTATTGTTGCATCCTTTATTGCTCTTTTTGTCTGGGGGTGAGTTACATAATTTAGGGTAACACCATGTAAGTCGAGCTACCAGAAAAAAACGCCACTTACATTAAGAATTAGAGAATATGTTGAGCTCAAAGAACGCTGCTACAGAACTGCAGTCGCTGTCTCACAGACGCGAAGTTGCCTCACACTCTCTTTTTTACAAATACTTTCACGGTAATTGCTCCGATGAGCTGCTTTCGCTGGTTCCTAGGCCTCATGAATTTAAACGTCCTACGAGGCTGGCATCCCGTTCCCACCCCTTCACCGTTGAAACTGTTAGATATAGACGTCTCTTCTACTCCAATAGCTTCATGTCTCGCACATCTCGCCTGTGGAACTCCCTTCGTTATTCCTGTTTCCCTGACAAATACAATCTCCAACTATTTAAGTGTAACGTCAATCGACATCTCCAGTTGCCTTGATCTATCCACTTCCCTTCTCCACATCCTTTCCCCTTTCATTCCTATCTGCTCTCGCTCCAAATCTTCTGTAACCCCCTTGCCTTGATCGATCCACTATCTTTCTCCACATCCTCTCCTTTACCACTCCTATCTGCTCTTCCTCCAAACCTTCTGTAACCCCTTGCGTGCTAGTGGCTTCCAGCCTTGCTTGGGGTGATAAGCTTAAAAAATAAAAAATAAATAAAAGAAGAAAACAAATCCGCAAAAAATTTAGTGGAATCTCAGATTTCAAATAAATTAAGAATTTTTCGTGGATGCGCTGATAGTGTAACGGTCTCCATCTAGGACGGTTAAATCGGTGAGACGAGTTCATATTCCGGGGTGGTCTACTGCTTTCATGTTTGCAAGAATTCCGTTGGAAAACGTCTAATTTTCTCCCCCAACTATGGGTTATATAATAGGATAGAGCGGCCTCGTAGATTGGTTGGTAATCATTTTAATTGAAAAATATTACCAACTTAACTAGAGAGCCCACTCTACTCCACTTTATAACCCATAGCTCGCGGAGGGAGAAAATTCTGGAAAGTCATTATTCCCAGCGTCTTGAAAGGACAGGGCATTTTTTCCAAAAAATTCTTCTTGAGATTTTCGTTTATGGTTTTTTAGTCTAGTTTTACTTTGATGTCGCTGTACTGGTAAAATATTGAACCATTGCCCACTCGCTGGTCAGCTTGATTTTCATAGTAATCATCATGTTGTGTCCGAATTTTCTGGAAGGAAAGGGAGAGAGAGAGAGAGAGAGAGAGAGAGAGAGAGAGAGAGACAAAAAAAAGTCTGTCCGTGCGTGTCATTTTAGTGGTGTTAATAGCAATAGCCGTGTGACAGAAAAGAAGTTCAAGGGCTGGCGGACGCTATCATTTGCGAAGGGCCCTTGAGGCGAGAGAAAAGAGGAAAACGTGTGGCGGGCTGTCGGCTGATAATAATGACGAGTAGTATGTCAAAGACATTGTTGACGCGGACCTCGGGTCGATATTCAAATATCAGGGACAATATTTAGTTGTGAGTGAACATCTGCTACACATTTCCTATTCTTTTCATTTCTTTTTCTTTGTTTCTGTATTCAATCTATTTGATTCTGATGATTCGGTTATGTTTGGCAAGAGGTTTTTTTTTTGTTTTTATTGCTAAATGTTCATATAAAAAGACACAAGAGCCACTCAATGTAGAGCGTCACTGAGTGAACCTGTATGGACGCAGTAAAAGGAGCTAAGTGCAGATTATGAGGATATATGATAGATAACTGTTGACTCAAGATTTGAGGTTAAATCTTTTTGATAAGGAAGCACCCACTCGGGAGTCTCTTTCACAAAGTAGCAAAGTTGAACAGTTATTGGCTATTGCTACATGTGCTAGTTATGTATTTATCGTAGAGAAGTTTATTTATTTTCTCTTTTATTAATTCTCTGCTTGCCAAAGTGTCATTCGACTGACAATAAATTTTAATCCGTGTCTCATACGATTAGACATTGTGGGAAGAATCGGGGTCACCTGAGATAAAACAGACAGAAATGAGGCTTCCTTTAACTGAATAAGCGAAGAATAAAGATAGACTTGGTTAATTCCACGAAGCCTTTGCTGTCTAAATTCCTGCTTGGCGAGATATAAAATTCCTCATTCAGTTATGCGTGATACACGCTTAGGCGATCATATATCTTCCGATACAAGATTGACGAGGCAGATGTTTTTTTCCCGCAGTAGGTTTCCATTTCTTTCTGCGGTAGACCAGGTGTCATCCAGTCTGTCCTGCTATTTATCCATAACTGGGGGAGAAGAAGAGAATTCATACCTTTCCCAAGTGTATTAGCACGTAAGTGATTGCAATGGATTCGACTGGAATTCGAACTCGGCTCTCTGATTACTCAATCTGAGACGCTATCCATAACTCTACAGTTATCTCGGCTCTAATGTAAATCATATTAGAAAGAATTGAATCATTTAAAAGTGATTATGTTTAACGTTCTTAAATACTTGTATCTATAAAAAGAACGTTAAACATAATATAAATGTCTTTAAATATATATATATATATATATATATATATATATATATATATATATATATATATATATATATATATATATATATATATATATATATATATATATATATATATATATATACATATATATATACATATATATATATATATATGAGAAACTATATATTATTAAGTTTATTAAAATAAGAATTTACTGAATCAGAGAAATAAAATAGCTATTTTGTGCCGTCATTATCTAAAATTTTCTTTAAACAATATTTAAAAATTAAATTTTAAAAAATGAGACCTGGTAATATACATACTTATATTAGATGTGAAAAAATAATTTTGAATACTGTAAGTAATTCTATTACATTTACTGGTTTTATAAAAAAAAATATAGTCGATTAAATTTAACAGTAAAAATATTTTAAAATTGGTTTTAAAATTGTAATTAAATAAAACGGATTCTAACCTAAACATCTTTTAAAATTGTAGTTAAATAAAACGTATACTAACCTTAACACCTCTCTCAAAGTACTTCAAACACTTAAAAGAATTCAATAAAACACCTAAATTTAAATGAAATTAATATGAAAAATTAGAATATGTAGGTCATTAAATGACCCATGTCATTTGTACATACATGAGAAAAATATATATTACTAAGTTTATAAGAAATAAAAGTTTACTGAATCAGTGAAATAATTTAGCTATCATTGCCGTCATTGTCATAAATTTTACTTAAATAATATTTATGAGAAGGATCATTCATGATTTGAAAAAGTTGATCAGTAAAATTAATCGAGACAATGTTTTTAAACTAAGAAATAAAATTAAAAAAAAATATCGATTTTATTTTTTTTTTTTTTTTCTTATGGCTGAAACGTTATACTTTAGTCGACACACGTGTCTGCGGAGATGAACCGTTTGTTTTTTTAACAATGGGAATTACATCTACCGTCTTTTGCATTCGAGAGTCTTAATAAAGAAAGTGGACACTCCAACAGGTAGAGTCCACTTAAAGCATAGCGGGCTAGACGGTGGATTTTACGTACAAAGAGGGATCGCACTAATCGCTTATTTTTTTATTTTTTTTTAGAACTAGAATTTTTTACAAGCTAATACGTGTTGAAGTCCTCGCTTAATTTATTATTGTTGAAGTTATCGCTAACATTTTTGGTTGAGATTTACAAACTGTACGTTTCGTTTAATTTCGTAAACCAATCAAATGAAATTTGAATAAGCTGATTTCTTTGAAAAAATACTTTGACAAAAAAAAACAATTTTGCGGTTTTATAAATTCTTTAATTTAATTTAATATTATAAGACTCCGTGTTAAACAATATTTTTAAGAACATTTCTTTTTTTTTCTTTTTCACAGCGAAGAATAAATTCTTAGGATTTCTTAAATAAATATTTGTTATTTTAATCATTAAATTGTATTTTGGTTGTTAAATAATAAAACTTAATTTTTCCAAAAATAATTTATGAAAATGTATTGCACTAATATTTTTCGAACCCAAGCATGATGTGTTGACCCCCTTAATACGAAGTACTGTTGATAGACTACATGTCGCAGGTAAACATACAATGAAAATTAACCTCATTTTGAAAACGTCTAAGTTATTAATCGAAAAATATTGGAAAAATAAACATTATGAATAATCTCTCGACGCACACACACACTTCTCAAAAGAAAAATGAAGAAGAAATGTTTTCTGAAATTTTAAGTACTAGAATTTTTTTTACAAGTTAACGCGTCTTGAAATCCTTACAGTATTTGGTTTCACATACGTAACTAATAGTTTCACATATTAGTTTCACATACAATTTCTCAAAGCACACACATACTTCTGAAAAGAAAAATGAAGAAGTGTTTTCTAAAATTTTAAATACTACAAATTTTTGGCAACAAGCTGCCACCTGTGGAAATCCTAACATTATTCAGTTTTGTTGAAGTTATCGCTATCATTTTTGGTCGAGATTTACAAACTCTACGTTTCGTTCAATTTCGCAAACCAATCGATAAAATTTGAAAAAGCTGATTTATTTGGAAAAATACTTCGACAAAAACTCTACTTTGCGGTTTAATAATTTATTGAATTTAATTTTATCGAACTTCATAGTAAATTTCTGTTTTTTTTCTGTTTTAACAGCGAAGAATAATTTCTTACTCTTAAGCATGCAACATACAACTGGCCGTGCGTCAAAATTTCTTTCTGAAGCGAACTTTTTGAAACGTTTGGTCTTGTCATTTGTTTATAGTTCTCTGGAACACAGGGCGAACTGAAAACTGTATTTCTGTGTTTAAAAAAATAAAAAAAAGGGATATGTAAAAATCAATATTGCATTTTTATTAAATAAGTGTTTGTAACTTTAATCATTAAAATGTTTTTAAAATAGTGGGATTATTTTTTTCTTCTGTGCAGAATGTCTCTTCTTCATGGCTCTCCACAACTTCCTATCACATCCTAGGTATGACGATAAGCTACATCCGTCAGCAAATGCTCTGATCGGGAGGTTTTGAGGAGCGTGGAACCACTTCTAAATTACTGTTGTTCCCAGGCCCACCCTGACTCGGAGTGGTAGCACCTGTTAGGGTCCTGACTATGAGCAAATAGTGAAAACAAAAGCACTATAAATGTATAAATTACATTCATATAGTAAAAATGTCCTGCAGTAGATTTTAATAGTAAGAAAAAAATGATTGATTTTAATATTGTAAAAACAAATCTCCAGCAATGGATTTTAATTGTAAAACAATAACCAAGGAAATTAAATTTTGGCATTAAATGACCCATAAGCTGTTGATATGCCTTTAAACAAACCAAAAAACAACGCCCTATCCTTTGTATATCTTTTGACCATCCCTCCTGTTCTTTGATCTGCCATTCATTTATATAAGCACTTTGTTTTTCTCTTGTCTTCAATATATCTTTTATTTCATACAATGTTTCACACAACGTAAAGCCCAGGAGCCACTCGAAGTATACGTTTACTGAATGAGGTTTTTGTATAAGACGAGATTTAGATCTTCATATGATGAGGACACGTCGGATAGATTACGATCGACCGTAAAATTGAAATGGTTAAGATAGATAGAAGTAGCAAACCTTTGGGAGACTGTCCCACACGATGATAGTTCTAGAGGAAGTAGCTATCCGAGTGGAAGTTCCTCGTTAGCAGTGGAATATGAAAGGTATCAGTATGAGTTGACCCTGTGTACGTGGTATGGTGGTTCCAAGCTGTGGAGGTCTGGACCAATGGAACTTAAGAATGTAGCTTACCTGGGCGTCTGCTATGAAATGTAGCTTACCTGGGCGTCTGCTATGAAATGTAGCTTACCTGGGCGTCTGCTATGAAATGTAGCTTACCTGGGCGTCTGCTATGAAATGTGGTTAACAAAGTTTCGTATATGTGAATGGGGTTATTGTCAAATTCTTCAAGTTTAGTTTCCTCATTATCTGTCTCTTTCTGATTCTGTGTCCTTTTTGCTTCCATTTGTCTTATAATGTTTTAGTTTCCTAAACTAAACATCATTCTGAAGAATCACATCTTCTGTTGACTCGTCTTATCATCTGTGAGGAGATTGTTCAGCATTTCCTGCAATAGACAAGGACAGATATCTGCGTAACAATTCAGTACGATTGGTTACCAACAACGACTAGATAAACAAAATTTATAGTACATTTGGTTGGTCACTTGGTACTGATGCTTAATTCAGAACTGGTGTCGCTGTTTGGCATTAATGACTTTAGACCAAGGACTGCCCATTGGTCAGCCACTAGTATAAACTGACCACTGTAAGGACTACACGAGTTACTGAAATCTTATGGGAGAGTGGGTATAGTGGGAAGGAGAGAATTTAGAACTGTGACGCATATTAGGTTAGTGACGGTGGTTAACTTAGCGAAAGTCGTGAGCGGTGTCCTCAAGAAACGGAAAGAAGAAGAAGAAAAGAAGAAGGCATGGATGAAAAAGAAAAGGGGAATCAAGGTTGACTAATTAGTTGAACGAATGAATACCAAGAAGATAAACAAAACAGACAAGGTGACGATTCAGAATGGACATTGTGATCTTAAATCGGCGGGATTTTGGTGGGTGCATTTGTTTTACCCATTATATTTGGTTTCATACGAAATGGGGTCTGGATTTAACTGTTTCGCACGTATGAGATGAGCATATA
>OZ038503.1:16009592-16017092 GCA_964036315.1 Acanthosepion esculentum
ATAGCCCTTTTAAAGGACAGCGGATCATCAGATTTTATTTCCGCTGTCCTTTAAAAGGGCTGTGATGAAATAATTTATTATATGGAACCTTAAAGTGGTCTGTTTTTATTTAATATATATATATATATATATATATATATATATATATATATATATATACTAGCTTAAAAGCCGGCATTTAAACTAGCTCTTGCGTAGGGCTCTTGATTGGGTTTTCAGCAAAATGGGTGGGGAGAAGTTGATGCGATAAGCAATAATAATATTAAACTACAGATGAACTCAAAATAGATCTCTTCATTTAAGTATCACATTAATATTTCAGCTTTGCTTTTTAAAAGTTCAACGATAATTATTCCGCCGCCATTTATTTTAAAGGTAAATTGATGTACGTAGGTCCTTACTTTATGTACAAATAATAATTTTTATTTCATGGTTGACTTTTGCTTGATTTTGCAATTAATTTTGATTACCCCAAATTTATTTCTAAGTTATAAAAAGTGTTATCGTAAAAAAAAAAAAAATTCCTCGCAAAAATATCAGGTAAAAAATCGCCGAAAATAATTGTAGTAACGAAAACTTGGGAATCCAAAATTTCAGGATTGCGGGTTCGGATGCGGCCAGGAATGTTTTTGATTTGCTTACAGAGACGTCTTGATTTCAAAATAGTACGCTATGTTAGGCTACGTCCTCTTGGGGTAAAGTTGAAAAGGTGTGACACAGTGACACATTGATATTCGAATTTATTATATAGATGTGGACAGCAATCTTTCTTTTTAACATGTTTCGTTAAATATGACAAAGAAAATTTTATGAATATATATATATATTTTTAATATTCTCATATTTTTCGACTTGGTGGGAGTAAGGGAATTTAAAAATTGTCCGTAGTGTCTGTTGCCCCAATCGTTTCGGCCAATTCTTTAGCCATTTTCAAAGAGCTTTGTTGTTGAGTGTTCTTAAATTCTTTTCATGGTTGCCTGTTTGAGATGTGGCGAGTGGTGACTATATAGTAGTAGCATTTATTCCGGGCAACGCGAAAGGAAAACTAGACTTCCAGTTCGGGGGGAGAGCTTTCTATTTAAAAAGATGTTTGAAATGAAATGTGTAAACATTATTTCTATTGCAAAATAAGGTGAGATTAATATACACCCTTGAGCAAATTAATTATGCAGGAAGATGTGGAGGGCCGTGATCACCAACACCCTTGTGCAAATTTATTTAAACAAAACGAATAATTCTGTTATTATTTACTTCTTTTTTTTTCGTATGTTTCTAAAAAAAACATGACCCAGTGCACATGTTAAGTCTTCGTATGTCCATTCCACGAAGTCGTTCCTTGCAGATTGACCACAGATTTCCCGGCCAGTCTATAGTACTTTGATTTGCTCACCGGTAAGGCTTACCAGGGTGTTCGTGCAGCGTTACAATTTTCGAACGCTTCCTTGGTGGAACGTCCATCGCAGACAATAAAAGCTAGACAAGGTTTTACGTTCCTGACTTTGAACATTGTCGTCTTCTTTGGACGTCTTATATAGCAACCAGATTGATTCAAGATTTCTCGAAGTACACCCTTGTTCACATTAATAGAAACAAAACGAAAAATTCCGTTATCATTTACTTTTGTTTTCATATTTTTCCAATGAAACATGACCCAGTGCACATGTTAGTACTTCGTATGTCTACTCCATGAAGTCGTTCCATGCAGATTGACCACAGATTCTCGATTGAATTTAAATCAGGAGGGTTTCCGAGCTAGTCTATAGTAAATTGATTTGCTCACTGGTAAGGCTTGCCAGTGTTACAACTTTCGTACGCTTCCTTGGAGTAAAGTCCATCGCAGACAATGGCCGTAGGACAACTAATCGACAGTCGAGACTGTAGAGTCTGGCCGTGATAAAAAAACTAATGCAATCACAGATGACGCAATATTTTTCAGGACCAAACAAATTTCATTATACATTCCGAAAATAGATTCATATTACTGCACAACACGGCAAATGACCAAATCTGAGGAAAAAATAGAAATTGATTACACCCTGTAACTCCAGTGGGTCTATAACTGACCATATGGTGAAAGAAAAGAAACTAAAGCGTCTGTTTCAATTAATTTACACAAGGGCACACACACACACACACACACATATATATATATATATATATATATATATATATATATATATATATATACATATATATTGATGCATGTTTCATTAAATATTATAAAGTTTTGTCTATTTATTTTATGTAAATTCTTTTCATATCGTCTGATAAGCTTAACATTATCATTGAAAGATGAAAGAAAATCACTATATTGATACATATTTTTTATCCTATCTAAGCTTTCGGCTTACATAAGCAATTATCAAAGATGAAAATTACATTACAATCTATTAACCAATACACGGACAAAACAATAATGATAGTTTGTTTTTGTTTGCATAAAAGATATCCAAGCAACGAAAAACTCTTGCATAAGAGACGTTGGAAGCGAAAATCGCACCGCAGCTCATGACGTCAAACATGATCACGCGAGGGTGAAAACGAAAAGTATTAAGTATGGGAATACACAATATATATATATATATATATATATATATATATATATATATATATATATTGTTTTTAAAGTATGCTATATTTATGGGATAAAGTGCTCAATATCAGAGATAGAGCGTATGCAAATATAAATATAAAAGTGATAATTGAAGTCAACACTCAGAAGCGACAGGTTGTTTCATGCTAGACGCAGTCGATTGCATCTAGCATGGAACAGACAGTCGCCTCTTCGTGTTGACTTCAATGATCACTTCATACAAACATATATATATATATATATATATATATATATATATATATGATGGACTCTCCCGTCGGTTTCAACGTATGAGGTTCCGACAACTGTGCTTATTCAACCCTGTGTGTAAGTCGCAAGTGACATTTCAGTCCCGCTAGTGATTTGCAAAGAAGTCTACAGATTGTGCAAGAGTGTGGATTGTTGGAGTCTATGGCCGGTACAGCAGCAGATATTTTAGTCCTTTCCCTTGTGTGACGAAGCTTGGTGATGTTTGATGCTGCATTGTTCTTGATGCCATTGTAGCAAGTAGTACTCCACTCATTGCGATCAATTGCTATGTCCTCAAACCTAGCATGGTCCATATTCGCAGCTGAGAGGTTACTTTTCAGTTTGTCCCTGTATCTAAGCAATGGTCGGCCCACGCTTCGATGACCACTGTCAAGTTGACTATACATGAGCATTTTTGGTATCCTGTTGTCTTGCATACGTAGCACATGACCAGCCCAGCGTAATTGTGACTTCATGAGAAAGGAATCAAAACCATCAATATTACACATGGTGAAAAGGTCAGCATTGGCCATCCTTTGGCTTGGGTTTATTCCACAAATTTCTCGAAGACAGCCCTTGTGAAATACATCCAACTGCTGAATTTGTCTTCTGTATAGTGTCCAGGACTCTGAACCATACAAGGTATATATATATATATATATATATATATATATATATATATATATATATATATATATATATATATATATATATATATACCTTTACTACCATGCAGAGAAATAACACCTTTAAGAATGAATTGAATATCTCAGGTATGCTCAAATATACAGCCTCATGAATGTGGTATATGTGAGCGCATGCTGTTGTTTCGGGGAGGATATATAAACAATCTGAAAGGTTAATATAACAACCAGTAGCAAGCCAACTATGCCGACCGGCCTTATTGTCCTCAGCGTCCGGCCGACATTACCTGTGTTGTTTGCAACAAGGTTTGCAGATCATCACCCGGACTGAAAACACGCATAGTGGTTCGCGGCAGTGTCGGAGGGTATAGAGATCCACTCAACCCAATCAAGGATACAGGGTTTATCTAATATATATGTCTGTTACCCATGAAATTGAAAGTGTCATCCTAGGGGCTATGAACGCCGAAAGGAGACGGAAGCCTTCACAAATGATGTCGGGAGTGAGGGGCGACTCTCATACGACTGAGATTTGGCTATCACCATACAATTTAAGTTTTGTGTCAAAGTATGCGGGCCAGCAGCAGATCTGAAGAGTCACCTGAGAGAGCGCTTGAAGACGACACACGTTTTACATTTGACTCGCTTATACGCTAACAGATGCTCAATCCAAAATAGAAAAATGAACTTCAAATCAAGCGGACGTTAAGGAGATCAGAGAGAGAGAGAGAGAGAGAGAGAGAGAGAGAGAGGTGGGAGAGAGAGTTCGCAGTTGATAAATATTTTTATTGTCTTTTCTCCATCCTCATCACTCACACAGGTCTGATTCGCACTCCGGTCAGTGTGAAAGTCAGCATCAGAAAAACACTTTCCCACTTTTTTTTTATTAGTGTGTTAATAAGAGTGGATATGCAATATATATATATATATATATATATATATATATATATATATATATATATATATATATATATATATATATATATATGTATTATGAAATAGGCAACTTATTTTAAGACATTTTTATGTTTATACATACTTTTTACATTATTTTATGTTTATACATTCTTTTTACATTATTTTATGTTTATACATTCTTTTTCTAGATACAAATATTTGAGTAAATGCTCTGTTTATAATAAACAGTATTAAACAACATTTACCGGCCTAAATGTCCGGTAAATTGTCATAGAAAATATTCGTCCTCCGACAGGAATCGAACTTGTATCATATATGGAACCATCATATAGCCTAACGTGCCTTTAACCGATTGGGCCACAGAGGAGCGTTCCGTTTAGCAAGGTCGAATTTACTGCTTTTAAACTTCCATCTTCCATGAATCTCTCACGTACATTCATATCTGCTCATAGCGTATCAAATGTAAACAAATGACGTCACACATTATGAAATGGACAAATCCGACAATTATTTTAAGACATTCTATAAAAAGAATGTATAAACATAAAAATTTCTTTATATATATATATATATATATATATATATATATATATATATATATATATATATATGTAATATCCAGTTTTCTTCTTATAGATCCATTCCCGAAACTTTTGATAAGCCGCATATATATATATATATATATATATATATATATATATATATGAGAGAGAGAAACAACATAAGAATTAAAATCCACTGTTCATAGCATTTCATTTTAAAAACGTGCTCAATACAAAGTAGAGAAATACATTATTATTAACTTTTTATTATAAGACGTTATAATAAAAACATTTTGAAATCGATACACAAAATCTTTCATGCTTCAATACTTTGATTGTACTTCTTCAGGCGATGATAAGTAACTGGCGATTAAATGATTTTTAAGGACATTTAAAAATAGATTGTTACCTCTTTTCCGAAATTTAAGAGGGAGTACATAAGGTCAGAATTAAAAATGTCGGTTTTACAAGTTAGGGAGAAATTTCATTGAACATGTCTGAAGACTTTTGAATGACAAAAACCATGGTGTTTTATTTTTATTTTGATGTTCCATTCACCTTAATGTTTTGGCCCAGAATCAAGTGTTCATTTATACATCGACTCATACACGAGTTTTTCCATTTTGTTTTGTTTTTGTTTTTAATGAATGGATGTATTCCGCCTTTCGAGGAACTTGTTTTCTCTGTGTAAAATAATCGTCTTTTTTTCATGTTTAGTTCTCATCTAGAGATTTATTATGACCACACCCTAGATACCCCTCCCTGTTCTTTTGTTCATCCACCCTCGCATCCCCGCTTCCGCTTTACCGCTGACCCTACACCGAAGGGCAGTGGGCCAACTAGCGCTTCGCTGGTGACCAAGGCGTACAATATTTCCACTACAAAGATATGCACCAACACACAATTATTTTTTTCCTCTCTCCCACTAGAGTACAACATCAGCTTCACATGCGATGGTCAGTTTGACCTATTGACTGACCAACGGCAAAATATTATAGCGAATAAAGCCGTCGACAGAACAGCGACAGCAGTTCCATACTAGTCGCTAGTCACCAACCTCAACTAATCAATTAGATTGGGTGCTGGTCTTGCAAATCTTGACTAATCAGTGAGTTCGATCCTAACTGTGCACACAGAAACCTTTAGGCTTGTACTAAATTTCAGTTACCTTGAGAAAATAGTAACTAAGCATTCACAAGTCAGAGAAATATTTCAAACATTTTTAATCTGATTATGATCGCATCTGGAATAATTCTGCAATAGTTCCTTCTGTCACGTAACGATGATAAGCGCTAAAAATGGAATCGGCGAGCCGAATTCAAATTCTGTCCGAATCTGGTACTTTCAGGTTTGCCCAGAGAAAGCATAGATCCATCTTATCTAAAAAAGAAAGAAAACAAAAGGAAACAAGCCATGTCTTAATCAACAGAGCAAACTGGGTTCTGTAGCCTTAGGTGGCAGCCAGACTCGGAGAAGTAATTCTTCTATGTGCCGTGTACTTTCAGGACGTATGCAATCGTGGCCCTCCAAAATTTTTTGTTTATTTGTTTGTTTTGTTTTACGGCATTTCATCCTCAATGGATTATTTAATGCCGACAAGATTTTTTATTGCTAGTAATATTTTTTTAAAAATGTATTGCTGGTAATATTTTTCCTTCAAAAATTCATTGATGGTAATATTTTTACAAAACTGTATTAAAACTGATTTTTACACTTTCATTGTGTTTTGACCCAAGTTTGGGGGTTAACTATTTACCCATAGCTGGGACCCTAACTGGTGCAACAACCCGGGTCAGAGTGGACCTGGGAAAACCAGCAATTAAGAGCTGGTTCCACACTCCTCAAAAAAAGCCTTGCTGTCGGATGTAGTTTATCGTCTTACCCACGACGACAAAATTTCCTGGCCTTTGTTGCTCTTAATATTTTTTTCTTTTTGTTATTTCTCCGAAACCTTGTCCCTCATCCATTTATTAAGTATATTTTGCGTTGTATTTCTCTGACTCTCTTGCCCTCAATTTGTCCTGGGAGTATCAAATTTTCCGAGTCTTCTTTCCTCATTATTATCTCTCCATAAGCCTGTTCCATCATCCATTTACTCAATCTTATGCCTTGTTTTCTTCTGTCTTCCTTGCCTTTAATCTTTCCTGTGAGTATCAGATTTTCCAAGCCCTCCTTTCTCATTAGAAATGCCCTAGACATTTCAATGGTATGTTCCTGATGTTGAGTAATTTTCCATCTTGTTTGCATTTTCTCTAAAATTTCGTCGATGCTCACAGGTTTGGTCTGTTGTGTCATAAGCAGCCTTCTGTAGAACTTCATTTCTGCCGCCTTCACCCTGGAGAAAATTGTGCAGCATTCACTGCCATGCAAGACATTCTGATATTACGTAATAGTTCAGTACTCTTATATTTGTTTCTAACTGAATTTTTATGTTGCTTAATGTTCTACATAGCTTTTGAAAGACATCCTTTGCTATCCCAACGTGCCTTCGTATTTCAGTGACGAATTTTCCGTCCGCTGTTAAAACGTTTACCAGATATTTAAATTGTTGTAC
>OZ038503.1:16022092-16097092 GCA_964036315.1 Acanthosepion esculentum
GAATGGAATGCATCTTTACACATGTTAGTCCGTTATTAGTGGCTGCAGCCGACTGAGGCATGACACTAAATCAGTAAGTAGGGGACACTGTCCATGAAATGAAGTGGTCAGTAGAGAATGAAAAGGCAAATTGGTGGGGGGTCAGATTGTAAAGAAAACTGGAGAATATTGATTTCTTGGTAACAAAAAGAGAAGTATTTACGAATATTGGCATTCTTTCAGTATCATTTCTTTCCATTTTATCTTGACATTTGATAAGTTTGTGATAAATACAAGAAAACACGTTATATTATTTATAGACAGTTTCTATCTTTTTACACACACACACACACACACGCACACTCTCTCACACACACACACACACACATGTTCCGGAAAATCCTCGTTGAAAGCACAACTATACTTAAACATGAAAACAATAAACAAAAAAGCTATATACATAAAACAGTTGAAACCTAACCTGAATAAAATAAACTATGAAATCTCCACAAACATTCTTAAATGCCTATAGTTTATAACAAAAGCCATTGGTTTATACCAACGGCTTCCCATACTTCTCGTTTTCACTCTGGCGTGGTCATATGAGACGTCATGAGCTGCGGTGTGATTTTCGCTTCCAGCGTCTCGTATGCACGAATTTGTCGTTGCTTCGAAATCTTCCATGTAAACAAAAAAAGACTATCATTATTGTTTTGTCCGTGTATTGGTTAATATATTGTAATATAATTGTCATCCTTGATAATGGTTTATTTAATGTATCAATATTTTCTTTCTTCTTTTAATGAAAATGATATTAAGTTTATCAGACGATATGAAAAGAATTTACATAAAATAAATAGACAAAACTTGTCGATATTATTTAATGAAACATGTATCAATATATATATATATATATATATATATATATATATATATATATATATATATATATATATATATATATATATATATATATATATATATATATATATATATAAGTGTCTGGTTAGAAAAGTTCAAATTAGAGTTTATGAGCATACACATTCGACGATTTGTCTCGAGCGATTATTTCTCATGAAACACTTTTCTATGGCTGAAGGGTTGCAGGTTCGATTTCTGTCGGAAAATGCATATATTCTCCGAATTTTTTCGAACTTTCCGGCCGTTCAATTAAAAACAGTTCATTTTACTTAAATATATTATATGTATAAAAATAATGTATAAACAGGAAATATATTAAATAATTGTCGGACTTAATGCATTTCACGATATATATATATATATATATATATATATATATATATATATATATATGTGTGTGTGTGTGTGTGTGTGTGTGTGCACATGATAAATATAGTTGTAGGTATATATATATACCTCATATATATACATATACATATATATATATATATATATATATATATATATATATATATATATATATATATATATTTAAATAAAAGAAAGAACAGTAAGATATGCAATCAGGTGCAATCAAATATGGAAGCTAAATCTTTAAATTTAATTTTGTAATTAAATTTAAAACATTAGTTCCATTTCATCATCAAGCGAATTTTGAAGTAGTGAAAAAAACATATTTTAAATCAGTTAATTTATATATATATATATATATATATATATATATATATATATATATATATATATATATATATATATATGCTTTAAAGGTACGCTATATTTATGGGTTAAAGTGGTCAATGTCAGGGATAGAGCGTATGTAAATATAAAAGTGGACATTGAATTCAACATCCATATATTTTTAATTATTTACTTTTGTATTTGTGTGGGTGTGTGTTTGCTGGACTCTCTCATTGATGTCGATGTATAAGGGCCTAACAGTTCAGTCCATCCACACATATGATTTGATAATAATGGTGAAGATTTTGTAGAACCAGAGACACTTTTTTTGGAAGAATTGTTAAAAAAAAAGGTCCTTAGACATTCCCAGCAGGCCTCCAGCTCCAGCCAGACATTCCCAGCAGGCATTCAGCGCCAGCCAGACATTCCCAACAAACATCCAGCTCCAGCCAGACATTCTCAAGAGGCCTTCAGCTCCAGCCAGACATTCCCTGCAGGCCTCCAGCTCCAGCCAGACATTCCTAAGAGGCCTCCAGCTCCAGCCAGAAATTCTCCAGCAGACCTTCAGCTTCAAGCAGCCATTCTCCAGTAGACCTCCAGCTTCAAGCAGCCATTCTCCAGCAGACCTCCAGCTTCAACCAGCCATTCCCCAGCAGACCTCCAGCTTCAGACAGCCAATCTACAGTAGGCCTCCAGCTCCAGACAGACATTCCCAGCAGGCCTCCAGCTTCAAACAGCCATTCTCCAGCAGACTTCCAGCTTCAACCAGCCATTTTCCAGCAGACCTCCAGCTTCAACCAGCCATTCTCCAGCAATCTCCAGTATGCCTCCAGCTCCAGACAGACATTCCCAGCAGGCCTCTAGCTCCAGCCAGCCATTCTCCATTAGGCCTCCAGCCAGCCAGCCATCCACGTCAGTAGCAAAGATACTTTCAGGTCAAAATTTCTCAAAAGTTGCAAAACTGTCCTGTTCAGGACAACACTCTTCAACGACTACACTACTCTCCTTTTCAGGACATTACATTGCAACGCTCGTTTCACGCTTTACATGAATAGGCAGAGATATTTTTGCCTAGCACACCGCAACCATATTTTTGTCGTATTTTTATCTATTTTCTTTAACAATAATAACATTGACAATATATTCTTTTTTATTCAAATTTTCGTTTTTTTTGTTGTTGTTATCTTACGTCATTTAATATCTGAACAGGTAACAAGTCCAGTACGCCGAAACCCCCACTCACGGGACATTATGTTTCCCCTCGTGTTTCATGATTCATGTTTCACGTTTCATCCGTATACAACGGTGGATAGCTCTGGTGATTACAGCATTTAAACCATTTTCCGAAAAATATGCAGAGTACGTTGACTAGCACGGGACCCATGTGGTGGGCATTATCCTGCAGAAAGTGCGCATCATTTACCTGTTGCAGCAGAGCGGTGAAACAATTTTTCGAACGTACACGCCACTATTTGAAGTTCACTGTACAATCAATAAAGGTGAGGATTTAACTTATAGGACCACGAAAGATGGTATCACCGGGTGGGTCTGAGTATCATGATAGAATAGGTAAATCCCCATCACCTGTAAGAAGGCAGAAACTGCTCTCATCACTTACAGATTGCCATTCGATGACGCTGGTGAGTCTCTTACAACACATCTGGTGATAGGCCTCTCACACACACACACACACACACACAAACACACACACACCACACACACACACACACATATATATATATATATATATATATATATATATATATATATATATATATATATAAGCAGTAGAATACAGAATCACCTCATATGTGAAATAAGCTTATTTCGGCAGTCGTCTGTTTTATCAACCCAATTATGGGCGGCAGCATGAGTTTGGATTTTATTGTTTATTAATTATTTGCTCTTTAATAATAAATACATTGAGCTCTTTTTGTGGATCAGTTTTAATATTTTATATTATGAGGGTTCACTATGTACCAACGGATATATATATATATATATATATATATATATATATATATATATATATATATATATATACATATATATATATATATATACATATAGAGTCGCCTGACGATTGCACTAGCATGAAACAGACTGTCGCCTCTAAGTGCTGACTTCCATGTCCACTTTTATATTTACACACGCTCTATCTCTGATATTGAGCACTTTACCCCATAAATATAGCACACTTTAAGACTATATTTCTGTATATATATACATATATATATATATATATATATATATATATATATATATATATATATATATATATATATATATATATATATGAACAGTTATACTCGTTTGGGAAAAAAGCTTAGGTGTTTTGGCTTGTAATTGAACAAACCAATACCCAAGGATAAATAAGGGATAAAAAAAGAAAGAACTAAGAACATGTAATTGAGGCGAAAACAATCGTCCAGAATCCAAGCTCAGAGTCCAAAGAAAAAACCCTCCAAAACGAGTAAAGCAAAAGTAACTAAGCAAAGTGCTCAATACACTAAGTAGAGCAAACCTATCTATGGACCTAAAGAGCCAGATAAACCTACCTAGGTTTCACCTACACGGATCGTCAGGGTAAGCTAGCCACTTATACATATACATACATACATACATACATATCAGTATTTTCTTTACTAATATTTTTTCAAATTCGTCGGCTGAATAAGTAAAAATGGGACATATATTACATTTAACAAGTGTCCACTACAATTATATATATATATATATGTGTGTGTGTGTGTGTGTGTGTGTGTGTGTGTGTGTGTGTGTGTGTTTTGGGGAAGAGGAAAAATAGGAAAAGGATGAACAGGAGAAAATGAAAGGAGAAAAACAGCAGAGAACCAAATAGGTAGACAGAAAGAAACAGCCACAAGAATTAAATTTTTGCGAAAAGAAAGAAAGAATGAAAGAAAGTAAGGGGTATGATCAAAAAGTATCGGGAGGGTTGCTATTGTAAGGCAAAGGGAAGCAGCTTGGCACAGATTGACGTTGTCGCGCACACAAATAAAGTTGTAACGTTCTCGCTAATTTCTGTTGTTTATTGCAGCGCTTTACAGATAAGTGTGTAGTGTGGTCATCTCACAACACCCCAGAGCTTCCATAAGTGACCATGGCTCGTGCAGCGATTTGGGGGTCAAGCAAAATATTCCCCAGTTTCGACGATGTCTATATTCCCCTGAGCT
Organism: Acanthosepion esculentum; assembly: GCA_964036315.1. Taxonomy (NCBI): domain Eukaryota; kingdom Metazoa; phylum Mollusca; class Cephalopoda; order Sepiida; family Sepiidae; genus Acanthosepion; species Acanthosepion esculentum. The sequence goes on from OZ038503.1 coordinate 16,026,865, forward strand.
GACCCCATTCAAATTCCGCTTGAAAGGAACTAGATTTGAAGACGTCGAGAAAATCCAACAGAATTCGCGAGGCATCTGCTCACTAATCCCAAAAAGCAATTCCAGGAACGATTCCATCAATGGAAAAGACACCGGATAAATCGTGTGGTTCCAAAAATGGACTCCTTCCAAGGTGATTAAATGCCGACTTGATACATCCTTTAGTTTTCTTTTTATAGCATCAGTGCCGATACCTTTACATCACACTTCATATTAAGAAAACATCGTTGATAATGACTTTAGAAAACAGAAAATGATTAGATATGGTTAATCTGATATTTACAGTTTCACTTGAATCCAGAAACATTATCTGAAAATACTTACAAAATTGCTACCAAGGTATATATATATATATATATATATATAGGGTATATATATATATATATATATATATATATATATATATATATATATATATATATATATATATATATATATGTATAAAGGGTATATATATAAAGGGTGTATATATATATATATATGGTAAAATATATATATAGGGTAAGATTTCCGACGCGAATTCAGCTGGTTTTCGATTCTAGCCAGAGGCAACTGGACGTCTAGCCACACTGATGAGCTGTGATACAGCGAAACAGTCTGTCTGTGGATGACAATATATATGCTCCTGAAAAATTTATTTCGGTTGAGCTCTCTGGGGAGGATGTGTGGGTTTGTAAACAGTGACTATTACGGCTAATAATGCAAGACTCTTCGGTAAATCGAATCGAGTTCTCTCAGTCACTGTGTGTTTATCTAAAAATAAATACGCTTAAATTCACCTTCTTCTCTGCCGTGAGCCAACGGCTTCAGGGTAAAATTTCCGACTGACGCGAATTCAGCCGGTTTTCGATTCTAGCCAGAGGCAACCGGATGTTTAGTCACACTGATGAGCTGTGATACAGCGAAACAGTATGTCTGTAGATGACAATATATATATATATATATACATATATATATATATTTATAGAATATATCTATATATAGAAAAATGAACACGCTACCGCCCCTTGTCTGAATGATTGGATTTCTCTGTATCCTTGGTAACAGCAAATTATGTATTTTGCCGTGCCTTTAAAACTTAGTAAATTTAAAAATAAGTTACTTCAAAATTTGCTTGAGGATGAAATGGAACTAATGTTTTTAATTTAATTACAGAATTAAATTCGAAGCTTTTAGCTTCCATTTTTGAAACATGGTTATTGCTGCGTAGCGAAAAACTATTTTAAATCACTTAATTTATAATATTAATGCTTTGTAAATTTACATTGAGCACTATTTTGTAAAAATAAAAATAAAAATATTTATAAGAACACCGGATTATATATCTTACTGTCCTTTCTTTATATATATATATATATATATATATATATATATATATATATATATATATAAATTTGTTGGTGTTTTTTGTGTGTCAAACTGTTGTCATTTGAAATTTGTCCAAGTAAAAACAAAACTATTCAATCTAAAACGCTGACGAAGGCTGCAGGATTGGCGGAACGTTTCGTAATTTCAAAAAACTGTATTTGCTCCCATACTATTTTCCAAATGTTCATCCGATACAAGGCTAAAGTGCCTCTCAAGGTAGAGGGCTATTGTTCCGTGTTTGACCTTAAGAAAACGGAAGAAGTAAAGCTTATGTGGCTGTGCAGGAAAGATAACTGCTAACTCGAGATTTGAAGAGGTCAAGATTGTTCTGATTGGAAAAACACAAGCCTATGAACTAGAAACCCAGTTATGAACAGGAAACAACGCATAAACCCCAACTACTGGTAGAGTAAATAAAAAATGTAAAAAATATCGTTGTTATTAACTTTTATATGCTATCTCTCTCTCTCTCTCTCTCTCTCTCTCTCTCTCTCTCTATATATATATATATATATATATATATATATATATATATATATATATACTGAATAGACCATTTATAAATAATATTACGGGTTTTCTTTCGAAACAAAATTATTTTGAAAGAATTGAGGCATTCTTAAATTCTCTTTTACTGTTTTAATTTCTTAGTTAAGAAGAAATCAATTCCTGGCACCATCAAACCTTATCCACCCCCGTTCGCTTTGTTTTGTATTCCCCACTGACCACGGACAATGTACGCAACTGGTGTAGTTTCATCCTTAGTCGTCTGCAGCCACTAATAGCGGACTAACTTGTAAAAAGTTGCATTCCATTCCAACCTCCTGCACCCACCCAAGTTGTGGTGGTCAGTCTTCATTCTTTCTTCTCTTTCGTCCTTTCAGTACCAAATATTCCACTGGTCAGTTTGACCTACAAATTGACCAATGACGGAATTTCCACTGACTACTGAACATCGATTTGTACAAACAGACCATTAAGTGTGTTTGTTTGGTTTTGGGTGGGAGGAAGAAAGAAAGAATGGAATGTACTTTAGTCCAAGTTTAGTAGCTGCAAGGTTGAAGGTTGGATTTGGATTTGGTAGTAACATGGAACGATAGTGGGTATAAGTCATTCATACAAGCGTCAATAATTGGTAGTGGGGGTGCGAATGAACAGTGGAAGATGAGGGAAGTGGAAACAAATTACTGAAGATGAAATGAATTGGTAGAGTTGGGAAGAAAGAAATTGGAGACATTGACTATTCCTTCTGCTTGTGATGTAATATTAAATCAGTCCAGTAAATTGAAACCCTCACTCACAGGCCATCATATACCATCCGTGTTCATCGGTGATTATAACATTCAAACATGTTTGCTCTCATATTATTTTGGCTAATGTTCACCCAATACAAGACCTAAGAGCCAGTCAAAGTAGAGGGTTACTGTGTATTTTTGTTTGAGCGTAAGAATGTGCAATGTGGCTATGCAGGAAATATTACTGCTACATCATGACTTGAAGAGGTCAAGATTGTTATGATTGGGAAAACCCAAGACAATGAACCAGAAACCCAATCCTAAACAGGGAACAAAACATAAAAGTCTACTCATGTCAACGAACTAAGAAATATTAAATTAAAAACGATCTATATGGAATATAACGTGTTTTGTTTCAAAATAAAATTATATTGAAAGAATGGAGAAATTCTTAAATTCTCTTTTACTTTTTTATTTCTTTGTTGCCAAGAAATCAATTTTTCTCACTCCCATCAAATTTTACCCACCCACATTGCGCTGTCTTTGTATTCCGCACTGACCATGGACAGTGTCCATTACTGGTGTAGTTTCTTCCTCAGTCCACACCAGCCACTAATAACGGACTAACTTGTAAAAAGTTGCATTCCATTCTAACCTCCTCCACCCACCCAAGTTGTGGTGGTCAGTCTTCTTTCTTCCTTCTCTTTCGCCCATTCAGTACCAAATGTTCCAATGGTCAGTTTGAACTACAAATTGACCGATGAGGGAATACTGGTGGGTGTTAATGCTTCAACTGACAAGCGACAACAATTCCAATCTAGACACTAGTTACCAAAGCGATACCAAATGACTAAAAGTTAGCTGTCCCATAATGTTTGTGATATTTGCATAGACGTTAAATACACTGATGGCAGCAACTATTATAGGACAAAGTTAGTAATTGTGACAGGTCGTGGTTGGGGGTCAGATAATGAAACCAGGGGCACAAACAAGGACTGTCCATAATTAGATTTTAATGACTAATTGAGTTTGGTCATTCTCTGCAGCCACTAACACGTATTCGGTTGGTCTTGTGACTTTCGATTTACTACACTAAGAAAATAACATTCAATTAGCAATCCTGGCCAGTTAGCGAGTCATTTTTAAAACAATTTTTATACTACAATTATTTATTAAAAATCTAATTGTGGGCAGTCCTTGTTTGTGCCCCTGGTTTCATTATCTGACCTCCAACCAAGACCTCTCACATATAATTGTGGACAGTCCTTACTTATGCCCCTGGTTTCTTCACTGTGACCTCCAACCAAGACCTCTCACAATTATTAACGATCCACACGGTGTGCCCCATAATTTTGTTGTCACATCTAAGCTACTCTAAGAAATTCCCATCATACTTCGATGTGATGTAATGGTTAACAAGCTTATCTCTCTCGATCAATTACGATCGTTACTGGGTACCCCAAACTTTCGGCATTATGCTTTGAATCCTGTCACTGGATCTAACCAACGCCTTTATCCACTGTGCCATGTGACAGGACCCAAAGAGAGTGTGTTCAATACCCGGTTAAGGCAGTGGAGAACATTCAGAGAGGAATTAACAGGAGATAACTGATAACTGACATCCATTAAGCTTTGGCACGTGGAACTAGAATAGTCTACCCCAATGAGCGAAATAAATGTTCAGTTCGACATCCCATCCACCTGAAGGAGGCCGGAGCGTACAACGGCCGAAATGTTGTAATAAATATGGCGACAAAGATGAGGACAATAATGTAAATAGTGAACATCCCTTCTTATTCCACTAGTTTCACCATCTCCCAAACTCAACCCATCTCAAAATGAGAAGTACTTTCCGAAAAGGGCAAGTCATTTTATAAATTAACAGACATGCCCTAGAAAAGGAAAATATCCTCTCGGGGGAAGGACTTATTAACACCGTTATTTAGATTGATCAATGTCGACGGCGAATCGACGGAAGAACCTACTAAATGTTTTGATGACTCTGGGGTCATCACCTTAATCAGAAATTCCGACGGCAGGTTGGAGCATTTGGATGGCATCTCTGCCGCAAAGAATCTCTTCAGAGACTCGGGATGGCTCTGGTTGAGTCTCCTGAGCTGCACAAATTAGCAAGACTTTCTTCTGGGAGATGCCCACCCGTAACTCTACGACCCCTTCTATATATATATTAGCCCATGTGCGTTGGAGGTAACAGAATACGGATGGATTGCATCCGACATTGGCTCTGGGAGCCTTGGACAATCCGTCGGGGAATTTCGCGTAGTCAGTGCTTAGGCCCTAAAAGATGGTGATCAAATTGGCATGCTCGAGTCAGCCAGATCTGAGTAAGGCTGCCTGCCTGCTTTGTGACCTATTTTCCTTCGGTGTGGATGTGGCTACGCTCAAGGAAATTCACTTTTTTGTAACATCGATGCGCGAGGGTTGTCAAGTGGTTTGTTGTCTAACGTGGACCGGCCGGCTAAGTGTGCTTCTTTGATGGTGAAGCTTACGCTGGATGCGAAGTTGGAAATGCGATAGAGCGCACATTCTTCTCCCTCTTGTGTGTGCGTGTTTCGGGGGGTGGGACAGACTTAAGGTTAGCAGAGCTGTATGTGAGCTGCGTCGGTGCCATGGGGATCTGGTGAGTCCCCCACACACATTGATATTGATTTTCCTAAGCCTCGCTGGAGAAGGTGTATTAGGAACGCCTTCTCTAGCTTTACCATCATTCCTTCTCGTTATACGTGTTGAGCGCCGTCATATACACTAGAATCAGTATGAATTCTGCACCGACTGGCTACTACTCGGACCAGTGACCTTTCACGGCTTAGGAACGCATTGTATCGGGTACTAGTGGAGGGGTTCGGTCAGGACCGACCCTGTGAGCGGCTCGGCGATTGATCTAGAACGTTCTATTTCTCAATGACGTGGCTTTCAGAGCGGGCTTTCAGAGCGGGCATTCAGAACGGGCTTTCAGAGCGGGCTTTCAGGGCGGGCTTGTCAGATATGACAGATTGTAATCGCTGTCATTTTGCTTTCGAGGAAACGGCTGTGCACTTCTATGCATTGTACGCAGCTGCTCTCGTTCTGGGATTATGTCGACGAGTGTCTTGACGGCTCGTATCGTGTTTCCTACACTTCTAGCCGTGGTAAAAATGGTGGTGTGTGTGACGCGGAGACAGGGAATGTTACGGCCCGAACGTTTTTCTCAGCAGGTTCTGATTGGATTCTTTGGGCATCGCCAGAACTGATTGAAAGCTTTTGCTCTCGGCATAATTTAGGGAAAGATGGTGAAAGTCACGAGATCGGTTCGCATGAATGTAGCCAGCCTTCATTTCCATTTTTAGTCAGCTAAGACACAACGGTGCCGATTCCTGACGGACTCCTCCCCTGATTAAGCTAGACTCCTTTTGTTCACCTTGTTTGATGTGAGCCTTCCCGGTCTGCCCAGGGTAATCATCTTTTGTTATGGTCCTTATCAAATTTCCATATCTCTCCAATTTTTTATCCCTTCTTTTTCTCTTGAGTGGATCAGCTGTTTATATTGACCCACCCCGAATTTTATTTCGCCCCTCCCTCACATTTAGTGAGTAAAGATCATGATTCTGCCTACCGACAGAATACAGCATCGGCTCTTAATTTTCTCTGAGGTGAACGGTTCTTACTAATATAATTTCATTTTAGTTTTGTTATTCTCATTTTGGGTTTACCTTCATTTCCTGATATTATTGTTTGAAAATTGTACATTATTGTTTGAAAATTATTGTATGAAAAGTATATATTACTGTATGAAAATTATGTATTATTGTATGAAAATTATATATTATTGTATGAAAATTATATATTACTGTATGAAAATTATATATTATTGTATGAAAATTATATATTATTGTATGAAAATTATATATTATTGTATTGAAAATTATGTATTATTGTATGAAAATTATATATTATTGTATTGAAAATTATGTATTATTGTATTGAAAATTATGTATTATTGTATGAAAATTATTTATTATTGTATGAAAATTATGTATTATTGTATGAAAATTATATATTACTGTATGAAAATTATATATTATTGTATGAAAATTATGTATTATTGCATGAAAATTATATATTGTTGTATGAAAATTATGTATTATTGTATGAAAATTATATATTATTTTATGAAAATTATATATTGTATGAAAATTATGTATTATTGTATGAAAATTATGTATTATTGTATGAAAATTATACATTATTGTATGAAAACTATGTATTATTATATGAAAATTATATATTACTGTATGAAAATTATATATTGTTGTATGAAAATTATGTATTATTGTATTAAAATTATATATTACTGTATGAAAATTATATATTATTGTATGAAAATTATGTATTATTGTATGAAAATTATATATTATTGTATGAAAATTATATATTATTGTATGAAAATTATATATTATTGTATGAAAACTATGTATTATTGCATGAAAATTATATATTGTTGTATGAAAATTATGTATTATTGTATGAAAATTATATAATATTGTATGAAAATTATATATTGTTGTATGAAAATTATGTATTATTGTATTGAAAATTATGTATTATTGTATTAAAATCATATATTACTGTATGAAAATTATGTATTATTGTATTAAAATTATATATTACTGTATGAAAATTATGTATTATTGTATGAAAATTATATATTACTGTATGAAAATTATATATTATTGTATGAAAATTATATATTATTGTATGAAAATTATATATTATTGTATTGAAAATTATGTATTATTGTATGAAAATTATATATTATTGTATTGAAAATTATGTATTATTGTATGAAAATTATATATTACTGTATGAAAATTATGTATTATTGTATGAAAATTATGTATTATTGTATGAAAATTATATATTATTGTATGAAAATTATATATTACTGTATGAAAATTATGTATTATTGTATGAAAATTATGTATTATTGTATGAAAATTATATATTATTGTATGAAAATTATATATTACTGTATGAAAATTATATATTATTGTATGAAAATTATATATTATTGTATTGAAAATTATGTATTATTGTATGAAAATTATGTATTATTGTATGAAAATTATGTATTATTGTATGAAAATTATATATTATTGTATGAAAATTATGTATTATTGTATGAAAATTATATATTACTGTATGAAAATTATATATTATTGTATGAAAATTATGTATTATTGCATGAAAATTATATATTGTTGTATGAAAATTATGTATTATTGTATGAAAATTAAGTATTATTGTATGAAAATTATACCTTATTGTATGAAAACTATGTATTATTATATGAAAATTATATATTACTGTATGAAAATTATATATTGTTGTATGAAAATTATGTATTATTGTATTAAAATTATATATTGTTGTATGAAAATTATATATTATTGTATGAAAATTATATATTATTGTATGAAAATTATATATTATTGTATGAAAATTATATATTGTTGTATGAAAATTATGCATTATTGTATGAAAATTATATATTATTGTATGAAAATGCGGGGTTAGAAAAAAATCACATTTGTACATATCGAACAGTTTTAACCATTGGAATTTTTGGAGTAGATTCTCCGCGAATATATTGTATTTTGGTAAATGATGATTTGGTTGAAGAAGGGTGAGTTCTTATGGCGAATGAGTCAGTTGTAAGAATGAATTGGTCGTGAATCAGATTTGTTAGGTTTAGGATAGTTTGTGACGACTAGACTTTCGTCACTTTCCCTAAGGGCTTGTGCCACAAACAGATATTTTCATGTTAGATAAATAATACAATCACAGTGTAGTATCTGTTCCATCTGCAGACAGCCAGCCCACGTCTCCAGCCTACAGCTGAAGCAAATCCAGCCAGCCATAAGCCGCAGCTTCCGCTCGACATCGGTCGCCGCTGCAGCCAGCCAGATATTCTACAGCAGGCCACCAGCTCCCCTCATCCAGCCATTCACTAGCAGGCCACCACATTCAGCCATCTATTATTCTCCAGCAGACCAATAGCTCCTGGCAGCCATCCAGCCATTCCCCAGCAGACTACCAGTTCCACCCAGCCAGCCATTCTCCAGCAAGCCACCATCCATTATACAGTAGGACACCAGCTCCACCCATTCTCCAGCAGGCCACCAGCTCCAGCCACCCCTCCAGCCATTCTCTAGCAGGCAAACACCTCCAGCCAGCCAGCCAGACATTCTCCAAGAAGTCACCATTTCCAGCCCGCCAGCCATTCTCTAGCAGGCTAACATCTACATCAGGCCACCATCTACAGCCAGGCATTTTCCAGCAGGCCACCATCTACAGCCATCCAGCCATTCACTAGCAGGCCAAAACCTCCATCCAGCCATCCAGCTATCCTCCAGCAGCCCACCAGCTTAGTAATTCTACAACAGGACAACAGCTTCAGCCAGCCAGTCATCCTCCAGCAGGCCACCAGCTCCAGCCATCCAGCCATTCTCTATCAAGTCACCAGCTCCTGGAAGACATCTAACCATTCCCCAGCAGGCTACCATCTACAGGCAGCCAACCAGCTATCCTCCATCAGGCCACCAGTTCCAGCCTGCCAGCCATTCTCCAGTAGGCCACTAGCTCCAGCCATTCAAGCATTCGCCAGCAGGACACTAGCTCCAGCCAACCAGTCAATCTCCAGCTATAGGCAGTCAACCAGTCATCCTCCAACAGGCCACAAGCTCTAGGAAGCCATCCAGCCATTCTTCTGCAGGCCATCCAGCTGTTCTCTAGCAGGCCACCAGCTCCAACTATCCAGTCATTCTCCGGCAGGCCACCAGCTCATACCATTCTTCAACAGGCCACCAGCCCCAGACAGACATCCCCGTCAGCAGAAACGATATGCAATAAACTGTTCTTTTCAGAGATATTTTTGTCTTGTGCACCGTAACCTTATTTTTGTCCATATATTTTCTTTAACAACAATAAACGTAGTAATATATTTTTTCACACGTCTTCGTTTTGTTTAGTGTTGTCTTCCGTCATTCAATATCTGTTTGCAGGTCAATATATCACCTGCAAGAAGAGCGCATCATTTGGCAGCATCAATATTGCAAAGTCAGTCACAGGTTATCGTGTTCCATCCGTGTTAAACGGTGGATAACTTTGGTGATCATAAAATTGAAACTATTTTCCGAAGATTACTCAGAGTACGTTGACTAGCATGGGACTCATGTGGTGGGCATTTTCCTGCAGAAAGTAGGAGTCACTTACCCGTTACAGTAGAGCGATTAAACAACGTTTTCAACGTACACGCCGCTGTTTGAAATTCTGTCAAAAATCAATAAAGGCGAGGGTTTAACTTGTGGGACCACACCCATTGATGTCACGGGTTTGGGTCTGGGTATCATGACAGAATCGGCAAATGCTCGTCACCTGTATGAAGGCAGAAGCTGCTCTCCTGACTGATCATCACAGAGTGTCATTTGGACATCCTGACTCTCTCTGGAGATTTGCCTCAAAGACATACACGCACGCACCCCCCCACACACACACGCAAAGTAAGCAGAGTAAAGCTGCTTGGCACAGATTGACGTTGAAGACGGTTGAAAATGGACATTAAATATTATAGTTCTCGTTAAAGTTTGTTACTTATAGCAGTACTTGGAAGGAAAGGGCGCAGAGTGTGGTCATCTCACCAGACCAAATATCAGTCAGCACAGTTTGGGAAACAGTTTTTGGCCAAATCAAACACTCCGACAACCACCATATTGCTAAGGTCCCGGCCCATGAAACTATTTCCACTTTCCAAAAAAACAAATCCTATTTGAAACTTTTGAAGACGCTGAGGAAATCCAAGACGATGCGTCGAGATAACTGGTCGCTATCCCACAAAATATATACACACTTTTTGTGGGTGCATAAGTGCATGTTAGTGTGTATGTGTTCGTGTGTGCCAAACTGAGGTCATTAATTCCCACTGGATTTGAAATTTGGTTAAAGTTAAAAAAAAAAATATCCAATTTCAAAAAATTGAAGAACGCTGCTAGATCAGCCGAAATTTTTGCAATTTTCAAAAATCTTCATATGCTGCCATATTTTTTGTTATTTTTCTTACAAATGATCACCCAATAAAGGCCTAAGAGACTGATTGTCTTCCTTAAAAATTGCACTTCTGATTTTGACAGTGATGTTCAACAACTGGTCCAGGAAGAAGCCCGTCCCCGATCAGATCACCGGAAGATTTGTGACAAGAATATTACAACGAGGGATACCAAAAAATGTCAGATAGGTTCGGACACAAGGACTGCAAGAATCGGAATCAGATCCACACTTCCCTACCCAATCGTCAAAGCACATTCAACTTATTGAAATAAAAGTCGTCAAAAGTATTTGATTAGTAATTTTAGTCTCTTAGTATATCGCTTAATAGCTGAAGAACTGATTGCTAGGTGGTGATCATAGAAGGCGAGACGCTGAAGCGTGTCGGCAGTGGCAAATCTCCGTCTCATGATGGTCTGCCTTAAGAATTTCACTTGAGGATGTCGCATATGTTTCTTCCGATTTTGACTGACATGTTCAAAACTGGTTCTGCCAGAGGCCCGTCCCCGATCGGATCACCGGAAGATTTGTGACAAGCATATTACAACAACTAATACTAAAAAGCCAGTTATGTTCCGACACAAGGACTGCAAGAGTCGGAAACTAATACACCTCCCCACTAACCAATCGTCGAAGACAAGCACATTGAGTGAACTTTATGAAATAAAAGTCGTGAAAAGTACTTGATTAGTAATTTTAGTCTCTTAGTATCGGTTAATATCTGAGGAACTGTTGTCGCTTTAGAATCTAAGAATTTCCACTGACCACTGACTAGCGATTGGTTCAAACTGACCATTACGTGTGTTTGTTTGGTTTTGGGTGGGAGGAAGAAAGAAAGAATGGAATGTACTTTAGTCCAAGTTTAGTAGCTGCAAGGTTGAAGGTTGGATTTGGATTTGGTAGTAACATGGAACGATAGTGGGTATAAGTCATTCATACAAGCGTCAATAATTGGTAGTGGGGGTGCGAATGAACAGTGGAAGATGAGGGAAGTGGAAACAAATTACTGAAGATGAAATGAATTGGTAGAGTTGGGAAGAAAGAAATTGGAGACATTGACTATTCCTTCTGCTTGTGATGTAATATTAAATCAGTCCAGTAAATTGAAACCCTCACTCTCAGACCATCATGTGCCATCCGTGTTCATCGGTGATTATAACATTCAAACATGTTTGCTCTCATATTATTTTGGCTAATGTTCACCCAATACAAGACCCAAGAGCCAGTCAAAGTAGAGGGTTACTGTGTATTTTTGTTTGAGCGTAAGAATGTGCAATGTGGTTGTGCTGGAAATATTACTGCTACATCATGATTTGAATAGGTCAAGATTGTTATGATTGGGAAAACCCAAGCCAATGAACCAGAAACCCAATCCTAAACAGGGAACAGACCATAAAAGTCTACTCCTGTCAATGAACAAAGAAATATTAAATTAAAAACGATCTATAAAGAATATAACGTGTTTTGTTTCAAAATAAAATTATATTGAAAGAAATTCTTAAATTTTCTTTTAATATTTTCATTTCATTGTTGGCAAGAATTCAGTATTTTCCCGGCACCATCAAACTTTACCCACTCCATATGCTTTCTTTTGCATTCCCCATTGACCATGGACAGTGTCCACTACTGGTGTAGTTTCTTCCTCAGTCGGCTGCAGCCACTAATAACGGAATAACTTGTAAAAAGATGCATTCCATTCTAACCTCTTCAACCCACGCAAATTATGGTGGTCAGTCTTCAGTCATTCTTCTCTTTCGCTTTTTCAGTACCAAATGTTCCCATGGTCAGTTTGAACTACAAATTGACCAGTGAGTGAACACTGGTAGGTGTTAATGTTTCAAATGACAAGCGACAACAGTTCCAATCTAGACACTGAAGCGATACCAAATGACTAAAAGTTATCAATATATACTACATCTGTCCCAAAATGATTGTGATATTTGCATACAGCTTTCAGACAATTATAGTAGCAACTATTATAGGACAAAGTTAGTAATTGTGAGAGGTCTTGTTTGGGGGTCAGTTTGAAGAAACCAGGGAAACTAACAAGGACTGTCCACAATTAGATTTTTAATGACTAATCGAGTTTGGTCATTCTCTGCGGCCATTCACACATATTCGGTTGGTCTTGTGACTTGCTACTTATGACACTAAGAAAACATTCAATTAGATATACTAATATGTTCGTGTATGTGTATGTACACGTGTGCGTGTAAAGTTTAAGGGAATACGAGGATGTGCGGAAAAGTTCTCGGCCCAGTTCACTTTTCAATATCTGATCAAGAGATCAAATATTCACATGTTATTTTGTAATTCCGAAATATATATATATATATATGTATCTCACACTCACACACACACACATATATATATATGTATATATATGTAAACATGTGTTGAATGTCAAACTAAATAAACGTTACAAAATCATTTTAATTTCAAAAGACGCGATGATATAACGTTTAATTAGTTTGTAAAAAAATAAAATGTAGCAACATGATTCCACTACATGACAATTTGCAAATGTTTTTTAAAAAAAATTGACTCTACATATATATAAGACATTGTTAAAAATTTTGACCCTGAAGATGAACAATGATGTTCGAAAGTACTCGGTTATCCTACGGACAATATTTATTTCAATATAATTTTCAAATAAAAAGTCTCATTAGAAAATATGAGAAAAGAGAATATGCCGGACTATGTTGTCTTTGACATTCAACACAACATGTTTAAATGAAAAGTTGCTGCCAAATTACACACACACACACACACATATATATATATATATATACATATATCACACACACACACACACATATATATATATATATATCATACACACCCATATATATATGTGTGTGTGTGTGATGCACTTCGTCCTTAACAACTTCATCGGCCTAACTTTATGGTTATGTTGATTTTACTCTATGCCTTACTTCTTTCCCATAAAACTGTTCCTGATATATATTAGTTATATATCTTTATCCTATATATATATATATATATATATATATATATATATATATATGTATATATATATATATATGTATATATATATATATATATATATATATATGAGAGAGAGAGAGTGAGAGAGAGAGTGAGAGAGAGAAAGAAAAGATGGAGTAAAAATCTAATGTTCGTAGCATTTACTAGTTTAAAAGTGCTCAACACAAAGAAGAGCAATATATTATTATTTTCATTACAAGCGATTATAATAAAAACATTGAAATCGCTACACAAAAAAAAATTATGTTTCATTACTTTGATTGTACTTCTTCAGGCGATGGCAAATAACTGGTGATTAAATGGCTTTTAAGAAAATTTCAAAATCAAAATCTTACCCTTTTTCCGAAAATGGGGCAAAAGTTAAAAATTAAAAATAGAATTGTGGGTTTGTCTTGGTTAACCAATTAAATGTCAGATGTGCGGTAAATAGAAAAGAAAGCTCAGAGTTTGGAGGTGGTTGACTTATTTTTTCATGCCATTATAAACCGGGAAACAGTCCATCATTGACATTTGCGGAAAATATCTCAGCAACAAATGTATCGTGATTTAAGTACCCCATGTGAATATATATATATATATATATATATATATATATGAGGAAAAATATGAAAAAAACAAAAACCGAATATGCAAGTTTACTGTTTTAATGTTTCAATGCCAACGTCAGACGTTTCGGTCTAGTAGACCTTCTTCAGGACATAGTTATTAAAACATAATGTCCTGACGAAGGTCTACTAGACCGAAACGTCTGACGTCGACATTGAAACATTAAAACAGTAAACTTGCATATTCGGATTTTTTTTTTTTTTTTCATATTTTTCCCCATACTGTCGGATGTATATCCATATATTTGCTTACATATATATATATATATATATATATATATATATATATATCTATATATATATATATATATATATATATATATATATATATATATATATATATATATTCACATGGGGCACTTCAACGTGGTGTAAAGGTTAACACGGCAAGAGAGATTGTATACTGATTTAGATCCTCACTGTGTACTCCATACTTTCAGCTGTGCACCACATCTAAACAGCGCTTAGAAATTCATTTTGGGAGCAAAGGCCTTGTGCAATCGTTGGTAAGCTTGTCTCGCTTGATCAATCACAACTGAAGTTTATTCCTCACCGTGTGCGCCAAATGTCGCTGCCACATCTAAGTCATGCATACAAAATTCCCCATGGGCTCTTTAACGTGATGCAACGGTTGGAAAACATACCTAATTGTAGCGTTCTCGCTAATTTCTGTTGTTTATTGCAGTGCTTTACAGGAAAGTGTGTAGAGTTGTCATTTCACAATACCTTTGAGCTACCATCAGTGAATCTGACTTTTGCAGTGTTTTTTCGCCAAGCAAAATATTCCCTAAGTCCGATTCAAAATATTCTCCTGATCATGCCCCATTCAAATCCTACTTGAAAGGAAAAAGTTTTGAAGAACTCTAGGAAATCCAAGAGAATGCGACGAAGTTCCAGGAATGCTTCCATCCATGGAAACGGCGCTGGATAAAGTGTCTGACTTCAGAAAGGAACTAATTCGAAAGAGATTAAATACTGAAATATTATCTCTTGTAGTTTTCTTTTTATAGCATATACATACATATTCATCAGGTTTCGTATAAACAAAATATTTTTGATAATTACTTTTGTAAGTCGAATATTGTAAAGCAGATGATTACAGTTTTAACTGTGTCCAGGAAAATTATCCAAAAATCATTAAAATAATACAGCTGACCACACGTATTCGATGATATCCGTCTACTAGTTGCAGACGATTTCTCAGGCGCATTTGTGTTTATTCAACACCCACAGAGCCCACTTGTGGTCTATACTGCTGAGCAGACCTTTGTTACAGTCCCTGATCAACAATTTGAACAAGTACGCTCAGCCACGATGACTTGTGACTTCGTGCTAGGTTCTAGCTACCCAATTTTACTTACAAGGCGTGGGTCAACCCGTGGAATGGTTTTCCGAGACTTTTCAAAGGTGCCGCACGCTGGG
The DNA here is from genome assembly GCA_964036315.1 of Acanthosepion esculentum. Classification (NCBI taxonomy): domain Eukaryota; kingdom Metazoa; phylum Mollusca; class Cephalopoda; order Sepiida; family Sepiidae; genus Acanthosepion; species Acanthosepion esculentum. The sequence goes on from OZ038503.1 coordinate 16,042,646, forward strand.
ACAGATGACAAATTGACCATGGTGAGATTCGAACGCTGGTATCATGGTCAGAATGCAAACGTTCTAACCACTGGGCCACGTGAACATTAAATTAATTAAACTATTGTTGGACAAATAAACCCATTTTGTGTGTGTCTACGCGTGTGCGAATGGCTATTTGTGTGTGTGTATCAAGCTGAGGTTTTTAACGTCCACTTGATCTAATTAAAAAACTATTCAATATCAAACAATTGACGAAAATATTTAATTTCCAAAAAGAGTCATTTGCTCCCATATTATTTTGTTTTTTTTACTAATATTCACCAGATGCAATGCCTAAGAGCCACTCAAGGTAGAATATTACTATGTGCTGTTGTTTGAGCGTAAGAAAGGGCAAGAATTGAAGTCCATGTGACTATGCAGGAAATATAACTCTATAATAAGATTATTAGGATTGGCAAAACAAAAGCCAATGAAACAGTCACCAAATCCTAAACAGGAAAAAAGCATAAAACTTCACTCCAGTCAACTAAATAAAAAGCATAAAATTATACAAAGAATATCTTTGCTATAATTATTAATATTCTACTTATCTATATATATATATATATATATATATATATATATATATATATATATATATATGGATTATTTGTAAGTAATATAATGTGTTTTCTTTAAAAACAAAATTATACTGAAATAATGGAGAAATTCGAAAGTACTTTTTTTGCTGTCTCGATTACTTTGTTGGCAAGAAATCAATATTTTCCCGGCACCATCAAAATTTACCCACGCCTATGCACTTTCTTTTGCATTCCCCACTGACCATGGACAGTGCCCACTACTGGTGTAGTTTCTTCCTCAGTCCACATCAGCCACCAATAACGGACTAACTTGTAAAAAGATGCATTCCATTCTAACCTCTTCCACCGACCCAAGTTGTGGTGGTCAGTCTTCATTCTTTCTTCACTTTCGCCCTTTTAGTACCAAATATTCCAATGGTCAGTTTGAACACCAAACTGACCAATGAGAAAACACTGGTAGCCATTAATGCTTTAACTGACAAGCGACAACAGTTCCAATCTAGACACTAGTTACCAAAGCGATACCAAATGACTAAAAGTTAGTTGTCCCATAATGGTTGTGACATTTGTATAGACATTTCATTTGCATGCACCTTTCAGGTACTAATAGTAGCAGCTATTATCAGACAAAATTAGTAGCTATCATATGTTTTGGTTGGGCGTCAAATTGAAGAAACCAGACATTTACCAACAATAACCCAATAAAGGACACAAGAGCCACTCAAGGTAGAGAATTACTGTATGGGGTTGTTTGAGCATAAGAAAGAACTAGAACTAAAATGCAGATGGCTCTGCAGGTAAGATAACGGCCAACTGTAGACTGGAAGATAACAAGATTGTTATGATTGGAAAACACAAAACAATGAACCAGAAAGCAAATCATAAACAGGGAACAAAGCATAAAACTTAAAACTCCGGGTCAATTAAATAAAAAAAAAAAATAAAAAACGCTAAAATTTCCGCAGAATATCGTTTTTATTAACTTTTCTTTTGTATTAATACCCACGCACACTCACAAAAACAAACACTCACATTCACACATACACATATATAAGATATATATATATATATAATACATATATATATATATAATATATATATATATATATATATATATATATATATATATATATAGAGAGAGAGAGAGAGAGAGAGAGAGAGACTCTATAATATAACCTGCTTTCTTTGAAAACAAAATTAAATTGAAAGAATAGAGGAATTCTTAAATTCTCTTTTACTTTTTTATTTCTTTGTTGCCAAGAAATCAATATTTCTCCGCTACCATGAAACTTTACCCATCCCCCATGCGCTTTATTTTGCATTCCCCACTGACCATGGACAGTGTCCACTACTGGTGTAGTTTCTTCCTCAGGCCACACCAGCCACTAATAACGGACTAACATGTAAAAAGTTGCATTCCATTCTAACCTCTTCCACCCACCCAAGTTGTGGTGGTCAGTCTTCAGTCTTTCTTCTCTTTCGCCCATTCAGTACCAAATGTTCCAATGGTCAGTTTGAGCTACAAACTGACCAATGAGGGAATGCTAATAGGTGTTAATGCCGCAACTGGCAAGCGACAACAGTTCCAATCTAGACACTAGTTACCAAAGCGATACCAAATGACTAAAAGTTAGTTGTCCCATAATGGTTGTGACATTTGCATAGACATTTCATTCGCATGCACCTTTCAGGTACTAATAGTACCAGCTATCATAAGACAAAATTAGTAGATGTGAGATGTTGGGGGTCAAATTGAAGAAACCAGATATTTACGAATGATCACTCAATAAATGACACAAGAGCCACTCAAGGTAGAGAGTTACTCTATGGGGTTGATTGAGCATAAGAAAGGGCAAAAAGTAAAGTCCAGATGGCTCTGCAGGTAAGATAACAGCCAACTGTAGACTGGAAGTTAACAAGATTGTTATGATTGGGAAAACACAAGCCAATGACCCAGAAACCAAATCCTAAACGGGGAACAAAGCATAAAACTTAAAACTCCGGGTCAATTAAATAAAAAGGCTAATATTTCCATAGAATATCGTTCTTATAAACTTTTACGTACTATTAATACACACAGACATATACACACAGAAATAATCATACATCACTCACACTCACACACACATATACATATACATATATATTTAAATATATATATATATATATATATATATATATATATATATATATATATATATATATATATATATATATATATACAAACTATCTATAATTAATATAACCTGCTTTCTTTGAAAACAAAATTAAATTGAAATAATAGAGAAATTCTTAAATTCACTTTTACTTTTTTTATTTCTTTGTTGCCGAGAAATCAATATTTTCCCGGCACCATCAAACTTTACCCACCCCCATGCACTTTCTTTTGCATTCCCCACTGACCATGGACAATGTCCACTACTGGTGTAGTTTCTTCCTCAGTCCACACCAGCCACTAATAACGGACTAACATGTAAAAAGTTGCATTCCATTCTAACCTCTTCCAACCACCCAAGTTGTGGTGGTCAGTCTTCAGTCTTTCTTCTCTTTCGACCTTTTAGTACCAAATATTCCAATGGTCAGTTTGAACTACAAACTGACCAAGGAGGCAATACTGATAGGTGTTAATGCTGCAACTGACAAGCGACAACAGTTCCAGTCTAGACACTAGTTACCAAAGCGATACCAAATGACTAAAAGTTATTTGTCCCATAATGCTTGCGATATTTTTATAGACATTAAATACACCGATGGCAGCAACTATTATAGGACAAAGTTAGTAATTGTGAGAGGTCTTGGTTGGGGGTCAGATTGAAGAAACTAGGGGCACAAACAAGGACTCCCCACAATTAGATTTTTAAATACTAATTGAGTTTGGTCATTCTCTACGGCCACTAACACGTATTCGGTTGATCTTGTGACTTTCGATTTACGACACTAAGAAAATAACATTCAATTAGCAATACTGTACAGGCTGACAGCAATAATGAACAGCTAATTTGATAATACCACGTTATTATATATATATATATATATATATATATATATATATATATATATATATATATATATATATATAAATAGATAGATAGATAGATAGATAGAGAGAGAGAGAGGGAGAGAGATATGTCCATACGAATATATGCTGAAAAGTTCTAGGCCCGAATTACTTCCCAAAAACTGAACAAATATAAACAAATTAATCCATTATTTCTTTAGAATATATGTATACATATATACGCATAAAAAATCAACACTTTCACGTCAGCGCGGTGAATGTTTGAGAAGCATATCTTTATTCGATCCTCTCTGGGTGTTCCACACTTTTGGCCTTGTGCCACATATAAGCTACGCTTAGAATATCAATTCAGTCACTTCGACCTCATGCAATGCTTAGTTTCGCTGGAACTATTACGATTGTACCCCATAATTTCCTTTCCACATCGAAGGTATACATAGAAATACCAATGGACACTTCCATCTGATGTGATGTGATGGTTAGAAAGGTTGTCTCTTTAGATCAATTACACTTGAATAGTGTCTCACACTTTTGGCCTTGTACCACATCTCAGATACGCTTAGAAAATCATCTGAACGAATTCGGACCAAGATGCCTTGGCTCAAAGTGTAGTATCTGTTCCGGTTTCTTTTTCAGTTGTCACATTTTGAGGATACATACATGTAATCAGGTCTACCTTATAAATTAAAAAGGTTTCTCTTAGGCGATTAAAAGAGAACCCTTTGCTTTTGGAGGCGTACTTACACCCTTATGCGAGAAGTGGAGGGCCGTGATCACCAACACCCTTATGCGAATTAATTGAAACAAAACTAATAATTTCGTTATTATTTACTTTTTTATCATATTTTTCCAATGAAACATGACCCAGTGCACATGTTAGTACTTCGTATGTTCATTGCACGAAGTCCTTCCTTGTAGATTGACCCCAGATTTCCGGGCCAGTCTATAGTACAGGGTGTTCCAGAAGTCTCGGTCACTTTTCAAGTCCTTAATTTTGCTGAACTATGAATGGTAGTAAGATGAAACTGGTACCATTTTAAAGCTAAATTCATTAAGTTTTTTGTAATTCTAATGATTTTTTTTGTATTTTTTCAGATCTAGTAATGGCGTTCACTCAACCAGAAAAAGCGTTTTGCATCCTTGAATTTGCAAAAACTGAATCATGGACAATTGTTCAACGTGATTTCCCAGGTCTCCAGATCTCACAACCTGCGATTTCTTTTTGTAGGGGTTTGTGAAATGACTAGTCTATGTGCCCCCCTTCCAAAAGATGTGGATGAACTAAAGGTCCGAATAACGGAAGCTGTTGCAACCATCAAAAACGCAATGCTGGAACGCGTTTGGCATGAATTGGACTATCGGCTTGATGTGTGCCGTGTAACCAACGCTGCTCACATTGGACATCTTTGAACATTCCATGGAAAACTTGAGATTAAATTCTTTCAGAATATGTCAGGCGCGTTTTTATATCCTTAATAGTTTTTGCGATATTCAAGGTCAAAATATGTCCAAGACTTTTGGAACACCCTGTACTTTGATTTGCTCACCGGTTAGGCTTGCCAGGGTGTTCGTGCAGCGTTACAATTTTCGTACGCTTCCTTGGTGGAACGTCCATCGCAGACAATAAAAGCTAGACAAGGTTTTACGTTCCTGACTTTGAACATTATCGTCTTTCTTGGACGTTTTATATAGCAGCCAGCTTGATTCAAGATTTCCCGAAGTACACCCTTGTTCACATTAATAGAAACAAAACGAAAAATTCCGTTATTATTTACTTTTTTCATATTTTTCCAGTGAAACATGACTCAGTACACATGTTAGTACTTCGTATATCTACTCCATGAAGTCGTTCCATGCAGATTGATTACAGATACTTGATTGCATTTAAATCAGGAGAGTTTCCGTGCCAATCTCTAGTACTTTGATTTTCACACTAGTAAGGGTTGCGTGTGTGTACCTGAAGCGTTACAATTTTCGTACATTTTCTTGGAGTAACGTCCATCGCAGACAAGGGCCGTATGACAACTAATCGAGTGTCTGGGCGTGATCAAAATTTGATGCAGTCACGGATGAAGCAATATTGCTCAAGGACAAACAAATTTCATCATACACCCCGAAAATAGATTCATATTAATGCACACCACCTAATCGAAGGAAAATATAGAAATGGATTACACGCTGTCATTCCAGTGGATCTAAAAGTGTCCGTCTGTTGAAAGAAAGAAACTAAAGCGGTCCTTTCAATTAATTTACACAAAGGATGTGCATGTAATCAGGTCTACCTTATAATCAACAGGACTATTGGAATATAGCGTGTTTTTTGTCAGGAAAAGAAAATTTAATTTAATTTACCACCATGATTGGAATATATATCATGTGTCGAAAAAAAGGACCATTGATTGGATACTGTTAGGCTCGTTTCACTATTTGAACATTTTTTATATTGGCCCTGCTGTAGGGGGTTCCGACCAATATGGCTGAGTATCTCCAATAAACACCTTCATCATGGCCTCCAATAAGACAAAAAATGATACCGATTACTACGCCTAGCTACCGGAGAACAAGTACCAAAAATATGAGAAAGTAAATGAGTTGCTCGTCATTTCCTAAGTGTTAGAGGTGGTGACAACAAGGACCATTTCCCTGCTAACAACGAACGTGAAAACTGGCAGGCGAGTAAGAACCTATGTAACTCTTTGGCAGCAGTTTAAGAACTAAGACTGTCCGTCTTCAGACTGAATGCATGGACATCCGCAAGATGAGGGGTACTGGGTCTACATGGATATAGATGAGGGCCGTCTGCCGGAAGGGAGGGTTCTCTTTGGTGGGTAACTGAGAGCAGTTTCGTTTTAGAGGCATTAAAATTTACAAGCCATTGGTTTCCTCTTATGCCCGATACACTGTTTTTTTATATTGTCCGTGCTGTAGGGGGCTCCGACTAATATGGCCAAGTCTCTCCAATAAACACCTTCACCATGGCCTCCAATAGGACAAAAAAATGATGCCGATTACTATGCATGGCTACGGACAGGTACGAGTATGAGAAAGTGAATGAGTTGCTCGTCATTTCCGACGTGTTAGACGCGGTGACAACAAGGACCATTTCCCTGCTAACAACGGACGTCAAAACTCGAAAATTATTCAGGTTCAGTAGGGAAACTATGGAAGAGGCATTGAAGAGCCTCCAATCGCAGCCAAGATATTGGCGAAAAGGCCAAACGACTTCTGAGACATCTTGCTGATAAGCGAGTAAGAACCCATGAGTTCGCTGGCGGTATTTTAGGAACCAAGATAGTCCGTCCTCAGACAGAATACATGGGCATCCGCAAAATGAGAAGGACTTAACACTGGGTCTATATGGATATAGATGAGGGCCGTCTGCCGGAAGGGAGGGTTCTCTTTGGTGGGTAACTGAGAGCAGTTTCGTTTTAGAGGCATTAAAATTTACAAAACATTGGTTTACTGTTATGCTCGATACACTGTTTTAACATTTTTTTTATATTGTCCGTGCTGTAGGGGGCTCCGACTAATATGGCCGAGACTGTCTAGTAAATGCCTTCTCCACGGCTTCCAGTAAGCCAAAAACTGTTGCCGGTTACTATGCCTTACTACAGGAGAACAAATACCAAACGTATGAGAAAAGGAATGAGTTTATCGTCTGAAGTGTTAGACGCGGCGACAAGGACCATTTCCCTGATAACAACGAACGTGAAAACTCGAAAATTAATTGGCAAAAACGTAGAACGACTTGTGGGACATCTTGCTGGCAAGCGAGTAAGAACCTATGCAGCTCGCTGGCAGCAAGAATTAAGACTGTCCGTTTTCAGACTGAATAGATGGATATCTGCAAAATGAGAGTGACAACATTGGGTCGATATAGATGAGGACCGGCTGGCGACATTTTTATCAAAGTATGGGCAAGTTGGAGTTGACTAGTCCGACATAAGCAACGCCTACATTACCACCGAGAACTTTGTCGTTCAAGTGACAATGACAAGCAAAAGTTTTATGGACATCACCGACATAATGACGTGTCAGAGCCGGACAATATTTGTCATTCTGGAAGGACGCCGACCCCCCATTTTTGGTCTAGTGGTGGCACAGGACACTTGTCAAAGTCGTATCCGATAAGAGCTCAACGTTACAACCAGAGTCTCAATTGTCAAAGAAACAGTGGGGCAGGAAATATCTGACAAGTGCCCGACGTTTGGTGGGAGTTTGTGAGGAGGGGAACGAAATCTGCAGCTCCTCCTCACCAAAGAAAAAAAATGACTATGGCGTGTTGGCCGCAACACAAGAAGCGACTGCAACAGCGACAAGAACAAGAGCAAGACAAACAGCGCTAACAACTGCAGCGGGAACAAAAACAACATTTGGTTTTACACATGAAACTGGAGCAAATGCCTCCACCTCGGCCCTTCTCTTTGAAGTTGGGGAGGGAAGAACTTGAAGTTTCGTCGAGGCAGAGCGGAAGGAATCATGGGCTATAACATGAAGCAATCTGCTCGGGCCTCAACAGCAAGATTTGAAAAAAGGGCTCGAATTCAGATAGGACGAGCAAACTCTCTTCTCTATCCCCCACACCCAACTCATCTCAAAAAGACAATGGCTTTCCCAAACGAGGTACACATGGATACATTACCGGCCGGGAGTATTTTTCTGAAAGTTATGGCAAGTTGATGTCTCGTCCGTCACAAGAAGAGCACGCGCTGCCACGGATGACTTTATCCTCCAAGTGACAATAATTCGAAAGAGATTTATGAACATCCTCTACATATTGACGTGTCGCGGCTGGAATATATTTCCTATTGTGGAATGTCGCCAACCACACTAATGGTCCTTTGGCGCCACTTGAAACTTGACAAATACGTCGTCCAGTAAGAACCCAACGTCAAAACCACAATTACAACCGTCAACATCGAAAGAAGCAGTGGGACAGGAAATGTCCGGAATGGACCCGACAGTTTAAAGAGGTGCGATGAGGGGAGAAAATTGCAATTCCTTTTCTCCTCAGAAGGATGTTCCCAAAGAAGTACCTAAGTAGAGGCAGCAATCGAAGTCGCTAGCCAATTAGAAGAAGCAACAGCACCAGAAGCGACAGAATCAGACCGAGGAACGTCAAAACCAGCAAGAACGAAAGGAGCTGCCGCATAAAAATGAGCAGCGGCCGTAACTACAACAATGAAAAGAACGACAAGAAGAGCAAGACCAACACGAAGAACAGCGCCAACAACAGCAGCGAAACAAAAAACAGCAGTTCGACATACACATGGAGGTGCAGGAAATGCTTCCATCTCGGCCCTCTTCTTTAACGAGTTGGAGGGAAGAAGAATATGAAGAGGCAAAACGAAAAAGAACTTTTGTCAAAGCAGGGTCAGTATTCAGTCATAGCCGCGCGCTAAGCTCTTTGTGCTTGTCGAACTAACTGCCTTCGTGAAGAGAGGGAGCCAGACGATTCTATGCCGAAGGACAAAGTCTCGTCTCGTGGGGAGGTAGACAAACCCAACCCAGTTACGGGGTCTACGGTGACTTTTTGCCCGGGTCTAAGGGCTCGGAAAAACTCACATTAAACTGGCTTTGTGCCACATCCTGCTCTGTGAGGTCAAAGCAGGACAGAAAGAGCCATAGACTATGACAAGTATCAATAAGAAGTGAATAAAAGGACTCGAATGCAGGTAAGGAGAGGAGCCTCCTTTTTTTCTCGCCATCGCCAGTCCACAACCCATCTCGTCTCAACATAGATAAGGCTAACAAGGTGAAGGCACTTGAAGATATGCTGGCCCGAGCGGTAGCTGGGTGGGGAATTGTTTTCCACTTCAGATAGGCTTAGCTAAACACAGCTTGGAGCAAGCATCTAGCAAGCACTACCTGGTTCAGATAGACATAGTTTAAACAAAATGGCTAACGAAGTCGTGAACATCAAGCCGCAGGTCTGGAGAACAGCCTGCGTCTAGCGTGGGTGTCAATGGGGGTTTCAAAATGCTACACCTAGTGAGTCACCCACACGCCTCGAGGTTCTTTTTTCTACGCCGTGCATTAACAGAAGTTTCGCTGAGGGCGAGGAGTGTTAGGCTTACCCTCACTCCTTGCCGTTCCGGGGTCGAAAGCTGTCGTAAAACTCAGTAATAGTCTGTATTCTTCACTGAATTGCGGAAGGCCTGGTTGGATAATCCTCAGTCCAATGACATTTGACGGCCTCAGAGAGAACTGTATTAGGAACTAGTGGAGAGGGTTACATCTTATACAGATATATATATATACTCTAAAGAATTAATGAACGTATTTGCTGATGTTTGGAGATTTCTTCAGATTTTGGGAAGACAATATGGCTGAGAACTTTTTAGCATTATGGAACAGATGTAGTCCCACTTTTACTCATTTGGTATTTCTTTGGTAACTAGTGTCTAGATTGGAACTGTTGTCGCTTGTCTGTTGAAGCATTAACCCCTACCAGTGTTTTCTCGTTGGTCAGTTTGTAGTTCAAACTGACCATTGGAATATTTGGTAGTGAAAGGGCGAAAGAGAAGAATGACTGAAGACTGAAGACCACAACTTGGGTGGGTGGAAGTGGTTAGAATGGAATGCATCTTTTTACAAGTTAGTCCGTTATTAGTGGCTGCAGCCGACAGACAAAGAAACTAAATCAGTAGTGGATATTGTTCATAGTCAGTGGGGTATGTAAAAGAAAGCGCATGGGGTGGGTAAAGTTTGGAGTAGCTGGGAAAATATTGATTTCTTGGTATGAAAAAAAGAAATGAAATCAATAAAAGAGAATTTAACAATTTCTCCATTCTTTCAATATAATTTTAATTTCAAAGTAACACATTATCTCTCTATCTCTCTCTCTATCTATCTATCTATCTATATATATATATATATATATATATATATATATATATGTACGTATATATTTAATAGTACATACGAAATTCTGTGGAAATTTTATTTTATTTCTTATCTAATTGACATCGTTGCGTCTGATATATTCAAAAGAATTAATGAATGAGCAGTGGCACAGGAAATGTCCGGAATGTTGATGTTTGGAGATTTTTTTTCAGGTTTGGGAAACAATATATATATATATATATATATATATATATATATATATATATATATATATATATATATATATATATATATATATATTTGAATTGGACATAGTCCGACAATTTATTTAAAGACATTCCTGTCGGAGAGCGAAAATTTTCTATGAAAATTTCTCGGACATTCAGGCCGGTAAATGTTATTTAATACTGTTTATTATAAAACAGAGCATTTGCTTAAATACTTGTATCTATAAAAAGAACGTTAAACATATCATAAAAATGTCTTTATATATATATATATATATATATATATATATATATATATATATATATATATATATATATATATATATACAGTGGAACCTCGGTTCACGAATTTAATTCTTTCCTGAAGGTCATTCGTAACCCGAAATGTTCGTAAAGCGAAACTATTTTTCCAATAGGAATCAAGGTAGAGAAAAAGTCCCAAGTCCAACAGAATTAGGAAAGAAAAGCACGCCACAACACACGAATATGTACAACACGGCGGTCGACTCAGAAATGGTTCCGTTCAGGTTAACTTAGTTGGGCAATGCTTTTCGAGAACCGAAATTTTGTTTGATAACCGAGGCATTTTCATTTCGAATTTTCTGTTCGAAAACCGATTTGTTCAGTATGGTGCTAGTGGCCTGCTGGAGAATGCCTGGCTGGCTGGAGACGTTCGAGAACCGAGGTTGCACTGTGTATATATATATATATATATATAATTATTTATTTGAATATTACAACATAAATATGTTATAAAATCACGACAAAAGTAGCCATTTTGTTTCAACACTTCTTGTGTCTTGTCAAGTGATAGTATAGAATATAGAATAAATGGTTTTAAAAGTTTCAAATTAATCAACGATCCTTAGCTAAGAGTAAACGCTGTTACGTAAGCTAGAGTGGCCAATCAAAAAACAAGTATAGGATGATTCGAAAAATTTGACAACTAAGCAAGGTTATCTAGATATTAAAAGATTTATAAAATTTGAAATTAAAATTAAAAGTAAAATTAAAAAATTAAAATTACCTATTTAGAAATCTAAATCAGAACTCTATTAAGTTTTAAATTGTAGAATTACCAGGGAGAAAAAATATAAAAATAAAAATAAAAATAAAAGATATATATGCTATTTAATTTATATTTTCATTGAAATTAAGTTGAAAGTTTTATTCAGAATCCCAGACATAGATGTATACATTTTTCGTTTTATTTCAACATGTTAATCCTAAACTTGTATATATATATATATATATATATATATATATATATATATATATATGTGTGTGTGTGTGTGTGTGTGTGTGTGTGCGTATGTGTGTGTGTGTGTGTGTGTGTGTAATCAGGCGGTATTATCAAACTAGTATTTCATTATTGTTGTCAGTCGGTCAGTATTGCTATTTTAATGTTTTTTTGTTAGTGTCATAAACTGAAAGTCACATTAACAACCGAATACGTGTTTAGCGGCCGCAGGGAACCACCAGGACACAGTTAGTCCTTAAATATCTAATTGCACATGTTTGTTCCGATTTTCAGTGGTGTTCAACAAATAGTTCCAACAGGGGCCCATCCCCGACTAGATCTCCATTGGCATGATCGCGCTGTTGAAAAAGGACAAGGACGTTGCTTGAGAGTTAGACGACTACTGGACCATAATACTGCTATCACAGTGTTAAAGATTTTCTCCAAGATCCTGACGGAGCGTTAGGCGTCAGTTGCCGACGTTCGGTTAGTACCGTAGCAGACTTTTGCTGTGAAGTTCCAGACAAATCAGAGCAACATGTATCTTCCTCGCACTCTCTTATAGGTTGTATAAGACGACAATGAAGGCACGCTAATCAATTTGGATTTGTCCAAGGCGTTCATCATAGTTGATAATAGGTACCTGCTGGCTGTACTTCAAGCCGCCGGATTCCAACCCGATTTCTGCAAGTGGATAAGAACGCTGACAGCAGGCCCAGGGCTCCAGTCACCAGCAGAACCATTTCCAACCAATCGGCTTCAGCCGCAGTACCAGTACGACATCGTCCGCCACACCAGCTCCATCGAACCAGCCATACTCCAGCACGCCACAAGCACCAGACAGCCATCCCTTCTCCAGAACGCCACCAGCTCCATCCAGCCAACCATTCTCCTGAAGGACACCAGCACCAGACAGCTAGCCATTCTCCACCAGGTAACGAGCTCCAGCCAGCCAGCCATTCTCCAGTATGTTACCTGCTCCATCCATCCAGGCATTCTCTAGCAGGCCATCAGCAACAGACAGACAGCCATTCTGTAGCAAGCCATCGACACCTGACATCCAGACATTCACTAGCAGGTAACCAGCTCCAACCAGCCAGCCATTCTCCAGTGGCTTACTTTCTCCAGCCAGCCAGTTATTCTCCAACAGGTCACCAGCACCAGATAGCCAGCCATTCTCTAGCAGGCCACCAGCTCCATCCAGCCAGGCATTCTCCAGGAGGCCACGAGCACCACCCAGCCAGCAATTCTCCAGCAGTCTACCAGCACCAGGTCGCCAGCCATTCTTCAACAGGTCACCAGCACCAAATTTAGCCATTCTCCAGCAGGTAACCAGCTATATCCAGCCAGCCATTCTCCCTGAAACCAACAGCTCCAACCAGGCAGCCATTCTCCAGCAGGCCATTAGATCCAGTCATACAGTCATTCCTCAGCCCTTCCATCCAGCCATTCTTCATCAGTCCTCCAGCTTCGGGCAGCCATCCTCACCAGCAGCAACAATCTGTGATGAACTCTCCTTTTCAGGGCAACATGTTTCAACAGCTAAAAAAACTGTCATTTTCCAAACAGCTACACAAATGTCCATTTTAGGACAACAATTTCAAAGGTTAAAAAACCTTCAATGCTCTTCTCATCATCAACACGAAAAGGAAGAGATATTTATAGCGCACTGTAACCTTATGTTTGTCGTTATTTGTATGTATTTTCTTTAACAAAAATAAAAAATGGCAGTATAATGTTTTACATAAGTAAAAGTTGATTGTTGTTGTCATTTAATATCTGATTGCGGGCCAATATGCAACGTGTAGCAAGAGCGCATCATTTGGTGTGATCAACACTGAACAGGTAACATGTCCAGGAAACGAAACCCTCAATCACAGGCCATCCTGTTTCATCCCTGTTTCATGTTTCATGCTTCATGATTCATGTTTCATGTTTCCCGTTTCATAATTCGTCCGTACTCAAATGTGGATAGTTCAGATGATTACGGGATTCAAACAATTTTGCTCTATTTTACTAATATTCAAGCAAAAGAAGACCAAAGTGTCATTCATAGCAGAGGGTTACTGTGTGATGTTTGAGCGTAAGAAAGGGCACGAAGTGAAACCCATGTGACTATGAAGGAAAGATAACTGTTAACTCTTAACTGTTAACCCAATCCTAAACAGGGAACAAAGCATAAACCCGAACTCCTGTCAATTATATAAAAAACAAAATTGTACAAAGAATATCTTTGTTATGACCCTTATATATATATATATATATATATATATATATGTGTGTGTGTGTGTGTGTGTGTGTGTGTGTGTATATATATATATATATATATATATATATATATATATATATATATATATATATATATATATATGATGAAAAATATCGACAGTAAAACATTAAAACAGTAAACTTGCATATTCGGATTTTGTTTTGTCTTTTCCATATATTTCATTATACCGTTGGATCTATATCCACATATTTGCTTACATATATATATATATATATATATATATATATATATATATATATATATATATATATATATATATATATATATATACACACATATATATATATATATATATATATATATATATATATATATATATATATATATATATATATGCATGCATATATAGATACATATGTATATATATATATATATATATATATAAAGAGAGAGAGAGAGAGAGAGAGAAAGGTAGAAATCTACTATAAATAATATAACGTGTTTTCTTTCAAAATAAAATTATTTTGAAAGAATTGAGGTATTCTTAAAATCTCTTTCACTGTTTTTTATTTCTTTGTTGCCAAGAAATCAATATTTTCCCGGCACCATCAAACTTTACCCACCCCCATCCGATTTCTTTTACATTCTCCACTGACCATGGACAGTGTCCACTACTGGCACAGATTCTTCCTCAATCGGCTGCAGCCACCAATAACGGACTAACTTGTAAAAAGATGCATTCCATTCTAACCTCTTCCACCCACCCAAGTTGTGGCGGTCAGTCTTCCTTCTTTCTTCTCTTTCGTCCTTTCAGTACCAAATATTCCAATGGTCAGTTTGAACTACAAACTGACCAATGAGAAAACACTGGTAGGTGTTAGTGCTTCAACCGACAAGCGACAACAGTTCCAATCTAGTCTCAAGTTACCAAAGCGATACCAAATGACTAAATGACTAAAAGTCAAAAAATGGTAGATGACTAAAAGTTATCAAATTATATTACATCTATCCCATAATGGTTGTGACATTGCATACAACTTTCAAACAATAATAGTCGCAACTATTATGGGACAAAGTTAGTAGTTGTGAAAGGCCTTGGTTGGGGGTCAGATTGAAGAACCCAGAGGAACTAACAAGGACTGTCCACAGATATTTAATGACTAATCGAGTTTGGTCATCCTGTGCTGCTAGTAACACGCTTTCGGTTGCTCTTGTGATTTTGGTTGGAATGTTGAACTGAACCCTTTATTTCGCTCACTAGGGTGGACTGTTCTAGTTCCGCGTACAACAGCCGAAACGTTGTAATAAATATGGCGACAAAGATGAGTACAATAGTCCGAATAATGTAAATAATGTACATAATACCTCATCTCAGAAACATAGACAGATACTGAAAGGCCGAAACGTTGTAATAAATATGTCACATAATTTAGTTTCCGTATATAACTAGGCTTAGTAAAACCCCATGGGCAGTTCCATGTAATGTAATGATTAACAAGCTTGTCTCTCTAGATCAATTATCCCTGAATAGTGCACCACACTTTCGGCCTTGTGCCACATCTAAGATACGCTTAGAAAATCATCTGAACGAACCCGGACCAAAATCCATACGATCAAAGTGTAGTATCTGGTCAGCTTTCTTTTTCAGTTGTCACATTTTGAAGATACACGCATGTAATCAGGACTACTTTATAAATCGCAGGACTATTGGAATATACTGTGTTTTTGTTTTTCGTTTTGTCGATAAAAGAAAAAAAAATTCCACTTTTTCAGGATAATGTAATCAGGACTATATTTAACCACCAGGATACGAATATATCGTGTGTCGAAAAAAAGGTATGTCCATTTTATCACCTGTGTTTTGTCACTTTATTGTTAACTGTTATGCTTGATTCACTGTTTGAACTTTTTATTGTGCTTGGTGAATGGTGCTCCGATAAATATGGTCGAGATTCCCCAACAAAATCCTTCACAATGACAGCCAATAAGCCGGGGAAAAAAAATGCATGAATAACGGAGCACAAGTACCAAAAGTATTAGAAAGGGAATGAGTTCCTCGTCATTTTCGAAATGTTAGACGCGGTGAAAAGGATCATTTCCTTACTGACAACGGACGACAAAACCCGAAAATTAATCGGGGTAAGTAGAGAAAACTATGTAAAAAGCCATAAAGAGCCTCCAAGTCAGGCCAAGATATTGTTAAAAAGTTCGAACGCCATGTGGGGCATCCTGCTTGCAAGCGATGAAAAAGCCAAGCCCCTCGGTGGCAGTATTGTAAGAACCAAGACTGTCCGTCTCTAAACGGAAAACATGGACACTCGTCATAGGGCAATAAAATCAACTTACTCAACGGAGGTTGGTGGTAAGTCAATGACGGACGGATTTTTTTCCTACATTTTCCATTACGTCCGACCAGTTCTTGTCCTGCTAAAGAGTCGTCAACCCGAACCACACTTCCAAAAATGCGGACGGGTTAGTTAATCCAACTGAAAGGTCCCAAAAAAGCAACGCCCTTCCAAGCGTCTAACAGCAAACCAGAAAAATTGTTACGGTTAATCTTTGTCCCCGTGATGATCTGGTACCGTTCAAGCGCCTTATGCACCACCGCAATATCGCTGTGGCACGACACGAAAATGCATACGTCTTCGGCGTACGCGGAACCCATGGATTGAGCGCCAACAATAACACTGATTCGATGCAGTGCCGAAATGCACGTCCTGTCAATAGGCCGACGTAGGAGAGGCTCCAACACAAAAGCCTAAAATAGGGGCGAGAGTGGACAACCCTGACGAACCGACCACGACTGTCCAAAGGCACTCGACCGCTTTCCGTTCACCTGTACCACAGCACTTGGGAAGCGATACAGCAGGCTTATCCACATGCAAAATCGTGTTGGAATCCGGCGGCCTGCAGAACAGACACCAGGTACCGATCGTCGATAGCTTGCTCCGATCCAAATTGATCAGCACGGCTTTAACGTCGACTTCTACACGGTCCAGTATCGTGCGGATCAGATGCAGGTTGTCCTGAATTGTCCGGCCATTCACAGTAAGTCTGCTCCGCATCACACTAAAACATCTTTTCCCCAATATATATATATATATATATATATATATATATATATATATATATATATATATATATAT
Organism: Acanthosepion esculentum; assembly: GCA_964036315.1. NCBI lineage: Eukaryota > Metazoa > Mollusca > Cephalopoda > Sepiida > Sepiidae > Acanthosepion > Acanthosepion esculentum. The sequence continues at coordinate 16,059,917 of OZ038503.1, forward strand.
ATATATATATATAAAAAGAAAGAACTGTAAGATATAAAATCCGGTGTTCTTATAGATATTTTTATTTTTACACAATAGTGCTCAATGCAAATTTACAGAGCATTAATATTTTAAATTAATTGATTTAAAATATGTTTCTTTCGCTACACAGTGATAACCATGTTTCAAAAATGGAACTAAACCCTTCGAATTTAATTTTTTTTATTAAATTCAAGACATATATATATATATATATATATATATATATATATAAATATATATATATATATATATATATATATATATATATATATATATATATATATCATAAACGTAATAAATCTGTTGGTATATAATCCAAATGGATCCTAGTAATATAAAATAGTAAAACTGATTCACAACAAGAGCTCAATGTATTTGTTATTACAGAGCAAAAAATTAATGCAGAGTAATATTCAACTTCAGCTCATATTGGGAAGAAGCTGGTTTCGACAGACGAAAATATAATTCATAAAATCAATGTCAGACGAAAGGCACGAGTAAGCGGTCAGGAGAGGGTGGAATATATTTCTCTTAAAGGGAAGAGGTTTTATAAAATTAACCCCGTGCATTGACCTTATGACATTAAATCGGGGTTATATGAAGAATGAAATGTTAATTTAAAACTAAGAGAGCAAGAAAAAGAAATTTAAAAACATAAAAAATATAGAAAGTTATATTTAAAAATAGAAAGTTATAATTAAACGTACAAAGTAATATTCAAAAACAAAGTAATATTTAAAAATAAGATATATTTATATAAGTTATATAAGTTATATTTTAAAAACATCTAATTAAATAATTTATACTTACAATTAAAGAAAATTATATTTAAAAATATGTTATATCTAATATAAAAGTATGTTATATTTAAAAATAAATATATATTAAAATAAAAAAAGATAAAATAACTTATAAATTTAAAAATGAAAATATAATGAAATAAAATAAAATAAATAGTTATATTTAAAAATAAGTTATATCTAACAAAGGGTTATATCCAAAATATAAAGCTATACTTAAAATATAAAGTTATATTCATAAACAACCTTAAAATATATAGATAAAGAGATGTAAGTGATAAAAGTAAAGAGAGTTTTTAGAACAGGTGATACTTTATAAATTATAATTAATATGGTTTAAAGATGGGAATATAGAAATTAGAATTAGTTATACATTCTGTATTTGAAGAGTTAGAGAAATATAGTAGCAAATTAAGTAAAACCTACATTATGAACATTTGAATTTGTTTTTATGTCGACATTTCGAGAATAATTCATTCCCCTGATTCAATAGTTGCCTTTGATTAGTGTATTTTATTATTCTAATTTTTTCGTCTAAACGTAAAACACATCTATCTATCTATCTATCAATCTATCTATCTATCTATCTATCTATATATGTATATATATATATATATATATATATATATATATATATATATATATATATATATGTTCTAATACTCTATGCCAAATTTTAATATTTGACCTTTGTTCAGATATTGAAAAGCGAATTGAGTCGAGAACATCGTCGTATTGACTTAAATTTTACACACACACACACAAACACACACACACACACACATATATATATATATATATATATATATATATATATATATATATATATATTTACATATGTAATGACGTGACATTTTCAAATTAGCCGTTCATTATGATTGTCAGTCGGTAATTAGTCAGTATATCTATTTGAATGTTATTTTCTTAGTATCGTAAGTAGGAAGTCAGAAGACCAACCGAAGATGTGTTAATGGCCGCAGAGAATGACCAAACTAGATTAGTCACTAAGGGTTCTTCAATCTGACCCCAACCAAGACCTCTCACAACTACTAACTTTGTCCCATAATAGTTGCTACTATTAGTGTCTGAAAGTTGTATGCTAATGTCACAACCATTATGGGACAGATAACTTTTAGTCATTTGGTATCACATTGGTAACTAGTGTCTAGATTGGAACTGTTGTCGCTTGTCAGTTGAAAGCATTAACACCTACCAGTGTTCCCTCATTGGTCAATTTGTAGTTCAAACTGACCATGGGAATATTTGGTACTGAAAGGACGAAAGAGAAGAAAGAATGAAGACTGACCACCACAACTTGGGTGGGTGCAGGAGGTTGGAATGGAATGCAACTTTTTACATGTTAGTCCGTTATTAGTGGCTGGTGTGGACTGAGGAAGAAACTACACCAGTAGTGGACACTGTCCATGGTCAGTGGGGAATGCAAAAGAAAGCGGATGGGGGATGGGTAAAGTTTGGTGCAGCTTGCAAAATATTGATTTCTTACCAACAATGAAATAAAAACAATAAAAGAGAATTTAAGAATTTCTCCATTCTTTCAATTTAAATTTGTTTTCAAAGAAAGCAGGTTATATTAATTATAGATAGTTTGTGTATATATATATATATATATATATATATATATATATATATATATATATATATATATATATATATATATATATATATATATATATATATTTAAATATATATGTATATGTGTGTGTGAGTGTGAGTGATGTATGATTATTTCTCTGTGTATATGTCTGTGTGTATTAATAGTACGTAAACGTTTATAAGAACGATATTCTATGGAAATATTAGCCTTTTTATTTAATTGACCCGGAGTAAAGTTTTATGCTTTGTTCCCCGTTTAGGATTTGGTTTCTGATTCATTGGCTTGTGTTTTCGCAATCATAACAATCCTGTTAACTTCCAGTCTACAGTTGGCTGTTATCTTACCTGCAGAGCCATCTGGACTTTACTTCTTGCCCTTTCTTATGCTCAATCAACCCCATAGAGTAACTCTCTACCTTGAGTGGCTCTTGTGTCATTTATTGACTGATCATTCGTAAATATCTGGTTTCTTCAATTTGACCCCCAACATGACACATCTACTAATTTTGTCTTATGATAGCTGCTACTATTAGTACCTGAAAGGTGCATGCAAATGAAATGTCTATACAAATGTCACAACCATTATGGGACAACTAACTTTTAGTCATTTGGTATCGCTTCGGTAACTAGTGTCTAGATTGGAACTGTTGTCGCTTGTCAGTGGAAGCATTAACACCTACCAGTATTCCCTCATTGGTCAATTTGTAGTTCAAACTGACCATTGGAATATTTGGTACTGAAGGGGCGAAAGAGGAGAAAGAATTAAAATTGACCACCACTACTTGGGTGGGTGGAGGAGGTTAGAATGGAATGCATCTTTACACATGTTAGTCCGTTATTAGTGGCCGCAGCCGATTGAGAATGGACACTAAATCAGACGGGGACACTGTCATGGGAAGAAAATGGTTAGTGGGGAATGCAAAGTAAACCTGGTGGGGGATGAAATTTGGAGGAACCGAGACAATATTGATTTGTTGGCGAGAAGAGAAAATTAATAAAGGAAAACAAAATAAGAATAAAAAAAAGAATTAAATTTATTTTTTGAAATTCGTTTTTCTTCCGTAAAATTCGTGATCAAACCATGGAAAGCAATTTTATTTTGTTGTGTAGTAGGTATCGCTCTCTCACAGACGCGCTGTCGCCTCCGTCTGTCTTTTTTACAAATACTTTCATGGTAACTGCTCCGATGTAGTATATCTTGATAACTTTTAGTCATTTGGTATCGCTTTGGTAACTAGTGTCTAGATTGGAATTGTTGTCGCTTGTCAGTTGAAGCATTAACACCTACTAGTATTCCCTCATTGGTCAATTTGTACTTCAAACTGACCATTGGAATATTTGGTAGTGAAAGGGCGAAAGAGAAGGAAGAATGAAGACTGACCACCACAACTTGGGTGGGTGGAGGAGGTTAGAATGGAATGCATCTTTTTACAAGTTAGTCCGTTATTAGTGGCTGGTGTGGACTGAGGAAGAAACTACACCAGTAATGGACACTGTCCATGGTCAGTGCGGAATACAAAAGACAGCACAATATGGGTGGGTAAAATTTGATGGGAGCGGGAAAAATGATTTCTTGGCAACAAAGAAATAAAAAAGTAAAAGAGAATTTAAGAATTTCTCCATTATTTCAATATAATTTTATTTTGAAACAAAACGCGTTATATTCCTTATAGATCGTTTTTAATTTAATATTTCTCAGTTCGTTGACAGGAGTAGACTTTTATGGTTTGTTCCCTGTTTAGGATTGGGTTTCTGGTTCATTGGCTTGGGTTTTCCCAATCATAACAATCTTGACCTATTCAAATCATGATGTAGCAGTAATATTTCCAGCACAACCACATTGCACATTCTTACGCTCAAACAAAAATACACAGTAACCCTCTACTTTGACTGGCTCTTGGGTCTTGTATTGGGTGAACATTAGCCAAAATAATATGAGAGCAAACATGTTTGAATGTTATAATCACCGATGAACATGGATGGCACATGATGGTCTGAGAGTGAGGGTTTCAATTTACTGGACTGATTTAATATTACATCACAAGCAGAAGGAATAGTCAATGTCTCCAATTTCTTTCTTCCCAACTCTACCAATTCATTTCATCTTCAGTAATTTGTTTCCACTTCCCTCATCTTCCACTGTTCATTCGCCCCCCCCCTACCAATTATTGACGCTTGTATGAATGACTTATACCAACTATCGTTCCATGTTACTACCAAATCCAAATCCAACCTTCAACCTTGCAGCTACTAAACTTGGACTAAAGTACATTCCATTCTTTCTTTCTTCCTCCCACCCAAAACCAAACAAATACACGTAATGGTCAGTTTGAACTAATCGCTAGTCAGTGGTCAGTGGAAATTCTTAGATTCTAAAGCGACAACAGTTCCTCAGATATTAACCGATACTAAGAGACTAAAAATACTAATCAAGTACTTTTCACGACTTTTATTTCATAAAGTTCAATGTGTTTGATCTTCGACGATTGGTTAGTGGGGAGGTGTATTAGTTTCCGACTCTTGCAGTCCTTGTGTCGGAACATAACTGGCTTTTTAGTATTAGTTGTTGTAATATGCTTGTCACAAATCTTCCGGTGATCCGATCGGGGACAGGCCTCTGGCAGAACCAGTTGTTGAACATGTCTGTCAAAAACGTGCGACATCCTCAAGTGAAGTTCTTAAGCCAGACCATCATGAGACGGAGATTTGCCACTGCCGACACGCTTCAGCGTCTCGCCTTCTATGATCACAACCTAGCAATCAGCCACTACAGTCGACGAAAATCGAGGAAAGTCAGCCACATAGGTGTGGAAATCTTTGTTACAGTGACTAGCCTTCTTGGTAGACCTCTTCAGGAATGTTACCGAAACGCCTGACTCATGTCGGTTGTCGAGCGTAGGGGACGCCCCTGCGAGGTGACGACCTACGTAATGTAACGATAAGAACCTTGGCAAAATTCCTCTTTGCGCAATTCTGCGCCTATGTTCACGGCTACACAAATACAAACACTTTTCTTTTGTATCTATCTATCTATCTATCTATCTATCTATCTATATATATATATATATATATATATATATATATATATATATATATATATATATATATATATATATATGATAGAAATTATTAGGAGGATTTGATAATTATAATTAAGTAATTCATCGAGTCTGAATTAAACCTCAACAGAATGCAGAAAGCACTGGACGGCCGTTTCGTCCTATATTTGGGACTCATCGGCAGTGCGCATCCACTACCGAGAATTCAAAACCTGACAGTTAGGTTGTCAAGCAAACATCATACCAACTGTTCCACCGGGCCTCGGTGACGAAGAGATAGCAAATCAGACTCAATATAACGCCGCTCGCTCACACCTTCCGTGGTGGAACTGAACTGAGTTTCCTTTTATACCCATAAGATTGTGTCCCCCGGAGCCACGACTACTATCACCAAGCCGCGCCAACTGGAGCATTAGAAGCCGGTTCAAGCAATGATATACAAATGATAGAAATTATTAGGAGGATTTGATAATTATAATTAAGTAATTCCTTGAGTCTAACTTAAACCTCAACAGAATGCAGAAAGCACTGGACGGCCGTTTCGTCCTATATTTGCGACTCATCAGCAGTGCGCATCCACTTGAAATTTAGGCAAGTTAGAAATTACTGCTTAATATCCGGCACTGACAGAGGCTGATGAATCAACCGAAAATATTTCAAATTTCCAAAAACTGTATTTACCCCCATATTTTTATTTTACTAAATTTCCCCATATATAAGACCAAAGAGCCGCTCAAAGTAGAGGCTTACTCTGTTGTGTTTTTTGAGCGGAAGAAAGGTCAAGAAGTGAAGTCACTGTCGATATGCTGGAGATTAATGTTACCTCTAGACTTGAAAAGGTCAAGATTTTTAGGATTGGGAAAACGCAAGACAATGAATCAGAAATCCAATCCTAAGCAGGGTACAGGCTATGAATCCGAAGTCCTGTCTATTAAATAAAGAAACATAAAATTATGCAAAGAATACAGTTTTATTAATTTTATGCAATATTCGTACATGTATATATATATATATATATATATATATATATATATGAGAGTAGTATCAGAGTAGTATTAGAGGAGGGTAGCACAAGAGTCACCGTCACAGCACCTAGACTCAGTAAGGAGTCATACCGCGATACTTCAATACCAAGACTGTATATATATTATTGCTACTAACCCGCATTCCTGGATCTACTAACCCGTAATACCAGTTTGTATTATTACGTTAATACATTTATTTTCCTTATCCATTCCTGGCGTTTGTTATTCATTGATATCGGATTTCATCCCGGGATCCACAACAGTAAGAATGGAGAAATTCGTAAAAACTTCTATTTTTTTCGTTTCATGTTGCCAAGAAATCAATATCTTCCCAGCTGTATTAATCTTTAACCACCTCCATGCGTTGTCTTTTGAATTCCCCCCTGACCATGGACAGTGTCCACTACTTGTGTAGTTTCTTCCTCAGTCCACACCAGCCACTAATAACGGACTAACTTGTAAAAAGTTGCATTCCATTCTAACCTCTTCCACCCACCCAAGTTGTGGTGGTCAGTTTTCAGTCTTTCTTCTCTTTCGCCCTTTCACTACCAAATATTCCAATGGTCAGTTTGAACAACAAATTGACCAATGAGGGAATACTGGTAGGTGTTAAGGCTTCAACATCCAAGCGACAACAGTTCCAATCTAGACACTAGTTACCAAAGCGATACCAAATGACTAAAAGTTATCAAGATATACTAAATCCGTCCAATAATGGTTGTGATATTTGCATACACCTTTACAGACACTAATAGTAGTCGTTATTATAAGACAAAATTAGTAGTTGTGAGAGGTCTTGGTTGCGGGTCAGATTGAAGAAACAGGGGAACTACAGGGACTGTTCACAATTAGATATTTAGTGACTAATCGAGCTGTGATATTCTGTGCGGTCATTACCACCACTTCGGTTGGTCGTGTGACTTTCTATTTATTATAGAAAGACAACATTTTATAGAGAAATTTAGTAGCTGTGTTAGAGGTCTTGGTTGGGGGTCAGTTTGAAGAAACCAGGGGAACTAACATGGACTGTCCACAATTAGATTAGACTTATTCAACCTATACAAGTTGTGGTGGTCAGTCTTCATTCTTTCTTCTCTTTCGCCCTTTCAGTACCAAATATTCCCATGGTCAGTTTGAACTACAAATTGACCAATGAGGGAATACTGGTAGGTGTTAAGGCTTCAACAGACAAGCGACAACAGTTCCAATCTAGACACTAGTTACCAAAGAAATACCAAATGACTAAAAAGTTTTTTTTTACTATATTTACTCTTCAAAGAAACAAGACAGACTAAAACAAAAACTGTCCACATATAATTCTTAAGTGACCAGTGGCGTTTACTAATTTTCACAGACCAGTATAGTATCTTGTGTTGGTGTCATGTTCTACGTTGCATTTTTTTATATAATATCAATTAACGATGTAGTTTGCCAGGGCTCTCCACAGCTTCTTTTAATTTAATTTATGAATGTCCATCATTGTTCTTGGGAAAGGTAACACAGAATACAAACTGACCAATGAGGAAATACTAGTAGGTGTTAATTGTTCAACGGACAAACGACAACAGTTCCAATCTAGACACTAGTTACCAAAGCGATACCAAATGACTAAAAGTTATCAAGATATACTAAATCCGTCCAATAATGGTTGTGATATTTGCATACACCTTTACAGACACTAATAGTAGTCGTTATTATAAGACAAAATTAGTAGTTGTGAGAGGTCTTGGTTGCGGGTCAGATTGAAGAAACAGGGGAACTACAGGGACTGTTCACAATTAGATATTTAGTGACTAATCGAGCTGTGATATTCTGTGCGGTCATTACCACCACTTCGGTTGGTCTTGTGACTTTCTATTTATCATAGAAAGACTACATTTTATACTTGGGAGTATAAACAGGCTTAGGTTAACTTATAATCAAAGCTGAAAGGAACAGAGTTTAAATTAATCTAATTTATGTTGTGACATACATTGTGTTTTTACTGCAGAACTTAATCTCGGCCCCGGAATTATGTTTTTGGTATCGGAGTTCATTAAACTACAAAAACCTACCCCAAAAGTAAATATTATATTTTAAAAGAATACTCACTCGTGTTGAGGAAGGTGGCCTGGAAATTCTGAAACTCTCAGGAGAGATTGAAGGCAAGAGAGAAAGAGGAAAACAGCGAATGTCATACTTAGTGAACCTGTGTAAATTGATGGTGGAACAGTAGGAGAAATGACAGAAAGACAAAGAGTCATAAATAAAAGGAAGTCGTGGAGAGCCATGATATCCTACGCCCTGAGAGGACACGGCAGATGAAGAAGAAAGCTTGTTTAATCGTGTGCTTCTTTTTGATATGCCAATGATTAGAAAGTTTTTCAGAAATCTAAAAACAACCAGCCTGAATATAACGCGTTTTCCATTGATTCCAAATTCATTGATGAGAAATCGACGTTGACACTTCGTCTCTTTAAGCCGCTAGGTGGCGTACCACTTCTCTTCCCGATAAGACAGTCCTTCTAATTTGGGAACTTACAGATCACAGGAGTAAAAGAATCCTTATCTAGGAAGTGTCTTAAAATATCTGTGAAGTGTTTCAAAAGAAGACAGAAAGCGTGACACTGAAATCCGAAGGCGCATTGGGATAGGGAAAGATGCCTTTCAAAAGATAAACAGAGTATTAAGAGACAGAGAAACTTCGCTAGAAACAAGGAAAAGAGTAATCAACTGTTACGTATCAGTCCTCCTGTGTGGCAATCAGTGCTGGACAATCTCCTCAATGATGAAGAAAAGATCTGAAGCAACAGAAAGAAAGAAAAGTGTATGAAAGTGATACGTGATATATGTCCTCCTCTGTGATAATGAATGCTGGACAATCTCCTTAAGGATGAAGAAGAGATCTGAAGCAACAGAAATGTGGCTCTACAGAAGGATGATGAGGATATTATGGACCGAACATGTGAGCAACTACAAAGTTTTAGATAAAATCGAAACAAAAAGGAAACTTGTACTTATCAGGAAGAGACAGTTGAAATTTCTAGGACATATGATGAGGAAAGAGGGCTTGAAAAATTTGATACTCACAGGACAGATTGAAGGGACCGAGGAAAAGAACACATGACAGTGAGCCTGATTAATTGGATAGCGGAACAGGGTTCAGGAGAAATAACAGAAAGACAAAATATATTAAGTGTTATAAATGAGTGGAAGTTGTGGAGAGCCATGATTGCATACGCCCTGAGGGGGTACGGCTCATAAAGAAGAAGACTTGTTCAATCAAGTTCTCTCTTTTTGATATGCCAATAGGGAAAAACTTTTGCAGAAATTTCAAACCAACCAGCCTGAATATAACGGTTTTACATTGCTCAACAATGGATTTGGAATCAATCAACGTTGACACTTCGACTATTTACGTCGTTAGAGCTACTAGAGACAGGATGTTGTGGAGAGCCATGATTGCGTACGTCCTGAGGGGGTACAGTATATAACGAAGAGGACTTGCCCAATCAAGTTCTCTCTTTTTGATATGCCAATGATAAGAATGTTTTGCAGAAATCCCTAACCAACCAACCAGCCTGAATATAACGCGTTTTACATTAAGAGCGTGAAGAAAAGATTAAAGATCTTTAGCCTTCCCAATTGACCATAGACAGTCTCCATTACTGGTGCAGTTTCTTCCTCAGTCGGCTGTAGCCACTAATAACGGACTAACATGTGTAAAGATGCATTCCATTCTAACCTCCTCCCCCCACCCAAGTTGTGGTGGTCAGTCTTCATTCTTCCTTCTCTTTCGCCCTTTCACTACCAAATATTCCAATGGTCAGTTTGAACTACAAACTGACCAATGAGTCGTAAGAGCTACAAGAGACAGGATGTTGTGGAGAGCCTTGATTGCGTACGTCCTGAGGGGGTACAGCATATAACGAAGAAGACTTGTTCAATCAAGTTCTCTCTTTTTGATATGCCAAAGTTGAAAAGCTTTTGCAGAAATTTCAAACAACCCAGCCTGAATATAAGTTGCGGTGAGCCATGATCGCCTCCGTCCCGAGGGGACACGGCACATGAAGAAGAAGATGAAAAAAATAACATAACGTTAAAAATTTGATTAGTCAAATTGCCATTGTCTTTTTAATAATTAGGCACATTTCTTTCTCAATGAAACAAAAGCCATTTCTTTAATATCTTTCTTCTCTTTCATTCAGGTCTTAACGCCTTGTCTTTAAAGACTGTGTGTCCGTCACTTCTCGGCATCAATTTAACGCCCTGTCATCAATGTATTTCTTTACTTTTCCTGGCATCTTCATCTTTAATCCCTTCTCTTCGGTGTCTTTCTTTGCTTTTCCTTCGCAGCTTATTCCATCTGCAACGCGTCCTTCTATCTTTCTCACCAAACACCGACTGCAACCTTGCAAATGCATTCAGCTACGGCAAGCACTTAGACGCCTTCATCTATCTCTCAGCCAACAAGCCCCAGAAAGAACCAAGAATAACCACAACTGAAGAATATTTTCGAAAGTATCACATCACAAGAAGCAAAAAAAAAAATGTTTCCAATTTCTTTCTTCTCAACTCCACAAATTCATTTCATCTTCAGTAATTTGTTTCCGCTTCCCTCCTCTTCTACTGGTCATTCTCGCTTTCGCCACCCCACCAATTATTGACCCTTGTATGAATGACCAGTGTCCACTATCGTTCCCTGTTACTACCAACACCGAATTCAACCTTCAACCTTGCAGCTACTAAAGTTGAACTAAAGTACATTCCATTCTTTCTTCCTTCCACCCAAAACCAAACAAACACTCGTAATGGTCAGTTTGCACTACACACTGACCAATCGGTATTGGTGGTCAGTGAAAATTCTTAGTCTGTTAAGCGACACCAGTTCCTCATTTACTAACCGATACTAAGAGACTAAAACTACTAATCAAGTACTTTTGACGACTTTTATTTCGTAAAGTTCAATGTGCTTCGTCTTCGACGATTGGGTGGTGTGGGTCTGGATATTTATTCTGACCCTTGGCGGTCCTTGTCTTAAAACATAGCTGGCTTTTTAGTATCAGTTGTTCTGAAATGCATGTCACAAATCTTCGGTTTAGGTATCACGGACAAAGTGCGGCCCGTGGGAGACATGCGGCTCGATTGGCTTTCTGAATGGTACGCCTTATCTAATGAGTAAAAGAAATTTTTATTAAAATGCTGTTTGTTTCCTTTTTTCTCATTTGTTCACTCACACAGGCATAAACAATGATTAAATACAATGTTTCTTGAATTTTGTTACCTTTTGTTGATAATAAGCTTTTGATCATTAAAAACAATTGGCGATTTTAACTAAGGAAGGTCATACGAGTAAAATTAATTTGCTGTAGAAACATTCATAATATTTATTTTCGTCTGGAGAAAAATATACTTTTATTTAATATATATATATATATATATATATATATATATATATATAAAAGGCAGGATGTGTGTGTGTGTGTGTGTGTGTGTGTGTGTGTGTGCGCGTGTGTAACGAATGCACGGCCGCAATTTTCGACGGATTTCCACCAAAATTTACATGCACATGCTCCAAGTTAGCGGAAAGACCAAGACCAACTTTGCATTTCCCAACTCCCATCGATAGTGGAAATAATCGATTTTTTCATGCTTCTACGGTAGTTTTCATGTAGTTTGCCGCCATTTTCTACTGGTCAGAGTGAGAGCCTATAGCTGGCTGCCACGAATAGGCAGGAAGATTCTATTGGCCGGCATAAGAGCCAACAGCTGACTGACACGAATGTTAACTAGCATGCAAAAAAATTGATAGCTGCATTCGTCATAAGTGTGAAAATTTTAAATCTGCATGGCACTTTACTCCAAATGGCTCATTCGCTTGCTTAATCTCAATTTGATTCTGATTCCGCAGAACTGGGTTGGGTGTGAAAAATATTTGTTGTTAACATTCTTTTTCATTCGGTTTTTCCAGTTACGAGTCCTTTTTTAAAGCTGATCGTTTTGTGTTCATTTTGTTTAGTTCTTTTTTCGTAACAGATTTAATGTTTAGTATAGAGCTTAGAAAAAATTCGCAGTGTGAGATAGGCAAGAAGTAAGGCATGTAGCAACATCAGCATGACAAAAGGCACCCCTTTAAAGGCAAGGAAGGGCAAAAATATTTTAAGTCAAGTGATAGCGATTGCTGTATGAGTCGTACGATGTTTGAATCAAGCCCGGGCAACGCCGGTCCATGCTGCTAGTAAATATATATATATATATATATATATATATATATATATATATATATATATATATATATATATATATATATAGGCTTGCATACTGAAATGAACACATTGAAAATAAATCACACGTAGAGGTGTTTGTTAGTCGCACTTGTCATTAGGGATAATATTACTCCATGATTTCGTTTTTTTTATTACGCTTCTGCAGTCCTTCTACAAAGACAAAAATTACTTGTATTATTTACATTACTCGGACCGTTATCCTCATTTCTATATTCACAACGTTACAGCCGTTGTACGCCCCGGCCGTCTTCAGCTGTTTGCAATTTCGAACTGAACCCTTTATTTCTTCCATCAGGGTAGATTGTTCTAATTACACGTGCCATGCCTCTTCCGGATGTTATTTCTCTTTAACTCAAAACTTCAAGTTTTTGGTTCCCTACTGCTATGACCTGGTATTGAACTCATAACATTTTGGTCCTAGTCACGAAAGTCTTTATCCACTAGGTCATGTGTCCTTGAAGACACATTGACGACACATGGCCTTTACGAGCAATACATTTTTAAATAGAAAAATTACCAGCAATAGTTTTTTGAACGAAGGAAAAAAAATGCAGAGATATTAACAAAAATATTGTTTTAATTGACTTCATTTTTTCTTCAGTTTTAAAAACGGGTTGATACCTCAATAAACTTTCGGAAAGCCTGACTCAAAATCATAAAAATTCATTTATTGAAAAATGTTTGAACAAAGTAACTATAAACAAAATGTTTTTTTTGTTTTTTTTTGCTATCCTCTGCCAGCCACAATGATGGAGAAAGCGTTACCTCGAACCATCGCCAGTGACACACGCTGCAAGAGCCACTCCGTTTCACAAGGCTCATCCCTTAAAAAAGACGCCATTGCGCCAATCCTCGGAAGGAACGCCATCGAACGAGGGTCAATAACCCCAGAAGTCTCCACTGCCACAGGAGTAAGAAAAATCTATCAGTAAGAGAAGAATATTTAACTATTTTATTTTATCTCTACGTCCCGGGTGACGGACCCCGGCACAACCGTGGATATGATCAAATTACCGACCGAAAATGTATCCGCACTGGTCGCATCCCAAATCAACGACTTCCCCATTTTAAAAGGGAAAATGGTAATACCATCCGGCCGCTTTCTATCACCACGGCCTACTAACTTAAACGGAATGAAGTCCGGTAAACTTGGAAATATAACCTCGGTTAAAACTTATACAGTTTTCCTTTAAATTGATTACAACTAATATTTAGCTAATTACAGTCAAATACTGTTTAATTTCAAATGCAGTCAGCGCTAAAATGCAGCATATCTAATCATCTAACTTTATCCCTAGTACTTAAAATTATATTTTTCTAAAATATGGATTAGAACGAATATGAAACTTGTTATTCTTTCATTTTATTTGTGAAATAAATGAAGAATAGTCCATAATTTACACCCTGGTACAAATTAATTGAAAAAAACCATTTTAGCTTCCTTTCTTTCATGATACGGTCAGTTTTAGACCCACTAAAGTGATAGGGTGTAATCGATTTCTATTTTTTACTTAGATTAGGTTATTTGTAGTGGTATGCAGTAATATGAATCTATTTTGGGGATGTACGATGAAATTTATTTGGCCTTGAAAAATATTGCCTCATTAATGACTACATCAGATTTTCATTAAGCTCAAACTATTGTCTCGACTGTCGATTAGTTGTCCTACGGCCATTGTCCGCGATGGGCGTTACTCCAAGGAAGCGTACTAAAATTATAACGCTTCACGAACACACTGGCAAGCCTTACCAGTGAGCAAATGAAAGTACTATAGACTGACCCGGAAACTTCTGATTTAAATCCAATCGAGAATCTGTGGTCATTCTCTAAGGAAAAACTTCGTGGAATGGATATACGAAGTACTAACATTTGCACTGGGTCATGTTTCATTGGAAAGATACAATTAAAGTAAATAATAACGTTATTAATTTGCACAAGGGTGTATCTTTGAAGCTAACTGCCTTTATAAAATGATTTCACTAAATACCCCAAAATAGAAAGGGGTTTAAAAGAAGTATATTTAGTAGATTTATTCCACCTCTAAAACTTGGTGATCCTGAGGGAACTAGAACTCTAGCTAGAATTTATTGTTGGTGGACCCAATATTCACATATATGATATGCAGATGACATGGTTTTTGTGGCGGATACAGATAATGAAATCGCAAAACTCAAAAAAATGGTAAAAAAGGAAAGTGAAAAGAAAGGAATAAACACGAATCGTAAGAAAACATAATCTAGTATTGCCAGCAAGAACATCCCAAGATGCCTACTCCAAATTTGAAATAACAAAATCATGTACGGCAGTTGAAATAACTCGGAAAAGTTTTAACGGAGAAACGAAAATGTGATAACAAAATGCGAGGGTGCTTTGGAATAGCGAAAGTTTCCCCACCTCAAAATATGTAGAAAGTTGCCTCCACACCAAAATATGAAGAAAGTTGCCTTCACCCCAGAATATACAGGAAGTTGCCCCCACTCCATAATATAAAGAATTTTGCCTCTACCTCTAAATATAAAGAAAGTTGCTCCCACCGCAAAATATAAAGTTTCCTCACCCCAAAATATAAAGAAAGTTGCCACTACCCCCAAATATAAAGAAAGTTACCCTCAATCCAAAATATAACGAAACTTGCCTACCCTTAACTAAAAAGAATGTTGCCTCACCATAAAAATATGCAGAAAGTTGCCTACACCTCAAAATATAAAGTTGCCTCACTATAAAATATGTCGAAATTTGTCCTACCCAAAAATATAAAGAAAATTGCCCTCACTCGAAAATATGAAGAAAGTTTTCACCACCTCTAAATATAAAGACAGGTGGACCACCCGAAAATATAAAGAAAGTTGCCCTCGCCACAAAATAAAAGGTAGTTGACCCCACACTAAAATATAAAGAAAGTTTCCTCCACTACAAAATATAAAGAAATTGCCGTCACTCCAAAATATAAAGGAAGTTACCCTCACTCCAAAATATAAAGAAAGTTGCCCTCACTCCAAAATATAAAGAAATTGCCCTAACTCCAAAATATAAAGAAAGTTACCCTCACTCCAAAATATAAAGAAAGTTACCTTTCACTCCAAAATATAAAGAAAGTTACCCTCACTCCAAAATATAAAGAAAGTTACCCTCACTCCAAAATATAAAGAAATTGCCCTCACTCCAAAATACAAAGAAAGTTACCATCACTCCAAAATATAAAGAAAGTTACCCTCACTCCAAAATATAAAGAAAGTTGCCCTCACTCCAAAATATAAAGAAAGTTACCCTCACTCCAAAATATAAAGAAATTGCCCTCACTCCAAAATACAAAGAAAGTTACCATCACTCCAAAATATAAAGAAAGTTACCCTCACTCCAAAATATAAAGAAAGTTGCCCTCACTCCAAAATATAAAGAAATTGCCCTAACTCCAAAATATAAAGAAAGTTACCCTCACTCCAAAATATAAAGAAAGTTACCCTCACTCCAAAATATAAAGAAAGTTGCCCTCACTCCAAAATATAAAGAAAGTTACCCTCACTCCAAAATATAAAGAAATTGCCCTCACTCCAAAATACAAAGAAAGTTACCATCACTCCAAAATATAAAGAAAGTTACCCTCACTCCAAAATATAAAGAAAGTTGCCCTCACTCCAAAATATAAAGAAAGTTACCCTCACTCCAAAATATAAAGAAATTGCCCTCACTCCAAAATACAAAGAAAGTTACCATCACTCCAAAATATAAAGAAAGTTACCCTCACTCCAAAATATAAAGAAAGTTGCCCTCACTCCAAAATATAAAGAAAGTTACCCTCACTCCAAAATATAAAGAAATTGCCCTCACTCCAAAATACAAAGAAAGTTACCATCACTCCAAAATATAAAGAAAGTTACCCTCACTCCAAAATATAAAGAAAGTTGCCCTCACTCCAAAATATAAAGAAAGTTACCCTCACTCCAAAATATAAAGAAATTGCCCTGACTCCAAAATACAAAGAAAGTTACCATCACTCCAAAATATAAAGAAAGTTGCCCTCACTCCAAAATATAAAGAAAGTTGCCCTCACTCCAAAATATAAAGAAAGTTGCCACTACCTCTAATTATAAAGAAAGTTCCGATGTTTCAATATATAAAGAAAGTTGCCCTCACTCCAAAATATAAAGAAAGTTGCCACTACCTCTAATTATAAAGAAAGTTCCGATGCTTCAATATATAAAGAAAGTTGCCCTCACTCCAAAATATAAAGAAAGTTGCCACTACCTCTAATTATAAAGAAAGTTCCGATGCTTCAATATATAAAGAAAGTTGCCCTCACTCCAAAATATAAAGAAAGTTGCCACTACCTCTAATTATAAAGAAAGTTCCGATGTTTCAATATATAAAGAAAGTTGCCCTCACTCCAAAATATAAAGAAAGTTGCCACTACCTCTAATTATAAAGAAAGTTCCGATGCTTCAATATATAAAGAAAGTTGCCCTCACTCCAAAATATAAAGAAAGTTGCCACTACCTCTAATTATAAAGAAAGTTCCGATGCTTCAATATATAAAGAAAGTTGCCCTCACTCCAAAATATAAAGAAAGTTGCCACTACCTCTAATTATAAAGAAAGTTCCGATGCTTCAATATATAAAGAAAGTTGCCCTCACTCCAAAATATAAAGAAAGTTGCCACTACCTCTAATTATAAAGAAAGTTCCGATGCTTCAATATATAAAGAAAGTTGCCCTCACTCCAAAATATAAAGAAAGTTGCCACTACCTCTAATTATAAAGAAAGTTCCGATGCTTCAATATATAAAGAACGTATTAAGAAACGGAAAACTTTCGTTAGAAGCAAAGGAAAGAGTATTGAACTGCAATATCTGTCAGCCATATAAGAAGATAGATATGTAACAGTTCAGCAGGAAAAGCTTGACAATCTCCCCACAGATGATGAAAAGAACGGAGGCTACAGAGATGTGGTCCTATAAAAGTTTGCGGTCAATTATTCAAAATAATAATAACAGACTGGACATAGTAAGTATCTTTTATTTAAAGAATAAATAAGTAATTATGTCCATTATAGTATTTAAATGTTGCCCGCAAAACACACTGTACTTTCTTTCCTATTTCTCAGCAACTGTTTCCTGTGGACAGTGTCCACTACTGGCACAGTTTCTTTCTCCGTCAGCTGCAGCCACTAATAACGGACTAACATGTAAAAAGTTGCATTCCGTTCTAACCTCTTCCACCCACCCAAGTTGTGGTGGTCAGTCTTCATTCTTTCTTCTCTTTCGCCCTTTCACTACCAAATATTCCTATGGTCAGTTTGAACTACAAATTGACCAATGAGAAAACACTGGTAGGTGTTAATGCTTCAACAGACAAGCGACAACAGTTCCAATCTAGGCACTAGTTACCAAAGAAATACCAAATGACTAAAATGTTTTTACTATATTTACTCTTCAAAGAAACAAGACAGAATAAAATAAAGACTGTCCACATATAATTCTTAAGTGACCAGTGGCGTTTACTAATTTTCTCAGACCAGTATAGTATCTTGTGTTGTGTCATGTTCTACTTTGCATTTTTTTTATATAATATCAATTAACGATGTAGTTTGCCAGGGCTCTCCACAGCTTCTTTTAATTTAATTTATGAATGTCCATCATTGTTCTTGGGAAAGGTAACACAGAATATTCCTGTTGCCTTCTCGACGATTTTTTAATTTAAATTTGGCCTTCTAGAGTGATTACCAACCAAGGCTAGAAGCTGCTGTCTACATTACTATTTAACCATAAACTAGAGGGGAGAGAAAGAAATGATAAGGCTTTTCCAAGAGCTTTAAGCGCATTTATTGTCATTTATTTCCAGTAAACAGCATTTGCCTATTTTTTTTCGCAAATAGAGCCAGCAGAGCCAGGCAACAGTGCTATAACAATGCTTACAAATATACTATAAATATAAAGCCATACTGAATGCATTCCATCTATATAAATAAAGCGCAGTGTACGCGTGTCCGTCCGTTTTTCAATCTCGGCAAATCATAAACAACCTAAAGTAATGTGTAGCAACTACTGTAGTTACACGCTTTTAAAAACAACTTAAAACTTTAAAAACATCAAAAACATTTTAAAATTTAAATTATTTTCAGCAGATTTTTTTGAAGATGGCTTCAGGCGTAAAACCTAGTCACACGCAGTGTCGATTGCCATATACATATCTGTGTCTTTCCACATACATATATATATATATATATATATATATATATGTTTGTATATATAAATATATATATGTGTGTGTGTGTGTGTGTGTAAGTGTATATGCATACATATATATATATATATATATATATATATATATATATATATTGAACAATAAAAAATATTTAAAAAATTTAAATCTTCAGACACACTGGGTTGTTTATTAATATTCTTTCGTTTTTATTATTTCAGTTAGATTGCACGACTAGTTTCGGCCAACATGGCCATCATCAGGAGAAAAAGAAATTCTGCTTACTGATAACAGTGAACTACAGAAATCATATATATATATATATATATGGTGGAGCCTTCCGTCGTATTCGGCGTATGAGGGTCAAGCAGTTCAGTTCCTAGAAACCGGCAGCCCAGACTTGATTATGGTGGTGAAGGCTTAGTGCAGAACTAACCGCACATTCTGAAGGTCTGAATACAGAGACAAGGTCCACCAACGACCCTCCGCAGGTTTTGAATTCAGAGTTTTCATTCTCCTAGACCAGTTGCTATCCAAGGCTATAGGACATAGTCTGTCCTGCTATTTACCCATAGCTGAAGGGAGAAGAAGAGGAATAGTATCTTTCTCAAGGGTATTAGCACGTAAGTGAATGTAATAGATTCGAATTCGAACTCGGCCCTCCGTTTCCTCAATCTGAGCTGCTATCCACTATTCCCCCATATATATATATATATATATATATATATATATATATATATATATATATATATATATATATATATATATATATATATATATATATATATATATATATATATATATATTATTTGTCATTTATATCGACGCAAATATTTCAGTAAATGCTCTGTTTATAATAAACAGTATTAACAACATTTACCGACCTGAATATCCGAGAAATTTCATAGGGAATATGCGTCCTCCGACAAGAATCGAACCTGTATTGTTCAGGCAGGTAAATGTATTTAATACTTTTTATTATAAACAGAGCATTTATTTATATATTTGTGTCTATATAAATAACTTATAATAATAAAATAGTTGTCGGACTTAGTCCATATCCTGATATATATATATATATATATATATATATATATATATATATATATATATATATATATATATATATATATATATATATATATATATATATATATATATATATATATATATATATATGAATCTCACTGGTAGCAAAATCAATGAGATCAAGGGCAACCGGTTGCAATAGGTGGCTGCTGTGTTACTGCTCCGTGCTTACCCGAAGACTGCCACCCGTTCATAATCGGCCAAGATTTTTTAATTCTGGCAATGTAAAATAGTGGTTGCGTTTTCACTGTAAGTCTCGCTTAACATATCGGCGTCGGTGGTCGGCAAAGCTGCTCTACTCCAGTTTGCACACGTTCACCTACCCGACCCTACTTAAGTACGGTTTGCTTGGTCTTGTTGGAAAGCCCTTGACTCAGTGGTGAATTTGTGTACATTCCTTTGGGGGCGGGGGGCATAATCGATCCTCAAAGTCTATAAATCGACCATTCGCCCTTGCATGGAGTATTGCTGCCATATATGGTCTGGGGCCCCTGCTGTTTGCCTCAGGGTTCTTGATAAGATCCAGAGACGGATATGCAATGTGATTGGCCCTGATCTCTCATCTCGTCTGCAGTCGCTCTCTCACAGACGCGATGTTGCATCGCTCTGCCTTTTCTACAAGTACGTTCACGGTAATTGCTCCGAGGATCTGCTTTCGCTTGTCCCTAGGCCTCGTGAATTTAAACGCCCTACGAGGCTGGCATCCCGTTCCCACCCCTACACCGTTGAAACTGTAAGATGTAGAGGTCTCTTCTACTCCAATAACTTCATGTCTCGCACATCTCGCCTGTGGAACTCCCTTCCTTATTCCTGTTTCCCTGACAAATACAATCTCCAACTATTTAAGTGTAGCGTCAATCGACATCTCCAGTTGCCTTGATCTATCCACTTCCCTTCTCCACATCCTTTCATCTTTCATTCCTATCTGCTCTCGCTCCAAATCTTCTGTAACCCCCTTGCCTTGATCGACCCACTGTCTTTCTCTTTCTCCACATCCTCTCCTTTACCACTCCTATCTGCTCTTCCTCCAAACCTTCTGTAACCCCATGCGTGATAGTGGCCTCCAGCCTTGCTTGGGGTGATACGCTTAAAAAAAAAAAAAAGTCTGGACTGAACCGAGAATGATTTAACTTCATTTCCTATGGTAAGATGAAACCCTTCCCCCAGGGAAACTGAGCGGACGAACGCACGTGACTCCCTCCCTCCCGCATCCACTCGGTAATTGTCGCGGCGCAAGAACAGAGGTCATCACAGCTGCATGTAGGGGTCAATATATGTGTTATGCGCAATTGTTTGTGAATTGGGACTACTGGAAGTAACTATTGTTGTCAGTTTTACTGCGGATGTTAGGGTTTTGGGAAAAATCTCGTAAGAGAATGGAGCTTGCAACGCAGCATTTGGCCTTCCGTCAAGTTTGAAGTGTTGTAACGTAGAAGTAACTGGTAGACAGAGCTACAATGAAGTACCCACAGAAATCGCTCTTCATAATAGACACTGGCTCAATAAGTAAGCGAAATACTCAGAACTTATTGCCGACTATTGAATCGGCGCTTGAAGTAGCTCCAGAGAGTATTGGGGGCATTGTGCATCTCAAATGAAAGTGCCAACCGTTGTGTCAACATCTACGCATCGCTGACCTCATCGAATATCGCTCTGAATGCCCTGAATTGTGTGGCCCCGCTCAACTATACCCATCCAACCCTGTGAGCGCATGCGATTGTATGATTCGGTATTGAGTCTAAAGCAGCGGGTAGTGCACACAGTAGCGCAAGTACGTTTTGTCTCACCGCATCACCGTAACAGTTAAATTAATGGCGGGGTCGTAATTGAAAGCCAAGAAAGACCAAAAAGAGCTACTGGGATAGGTAATATCACCGGCGGCCGCAAGGCGCTGAATGTCGCCATCGAGGCGTATGCGGCGAGCTTGGGGAGTTTGAGATAAGCCCACAGCGGCCATGATTGTAGCAGCCCTTGAAAGTCTGTTTGACCTTGTCTGTGGGCACTCGGAGTTTCTGGCAGCAGAAGTCGCTGCAGCGTTGCGGGCATTGCGGGTTGCCCGCTGCGGCTCTGTCTTGGACTCCCTCGACTTAGTTAATGCAGCAGCGTCCCTGGATTGACGGGTGAGCCTGCGGTCAAATGTTTCAGCTGCCCTCGACCTGGCAGTGGTGGCAGCATTCGTAGCATTTAGAACAGATCTACGGAGCGGTGTCTCAGCAGCCCTAACGGCCGCTGTTGCAGCAGCTTCCCTAGATTGACGGGCGCGCCTGCGGGCAGGTGTCTCTACAGCCCTCGACCTGGCAGTGGCGTCTGTATTCGTAGCATTTCGCACAGACCTACGAAGCAGTGTCTCGGCAGCCCTAGCGCTCACTGTTGCAGCAGCGTCTCTCGATTGACGAGCACGCCTGTGGTCAAGTGTCTCTATTGCCCTTGATTTTGCTGTAGCAGCAACGTTTCTTACGTTACGAAGAAGCCTTTGATGATGAGTCTCGGAAGCCCAAGATGCAGAGGTGGTTGCTGTAGCCTGTGCGTTAATTCTCGACCGTTGTGCATTCTTGAACCTTGATCGCAACGAAAACCTGTAGGCAGCTTTCCCAGCCAAGCAGGTGGCATGCTCCTGTTGTCACTGCGAGGCCTGCGTGAGGCCGCTGCGTTGAGCAACCTGTGATAGTCGCATTGTTGTCTGCTCTTGGGACTCGCGGTCCCTTCTTGCCCTCATTGCGGACGCTCTTGCAGACCGAAGGCTAAAACGTATCCTCCTTCTTGGCGGCATGGAGTAAAGTGATGCTAGTAGTGGTTGATTAGGGTTGCTCACTTGCAGGAGTACAATATCTTAGTATCGTAATGCGTGAGCCAGAATCGGGGAGGCAGGTATTTAAGTAAAACAGCTGAATAAATTGTTTATGGTAGTTGGAAAAATGTAGTTAAACAGACAAACGGAAAACAAAAACGTAAGAAACAACTTGCGGTAGGAGAAATGATCAGTTGGCGGCGTAACAGGAGCAGAAGTGAGACCTTCGTCCCACAGCTGTGCACAGCAGGTTCAAATGAGAAGTATTACTGGCCAATCGGTTGTGCCAATCAGCCAGCGTCCTAAGGTCTCGAACACCAATCAGCCAATGAAATACCCCTGTGTGAAGCATGGTCACGTGTGTGTGAATAACAATCAGCTGTAGAGTCTGGAGTATAGACGTCCCAGTTGAACATACGTTTGATTGGTGTATTCGAAAATTCCGATGAAGACATGATTGTATCGACTTCCCTCGGGTGTTAGTTGGTCACAAAGGAGCTCACAGGGCAAAAAATTTTAATTGTCACGACTAAAGACGATAAAGTTAATCAAAATCCCAAGCAAGTTGTGAAAAACATCGCCAAATTCAGGTAAAATCAGGGAAGTCAAATGGGGTATGATTTCATCGATTTTTATCCGATAATTGAAACCGATATTGAAAACGAAAGTCAGCACCTCAATACTGTCGGTAAATACTATGCTCAACGGGAATTTGGCTGAAAATTCTTCGCCATTTGCGAAAAATATAGCCAAAAATCAGCTAGACTGGACTTGAATCGGATGTCCCAAAGTGATCGATTGTATCGATTTTTTCCAGTAATTGATATCGATATTGAAAATGAATGTCAGCACCTCATAACTGTTGATACAAACCATGCTCAATGTAATTTTGGTGGAAATTCTTCGCCATTTGCGAAAAATATAGCCAAAAATCAGCTTGACTGGATTTGAATTGGAAATCAAAAGTGGCAAGATGCTATAAATTTTTTCCGATAATTTGTACCGATATTGAAGAAAAAGGTCAGTAACTAATAACTGTTGATAAAACTAATGCTCAACTTGATTTTAGTGAAAATTCCTTGCAGTTTGCGAAAAACAGAGCCAAAAATCAGCTACATTGGATTTGAATGGATGTCCCAAAATGATCGATTTTATCGATTTTTTCCGATAACTAATATCAATTTTTAAAACAAAGAACAACACCTCAAAACTCTAAGTAAGGACATTGCAACGTGAGTTTGGTGGATATCACTTGTAATTTGTGAAAACTATCACTGAAAAATTGATGAATGTTTTTCAAATCAATATTCGACCTACTATCGGTTTTATCGATTTTTTCCAAAATCGGAGGAACAATCGAAAAATCCGAAGATGTCAAGTACGAACGCCGTAAATTTCTGATCTGTGTGTGAATTCTCATGCCAATCGGACGAACGGTTTGCTCAGGATGAGGTAACAAGGTGAAAAACACACAGACACACTAACAGAATGCCATTTATAGATATAGATGCGATTAAATATTTATTAATTTAATTTGAATTTTTATTCTTTATTTTAATTTTATTTTTATATTATTATCATACTGATAAAATTGCATATAAATTATTTTGAGACATTTTTATGTTTAACGTTCTTTTTATAGATACAAATATTTAATTAAATGCTCTGTTTATAATAAACAGTATTAAATAACATTTACCAGCCTGAATGTCCGAGAAATTTTCATAGTAAATATTCGTCTGTTTATTATAGACAAAGCATTTACTTAAATATTTTTTATCCATAAAAAGAATGTTAAACATAAAAATGTCTTAAAATAATTGTCGGACTTTGTCCACTTCATTATATAAATTATTATATACAGAGGGAAAGAGAGAGACAGAGAAATTTTGTAATTGAACCTAGCAGAAAAAATACCTTTGATTCCCTTGTAATCGAACGGATTGCGATTAAAGATAAATTAAGTTGGTTAGGACCAATACTAATTTTAGGTCCTTATTGTCGGCCCCATCGCTGTCGTTCTCGGATGCCCACCACTATTTGGTTTGTCCATTAAGTAAACTAACCACAAAACGTAACGTCACTAATTGTATTCAGTCGGACTCCAGGGCAAAACTACCGGGAAAATAATATTGTCGTGAATGTGTCAAGTAAAGACAATATGGCTGAAGGAGAAAATAATTAATGTGTCAGCCAATGAAATCATATCTTGTAGAATCTGGTTTTCAATCGCAGAGAAAAAGACTCCAATAACTTTGGTTCCATATGAAAGTGAAATCAAATCATTAAATTCTAAGTAATCTTTTCGCTACGATTCTTCAATTATTGGGTTATCTCTTCTGGCCAACTGACCGTCCCCCAGGCGTTAAGTACTTTGGGATCACTCTTGGTTGGTCAGAGAGACATTTAGTACGGAACTGATGTCGCTGTTAAGTCAAACAAACATCTCTAAACACTGACCAGTGGTCAGTAAGTAGAGTGATATTGACCATCATTGAAAATGAAGAAAATACTTGCTAGAGAGTACTTTTGAGGACATCATCGAATAAGGCAGAGAACAATGAGTGATATATATACACTAAACAAATTTTAGAAAAGGTTATGAAAAAAAATTGTATTGACACACACACACACACACACACACACACACACACACACACACACACACACACACAGTACAGGTAACTGATCCGTTGGTATATAATCCGGGTGGATCCTAGTAATCATGATTATTAAAACTGATCCACAGAGAGCTCGATGTTTTTATTTTAACAGATCATGTGTATTTTTACATCACAAATTACTACAACATCGGAATAGACTATTTCAAACCGTCCTTTAACTGTTTTCGTCAACCACTAAGTACTTGTCTTCGTCAGCGACTAAGTACTTGTCTTCGTCAGCCACTAAGTACTTGTCTTCGTCAGCCACTAAGTACTTGTCTTCGTCAGCCACTAAGTACTTGTCTTCGTCAACCACTAAGTACTTGTCTTCGTCTATCACTAAGTACTTGTCTTCGTCAGCCACTAAGTACTTGTCTTCATCAGCCACTAAGTACTTGTCTTCGTCAGCCACTAAGTACTTGTCTTCGTCAGCCACTAACTACTTGTCTTCGTCAGCGACTAAGTACTTGTCTTCGTCAGCCACTAAGTACTTGTCTTCGTCAGCCACTAATTGTTTGTCTTCGTCAGCCACTAACTACTTGTCTTCGTCAGCGACTAAGTACTTGTCTTCGTCAACCACTAAGTACTTGTCTTCGTCAGCCACTAAGTACTTGTCTTCGTCAGCCACTAAGTACTTGTCTTCGGAGCGCTTATTTATGTATTTTTCAAAGCCAGTCTCTGGTAGGCGCCTTGTTAATGGGAATGGGTTTGTGTTAGCGATTGTTGGGGGCGTCAGGTATCTTATCTCGGGGGGAAGCGGTCTGGCTTCGGAGTTTATTTATGGCTAGGATTTTTGTTAGTTTAATATCAGTTCCTGCTATATGGTGTTTCATATAAAGGTCCCGACGTCTGTTTTTCTGGGGCTCACAGTAAATAGTTTTTGTACTGTAAAGAGATGCGGGATTTGAACTTAAGTCCGTTAAGAATAATGTAAATTAGTTGAGTTAAAGATTTATAGATTGTAGGTAATACCAGAGCACCCAATGGAATAACTCGTGCTGTCCAATACATACATATATGTGTGCCTTTACCTGATCATACACATATGCAACTGTACGTACGCCTACGCCCACCACATATATGCACCTGTATTCTTATGTAATTTGGAATTTATTCGTGTGCCTACATTTCGTGATTAATTCTGTCGTTGATTAAAAAGTTTGCATTGATCTTTATATTTTATTATCCTGATTTTTTTTTCTAAACATAGCTTGCATCCACCCCTCAAATTATTGGTGGGGGGTCTCAAAACCTGGGATTTTTCAATTTATTTGAGGATTCTGACTCTTTTTCTTCAATTCCCAATTTTTTTCGAAATGGGTGTTTATATATATATATATATATATATATATATATATATATATATATATATATATATATATATAAACAATCCTTATTCCCCCATAGCTGAACACTTTAATCAATCAAGACACTCATTAGACAACTGTAAATGTTTATTGATAGATTCCGATTTTAGTTCAACATACACACGCAGAAAAACAGAAAAATACTGGATTTTAAAATTAGACACATATAAACTAGGGTTAAACAAAGACTTGGGAATTTTAAATCTGTATAAATATTTCAATAGTTAAAACAACATTTAAAATATTATCGTTAGATTTACGTTAGAAATATTCAAACACAGTTGCATTCCACATCATGTGCCGTCCGCGTCTCGCGACAGACGCTACTTGTAAACAAACTTCAGAATACAGTTATTTAATTTATTTCTGACGAAAGATCGGGGCAGATTTGAAATATCAAATATAAAAAAATATAAATAAATACTTTCACAAAAAAAGCACCCAATTTTTTTCTTTTAATTTGCAACTTTTCAGTTGTTTTCTCCATATTATATACATATCAAGAAAGTATACGTGGCTTCTCATTATGCTATATATATATATATATATATATATATATATATATATATATATATATATATATATATATATATATATCGGGCGTGATGTGTAAATGACTGCCATTTTATATTTTTGAGAATGGGTGTTGTATGTTTTTGTTTTGTCGTCTGTACAGTATAGTAGGGTCAGTTGGGAACTCTCCTAATCCCTGTTCGGCAAAGCATTTACACAAATTCGTTAGCTAGGTTATGTGATATTCTCCTCTACTACACTTGTCTTCAATCTGTCCTGTGAGTGTCAAATATCCCAAGCCTTCTTTTCTCATTATGCGGCCTAGAAATTTCTATTGTCTCTTTCTGGTGTTAAGTATGTGACTTTTTTTATTCCATTTTCTCTAAAACATTGTCGTTGCTCGCATATTCTTTCAAATGTCTTATCGGCATCCTTCAGTAGAACCATATTTCTGTTTTCCTATTTTCATTAACTCTTTTCTCTTCAGGACATTGAAGTTCATGGTTCTCCACAGTTTCCTGGGCTTTGTATCTCATTAGAAATGTTATTTTGCTATCTCCCCTAAACCTTGTTCCGCCATCGATATAATGAAGCTTGCTAAGAAGGTAAGGCGTTGTTTTCCTCTGTCCCTCTTGCCTACAGTCGGTCCTGTAAGTATCATATTTTCCACGCCGGCTTTCCTCATTCAACTGTCTCTTGCTGATGTTTAGCATAAGCATCCTTTCTGTTTTCACTTTCTCTAAAACATCTATTGCTTCAAGTATCTACATCTATGAGGAGATTGTCTAACATTCGCTGCTATATAGGAACACCGATATTGTATCAGCTTTCTAGTAACCTTTTCTTTGTTTCAATAAATCTACTGTTTCTTAATACTTTGCTTAGCTTTTGGAAGGCATTTTTTGCTATCACAATGCGCGTTTGGATTTCAGTCTCACACTTTCTATCTTCTGTTAAAACTCGCCCCAAATATTTAAATTGGTGTACTTGATCGATTTGTGCATCGAAAATTTGCCTAAAAGGCGGACATGATGTTTTTTTAAAAAATATTATTAACCTCCAGGGAATTAAACCCTGAACAGCCCTAAAAACAACGAAATTTTAAATAGAAATCTTTTAAAACTTAATCTACACGCAGTTTCGTATCATTATTTTCTTGATTCTTCTTTGGCTACTTGACTCATAATTCATAGCAATGAAATACGTAATTACTTTTCGAACAACCAAATATTCATCTGTGTTGAAACATTCAATTGAACTTGCGTCACTGTTGGTCACTGTTGGTCACTGTTGGTCACTAGCGCTTAGTACGGAACTGGTGTCGCTATTCTGTTAATGTATCGTCACTGACCAGTCTCCGGCCAATGGTCAGTTAGTAGTCTAGTGTGACCATCACATGCATGTGTCCATTGAGTTTGGAGGGTAGAAGTAAGAGGGGAAAAGAATGTGTGCTGGTGCATATCTTGGTATTCGCACTGTTAATAGTCATGGCTGGTGTGGTAGGAAGCGTTATTGGACAATGTCCTTGGGGAAGGGTCAGTGAAATGGTCAGCGTGTAAGAAGAGAGATTAGCAAGTTCGTCTGGAAGAGTATAATGAAGAATTTCGAAGAAAGAAAGAAATTTAGTACAGTTTCTCGGAGTATAAGACACATGAGTGTATAAAACGCACTCTTAATTTGAAGACACTTTTTGGAAAAAAGGTTACAGTCCTAGATGAGACATTTTATTGAGGAAAGACAAATTTAATCAGAAAACTATATATATATATATATATATATATATATATGTATATATATATATATATATATATATATATATGTATATATATATATATATATATATATGTATATATATAATATGTATATATATGTGTGTGTATGTGTGTGATACATATAATATATATGTATATGTATATATATATGTATATATATGTGTGTGTATGTGTGTGATTCATATATATATATATATATATATATATATATATATATATATATATACACATATATATATATATATATATATTTATAAATTATTTATATATTATATATGTGCGGTACTTATTGGAAAGCGCTCAATATCAGTGATAGCGCTAACATAGTTGTATGGATGTGAGTCTGTAAGCCAGGGTTGCAAACTCATCTCCATACAACTATATATATATATATATATATATATATATATATATATATGTGTGTGTGTGTGTGTGTCTGTGTGTATATATATATATATATATATATATATATATATATATATATATATATATATATATGCCAACCGTTTGTTTCAAGTCTATCACTATGTGTTACCTTCTGGGACTAAATTGCTCATGTCTAGTTACATCAATGTAATCACTTCAATCCGATGAAATCCTCAAGTTCGATACGCATCACATGAATATATATATATATATATATATATATATATATATATATATATATATATATGTGTGTGTGTGTGTGTGTGTGTGTGTGTTGTGTATTTGTAAAATATAGTCCTATCGTTGCTATATTTATGGGTTAAAGTGCCCATTATCAGGGATAGAGAGTATGTAAATATAAATATAACAGTAGACATTGACGACAGTCTGTTTCATGCTTAAACACAATCCATAGCCCATTATATCTATTTCCTCCTTGTCTGACAGGGGATTATTCGTCATTTGGAAAAGTCTAACATGAAAATTAATCGACGCAAAACGCCTGTCTTTCTTAATAATACTTATCTTAAAGAACATTTGCTACCTAAATACACAGAATACATACATTTATGCATACACACACACACACACACACACACATATATATATATATATATATATATATATATATATATATATATATATATATATATATATATATATATATTACAGACAGTAGGTAATAAGATATAACTAAATGAAAGTGGATCAGTTTTAATATTCTGTCTTATTAGGATTCACCTGGATGATATTACCAACGGATTATTACATATATATATATATATATATATATATATATATATATATACATATATATATATATATATATATATATTTAGCGCGAGGGATAAATTGTCGTCTAAATTAGACAAAGATGAAAGTAACATTGACATCTCATTTTAACAGATATATTTGCCAAAATTAAACAAAATTATCTTGAAATACTAAAGAGTAAATCTACTCCATAAAATCGCCATTGACTTCAACCACAACCTCAAGACGACTTCGAAATCTCCTGCAACTCTTCTGGGCAGTCTTCTTATTTAAGTGGGTGAATGCTGCCATAATCTCTAGCCCCAGTTCATCTTTGGTATTAAAATAAGTTTTGTTCATCTCTGGCTCAACTGTGCGCCACACACAATAACCATGGGGGTTGCTTTCTGGGGAATTAGGCGGCCAGATGTATGATGTGATGCGGTCGCAGAAATTGGCTCCTGCTTGTGTGGCATGATGCAGAGTCCTGTTGCACGCCATATATTCTTCCAGCAGCAGCCACCCTCTTGATCCAGAGCAGCACCTCCTCCTCAAGGTACTTGATGTAGGGTTCCATGCTTTGAGGCCCGGTGGAAAGATGAATGGAGGCATAAGGTTGCCATCACGAGAGATCACTCCAAACAACTTCTTAATCACCTGAATATATATATATATATATATATGTGTGTGTGTGTCTGTGTGTGTGTGTGTTTGTGTGTGTGTGTGTCTGTTGTGTATATTTAGGCAGCAATTTTTCATTGATGCATGTTTCATTAAATAATATAGACAAGTTTTGTCTATTTATTTTCAGTAAGTTCCTTTCATATTGTTTGGTAAGCTTAATAACATTATCATTGAAAGACAAAAAGGAAATCACCATATTGATACATGTTTAAATCCAATCTAAGCTTTCGGCTTACATAAGCCATTTTCAAAGATGACAATTACATTTCAATATATCAAACAACACACGGACAAAACAATAATCATAGTTAATACTTCTCGTTTTCACTCTCGCGTGGTTATGTGTGACGTCACGAGCTGCGACGCGATTTTCGCTTCCGCGTCTCGTATACACGTGTTTGTCGTTGATTTGAAATTTTTCATGCAACAAAAACAGACTTTCATTATTGATATTGAATTGATTAAAATTCTCTAATGATGACTTGGGTGAATGTAATATTTCACCTCTTCTTTGTATTATTTACGTTCGTACTAATAATATTATCTTTCGGTAATCCACAGTTGTTATACAGTAAAATCTCTCATATCCAGAATCCCTCATATCCGGAGTGCCTCACATCCGGAATCCCGCATATCCGGATATGATTTTGATGTGTATATTTGAACTACTTGGGTGATATGTAAGTGATTTGAAATTTCTGTTTTTCCGGAAATTTACTTTGGATAAATACTAATGCTTATTCCCCTCCCAATGGCTTGTATTGGTGCAAAAGATGATGTAAATAAGAGGAAAGGATGACAACGAGACACATCTGCAACAAGATAGCGACGAGATGCATGATTGTGATGAAACCTGGACTGAAATTGAAAATGCTATTGAAAAAGGTTATCAGTTTTATGGAAAGAAAGCCAGTATTCAACTATGAAGATTGCAATAAAGAACGAGTTAAGAAGTGTCTTTCGTTTTAAAAATTTCAAGAACAAAATCAAAACGAAATGCGGAAAAAGTTGAGAATGACATTAGATGAGAAAGAATCATCATGCAACAGCGATTTAAAAAATCCTCGTTACATTATTTGTTTTGCATACGTGACATAATTAATTTAATGAATTTTCATTAACATTACTTAATTTATTTCTTTTTCCTTAAAATCAATTCCGTTATATTTCACTCACCATTAGCTTATTTTGTTTACTAAAAAACATTGAAAATAAATGTTAAACCTGATTTCAGTTCTTTTATTTTAATCTAAATATAGCCCTCATATCCGGACTTTGTAACCAATTCCTCATATCCGGAATCCCTCATATCCAGAATTCCTCAGATCCGGAATCCCTCATATCCGGAATTCCTCATATCAGGAATCCCTCATATCCGGACTTTGTAACCAATTCCTCATATCCGGAATCCCTCATATCTGGAAGGCCTTGTTAGTCCGCTTATCAGGGATTCTACTGTATAATTGTTTCACTTTTTAAAAAAATACACGAAAAGGAAGATAGCTAAGTTTGAATTTTCTCTGAGAGCTTTCCACAAATCCGAAACGAATTTAAAATTTGGCATCTTCGGAATAGTAACGCAAAAGACATAGAATTATTTCTTGTCAGATGAGATCAGATTACCATTAACGAAAATGACCTACAAGATTTATTTTCTTCTTCGAAATTCTTCATTATGCTCTTCTAGACGATCTTGCTACTCTCTCTTCTTCCACGCTGACCATTTCACTGACCCTTCCCCAAGGACATTGTCCAATAACGCTTCCTACCACACCAGCCATGACTATTAACAGTGCGAATACCAAGATATGCACCAGCACACATTCTTTTCCCCTCTTACTTCTACCCTCCAAACTCAATGGACACATGCATGTGATGGTCACACTAGACTACTAACTGACCATTGGCCGGAGACTGGTCAGTGACGATACATTAACAGAATAGCGACACCAGTTCCGTACTAAGCGCTAGTGACCAACAGTGACCAACAGTGACTGAATGTTTCAATTTGGTTGTTCGGAAAGTAATTACGTATTTCATTGCTATGAATTATTAGTCAAGCAGCGAAAGAAGAACCACGATAATAATGATACGCAACTGCGGGTAGATTACGTTTTAAAAGATTTCTATTTGAAATTTCGTTGTTTAGAGGAGGCTGTTCAGTGTTTAATTCCATTTGGGTTAATAATATTAAAAAAAAAAACATCATGTCCGCCATTTAAACAAATTTCCGATACACAAATCGATCAAGTTCAATTGAATGTTTAAACAAAGAAGTATACACTGTGATATTGATCTGGCCAGGGAAGGATATTTAGTAAATTTACGCTTCGACTGGTATATCCCAGAGTATTCGGCTATCACGTGATGACGAAACGCGTCACACTAGCACTGGTCCGAAGTACTAGCCTGTTAACCGCTACTATTCAACGTCTTCTCCCCCCAGCTATGGATTAATTATTAGTACTTGTATCATGAAATCATTATTATCCCCTAAAAATTTTCACAATCTCAAAATATTTTCTGGATTAATGCTAGTTAAGCGAGATTGAGCCTGGCTATTACCTAGATTGTTGACCGATTAGGAATACCACGTGTTAGTAATCTTGGATTTGCAGATAGTGTAATGGATAATGGCTCTGAATTGTTTCATCGTGATGTGGCAGTACACTTTTCTAAGTGTATCTGCGCATAAGTGAATATAACGAACCTAATGGGAACTGGAACTCCGCTCTCCGATTAAAAATTCTGTGCGATTATCAATTACACCACTCGCACATCCATACGGTTTGGTTTGTTGATTTATCAAGTTTCATTCATCGTTAAACTTCCTTATTCCTTAGGGCCGCAATATCTCTACAGCGGACGCTGTTCCGGTGAACCTCTTCAGGTCGGCCCTGTCATAACCGGCTGCCTTTCACCAACATGCGTCATATGCTCCACTTTGGACGACTCTTCCTCGGCCATGTCGTTGTTTGAAGATATCGCTAAGGTTTCTGTAACAAGCTAGATTTTAAATGAGTAGGTTGTTAGACTACTGCACAACCCCCAACCTGGAGGACCAGGATGTGTCTTTCGTCTGCCTCCGACTCCACCGACCTGTTGAGCTTGGTTGAACCTGCTAAAGTGCCGAAGCTCGAGCCTACATAGCTCTGGGGTCGAAGAAACAATCAAACCGTCCTATCACGTTAAGGCGACGCACCATCGGGACGTTTTTGGAAGTCTATTGAGTGAGTAAATTAATAATTGTGGAACAACTCATCACATTAACTGAAGGTACAGCTAACCATTCCGTGGTAAAATAATTACCATCCAACTCCACATTTTTACCAACCCACTATACAGACTTATCATTATTGGTTTTAAAACGGACGATTTATTTAGTGTAATTTACAATTTCGTTCAACTGTAGTTACTGATTTGATGAATGCAACAATTTACGTTGCTCACTCGATAATTGACATTTGTTTATTTGTCGAAAATATATCGATCCGAAGAATGGCTGACCAAAATAAATTTAAAAAAATTACCGTCTCCTTGTTTTTATTCCATATTGTCAGATTTAGAAGGCATTCAGGGTGAAACGTATTTACTAATGACAAAACCGACATTTTTAATATGCAAATTGTTGCTTACCGAAAGCGCTTGTTAATATTCTATTTTTGAAAAGAAAATTTAAGATATTGTTGCAAATGCTTTTAATATATAAATGCTATATTTACTAGCAGAAATAAGAAATATGAATAATTTTAGTGCATTTTCATTGAGTTTCTATAATAAAATATATTATCAATATTTTTATTTACAGTTGTATATTGAAGAGATCTCGAGTATAATAATACATTGAAAACAAGTAGTATGTTTTCCAGCTTCCTTAGGGCCACTGCTGATGTGTAAACAATTATTCCTGAAAGAATCTATCAAGCTTGAAATAAGACATGTGACTGTTGCTTTGAATATCTCGAAGGCATTTGACAGGGTCTCTGTCTCTTTTATAAATACTTCCAGGGTAATTACTCCGATGAGCTGCTATCGCTGGTTCCCAGGCTCCATGAATTCAAGCGTCATACGAGGCTGGCATCCCGTTCCCACCCTTTCACTGTTGAAACTGTTAAGTGTAGACGTCTCTTCTACTCCAATAGCTTCATATCTCGCACCTCACGCCTATGGAACTCCCTTCCTCATTCCTGTTTCCCTGATGACTATGATTTCGAACTATTCAAGTGTAACGTCAATCGACATCTCCTGTTGCCTTGATCTATCCTCTATCCTTCTCCACATCCTTTCCTCTAACACTCCTATTTGCTCTCGCTCCAAATCCTCTTTAACCCCTTGCGTGCTAGTGGCTGGGGTGAAAAGCTTTAAAAAAAAAAAAAAATAATAATGTTATTTTTTTTTTCAGAAGTTGAAAGGTTATGACATTTCTGGTCAATTTTTTGAATCGATTTGATCTTATAAAATTGCAATATGAAAGTTATCTTGTTGGATGGCCAATCCCCTAGATCTTTTTACATAAATTCAGGTGTTCCTCAGGGTTCTATACTTGGGCCTACATTGTTTCTAATTTTCATAAATAACCTTCCTGATGTCTTCAGTTTTCAGATTGCTACTTATGCTGATGAGGTAACTATTTACACCTGCCTTAATTGAAAGTCTTACCATATCAAATTGGAAGCTGATCTCGGCTTCAGTCACTTTCCTACCAACCCAACGTTGTTTTCCTGTGCCTTTTTTTTATTTTTATAAATCATTTCATGCTAATTACATTTAATCTAAGGCACCTGGGCCTTATGAATTTAAGCGCAGTACAAGATTGGTACAAAGTTCTCATCATTTCACAATTGAAATGGCTAGATGTAACCGCAAGTTCTATGCTAACAATTTCTTCAATCGCACTTCTCTCATATGGAACGCTCTTCCCGCTTCTTGCTTCACAGTCAAGTTTGATCGTAAAAATTTAAATGCAATATCAATCGTTATCTACTGTCATTTCAATTCATGTTCTTTTACTCCCCTCTCTCCGTAATAATATATTTTCTCATATTCTCTCACACTTGGTAACAATTTGAGTATTAGTGGCTTTATTGCCTTGCTTGAGGGGAAATGACTAAAAAAGAAACAAAAAAAATATAAGCGCTCAGGCATAAAAAGAAGATGATTTCCGTAATATTGCATATATAACAATAATAATATATAATATTATATATTTAATATATATATATATATTAAATATATAATATTATATATATATATATATATACATATATATATATATATATATATATATATATATATATATATATATATATATATATATATATATGATGAAAATGTGGAAAAGACAAAGCAAAATCCGAATATGTGAGTTTACTGTTTTTTTATTTTGTTTTTTTGTTTTGCTGTCAACGTCAGACGTTTCGGTCTAATAGACCATCTTCAGGACATGGTTATTGGAGACATATTTATATTAAATTTAAGTTAAAATAAAGAGACGATAGATACAGGACTAGAAGAAAAAAGAAGAAGGAGCAGTGTTGATCACGCCTGATTATGCACTCTCTCCCAGAAAAAGAAGAAGGAGAAACCCTGTTGATCACGCCTGAGTATCCATTCTCTCCCAGAAAAAGGAGGAGGAGCCGTGTGGATCACGTCATATTATACACTCTCTTTCAGAACAAAATTGAAGGAGCCGCGTTGATCATGCCTTAGTATGCACTCTCGCCCTGTAAAAGAAGAAGGAGCAGTGTTGATCACGCCTGATTATGCACTCTCTCCCAGAAAAAGAAAAAGAAGGAGAAACTGTGTTGATCACGCATGAGTGTCCATTCTTTCACAGAATAAAAGAAGGAGCCATGTTGATCACGCCTGATTATTCATTCTCTCCAAGAAAATGTAACTACGAACCGCTTAGCACATTTGCAGGATAAGTCACAAGTGAGCTTTTTGTGTGTTGAACAAACAGATATATGCCTGAGCATGCGTCTGCAATAAGGATTGGCTGACCGCACTAGCAGCCGGGTGTGCTCAGATACAAGTAACCGGACATTATTATTATACAAACATACTGTTAGTGTTAGTTATTTACGAGAATGGATTGCAAAGAATTTTATTACAGTATAAATAATTCGTTGTAAATGA
>OZ038503.1:16102092-16109592 GCA_964036315.1 Acanthosepion esculentum
TCTTTCTTTCTTTCTTTCTTTCTTTCTTTCTTTCTTTCTTTCTTTCTTTCCATTCTCATTTTCTACTGTCTACTTTCAATTCTCCACTTCTCTCAATTCCGTCTCTTTCTAATTGTTTGCTTGTTTGTTCCTTTCTTTCTTTCTTTCTTTCTTTCTTTCTTTCTTTCTTTCTTTCTTTCCTTCCTTCTTTCTTTCTTTCTTTCTTTCCATTCTCATTTTCTACTGTCTTCTTTCAATTCTCCACTTCTCTCAATTCCGTCTCTTTCTAATTGTTTGCTTGTTTGTTCCTTTCTTTCTTTCTTTCTTTCTTTCTTTCTTTCTTTCTTTCTTTCTTTCTTTCTTGTAAGGACCCCTTTATCAACTTTCCTTCTATCAATCTCCCCTCTTCCGGACTCCTTCCTTTATTTCAATTCCACAAATTTCTCTCATTATTTCTTTCCAAATATTCTTTCAGATTGCCCGACCGCCATTGTCCACTCCTACCAACCATTAATAAATAAAGTCCCCACCCGGTCAAACAGTCTCCTCCCCAATCATTTAGATCCGAATAATATTTTCAGTTAATGATCACTTCCTATAATGCATGTTTAAATTTCTTGCTACCGGCACAGTTGGTCATCCATTTACGAATCTCATTTCAGACAACTGGACACGTTAAATAGCCATTAGTATAAAAAATCTTTCAATGACCATATCTTCTGTAAAATCTGTCGCGAATAATCCAGCAGAGAAATTAAATTAACATCATTTTATTATATTACTGTTTGGTCAGTTATGGAAAATATAAAAGTGATATTTTTAACGTCCTTAATAAAGGGTGTTTCATTAAGACGGATTATATATAAGGGTCTTTCACTGAGACAGATCAGCAATAAATAAATCAGTGTTATTGGTGAAAATTTATTTATTTCTCTATTGGATCATGTTATTTAAGTCATGGAAATTATGTGTGAAAAATAATATCGCCCAAATGTCCGCCAAATCTGAAAGAAAAAGAAAAAAAATTATTAGACGCTTAAAATTAATTCACATTTAAAACCGGTTCAAGTCAACACCCTTTATAAAGACTAACACACACAGATTCAACAACACAATAAAGAAACTATTAAAAAAAAACAAAAATAAATCTTGTACTATATTATTAGAATATCATCCCACTATACCAACACTATATGGCTTAACGAAGACACACATACCCATCACACCCATTGTGGCGGGAATTAGCAGTGCACCCACAAATTTGCTAGAGCCATCACAAAAATCCTAACTAATTTCTATGCTCACATCAATAGTCAAGTGATCGATATTTTTGTAAGGGAGTTCAATACGAGTAAATACTTCAGCGATGTTTCTGTTTTAGGGATCAGGAACAAACATATTGCATACACACACATGCACACAGTTACACATAGAGCAGTAGGCACACAGTCACATGCATATATCCACATATACATAATAAAGTGTGTTTCATTAAGACGGATTATATATAAGGGTGTTTCATTAAGACGGATTATATATAAAGGGTGTTTCATTAAGACGGATTATGTATAAGGGTGTTTCATTAAGACGGATTATATATAAGGGTGTTTCATTAAGACGGATTATGTATAAGGGTGTTTCATTAAGACGGATTATATATAAGGGTGTTTCATTAAGACGGATCAAAGTCAGCAGTAAATAAATCAGTGTTATTGATGACAATTTATTTATTTCTCTATTGGATCGTGTCATTTAAGTCATGGCAATTGTGTGAATAATATCACCCAAATATCCGCCAACGCTTCGGCAGCACACATCCATTCGATGGTCAATATTTTTGATGACTTCTCTGCATAGTTGCTCCTCGATCTCACCAATATACCTTATTATCTCATCCTTTGGCTGATGAATTATCGTTGGCTTGTTGGCATAGACCTGACTTTTGAGATGACCCCAAAGGAAGTGACCTACAGGTTTCAAGTCGCACGATCGTGGTGGCCAATTTACTTTGTTGTTTCGAGAGATGATGCGACCTGGGAATTTCTCATTGCGTTTCTGTTTTCACGTCCATTTTCGTAATATGCTTCGATAACTTTAACACATGGTTTGATTGTTAATCTTTCCATGGTTGAAATTGCCAAAGACTTAATATGTAAAATCGGAAAGAAAAAGAAAACAAAAAACACAAGACGCTTAAACTAAATTCACATTTGAAATCGGTCCAAGTTATATTATTTCCACTAATTAGATCATTCGGACTGTTATCCTCATCTTTGTTGTCATATACACGACGTTTCGGCCGTTGTACACTCCGGCATTCTTCATGTGATTGGAAGTAACCCTTTATTTCGCGATGTATCATGGCCCAATGGATAAAAGGGTTGGTTGAAGTAATTCAGTGACTAGATCCCCAAAAGTTGTGAGTTCAATACCCGGCCACAGCAGAGATGAACAAAAACTTGGAAAGTTAAGCTACTAAAAGTAAATAACTGAAACTGACATATCCAGAAGAACTTGAACAATCTACCCCGGTGGACGATATAAAGGGTTAGTTTCGAAATTCCACTCACCTGAAGAAGGCCGGTGGGTACAGCAGCCGAAACGTCCTGAATATAACAAAGATGAGGGCAGTGTGAAGAATGTAAATAGTGTCAATAATTACAGTAAATCATCTCATAAATATAGACAGATGCCCTTAATATTGTTCAATTTTTTTCACATGTCTGACTTTAAACATATTTTTCCAAATATTCAGATATAGTAAATTTGTGGAAGCATTTTTATTAAGAAGCGGAAGTGGGGATGAATCGGCCACACCCTCGGCAAGCCTGCTTCTAGTGTCCACAAGGGAAGCGAAAAGGTGGTCGACTAAAACAGACTTGACGCAAAAATATTGACGCTGAGATGAAAGCAGCAGGCACAACCCCGGCCGAGCTGAAGAGGGTCGCCCGGAACCACGTCCGTTGGTGAGGTGTTGTTGCGGCCCTACGTTCCCCAATAAATCAAGAGGTATACTAATAATAATAATAATAATAATAATAATAATAATAATAATAATAATAATAATAAAGCGATAATGCCTCTAAGACGCTAGCGTGTACTGGCAGTGAAATGGAATGAAAACACGAGAAGGAACCGTAAACTCAATTCCAAACACGAAATAAGTGATAAACCTCTACTCCTGTTCAAATGATCGGAGAGGAGTGGGCACCCGACGATAGGCAAACCTATCTACTACTATTTGTTTACAAAGACTTTCACGGTAATTGCTCCGATGAGCTGCTTTCGCTGGTTCCTAGGCCTCATGAATTTAAACGTCCTACGAGGCTGGCATTCCGTCCTACGAGGCTGGCATCCCCTTCACCGTTGAAACTGTTAGATGTAGACGTCTCTTCTACTCCAATAGCTTCATGTCACGCACATCTCGCCTGTGGAGCTCCCTTCCTTATTCCTGTTTCCCTGACAAATACAGTCTCCAACTATTTAAGTGTAACGTCAATCGACATCTCCAGTTGCCTTGATCTATCCACTTCCCTTCTCCACATCCTTTCCCCCTTTCATTCCTATCTGCTCTCGCTCCAAAACCTCTGTAACCCCCTTGCCTTGATCGATCCACTATCTTTCTCCACATCCTCTTCTTTACCACTCCTATCTGCTCTTCCTCCAAACCTTCTGTAACCCCTTGTGTGCTAGTGGCTTCCAGCCTTGCTTGGGGTGATAAGCTTAAAAAAAATAAAGAAATTTAGGAAGAAAAGTAAATAAATAGTAAATAAAAGTTCAGAGTTTTAGGTGAGGTTAGAAATATAGAGATGAGGCAGACTTTATAAGGAACTAGTAACCCAATCATAAACAGGAAACTAGGGATAAACCTCTCTTTTTTCAAAAGACATGGTGGGGAGTGTGAACTGGACTATAGGCAGACCTATCTACTCTTCCTCACAGATGAAGGAGTAATATGGGGTAACAGCGATGCGGTTCCATGAGCTTAACATGTGAGGAATGAGGAATTTTTAAGGAAAATGGAAACAAAATGAAATTTTTAGGACATGTAATAATCACAGATAAAGAAGAGACATGGATCTTTTAAAAATGTAGTTCTACAGAAAGATGTTGAGGATTCTATGGACAGTATATGGGAGTAAAGACAAAGCTTTAGAGAAAATGGAAATAAATGGTCACTTATACTTAATATCGGAAAGAGAGAGTTGAAATTTCTAGGGCACGTAATACGGACAGAAGGCTTGGAGAATTTGACACTCACATAGGATACTGAACCGCTATTTTCATGACAAATATTCAAACGAGCTACATTCTATTACTCCAGTAGTTCAGACCTTCACAGGTAAGCCATTCGCGAGTCTATCGCTATTTCCATAGCAAATGTTCAGATCTAGATTCTTTATTCTCACTTTTCAGACCTTCACAGGTAAGCCTTTCGCGAGTCTATCGCTATTTCCATAGCAAATGTTCAGATCTAGATTCTTTATTTTCACTTGTTCAGACCTTCAAAAGTAAGCCTTTCGCGAGTCTATCGCTATTTCCATGGCAAATGTTTAGATCTAGATTCTTTATTCTCACTTTTCAAACCTTCACAGGTAAGCCTTTCGCAAGTCTATCGCTATTTCCATGGCAAATGTTTAGATCTAGATTCTTTATTCTCACTTGTTCAGACCTGACAGGTAAGCCTTTCGCGAGTCTATCGCTATTTCCATGGCAAATGTTCAGATCTAGATTCTTTATTCTCACTTTTCAAACCTTCACAGGTAAGCCATTCGCGAGTCTATCGCTATTTCTATGGCAAATGTTCAGATCTAGATTCTTTATTCTCACTTTTCAAACCTTCACAGGTAAGCCTTTCGCGAGTCTATCGCTATTTCCATGGCAAATGTTCAGAAGATCTACCATCTTTAGTTCCACCTGTCCAGACCCTCACAGATAATCCTGTCGCTACACTATCACTATTTCCATGTCAAATGTTCAGATCTACATTCTTTATTTCCACTAGTTC
Organism: Acanthosepion esculentum; assembly: GCA_964036315.1. Lineage (NCBI taxonomy): Eukaryota > Metazoa > Mollusca > Cephalopoda > Sepiida > Sepiidae > Acanthosepion > Acanthosepion esculentum. Next base: position 16,107,080 of record OZ038503.1, read on the forward strand.
AGACCTTCACAGGTAAGCCTGTTGCTACTCTATCGATATTTCCATGGCAAATATTCAGACGAGCTACATTCTTCAGTTTCACTAGTTTAGACCTTCACAGGTAAGCCTCAGGCTCCTCTATCGCTATTTCCATGGCAGATGTTCAGAAGGTCTACATTCTTTAGTTCCGCCAGTTCAGGCCTTCACAGCTAAGCCTGTCGTTACTCTATCGCTATTTCCACGACAAATGTCCAGAAGATCTACATACTTTATTTCTACTAGTTTAGACCTTTACAGGTTAGTCTCTCGCCATTCTCTCGCTATTTCCATGGCAAATGTTCAGAAATATATTCAGAAATTATGCTAATTAGCTCGCCTTATCTGATTAATTATTGAAAATGACCACAACATGTATATATCAGAATAAGAATCCAACACCCCCCCCCCAAAAAAAAAGAAAAGACATTTAAATATGTAGGAAGTGGGCGGAAAATGTGACACCGAAAATCGAAAGCGCACTTGGATAACGAAAGATGTCTTTCAAAAACTAAGCAAAGTAAAAGGATTTTCAATAACTTGGACCGATTTTAAATGTGGATTAAATTTAAGCGTCTAATGATTTATTTTTTCTTTTTGGTAATTTGGAAGTCATTGGCAATTTCAATCATGGAAAGATTAACAATTAAACAGCGTCTTAAAGTTATCTAAGCCTATTACGAAAATGGACGTTCAAACAGAAATGCATTTCGCGAGCAACATAATCGACCAACCGAGAGTGCAATTGGAAACGATGTAACGTTGTTGAGAGGTTCAATTCCTGCGCGCGATGACGAATAGAGGATTTTCGGCCACATTCTCGTGCACTGTAGCAATGTTTTCAGCTGAATGGCGTAAACGGACACGCAATGGTGTTTTCAAATCTGCCACCGATCCAGGTTGTTTGAATTTACGAACAATTTTTCCAAATGCACTCTTGAAACTTTAGCACGTTGTTTAATTTGTTAATATTTCTATGGTTGAAATTGCCAAAGACTTCAGTTGTAAAATCTGAAAAGAAAAAGAAAAAAGATCATTAGATGCTTAAACTTAATTCACATTTAAAATCGGTCCAACTTAGTGGAACGTGCTTTATTAAGAGACCACGAAAATTTCGTTAGAAACAATGTAAGCAGTGATGAACTGTTATGTAACATCAGTCCTCCTATATGAGAGTTAATACAGGACAATTTCCTCACGGATGAGGCAGCACAGCTATAGTTCTTCAGAAGCATTTTGAAAATACTATGGACTGAACATATGAGTAACGAGGAAGTTTGAAATAAAAGAGGAACAAAATGATCACATCGTTAGAATCAGATACAGACAGTTTAAATTTCTAGGACATGTTGAGGAGAGAGGGGTTGGAGAATTTAACGCTCACCGGGCATATTGGAGACAAATGAGACAGAGGTAATTAGTGAATAACCTACCTAACAAGCTTGTGTATATGGATTGTATAAATTGTCAGCGAGTTAAAAATGAGACGAAGAGAAAAATAATGGGGAAAGTCAGAATGCCGAAAAAGGTTGAAGAACTGGAATAAAAGAAAAGAAAAGAAAAATTTGTTAGGGATTAGACAAATGAATTAAACTCATTGACCATCGCTGAAAAATCGAGAGAGAAAATACAACTCAATGCTCTCCTGATGCTCCCATTTGCAGGGAAAACTTTTTGCGTGATTTCTCAGTGGGGCTGTTGGTCGCCATTAAAGTAGAGAGAATGTGAACGACTGAAAAGAGAAAGGTATGGGAAAGAAGAAAAAAATGATGAAAAATTGTAAGTAAAAAGGAAGAAGATGAGAAAAAGAGGAAAGAAAAGATCAATGGTCGATGAAAAAAATTAAACGTCGAAAGAGAATGACCATTATTAGCAAGCGAAGAAAAATGAAGAAGAACTCGTAAGAGGAAAAGAAAAGTCACTGAAGGAAAACATTTCAAATAGGAAGAAAATTATGAAGAAGAAAATGAATAATAATAATAATAATAATAATAATAATAATAATAATAATAATAATAATAATCGCGCAGATATTGTTATTAGAGACCGCAAACAAAAAAATTGTCTCCGTATTGATATAGCAGTCCCTGCAAAATGCAATATATCTTTGAAGATCTTCAAAATGCGATCAAAACACAAGGACCTTGAAATCGAAATCTCAAAAATGTAGCACATGAGAACATCAACAATTCCTGTTGTAGTTGGAGCCCTCGGATTGATTGGAAAAGATTCCAAAAGACTCATTGAAGTGATTCCAGGAAGCCCAGGAAAAAATATTGTTCTCACGAGTACAGCCCACACCTTACGAAGGGCTTTATATATGTAAAATATGTGCGTGTTTTTAGTTTGTTTGTTGTTGTTTTTTTTTAAATTGCTCAGTCGAAAATGATACCATTTCTGACCTTAGGTTTTGGTCGGGACCCAGAAAGAAATGATTCCACACCAGAAATCAAAGGAAATAATAATAATAATAATAATAATAATAATAATAATAATAA
>OZ038503.1:16119592-16162092 GCA_964036315.1 Acanthosepion esculentum
TATATATATATATATATATATATATATATATATATATATATATATATATATATATATATATACATATATATATATATATATATCTTATATACGGTAGTTCGTTCAGATCTTACTCTGTCCATATCTATCTACCTATATATATATATATATATATATATATATATATATATATATATATATATATATATATATATATATTATATATATATATATATATATATATATATATATATATATATATCTTATATACGGTAGTTCGTTCAGATCTTACTCTGTTCATATCTATCTATCAAAGTCTATTCGGTTCTATCTATCTATGTATCATCTATCTACCTACCTACCTACCTACCTACCTATACATTATCTATCTATCTATCTATCTATCTATCTATCTATCTATAAGTTATATCTTTCAAAAAGGTAATCAAATAAAACAATTGTTGAATTTACTTTTTCGCCTACAATCACCGCACGGTCAGTCTAACCGGTTCCCTCACCAGGATTTTGTTTGGTGAGGAAAGTGGTAAGACAACCAGCAGGAGTAAAAAAACAATCTGTCAAAGGGCCGATGATCCTTCTTGTAGGATCGACGATCATCTTTCATGATCTGGTAGACCCTGGCTCCGTACTTATGCATGCAGTTCGTGCAGTGAAGACACGGTATCGTTGGACAGAGGACTTCCTAGACTCAAACCGACAGATAAAACGAAGTGTCCACCCACTGGAATCAAGAGCCACCGGTCCGGGATTAAGGCGAGCCTTGAAATTGGAGGACATTGGTTGTAGTATTCCTGAAGTTGGAACGCTTCCGTCGGCTCTAATTTCCCAAGACATGCAACGCATAAATGAGGACCTGGTCAGGTACTCGGTCGTGCAGTGACACTACAACCACACCCCGTCATGGGACTGATAAAGATGATGGTCACTACTGTGTTCTGTAACTTCGTAGAATAGAAAGACTGTCTAGCGAGCGAGTGGAACACCCACTTGCAATTTAAATCGTTGAAGTGTCAACGTTGACTGGTCATCAATTAATTTGGAATTAATGTAAAACGCGTTATATTCAGGTTGGTTGGTTTGGGATTTCTGCAAAACATTCTTATTATTAGTATATTAAAAAGGAAGCACACAATTGAACAATTTTTCATCTTGATGTGCCGTGTTCCACCAGGGTGTAGGCGATCATGGATCTCTACGACTTCCTGTTCTTTATAACTCTTGATAAACTTTGTGTTTATGTTAATTCTCATAAAAACTGTTACGCCATCAATTTACACAGGCTCATTAAGTCTGTCATGTGCTGTTTTCCTCTCTCTCTCTCTATGGCCTTCTATCTGTCCTGAGAGTTTCAAAATTTCCAAGCCTCCTTCCTCAACACGAGTGTGAGTATGCTTTGAAAATATAATATTTACTTTTGGGGTAGGTTTTTGTAGCTTAATGAACTCCGATTCCAAAAACATAATTCCGGGGCCGAGATTAAGTTCTGCAGTAAAAACACAATGTATGTCACAACATAAATTAGATTAATTTAAACTCTGTTCCTTTCAGCTTTGATTATAAGTTAACCTAAGCCTGTTTATACTTCCAAGTATAAAATGTTGTCTTTCGATTATAAATAGAAAGTCACACGACCAACCGAAGTGGTGGTAATGACCGCACAGAATATCACAGCTCGATTAGTCACTAAATATCTAATTGTGTGCAGTCCCTGTAGTTCCCCTGTTTCTTCAATCTGACCCGCGACCAAGACCTCTCACAACTACTAATTTTGTCTTATAATAACGACTACTATCAGTGTCTGAAAGGTGTATGCAAATATCACAACCATTATTGGACGGATTTAGTATATCGTGATAACTTTTAGTCATTTGGTATCGCTTTGGTAACTAGTGTCTAGATTGAAACTGTTGTCGCTTGTCCGTTGAAGAATTAACACCTACTAGTATTTCCTCATTGGTCAGTTTGTAGTTCAAACTGACCATTGGAATATTTGGTAGTGAAAGGGCGAAAGAGAAGGAAGAATGAAGACTGACCACCACAACTTGGGTGGGTGGAAGAGGTTAGAATGGAATGCATCTTTACACATGTTAGTCCGTTATTAGTGGCTGCAGCCGACTGAGAAAGAAACTGTGCCAGCAATGGAGACTGTCTATGGTCAATTGGGAAGGCAAAAGATCTTTAATCTTTTCTTCACGCTCTTAATGTAAACGCGTTATATTCGGGCTGGTTGGTTGGTTCTTATCATTGGCATATCAAAAAGAGAGAACTTGATTGGGCAAGTCCTCTTCTTTATGTGCGATGCCTCCTCAGGACGTAGGCAATCATGGCTCTCCACATCTTCCTGTCATTTTCAACTCTTAATATATTTTGTCTTTCTGTTATTTTTCCTAAAACCTGTTCCGCCATCGAATTAATCAAGCTCACTAAGTATGTTATGCGTTGTTTTCTTTCGTCCCTCTTGCATTCAGTCTGTCCTGTGAGTATCAAAGTGTCCAAGCCTTCTTTCCTCTTTATATGCCCTAGAAATTTCAACTGTTTCTTCCTGATGTTATGTACAAGTTTCCTTTATGTTTCGATTTTATCTAAAACTTTGTCGTTGCTCACATGTTCCGTCCATGTTATCCTCATCATTCTTCTTTATAATCATATTTCTGTTCCTTCGGGTCTCTCTTTCATCTTTGAGGACATTGTCCAGCACTCACTGCCATACAAGAGGACTAACAACCATGTATTCTGTCTTCTTCCAGTTAATGTTCAATCCTTTCTCCGCGCTCTCCTTCACAGTTTTCTTTCCGCGTCTGCTATGAATACTGCGTCATCTGCATATCTTTGGTTCTTAATATTGTGCCAGCCAATAATGAATCCTGGTAGAACTTCTCATTCTCCCAGAATCGCGTCGCTGTATAGGTTGAATAAGTCTAATCTAATTGTGGACAGTCCATGTTAGTTCCCCTGGTTTCTTCAAACTGACCCCAAACCAAGACCTCTCACAGCTACTAAATTTCTCTTATAATAACTACTACTATCAGTGTCAGAAACGTGTATCCAAATATCACAACCATTATTGGACAGATTTAGTATATCTTGATAACTTTTAGTCATTTGGTATCGCTTTGGTAACTAGTGTCTAGATTGGAACTGTTGTCGCTTGGATGTTGAAGCCTTAACACCTACCAGTATTCCCTCATTGGTCAATTTGTAGTTCAAACTGACCATGGGAATATTTGGTACTGAAAGGGCGAAAGAGAAGAAAGACTGAAGACTGACCACCACAACTTGGGTGGGTGGAAGAGGTTAGAATGGAATGCATGTTTTTACAAGTTAGTCCGTTATTAGTGGTTGGTGTGGACTGAGGAAGAAACTACACAAGTAGTGGACACTGTCCAGGGTCAGTGGGGAATGCAAAAGAAAGCGCATGGAGGTGGTTAAAGTTTAATACAGCTGGGAAGATATGTGGGAGCTTTTATAGTTTTCTTTCCGTGTCTGCTATGAATACTGCGTCATCTGCATATATTTTGTTATAATATTGTGCCAGCCAATAATGAATCCTGGTAGAACTTCTCATTCTCCCAGAATCGCGTCGCTGTATAGGTTGAATAAGTCCGGTGAGAAGGCATGTCCTTGTCTTACACCTTTTTCTCTATTTGTATGAACTCACTTTCTATCCGTATTCAGTCGGTTTGCTGCCAGTATAGGTTATCGATTATTATAATATCCTTCCCAAATATATCAAGATTACTGACTAGTCCCAACAGATCTTTGTGGCGTACCTGATCGAACGCCTTTGCGAAGTCGATCTATTCCATCGATTTCCCCGCAATATTATCGAAATGCTGGTGACTGGTATTACCAGCCATGAAGTGAGGACCAGCATGTTTTTATTTTTTTTATTCGTGCTAAAGATAATAATTCATGCATGTTGTTTATTCCCTATCTTCGCATTTAAATTATTTTAATTGCTGTTGCTCCCAGATCCACTCAGAGACAGGGTTGTAGTAAACGTTAGGGTCCCAGCTATGGGTAAATAGAGACCCCCCCCCTAAACAAAAGTACCTTTTTATAGTAAATTGACCAACAATACATATTTATAGTGGGGTGACCAGCAATACATATTTATAGGGGCGTGACCAGCCATATATATTTATACTCCTGTGACCAAAAATACATATTTATAGTGGGATGACCAGCGATATATATTTATAGTGGGGTGACCAGCGATATATATTTATAGTAGAATTACCAAAAATACATTTTATCTGTAGTTGAAGGCATACAATTGCGCTCAAGATATTTGGATTTCGGCATAGGATAGTCCGTGGAGGTTGATGTGCTGCAAAACGAAATCACCCAAACGACCAACGTGAAAGAACTCTTTCATGACATTAATCCATATAATATCCTACATTTTGTATATTTATTTTTTTTACGAAGCACAGCTAAATTTAGCAGAATGCTATCGGTATAGGGTACTCTTTCTCTCCCCCTCTCTCTCTCTCTCTCTCCATATATATATATATATATATATATATATATATATATATATATATATATATATATATATATGTACATATATATATATATATATATATATATATATATATATATATATATATATATATGTTGCGTTCCCTATATTTCAGTCCTGTCTCTTCAACACATTAGGTCCTGTTGGCTGAGGCTCTAGAATACACTGACTGCACCTCTGCAAACGGGTAAGATCACACGAAATGAGGCTTCCCGGGTAAGATGATAAACTACATCCGCGTCCTGGGGAAGACGAAAAACTACACCCGACAGCAAGGCCTTTGATCGAATGGTTTTGAGGAGCATATAACCACCTCTTAATTGCTGATGTTGCCACGTCCATCTTGACTCGAAGTTGTAGAATCTGTTAGGGTCCCAGCTATGGGCAAATAGTTAATCCCCAAACTGGGGTTAAAAAGCTATTAAAGTGTAAAAATAGGTTTTAATACCAGCAATAATTTTTTGTAAAAAACGTATTACCAGCAATAGATTTTTAATGAAAAAAATATAACGAGCAATAATTTATTACCAGGAATAGAGTTTTGAAAAAGAAAATTACCAGCAATAAAATCCTGTCGGCGTTAAATAACCCATTGAGGTTGACATACCGTAAAACAAATCAAACCAAACCAAACAAAGCCAAGATATTGGTGCTTATGTTTCTCCACTACTTCCTGTAATTCGTTGCTGCAACCAGTAATTTCACTTTTATGACCTCTGTCTGATATTTGCATAAAATTGCTATGGAGATTATATTCTATTTACCTCTGCGTTTCTTTTGAGTGTTAAATTCTCCGAGTTTTCTTTCCTCATTATGCGTACTTAAAAGTCTCAACTGTTTCCTTCTTCATTATTTACATTATTCGGACTATTGTCCTCACCTTTCCTCGTCATATTTATCACAACGTTTCGGCCGTTGTAAGCTCTGACACTCCTTATTACTGGTTCCCATATTGTATTCATTTCTATGCTTGGTCGGCTCAAAAAATGCAATATGAGGTCTGGTAAAAACATGTAAAGATAACAGCAAAAATTGCAATATGAGCACTGGAAAAATGTTTGCTGCCAGTGAAAAGCGATAATAACAAAAAAATTAAAATATGAGATCTGGTAAAAACATGGATTTATAACAGCAAAAATTGCAATATGAGCACTGGTGAAAAAACGTTTGGTGAAGATATTAGGTTTATAATACCCAGAAATTCATACACAGATGTCCTCAAGGACACAGTGGATAAAGGCGTTAGTTAGATCCAAAGAGTGTGAGTTCAATACCCGGCTAAGACAGTGCAGAATTTTCAGAGGGAAATTAACAGGAGAGAACTGATAGCTGACATCCATTAAACATGGCACGTGGAACTAGAACAGTCTATCCCAGTAAGCGAAATAAAGGGTTCAGTTCGACATTTCAACCAGCTGAAGAAGGCCGGAACGTACAACGGCCTGAAACGTTGTGTTAAATATGGCGACATATGGCCTCATCTCAGAAATATAGACAGATACTGAAAGGCCGAAACGTTGTAATAATTATGGCGACAAAGATGAGTACAATAGTCCGAATAATGTAATAATGTACATAATACCTCATCTCAGAAATTTAGACAGATACTGAAAGGCCGAAACGTTGTAATAATTATGGCGACATAGATGAGGACAATAGTCCGAATAATGTAAATAGTGTACATAATACCTCATCTCAAAATATAGACAGATACTGAAAGGCCGAAACGTTGTGATAAATATGACGACAAAGATGAGAACAATAGTCCGAATAATGTAAATAGTGTACATAATACCTCATCTCAGAAATATAGACAGATACTGAGAGGCCGAAACGTTGTGATAAATATGACGACAAAGATTAGGACAATAGTCCTAATAATGTAAATAGTGTACATAATACCACATCTCAGAAATATAGACAGATACTGAAAGGCCGAAACATTGTAATAAATATGGCAACAAAGATGAGGACAATAGTCCGAATAATGTAAATAGTGTACATAATACCTCATCTCAGAAATATAGACAGATAGTGAAAGGCCGAAACCTTGTAATAAATATGGCGACAAAGATGAGGACAATAGTCCGAATAATGTAAATAGTGTACATAATACCTCATCCCAGAAATATAGACTGATACTGAAGGACCGAAACGTTGTCATAAATATGGCTACAAAGATGAGTACAATAGTCCGAATAATGTAATAATGTACATAATACCTCATCTCAGAAATATAGACAGATACTGAAAGGCCGAAACGTTGGGATAAATATGACGACAAAGATGAGAACAATAGTCCGAATAATGTAAATAGTGTACATAATACCTCATCTCAGAAATATAGACAGATACTGAGAGGCCGAAACGTTGTGATAAATATGACGACAAAGATGAGGACAATAGTCCTAATAATGTAAATAGTGTACATAATACCACCTCTCAGAAATATAGACAGATACTGAAAGGCCGAAACATTGTAATAAATATGGCAACAAAGATGAGGACAATAGTCCGAATAATGTAAATAGTGTACATAATACCTCATCTCAGAAATATAGACAGATACTGAAAGGCCGAAACCTTGTAATAAATATGGCGACAAAGATGAGGACAATAGTCCGAATAATGTAAATAGTGTACATAATACCTCATCTCAGAAATATAGACAGATACTGAAAGGCCGAAACCTTGTAATAAATATGGCGACAAAGATGAGGACAATAGTCCGAATAATGTAAATAGTGTACATAATACCTCATATCAGAAATATAGACTGATACTGAAGGACCGAAACGTTGTCATAAATATGGCTACAAAGATGAGTACAATAGTCCGAATAATGTAATAATGTACATAATACCTCATCTCAGAAATATAGACAGATACTGAAAGGCCGAAACGTTGTAATAATTATGGCGACAAAGATGAGGACAATAGTCCGAATAATGTAAATATTGTACATAATACCTCATCTCAGAAATATAGACAGATACTGAAAGGCCGAAACGTTGTGATAAATATGACGACAAAGATGAGGACAATAGTCCGAATAATGTAAATAGTGTACATAATACCTCATCTAAGAAATATAGACAGATACTGAAAGGCCGAAACGTTGTGATAAATATGACGACAATGATGAGCACAATAGTCCGAATAATGTAAATAGTGTACATACTACCTCATCTCAGAAATATAGACAGATACTGAAAGGCCGAAACGTTGTAATAAATATGGCGACAAAGATGAGGACAATAGTCCGAATAATGTAAATAGTGTACATAATACCACATCTCAGAAATATAGACAGATACTGAAAGGCCGAAACATTGTAAGGAATATGGCAACAAAGATGAGGACAATAGTCCGAATAATGTAAATAGTGTACATAATACCTCATCTCAGAAATATAGACAGATACTGAAAGGCCGAAACGTTGTAATAAATATGGCGACAAAGATGAGGACAATAGTCCGAATGATGTAAATAGTGTACATAATACCTCATCTCAGAAATATAGACAGATACTGAAAGGCCGAAACATTGTAATAAATATGGCGACGAAGATGAGGACAATAGTCCGAATAATGTAAATAGTGTACATAATCCCTCATCTCAGAAATATAGACAGATACTGAAAGGCCGAAACGTTGTAATAAATATGGCGATAAAGATGAGGACAATAGTCCGAATAATGTAAATAGTGTACATAATACCTCATCTCAGAAATATAGACAGATACTGAAAGGCCGAAACGTTGTAATAAATATGGCGACAAAGATGAGGACAATAGTCCGAATAATGTAAATAGTGTACATAATACCTCATCTCAGAAATATAGACAGATACTGAAAGGCCGAAACGTTGTAATAAATATGGCGACAAAGATTAGGACAATAGTCCGAATAATGTAAATAGTGTACATAATACCTCATCTCAGAAATATAGACAGATACTGAAAGGCCGAAACGTTGTAATAAATATGGCGACAAAGATGAGGACAATATTCCGAATAATGTAAATAGTGTATGTAATACCTCATCTCAGAAATATAGACAGATACTGAAAGGCCGAAACGTTGTAATAAATATGGCGACAAAGATGAGGACAATAGTCCGAATAATGTAAATAGTGAACATAATATCTCATCTCAGAAATATAGACAGATACTGAAAGGCCGAAACGTTGTAATAAATATGGCGACAAAGATGAGGACAATATTCCGAATAATGTAAATAGTGTGCATAATACCTCATCTCAGAAATATAGACAGATACTGAAAGGCCGAAACGTTGTAATAAATATGGCGACAAAGATGAGGACAATAGTCCGAATAATGTAAATATTGTACATAATACCTCATCTCAGAAATATAGACAGATACTGAAAGGCCGAAACGTTGTGATAAATATGACGACAAAGATGAGGACAATAGTCCGAATAATGTAAATAGTGTACATAATACCTCATCTAAGAAATATAGACAGATACTGAAAGGCCGAAACGTTGTGATAAATATGACGACAATGATGAGCACAATAGTCCGAATAATGTAAATAGTGTACATAATACCTCATCTCAGAAATATAGACAGATACTGAAAGGCCGATAGGTTGTAATAAATATGGCGACAAAGATGAGGACAATAGTCCGAATAATGTAAATAGTGTACATAATACCTCATCTAAGAAATATAGACACTTACTGAAAGGCCGAAACGTTGTAATAAATGTGGCGACAAAGATGAGGACAATAGTCCGAATAATGTAAATAGTGTACATATTACCTCATCTCAGAAATATAGACAGATACTGAAAGGCCGAAACGTTGTAATAAATATGGCGACAAAGATGAGGACAATAGTCCGAATAATGTAAATAGTGTGCATAATACCTCATCTCAGAAATATAGACAGATACTGAAAGGCCGAAACATTGTAATAAATATGGCGACAAAGTTGAGGACAATAGTCCGAATAATATAAATAGTGTACATAATACCTCATCTCAGAAATATAGACAGATACTGAAAGGCCGAAACGTTGTAATAAATATGGCGACAAAGATGAGGACAATAGTCCGAATAATGTAAATATTGTACATAATACCTCATCTCAGAAATATAGACAGATACTGAAAGGCCGAAACGTTGTGATAAATATGACGACAAAGATGAGGACAATAGTCCGAATAATGTAAATAGTGTACATAATACCTCATCTAAGAAATATAGACAGATACTGAAAGGCCGAAACGTTGTGATAAATATGACGACAATGATGAGCACAATAGTCCGAATAATGTAAATAGTGTACATAATACCTCATCTCAGAAATATAGACAGATACTGAAAGGCCGAAACGTTGTAATAAATATGGCGACAAAGATGAGGACAATAGTCCGAATAATGTAAATAGTGTACATAATACCACATCTCAGAAATATAGACAGATACTGAAAGGCCGAAACATTGTAAGGAATATGGCAACAAAGATGAGGACAATAGTCCGAATAATGTAAATAGTGTACATAATACCTCATCTCAGAAATATAGACAGATACTGAAAGGCCGAAACGTTGTAATAAATATGGCGACAAAGATGAGGACAATAGTCCGAATAATGTAAATAGTGTACATAATACCTCATCTCAGAAATATAAACAGATACTGAAAGGCCGAAACATTGTAATAAATATGGCGACGAAGATGAGGACAATAGTCCGAATAATGTAAATAGTGTACATAATCCCTCATCTCAGAAATATAGACAGATACTGAAAGGCCGAAACGTTGTAATAAATATGGCGATAAAGATGAGGACAATAGTCCGAATAATGTAAATAGTGTACATAATACCTCATCTCAGAAATATAGACAGATACTGAAAGGCCGAAACGTTGTAATAAATATGGCGACAAAGATGAGAACAATAGTCCGAATAATGTAAATAGTGTACATAATACCTCATCTCAGAAATATAGACAGATACTGAAAGGCCGAAACGTTGTAATAAATATGGCGACAAAGATTAGGACAATAGTCCGAATAATGTAAATAGTGTACATAATACCTCATCTCAGAAATATAGACAGATACTGAAAGGCCGAAACGTTGTAATAAATATGGCGACAAAGATGAGGACAATAGTCCGAATAATGTAAATAGTGTACATAATACCTCATCTCAGAAATATAGACAGATACTGAAAGGCCGAAACGTTGTAATAAATATGGCAACAAAGATGAGGACAATAGTCCGAATAATGTAAATAGTGTACATAATACCTCATCTCAGAAATATAGACAGATACTGAAAGGCCGATAGGTTGTAATAAATATGGCGACAAAGATGAGGACAATAGTCCGAATAATGTAAATAGTGTACATAATACCTCATCTAAGAAATATAGACAGATACTGAAAGGCCGAAACGTTGTAATAAATGTGGCGACAAAGATGAGGAAAATAGTCCGAATAATGTAAATAGTGTACATATTACCTCATCTCAGAAATATAGACAGATACTGAAAGGCCGAAACGTTGTAATAAATATGGCGACAAAGATGAGGACAATAGTCCGAATAATGTAAATAGTGTGCATAATACCTCATCTCAGAAATATAGACAGATACTGAAAGGCCGAAACATTGTAATAAATATGGCGACAAAGTTGAGGACAATAGTCCGAATAATATAAATAGTGTACATAATACCTCATCTCAGAAATATAGACAGATACTGAAAGGCCGAAACGTTGTAATAAATATGGCGACAAAGATGAGGACAATAGTCCGAATAATGTAAATATTGTACATAATACCTCATCTCAGAAATATAGACAGATACTGAAAGGCCGAAACGTTGTGATAAATATGACGACAAAGATGAGGACAATAGTCCGAATAATGTAAATAGTGTACATAATACCTCATCTAAGAAATATAGACAGATACTGAAAGGCCGAAACGTTGTGATAAATATGACGACAATGATGAGCACAATAGTCCGAATAATGTAAATAGTGTACATAATACCTCATCTCAGAAATATAGACAGATACTGAAAGGCCGAAACGTTGTAATAAATATGGCGACAAAGATGAGGACAATAGTCCGAATAATGTAAATAGTGTACATAATACCACATCTCAGAAATATAGACAGATACTGAAAGGCCGAAACATTGTAAGGAATATGGCAACAAAGATGAGGACAATAGTCCGAATAATGTAAATAGTGTACATAATACCTCATCTCAGAAATATAGACAGATACTGAAAGGCCGAAACGTTGTAATAAATATGGCGACAAAGATGAGGACAATAGTCCGAATAATGTAAATAGTGTACATAATACCTCATCTCAGAAATATAGACAGATACTGAAAGGCCGAAACATTGTAATAAATATGGCGACGAAGATGAGGACAATAGTCCGAATAATGTAAATAGTGTACATAATCCCTCAATTCAGAAATATAGACAGATACTGAAAGGCCGAAACGTTGTAATAAATATGGCGATAAAGATGAGGACAATAGTCCGAATAATGTAAATAGTGTACATAATACCTCATCTCAGAAATATAGACAGATACTGAAAGGCCGAAACGTTGTAATAAATATGGCGACAAAGATGAGGACAATAGTCCGAATAATGTAAATAGTGTACATAATACCTCATCTCAGAAATATAGACAGATACTGAAAAGCCGAAACGTTGTAATAAATATGGCGACAAAGATGAGGACAATAGTCCGAATAATGTAAATAGTGTACATAATACCACATCTCAGAAATATAGACAGATACTGAAAGGCCGAAACATTGTAAGGAATATGGCAACAAAGATGAGGACAATAGTCCGAATAATGTAAATAGTGTACATAATACCTCATCTCAGAAATATAGACAGATACTGAAAGGCCGAAACGTTGTAATAAATATGGCGACAAAGATGAGGACAATAGTCCGAATAATGTAAATAGTGTACATAATACCTCATCTCAGAAATATAGACAGATACTGAAAGGCCGAAACATTGTAATAAATATGGCGACGAAGATGAGGACAATAGTCCGAATAATGTAAATAGTGTACATAATCCCTCATCTCAGAAATATAGACAGATACTGAAAGGCCGAAACGTTGTAATAAATATGGCGATAAAGATGAGGACAATAGTCCGAATAATGTAAATAGTGTACATAATACCTCATCTCAGAAATATAGACAGATACTGAAAGGCCGAAACGTTGTAATAAATATGGCGACAAAGATGAGGACAATAGTCCGAATAATGTAAATAGTGTACATAATACCTCATCTCAGAAATATAGACAGATACTGAAAGGCTGAAACGTTGTAATAAATATGGCGACAAAGATTAGGACAATAGTCCGAATAATGTAAATAGTGTACATAATACCTCATCTCAGAAATATAGACAGATACTGAAAGGCCGAAACGTTGTAATAAATATGGCGACAAAGATGAGGACAATAGTCCGAATAATGTAAATAGTGTACATAATACCTCATCTCAGAAATATAGACAGATACTGAAAGGCCGAAACGTTGTAATAAATATGGCAACAAAGATGAGGACAATAGTCCGAATAATGTAAATAGTGTACATAATACCTCATCTCAGAAATATAGACAGATACTGAAAGGCCGATAGGTTGTAATAAATATGGCGACAAAGATGAGGACAATAGTCCGAATAATGTAAATAGTGTACATAATACCTCATCTAAGAAATATAGACAGATACTGAAAGGCCGAAACGTTGTAATAAATGTGGCGACAAAGATGAGGAAAATAGTCCGAATAATGTAAATAGTGTACATATTACCTCATCTCAGAAATATAGACAGATACTGAAAGGCCGAAACGTTGTAATAAATATGGCGACAAAGATGAGGACAATAGTCCGAATAATGTAAATAGTGTGCATAATACCTCATCTCAGAAATATAGACAGATACTGAAAGGCCGAAACATTGTAATAAATATGGCGACAAAGTTGAGGACAATAGTCCGAATAATATAAATAGTGTACATAATACCTCATCTCAGAAATATAGACCGATACTGAAAGGCCGAAACGTTGTAATAAATATGGCGACAAAGATGAGGACAATATTCCGAATAATGTAAATAGTGTATGTAATACCTCATCTCAGAAATATAGACAGATACTGAAAGGCCGAAACGTTGTAATAAATATGGCGACAATGATGAGGACAATAGTCCGAATAATGTAAATAGTGTACATAATATCTCATCTCAGAAATATAGACAGATACTGAAAGGCCGAAACGTTGTAATAAATATGGCGACAAAGATGAGGACAATAGTCCGATTAATGTAAATAGTGTACATATTACCTCATCTCAGAAATATAGACAGATACTGAAAGGCCGAAACGTTGTAATAAATATGGCGACAAAGATGAGGACAATAGTCCGAATAATGTAAATAGTGTACATAATACCTCATCTCAGAAATATAGACAGATACTGAAGGGCCTAAACGTTGTAATAAATATGGCGACAAAGATGAGGACAATAGTCCGAATAATGTAAATAGTGTACATAATACCTCATCTCAGAAAGATAGACATATACTGAAAGGCCGAAACCTTGTAATAAATATGGCGACAAAGATGAGGACAATAGTCCGAATAATGTAAATAGTGTACATAATACCTCATCTCAGAAATATAGACAGATACTGAAAGGCCGAAACGTTGTAATAAATATGGCAACAAAGATGAGGACAATAGTCCGAATAATGTAAATAGTGTACATAATACCTCATCTCAGAAATATAGACAGATACTGAAAGGCCGATAGGTTGTAATAAATATGGCGACAAAGATGAGGACAATAGTCCGAATAATGTAAATAGTGTACATAATACCTCATCTAAGAAATATAGACAGATACTGAAAGGCCGAAACGTTGTAATAAATGTGGCGACAAAGATGAGGAAAATAGTCCGAATAATGTAAATAGTGTACATATTACCTCATCTCAGAAATATAGACAGATACTGAAAGGCCGAAACGTTGTAATAAATATGGCGACAAAGATGAGGACAATATTCCGAATAATGTAAATAGTGTATGTAATACCTCATCTCAGAAATATAGACAGATACTGAAAGGCCGAAACGTTGTAATAAATATGGCGACAATGATGAGGACAATAGTCCGAATAATGTAAATAGTGTACATAATATCTCATCTCAGAAATATAGACAGATACTGAAAGGCCGAAACGTTGTAATAAATATGGCGACAAAGATGAGGACAATATTCCGAATAATGTAAATAGTGTGCATAATACCTCATCTCAGAAATATAGACAGATACTGAAAGGCCGAAACGTTGTAATAAATATGGCGACAAAGATGAGGACAATATTCCGAATAATGTAAATAGTGTACATAATACCTCATCTCAGAAATATAGACAGATACTGAAAGGCCGAAACATTGTAATAAATATGGCGACAAAGTTGAGGACAATAGTCCGAATAATATAAATAGTGTACATAATACCTCATCTCAGAAATATAGACAGATACTGAAAGGCCGAAACGTTGTAATAAATATGGCGACAAAGATGAGGACAATAGTCCGAATAATGTAAATAGTGTACATAATACCTTATCTCAGAAATATAGACAGATACTGAAAGGCCGAAACGTTGTAATAAATATGGCGACAAAGATGAGGACAATAGTCCGAATAATGTAAATAGTGTACATAATACCTCATCTCAGAAATATAGACATTTGTTTCATTCTTGGTTGCTTGTAGCACTTTTACTTATTCCATTGATGACGAATTTGTCCAGCATTCCCCGACATTCATGAGGGCAGTTATCTAGCACTCTTTTCTCTGTTTCGTACTCTTTGAATTTTATCGGTAGAAAGAAAGCTGGGCTCAGTGAGCTTAATTTCTGTGAAACGCTCTTTTCACTAACAGACTCACGAAAAGACGCCCCCCCCCACTGATCCGTACAATATTATTGTCTTCAAGTCTCGGATTAACCTTTATTTTTATCTTCATATCTTCAGAATATGCATTTTCCCCTCTTCTTCCGTCCATGCAACAGCCTCAGTCAAACTTGGGCCCTTATTGGGTGAACATTTAATGAAAAAAAAAATGTCCCCTTAGAATCCTTTCTTTGCACATATTAAGTAAACATTGAACGCGCTTTTCCGGAGTAATCTGCGAGACAAGCTTGTTAGCCATTACAAGATGAAGAAAATGAATGGGTAGCAGACATGATGGCTAAAGAAATCTAATTGTGAATTCCAGTTTTTGATGGTTTTTGTCTGTAAAAATCGACTGCGCCATAATCGGTTTTAACGCTTTGCTTGCAACAAGCAAGACGGTTGCAGTAAAAACAAATTTTCCGTTGTTTTGTTTTTTTTTTGTCTGTTACTGTATTGTATGAAGTCTTCGATCTTTCTGGCGTTTTTTTTTATTATATTAAAAGCCTTTTGTCTTTCGTTTGATTTAAAGAAGAAGCTTTACAAGGAGCCAGTTTTCGTACTTAAATTGTCTTCAATGCGCGTTCAATGTTTAATTAACCTGTGTAAAGAAATAATTCTAAGATATTTTTAGGAAGACAAGATAGAAGATTACTGAGTGATAGTGTTGTATGGACGTAAAAGAATTAGAAAAATAAAAATGACAACATTTGTATGGGTCGAAGTATATATAAATATTTCTTTCTTTCTTTCTGTCTGTATATCTGTCTAGAGCAGTCGTTTTTTTTTTCCTTTTTCTCTTTCTTTTCTTGCTTCGCCTGCTGTCTCTTTTCTGTCCTTTTCACTCTTTTCCCCCTATTATCTTAGTCACTTTTTTTTAATCATTCTTTCTATCCTTCATTCTTTATCACACTTTTCTTTCTATTACAGTCACTGCTTCCATTTTTCCCCTTTTTTTCTTGCTTCCTTTCTTTTTTCACGTCTTTTTTTTTCACTTTTTCTATTATCGAAATTTCTTTCTTTATCATTCTATCTTTCTTTCATTATTTCTTTTTTTACTTTTTTTTTTTGCTTTCGTCATTTTTTTCTTTTTTTGATTCTTTATTGACCGCTTACTTTCTTTTTTGTTTATTTATTTTATCCCAACCATTCCTTCCTTTTATATTTTTCTTTATTTCTTTATTTTCCTCATAAACTCTTTTAATTATATCTCTTTCTTTGTTTCATTTATTTTTCTTTCTCCTTCTATAATTCCAGAAAGAAAGAGATTGTTAATGAATAAGCCATGATGCAATTCCATTAAAAGAATAGGGCCACATAATATTAGTGTTAAAATTTAATTATCTTTACTTTTTCCTTCTATTCAGATTTTACACCGCTGTTTGTTTTTCATTTTTTATTTATTTCACTGTGATCAACTTCTTTCGTTCTTTCTTTCCTTCTTTTTCATTCTTTCTTTCTTTCATTCTTTCTTTCTTTCTTCCGTTCTTTCTTTCTTTCATTCATTTTCATTCTTTCTTTCATTCTAATTTTTTTCTTCTTTCTTTCTTTCTTTATTTTTCATTCTTTCTTTCATTCTTTCTTTCTTCGTTCCATTCTTTCTTTCATTCTGTTTCATTCTTTCTTTTATTCATTATTTCTTTCCTTCTTTCTTTCTTTCTTTCATTCTTCCCTTCTTTCCTTAAATCTTTCCTTCTTTCTTCTATTCTTTCTTTCATTCTTTATATCTTTCATTCTTTTTTTCTTTCATTCTTTTTTCGTTCCTTCATTCTCTCTGTTATCGTTCTTTATTTCATTCTTACTTTTGCTTTCTTTATTAAGCTTTTTCTTTTTTCTTTGCTTATATTTCTTTCTTTTTTCCTTTCTTTCGTTCTTTGTTTATATTTCTTTTTCTTTTGCCTTGTTTTCTTCGACCTTTTTTCTTTGCTTGCATATCTTTCGTTCTTTCTTCCTTTCTTTTCTTTTGTTTGCTTTCTTTACTGTTTTCTTTCTTTGCTTACATTTCTTTTTCCTTTCTTTCCTTTTTCTATCTTTTTTCTTTCTTTCTTTTTTCTTTCTTTATATTTCTTTCTTTCTTTCTTTCTTTCTTCCTTTCTTGCTCGCTTGTTTGGGTTTTGCTTATTTCTATTATCCTAATCATTTCTCAGTTTTATCCTTTACTTTTTTTCTTCTTTCTCTTTTTGCCCGTCTTCTATTATTTCTTCACCTGTTTTTTTTCTTGCTTTTTTCTTTCGTACTTTATTTCCTTTTAATATTCTCTCCGGTCTTTATTCGAATTCAAATCCGAAATTCACGCGTCCATCTGTTTAATTCTTTACGCATCTTTCTGGATTTATGGCCGTCGCTCACGAAAACGTTTTATTGTCGTGATTTCTTTTGTTTCCTAACGCGTTGCCCCCACGAGCTTTGACAAAGACCTTCCTCGCCTCTCCTGTCAATATTCATCGGCTCGAACATTCGTGTCACAAAACTATTAGTAATAACGAGAAATAATATTTTTATAATCATTTTACTAGTTTTTTTCCTTAAGTCGTTATATTTCTTCTTTTTCTTCTTCTTCTTTTTCTTCTCCTTCTTCTTCTTCTTCTTCTCCTTCTTCCTCTTCTTCTTCTTCTCCTCCTCCTTCTTCTTCTTCTTCTTCTTCCTCTTCTTCTTCTTCTTCTTCTTCTTCTTCTTCTTCTTCTTTTGTTTTGCCGTTTCCTTAGTTCGCAGGTACGTTACGTTCTGCCAATACCTAATAAATAATAGGTTACAAGGTTTATATCGCCAGAACATTCGCAGTCACTGTTTGATTTCAGTGCAAAATTGAAAGAAACAAAGAAACAAAGAATGAAAGAAAAGAAAATAACGAAAGAATGAAATAATGAAAGAAACAAAGAAAGTGTTGTGGGTTTCTGGAGATAGAATCCTGCACAAATAAATAAACAACGCCAGTAATTGAAATAGGAAAATAAGTGTATTGAACGTAAAAATACAAACTTGAAATGAAGATTAGTAGTCCAGGAATACGGGTTAGTAGAAAGTATATGTACTAGTCTCTGTAAGTGAAGCCGTAATTATCTCTCTCACTCTCTCTCTCTCTCTTTCTCTCTCTCTCTCTCTCTCTCTCTCTCTCTCTGGGCTCGACGTATCTCAACCTTGTCTCAACGTATCTCTTCGTATCTCCAACTCTGTCAGTATAAGTATACTTTAGACGAGTCCATCTTGTGTAAAACGCGAGAGTCCCACAACAGAAAGAAACAAAGAAAGAAAGAATGAAAAAAGAGGAAAGAAAGAAACAAACAAACAAAGGCTAACGGTGTTGACAATGCTGCCATGTGTTTCACGTCTGCTTCAGTGAAATGAAAAACGTTGTCAATTTTAAATCTTTTCATTTGTACTTATTGCACATATTCAAGATTGTCATTGTAATATTTCATTAAAAATGTGTTTCTTTGTTTATGCAATAATTATAAAACTCGCCCTTGCAGTATTTAATCATTAATTTTAAAATTGTGATTCATCAGAAAATTAAGATAGCGAAACCATGAAATTTTCCTATGTATTTCTAGTTATTATTGATGTTGAATGCGCATTTGTTTCCGGGTCCCAACCAGAGACCTAAAGTCAGAAATGGCATGCTAATATTTTCCAAAAGGCATTTTTGTATAAGAAATAAATAAGACCACCTAAGACCACATACATTTTACATAGATAAAGCTCTTCGTAAGGTGTGAGCTGTAGTTGAGATTACAATTATATCATTTCTTTAAGGCATGGGATTCCAAGAATCCCTTGAAACTGAGGGCTGCAACTAAACAGAAATTATTGACGACCTCATGGGCTACAGTTTTAAAATTTCGACTCCAAGTCTCTTGTATTTTGATAGTTTTTTTTAGAGATCTTCAAAGCCACATTACTTTCCGCAGGAACTGCTATGTCGATAAGAAAGCACATTCTGTTCTTGTGATCTTTTGATCACTCTGTCTGGACGAATAGCTTTGATTCTTCAGTCTCTGTGTGCATTATAACGTCCCATAAAATTGTTACAGTTCCTGTCTCTCTAACCGAGACGTTAGGTGATGTTCGTACAAGTTTCATGCAGTTTCCTCCCCGTAAATGCTGAATAGTTTCCAGTACAGATATTGGCCCACTCTACCACGCCATGTTTCATATTCAGTGGATGCTAATAATGTGTAACTTGATACAAGATGGTCAAACGTTTCTGGCTATATATCACAGACTCTGCATTTCTCGAGAATATAATTTTTCAGTATATGTTACTGGTAATTTCTAGTTAGCAGGTAGTTAGCAAGAATATAACCTTCAGTTCTTCTTCTTATTATTATTTTTATTTTCTTTGATATCTGGCGTTTACACATTTCTTTCCGGGTCCCGCCCAGGGACCTAAGGTTAGAAATGGCATCATGACACTTTCCACTGCAAAGAAAGAAAATAAATAATAAAATAATTACATAAATAAAGCCCTTCGTAAAGTGTGGGCTGTACTTGTCAGAACAATTATTTGTATCTCTTTGAAGCATGGACTTCCAGGGATCCCTTCAATCAGCCTACTGGAATCTTTTCCAACCAGTCCAAGGGCTCCAACTACAACAGAGATTGTTGCTGTTCCCATGTGCCACATTTTTTAGATTTCTATTTCAAGGTACTTGTATTTTGACAGTTTTTCAAGTATCTTCAAAGATACATTGCAGTCTGCAGGGACTGCCATATCAATAAGGAGGCACTTATTTTGTTTGTGGTCTTTAATAACAATGTCTGAGCGGTTGGCTTTGATTGTTCTGTCAGTGTGTATTGTGTAGTCCCATAGAATTGTAACAGGTCCTAGCTACGTAACCTGGTTAGGGTGATGTTCGTACCAGTTTCTTTCAGTTTCCTTCCCGTAGGAGTTGCCAATTTTCCAGTGCAGATATTGGCCCACTCTGTCATGCCTGGTTTTATATTCAGTGAGTGCCAATATCGTGCAACCTGATACTCAATTATTATTATTATTATTATTATTATTATTATTATTATTATTATTATTAAGCTAGGTCAAAAAAATAATAAATTGTGTTCTGGTAAATATACCGGTTGTAACAGCAAAATTGTCCATCCCACAAAATATTTAATATCTAGAACACCACTAAACTAATTGAGATTATCTTTTCCAGTTTTGCAGATTTAGCCATCCCGACACCATTTGTCGGAAGAATCACTGAAAATCGCTTTGAATTATTCATCTAGAAAGAGAAGAGGTTAAAATCGTTTTGTGTCAGCCCCACTATGTCTCCGCAAGTGAGCAATGGTGGGAAGAAAAATATCATTCAGGCCTTCAGTAATGGTACCAACATTCATACTCTGGCTTCCATCTTCAAAATCCATTCAAGAACCATCACGAAAACGATGAATAAGTTTAAATATGAGGGAACAGTAGGGAGAAAAATAGGATCAGAAGCTGACAGCAAGAAAAGGGATCATCATTTCAACTTAGAGCTAAAGGGATCAAATAGAAAAGATCCAACTCAATTTATATGACGTTTGGCACATGAGAGAGGAGTTACAGCTATGACAGTCTAAAGAACAGTGAAAAAAGACTTGAAAATGAAAATGTACGTGAAACCTATGAAGTACCTCGTTACTCCAGAACAGAAGGTTAGAGAGAGCGAGGAATAAGTTGGAAAATGACCATAGAATAATATATATATATATATTTGAACGTTATATCAAACGCTCAGGAGCTTCCTATCCTTAGCTATGATTAATTAATGATGAACATGTCATTTTCGTTTATGATCGATTTCATCACGATTCCTCTGTTAAACCTGGCGAGTAATTATACATTCTTATTGCTCAAAGTAGAGTGCAATAGTGTTATAAAAAACATCGGAATATTCCGGTAAAATATCTTTAATCATTTCAAGTACTGCCTGGTCTTGTGAGTTCAATACCAGGCAACAGCAGGGCTGAACCCCAAAACTTGGAAAGTTGAGTCAAAGGGAAATAACCAAGACACCAAGAAGAGGCATGGCACGTGGAACTAGAACAATCTACTCCGGTGGACGAAATAAAGGGTTCAGTTCGAAAATCCAATCACCTGCAGAATGCCGGAGCGTACAACAGCCGAAAGGTTGTGAACATGGCAATGAAGCTGAGGATAACAGTCTTAATAGTGTAAATAATGAAAGTAATAAAATATGTGTTAGTGAATGGTATATTTAATGCAGCAAAACCATAGATTCAGAACAGGAACACGTTAAGGCCTCTAATCAGGTAAGAGCGAAAGTTATGGGAATTATGTTTTGCGTAACATCATGACAGCTATTATTATTATTATTATTATTATTATTATTATTATTATTATTTAGAAAAGCGAGATTTAGGGAAAAAAAGAAAAAGACATCGTGTTAAACAATGTTTAACAATGTTTCGACTCTATATCTGTCTTCATCAGTTTATGTTCAAAAATTTTAAATATATATTTTTTTAAATATAAAATCTTTGTACAAACGTCGCTTGTCTTGAGAAAAACGGTTGTACTCGTAACCAAGGGGAGAAAACGGGTGAAACGCGGCCAGGTTAAATAAATGCAACTGAAACGTAAATAATATGTATTTTTTGAAAATTCTTCTTTTTTTTTACCTTTGTTTTATAATTACATACCAGGTTATCATCCATGACTTAAGGCAAAGCTGTTCTGGTTATGACGCATACCTACAACCGACAGCAAGGCCTCTGATCGCGAAGTTTTGAGGGACTTGGGAAGACCTCTTAATTGCTGTTGTTCCCAGGTCCACTCTAACCCCGGGTAGTAGCACCTGTTAGGATCCCGGCTAAAGACAAATAGTTAACCCCCAAACTAGACTGAAAACAATATAAAATTATAGCAAAACATTTCCATATTAAAAAAATTTACAGCAATACATTTTTGAGAGAAAAAAAAGTATTATTAGCAGCAATATATTTCTGGAAAAAAGAATTATTAGCAGCAATATATTTCTGGAAAAACAGAATTCTTAGCAGCAATATATTTCTGGAAAAAAAGAATTATTAGCAGCAATATATTTCTGGAAAAAAGAATTATTAGCAGAAATATATTTCTGGAAAAAAATTGTAACAACAATATATTTCTGGAAAAAAAAAGAATTATTAGCAGCAATATATTTCTGGAAAAAAGAATTATTAGCAGAAATATATTTCTGGAAAAAAATTGTAACAACAATATATTTCTGGAAAAAAAAGAATTATTAGCAGCAATATATTTCTGGAAAAAAGAATTATTAGCAGAAATATATTTCTGGAAAAAAATTGTAACAACAATATATTTCTGGAAAAAAAAAGAATTATTAGCAGCAATATATTTCTGGAAAAAAAGAATTATTAGCAGAAATATATTTCTGGAAAAAAATTGTAACAACAATATATTTCTGGAAAAAAAAAGAATTATTAGCAGCAATATATTTCTGGAAAAAAAGGATTTTTAGCAGCAATATATTTCTGGAAAATATTATCAGCAATACATTAAAAATTACCACCAATGAATAATTGTAACTGAAATTAATAATGCTCCCAAGAAAATTAAATTTCGGCATTAAATGACCCCTAAGGTGTTGATATGCCGCTAAACAAAGAAATAAACAAACAAACTTAGGGCAAGTGAAAGATATTTTTTTGTTTTCACTTAAGTAAACAAATGACAGCTATTAAGAAAGAAAAAAACTCTTGGCAGAAGTTTTGTGCATGTTGGAACTATTTTATGCATTTCCCGGGGAGCTGGTGCATCGGGGTTTTAATTTGTTCTTGAGTTCCTTTCCTTATCAGTTCCAGAGCCCCAACCACAACAGAAACAATTTTTAGTTTTTAAGTCTGGCGTTTATTCTATTTCCACCTCAAGGTTTTTGTATTTGCTTAGCTCGTTTTCTTCTTCTTCTTCTTCTTCTTCTTCTTCTTCTTCTTCTTCTTCTTCTTCTTCTTCTTCTTCTTCTTCTTCTTCTTCTTCTCCTCCTTCTTCTTCTTCTTCTTCTTCTCCTTCTTCTTCTTCTTCTTCTTCTTCTTCTTCTTCTATCTCTCTATTTATTATAGTCAGTTCCTATCTATCTATCTATCTATCTATCTATCTATCTATCTATCTATCTATCTATCTATCTATCTATCTATCTGCATAACTCCGGTCCTCGTTATATGATCCTCCTCCACCTCCTCCTCCTCCTCCTCCTTCTTCTTCTTCTTCTCATTATTATTGTTGTTGTTGTTATAAGCTCATTTTTTCATGTATCGTAACCAGAGACCTGTCGTCAGAAATGGCTCAACATTTCCGACTGCACACTTGTGTAATAAAGTGGGTACACATTTCTTTCGGGGTCCCACCCAGAGACCTAAGGTCAGAAACGGCATCATAACAATTTCCACTGAGAAATTACAAAAAAGACAATAAAAACAAAAAACACATATTTTACATAGATAAAGCCCGTCGTAATGTGTGGGCTGTACAATTGTGAGGACAATTTTATTATTATTATTATTATTATTATTATTATTATTATTATTATTATTTCCTTTGATTTCTGGCGTTTACGCATTTCTTTCCGGGTGCCGCGCAGAGACCTAAGATTAGAATTGGTATCATAACACTTTCCACTGACAAAAAAAAGAAAAAAAATTACATAGATAAAGCCCTTCGTAAAGTGTGGGCTGTACTTGTCAGAACAATTTTTTTGTATTTCTTTAAGGCATGGACTTCCAGGAATCTCTTCAATGAGTCTTTTGGAATCTTTTCCAACCACTCCGAGGGCTCCAACTACAACAGGGATTGTTGTTGTTCTCCTGTCCCACATTTTTGAGATTTCGATTTCGAGGTCCTTGTATTTTCACAGCTTTTTGAAGATCTTCAAAGATACTTATAGTTATCATTATTATTATTATTATTATTATTATTATTATTATTATTATTATTATTATTATTATTATTGTTATTGTTATTATTATTATTATTATTATTATTTCTGGTGTTGTTGATTTTTGTTATTCTTATCATCATTTTTAAGTATTAATTATCATCATAATTTCCGAAGCCACCAATATCTATCTATCCTAAAAAAAAATGATTTCATTTGTCAGTTGCCATCTCTTTTTATTTACCTGTGTTTCCTATGCAGACGTCGAAAGAGAATCAGACCCAAGCCACCTGCAGATTTGCTTGTCTTTCCCCTCTCGCCGTGACAAATTCATTTTTAGCTCTTTCCTCTTTAAACCCAGCTTTTCTTTCTTTATTTCGCTTCGAAATTATAATAGCCAACGTCATTGTTAAAATATCCGTTTCAGAATCGTGTAGTAGAACCAAATAAATTCATTCGGAAATTTAAATTCAGTGTCAATCGGTATCCACTATCTTTTTGATTACTCTTCTATTGTTCTCTCTCCTTAATAAGGTCTTCACATCCAGTAAACTCTTGTGTCTTAGTGGCATCACTATCTTAAATGGGGTGATATGATTATGGCGTCACTACCTTGCATCGGGTGATATGATTAAAACAAAAAACTGATTGTTATTCCCCACACACACAAACACACGCCCGCCCGCACAAACAATCTATCTCGGTCTGATCATATCTATCTTTCTGTCTATCTTTCCGAGTGGTCGAGTGGTCAGAACGTTCGCTTTCTGGCTATAAGACTCGGGTTCGAATCTCACCATTGTCGATTTATCAAGAAAGGGACATCCTGATGTTATCTGACTGAAAGGGCCGGTCTCAGTGTGTGGTATCTTTGTGCATGAAAAACCCTACCACTGGTTGACCCAAGACTAGAGATTGAAACCTAGCTAGCTGTCTATGTCTGTTAATATCTATCTATCTACCTATCTATCTATCTATCTATCTATCTATCTATCTATCTATCTATCTATCTCAGCATGTTGCTATCTATCTATCTATCTCAGCATATTGTTATCTATCTATCTATCTCGCTAGCTAGCTTAGTCTGTTCATATCTAATTATCTATCTCAGCATGTTGCTATCTATCTATCTAGCTAACTAGCTAAGTCTATTCATATTTATCTATCTATCTATCTATCTATCTATCTATCTATCTATCTGTTCATACCTATCTATTTATCTATCTATATATATATAGATGTCTCTGTCTTTTAATATCTATCTATCTATATATCTCAGCATAGATGTTGCTATCTATCTAACTAGCTAGCTTAGTCTGTTCATATCTAATTATCTATCTCAGCATGTTGCTATCTATCTAACTAGCTAACTAGCTAAGTCTATTCATATCTATCTATCTATCTATCTATCTATCTATCTCAGCATGTTGCTATCTCAGCATGTTGCTATCTATCTATCTATCTAGCTAGCTAGCTTAGTCTGTTCATATCTAATTATCTATCTCAGCATGTTGCTATCTATCTAACTAGCTAACTAGCTAAGTCTATTCATATCTATCTATCTATCTATCTATCTATCTATCTCAGCATGTTGCTATCTATCTAGCTATCTCAGCATATTGCTATCTATCTATCTAGCTAGCTAGCTAGCTTAGTCTGTTCATATCTAATTATCTATCTCAGCATGTTGCTATCTATCTAACTAGCTAACTAGCTAAGTCTATTCATATCTATCTATCTATCTATCTATCTATCTATCTATCTATCTCAGCATGTTGCTATCTATCTAGCTATCTCAGCTATCTAATTACCTATATCAGCATGTTGCTATCTAGCTAAGTCTATTCAGATCTATCTATCTATCTATCTATCTATCTATCTATCTATCTATCTATCTATCTGTTCATACCTATTTATCTATCTATATATATATAGCTGTCTTTGTCTTTTAATCTCTATCTATCTATCTATCTATCTATCTATCTATCTATCTATCTATCTATCTATCCGACTGAAAGTACCAAGAGTCATTTGTGTGTGTGTGGATGGTGTTGTATTTTTTCTGATTTGTCTTCGCTTTAGTTCGGTTGTTATGAAATAATTCCCTTGTAATTGTCCTTTGCTTGATTTGTTTTCATTTGCGCAAAGGACGACAACTCAATCTCGGGCCTTGTTACCTTTTGTCTGCCATTAATCTCCCAGCGTCCAATCAGTTCCTACTCTCTCTTCTCATCGTACCATTTTCTCTTTTTATTTTCATTTATGTTTTTTTCCTTACGCGCTATAATGTATTTTCTTCTTTTTCTTTTTCTTCTTTTTCTTTTTCTTCTTTTCTTTTTCTTCTTTTTCTTTTTCTTCTTTTTTTCTTCTTTTCCCCATTGTTATTATTATTGTTATGCGTATTCTGCATTTTACAGTATTTTTTTTTTTTATCCGAGTTCGTGGGTAGAGTCAGTGTTAAGGGTCTGGGGCTTTAACTTGAGTAGAGGCTCAAAATTTAGCAGTGGGAGTGGGGAAAAGACGATGGGTGGGGAGGTGAGTGGACAAGTGCGACCGTCGGAAAAGTTGACAAACAAGGGAAACCGAACGAGACTTTGCATCTGGCACATTAGCGACAACGGTTCCATATTCAAAACTAGTGACCACTTCCAATTAAGATGGACCAAGAGTTGGGCACCCCACGTGAAATAGTGGTAGACAAGCTCTCGCCTTGTAGACTTATTCGCTAGTGGATTGAGAATTCTGTATTTAGTGTGTCTCCCAAAATTGTTGTCCCGTACATCTTGGGTACATATGTCTTTTTTTTCTTTAGGGGATACAGAATTTGACTACCACGGTATCTGTCTATATTTCTGAGATAAGGTATTATGTACATTATTTACATTATTCGGACTATTGTCCCCATCTTTGTCGTCATATTTATTACAACGTTTTGACCGTTTTACGCTCCGGCCTTCTTCAGGTGGTTGGAATGTCGAACTGAACCCTTTATTTCGCTCACTGGAGTAGACTGTTCTAGTTCCACGTGCCATGTGTAATAGATGTCAGTTATCAGTTTCCCTCTGAAAGTTCTCCACCGCCTTAGCCGGGTATTGAACTCACACTCTTTGTGTCCTGTCACTGGATCTAACTAACGCCTTTATCCACTGTGCCATGTGTCCTTGAGATCTGATAACTGACATCCGGTTTCTCACACCAAAACAAGGTAAAATGACCATATAAACGTATCTTTATTCTGTTTGTGGAACAGAAGACCGAGAGGGTGCTTCCTCAATAACTATGATAGTGTCATCTTCAATGTCAAACGTTATATACACCCTGGTGCAAATTAATTGAAACAGCGGCTTTAAATTCCTTTCTTTCACCATACGGTCAGTTTTAGACCCCCCCGGAGTGACAGGGTGTAACCGATTTCTATTTTTTCTTCAGTTAGCAAAACCTGTTAGCTACTCTAATTGCAATTACTAACGATAGGTAAACTAGTTTCCAATGCTTCTATATAGCAATAACAATTCCAGTGCATTTCGATGTAAAAACAAAATACTCCCCAGTGAGTTTTCCTGTATATTTTACTTTAATATCAGTCGTGTTACTGTGGTGTGACAGTTCTTGGGGTGGGGATTATAATCGGAGAGGAGGGTTCAAATTAGGGCCTTCTCATTTGCGTTCACATTTGCATCAGCACCGTTCGGAAAGCCGTTCAACTCGTCACTTCTTCCCCTCCTACTTATGGATTAAACAACAAGGTAGAGTGACCTCTCTAGCCTTGGGTAGTAGCCGGTTTAGTAGACCCTGTATAGAACGGGGTCGGGTAGCTGTTTCTCGAGACGAGACTCTGCCTTTCTACATAGCCTCGTCTGCGGATCCTTTCTGCCTGGAGGCAGAGTTTGACCAGCACAGCTGGAAACAAATCTCCAAATGCAGACCAACATACAGTATTTACTACTGTATTTATGTGAACGAATACATACCGATTATCGTCCGTAGGTATGCTACAACACTTATACAAGCAATAAAATCCAAGTCTTTTTTTAAATCATTTCACTTTAAGTAAGGATATAAGGCCGATAGAACGCAGAGATTACACGGAGTGAAAATTAAAGAGATTGAGAAGACTGAGAATAGGGAGGATTGAGGAAAGGACAAAAAAGAAACAAGCTTCATTCAAGAAGACAGAAATTGGCGATTGGCGTTGCATTTAAATTTTTGAAGATTGTAGTTATCAGGGAGGAAAGAATTCGGAAGGGAGTTACACAAGTGCAAAGGGTTAGAAAAGATGCTAGAGTAGAAGTGGCAGTTGCATTTAGCTATTTCAACAGTCAAAAGGTGAGGGCTAGTTGTCGATCTAGTAAAACGCTTAAATTTACATAGTCGTAGAACCAGAGAAAAAAAAAGACCATATATACATCGTTTTCATCATATCTGTCTTCCTCAGTCTGTTTATATATATTTCTATCATTATTGCTTATATAATCCCACTAGAACGCAGGGGGTTTACTGGGTGTGAAAGAGAATGCGAAGACTGAAAATCGGCAGGATTGAGAAAAGGACAAAAAAAGAAACAGGTTCGAGTAGACAGAAAATGGCGATTAACGTTGAATTTAAATTTATGATGATTGTAGTTATGAGGGAAGCAAGAAATAGGAAGGGCGTTCCACAAATTAATAAGCGCGAAAAAAGAAACAGAGAGAGTAGAAGTGGCGGCTGCATCTATTTAGTTCAACAGTAAAGAGGTAAGAGGTAGATGTCAATCTATTAACACGCTTTTTAATTCATGTGGTCGAGGCACCAGGAAAAAGTTCCTCAGAACAATTGTCATGAAAATATTTGTAGAAAAGACAGAGGGAAGCCACGTCACGTCGGCGAGAAAGTGACTGAAGTCGAGATGACGAGACAGGATCGTTTGCATTACCTACCCCGTTTTTTTTTATTTTGTCAAGAATCTCAAGATATACAGAGGAGCAACAGACCAAATATGGCAACAGAGTTCCGTACATGGAAGAACGGTAGAATTATAAGTGTGAAAGATGGATTCTGAAGAGAAAGATTTTTTGGCACGACACTGTGAACCAAAAACAATAAACGGTATCAAAAGTGAATTCCACAATGAGTCTCCAACTTCAGAATATCTACCAACCGCCCCAGGATTATCCGATCCCTTAGGCTCGGCCAAACATTCACCGTAGACCCCGTATAAAACGGGGTCGAGTGGCTGTTTCCCGAGACGAGACTCTACCATTCTACGGAGGCAGAGAGTTTGACCAGCACAGCTGGAGACGAATCTTCAAATGCAGGATATCTACTAACTGCCCCACGCGGTCAGATGTGGTAAAAGGCCGAATTTAATGCAGGCTCGACCAAAAATTCCCCATATACACTGTATAAAACAGGGTCGGGTAGCTGTTTCCCTGAGACGAGACTCTGCCCTTCGACATAGCCTCGTCTCTTCACAAATCTGAAGATTTATGGGAGGATGCGGTTGTGAAATTGTCTGGAAAAATAGGGACTGATATTACTTAACAATTCAACACACTTGTTTTTTGTTGTTTTTTAACTAAAAGTTCATGTTTCTTAATATTTAATACGCACTTGAATCTTGCGAGGAAAATAGCAACAACATAAAATGCGCTGTAACTAAATGTTTATAAATTATACGAATTCAGCGAAAATATTGAACGATTTAATAAGGATTGTGTCGATTTTTTAAAATTGATTTGCTATGTTCTGCGAATGATTGCTCGACATTGATTTAAAATGACTTAAAACTCCTCTATTTATCTTAATTGTTATTTAATTGCCGTGTCAATTCAGGACGTTGTCGATCATAGCTCTCCACAATTTCCTGTCCTGGGAACCGAACAGTTGTCATGAAAATATTTGTAGAAAAGACAGACGTCATGTCGGTGTGAAATGAAGTCAAGATTTCAAGTCAGGATCAAATACATTATTAACCCTTCTTTGGATTTTGTCGAGAATCTCAAGATGCACAGCAGGTGCACCAGACGAGATATGGCAGCAGAATTCAATGCGTGGAACAATGGTAGAGTTATAAGTCTGCAAGATGGATTCTGATGAGAAAGATCTTCTGGCACGGCGCAGTGAACCAACTTTAATATTTCTGTTTACTGGCATGTAAATTAAATCTCTCTAGGTCGGTCCATCCGCTGGGAAAGTAATGCCCAATGAGCATTACCACAAGGCCCATTACATTATTAACCCTTCTTTGGATTTTTTCTATCAGTATGGCTGGTGCTAACCTCCAGTAGAGTGGCTCTTTGCTCCTACTCGGCCCAACATTCTCGGCTTACACGAAGCTGAAAGACTATATCGAATCCATTGCTAGGTTTTCTGCTAAGATAGTTGGTTCACTGTGTTGTGCTGACCAATTTTACTCTCCTGATTCTAACATATCTATAAGTCTATCGGTTGTCCATGCATCGAATATTGCTGTCACATATGGTCTAGTGTTCCTTCTATATATTTAGAGATTCTTCATAAAACCCAAAGACAATAACCTGATCTGGCGTCGGGGCTTCAGTCAAATTCCCAGCGCCAAAAATGTGCTTCCCTGTGCCTTTTATATAAATACTTTCATGATAATTGTTCAGATTAGCTCTTCGTTATGGTACCTAGAGTATATGAATTTAAGCGCGGTACTAGAGTGGCAATAAGGTCTCATCAATTTACAGTTTTATTAGGTCCTCGACAAAATCCAGAGACGGATATGCAATGAAATAGGTCCTGTCCTGTCATCTCGACTACAGTCACGTTCTCACAGACGTGCTGTGGATTCCCTCTGTCTTTTCTACAATTTTTTTCATGGCAACTGCTCTGAGCGTCTACTTTCACTGGTACCCCATCTGCATGAATTTAAACGTGCTACTTGGTTGATACCTCGGTCCCACCCTTTCACTGTCGAAATTGTTATATGTAGCCGTCTCTTCCACTCCAAAAGCTTCTTATCTCGCACTTTCCAACAGTTGATCTCCCTTCCTCTTACCGCTTCCCTGACAGCTATAAATTTAAGCGTGGTATATATTTAAAGATTCTTCATAAAACCCAAAGACAATAAGCTTACCTGGCGTCTGGGCTTCAGTTACATTCCCACCGCCGTAAAGTTGCTTCCCTGTGCCTTTTATATAAATACTTTCATGGTAATTGTTCAGATGGGCTCTTCGTTAATGTATCTACAGTTTATGAATTTAAACGTGGTACAAGTGTGACAATAAGGTCTCATCAATTTACAGTTGTATTAGGTCCTCAACAAAATCCAGACAGATATGCAATATGATAGGTTGTGAACCGGAATCTCGTCTACAGTCACTTTCGCACAGACGTGACGTGATTTCATTTGTCTTTTCTACAAATATTTTCATGGCAACTGCTCTGAGCGCCTACTTTCACTGGTACCCCAAACTTAAGCGTGTTACTAGGTTGGCATCTCGGTCCCACACTTTTCCTGTCGAAATTGTTATATGTAGCCGTCTCTTCTACTCCAACGCTTCTTGATAAAATCCAAATAAGAATCGGCAATATTAATGGTCCTGACCTGGCGTCTCGGCTTCAGTCACATTCCCACCAACGTAAAGTTTCTTCCCAATGCCTTTTATATAAATACTTTCATGTTAATTGTTCGGATGATCTCTTCGTTATGGTACCTAGAATGTATGAATTTAAGCGCGGTACTGGAGTGGCAATAAGGTCTCATCAATTTACAGTTGAATTAGCTAGCTATAACCGTAAGTTCTATGCTAACAGTTTCATTTCTTGCATTTTCGCTTGCGGAACTTTCTTCCGTTTTCTTTCTTTCCAGACAAGTTTGATCTTCACAAATTTCAATCCAATGTCAATCATTATTTACTGTCTTCTTGATTACTCTCCTCTTGTTCTCGATCCTTAATAATATTTCTCTTTACTTCTTCTCTCGCACCCAGTAACCCGTTGTGTCGTTGTGGCTTTACTGCCACTTGCATGGTGTGAATTCGATTAAAATAAAATTTAAAAAAATTAAAGATGATTATTTGCACTATTTACATGCGGACCATGCTTATTATTGTTGTTGTTATCCCAACCTTTCAACTAAACACAAATGATCATCATCAGGTTCCCATCGATTGGCTGATATGGAAATATCTGTTGGTTATTGTGATATCTTGTCCCTGTAATATCAGTTATTGTTCCGTCTCGCTGAATCAGTATTTCATCGCTTATCCAAGGGTTGAACTCACAACAGCTAGATGACGGTAACACATGTATAGTCATCTTCGGGACCGTGACGTAGCGGGTATAGGAGTTGCCGTAGAATTTGCCGTAACACGTCACATCTGTCTAAGTAGAGGAATCCTAAACAATCATCAAATTCAGAGAGACGTAATTCATTACATGTTATGTGGCATTGATGTTAAATCAACTGCAAATGACGCCCAACGTTGCCACATCAGAGCAAGAAAGTGTAACACCCTAGCAGGACTAAAATCCACGTCCAAGTTATGTATATTTGAGGATGGATCAAGCGATGGCATTACTCGAAATCGAGTCGCAGCAGTCAATACTCCATCTTAATCGGTGTATTTCCTTGACGAATATTCTTTTCAAACGAGATCTGTTTGTCGTCAGAGGGATATTCACGCCTATAACAATCGACATTACTATTGTCATTCTCCACGAAAATAGTTTGTTTTTGAATACAGAGAGAATAATGAAATGCTCAAAGGCAAACAATTATTCCAAAAGCAAAGAAAGAAATGGCTGAATCATCGGGAGAATAAAATTAAGGTCGTCTCCAAAATAAATAAAAAAATGCACCGTAAAAATTGGAGCAAGTTGCAATTACATGGTAAAAAGCTGAAGGTGACAAAAAAAGTGAAGCTGAAATTAAATTGGAGCACACAAGTCCAACACTCATCCTTA
Organism: Acanthosepion esculentum; assembly: GCA_964036315.1. Classification (NCBI taxonomy): domain Eukaryota; kingdom Metazoa; phylum Mollusca; class Cephalopoda; order Sepiida; family Sepiidae; genus Acanthosepion; species Acanthosepion esculentum. The sequence goes on from OZ038503.1 coordinate 16,152,908, forward strand.
ATTATGTTTGTGGGCGGCAGGATAAGTCCTCCCTCAACAATGATGGTCGTTCAAGTGGACGTCAGCTGAAATGTTTGGCATGGATTGACGCTTTGAATCTCAAGTAGGACGTGGAATTGAACGAGGAAGAAGTGATTTGCTTTAGTGAAATAATGAACGCATTATCAGCGATGAGAGACTCTTAATTCTGATGGCCGTGGAGTTGTTGATGGTGATCCCGATGACAAACTTGATGGCTGTTACGGTAGACGCAGCAGGAGTGTCACTCGTCAAGTGGGTGGAATTCAGATGTGGTCATTAGTGATTATATACGGGACACGGAAATGTAATGAACGACCATATTGGCTGGGATTAGATGACGATGGGACGAAATTTTAGTAGCGACGAGAATAGTCATTTCAAGAAGTGTGAAAGAAGGACGAAATGGGCAAGATATGCAGGACTTGAGATGGACAAGGGGAGTAATCTAATTTAAAGCAACGCTCTTTTCAACTTTTCCAAGATTCATTTCTGGAAGGAGGAGTTAAAATTACTGCTCTCTCCTCGTTTTTTTTTTTTTTTTTTTGTTATTACCGATCCGGGAAAACTTCAGGGAATTTCGAACTTTTTCTTTTTTGACAGTAAAGTTTAGCTTTTATGAGGCCCGGTGCCTCTCGAGCTAGAGTGTTACGTTAGTGAGTTTTTCTGTTTCTGTCTGTATTTCTGAGATGAGGAATTATGTACACTATTTACATTATTCGGACTATTGTCCTCATCTTTGTTGCCATATTTATCACTGCATTTCGGCCGTTGTACACCCCAGCCTTCTTCAGGTGGTTGGAATGTCAAACTGAAACCTTTATTTCACTCGCTGGGGTAGACTGCTCTAGTTCCACGTGCCACGTGTTAATTCACCTCCCAAAGATCTCCACTGCCTTAACCAGGTATTGAACTCACAACTCTTTGGGTCCTGTCAATGGATCTAACCAACGCCTTTACCTAGTGCGACATGTGCCCTTAAGGACTGTGTATGACTTATGCGTGGACTTATAAACTTAATATTTTCAGCAACCATTTTTACCAGTGCTCATACTGCAATATTTGCTGTTATCATTGCATGTTTTTTACTAGAGCTCATATCGCAATTTTCGTTGTTATTATTGCTTTTCTCTGGCACTCCTTATTACTGATGCCCATACTGTATTCATTTCTATGCTTGGTCGGTCCGGGAGATTTTTTGGCCTCGCATAATGTAAATAGTGGGTAGTTTATATAGATAGAAGGGGAAGATAACGGTTGACAGTAGACTTGAACTGGTTAAGATTGTAGTGCTCGGGGAAGCATTCTAATGGGAGTCTGTTCCATAAGGCAGTGGTTCTCGGGAAGAAGCTGTTAGAGTGGAACTTACTTCTGGCTGCTGAAATACGGAGGGAATGGGAGTGGTCTGTTACTATGTAAGTGTCATGGCGGGTCCTAGACGTGAAGGTCAGACCTGGTGGAACAATGACATACAGTTCGGCTGAACCCTTTCCATAGTGGTAGCGATAGAGCAGTGTAAGATCTCAGCCATTTATTTAAACAATGGTGGTAGATTATTTTCCTCCTGACGCTCTCTATATCTAGGGATATCCAGTCGTTTACTTATTTAGTATTACGCAGTTATTGCTCGACCTGCTTCTATATTACTACACGGTAGTACAGAACAGAGAATTTGTATTTCATCAACTTAATTAACTAATAGATTGTCGCGTCAAACAATCCTGTACCTAGTTTTTGACTTCTTGAATCTAATCTGCCTGCTACTGATACCGCTGCTGCTACATGTGGCTGCATTCCACGTGGCTTCTCTTATCTTGCTCCAAGAAAATCTGTACCTGTGGAATTGATAATTAATCGATATGCATTATTGGAATACATGGATTCATGAAAAAGAAATTCGCAGAACAGAAAAGACATTGAGGGAAGTAATAAATCAGAAAAATATTTCCATTTTCCAAGATCTGAGGAAATAACCAAATATCAGAAATCTTTTAAAAAGCGTTCATCGCTTCTTTTTTGGACCGAAATCACACACACACACACACACACACACACACACACACACACACACACATATATATATATATATGTGTGTGTGTGTGTGTAATTTGGCAGCAACTTTTTTTTTAAACATGTAGTATTGAATGTTAAAGACAACATAGTCTTGCATATTTTCTTTTGGATTTTCTCATATTCTCTAATGAGACTTTTTATTTGAAAATGATTTCGAAATATGTATTGTCCGTACGATGACCTGGCGCTTTCGAACATCATTGTTCATCTTCAGGGTCAATATTTTTAGTCAAAATTTTCTTTTTTTAAACAAACATTTGCCAATTGTCTTGTAGCGGAATCATGTTGCTACTTTTTTTACAAACTAAATAAACGTTAAAATCCTTTTAATTTCAAAAGACGCGATGATGTTATCACGTGCAGGGCGAAGATTTTTATCATGTGACAGCGTGAAAAAGATTTCCACTACACAAGCCAAAAGATCGAAGAATACGTTATAAAATTTAAATATATTATAAACATTGTAATATGTTACCAGAAATATTGTAATCTATACGATTAATAAGACGTCTTTTGCTTTTAATATGTAATGCCTCTAAGATTTTAAGGCGTCTGATGGCTGTATGTTTATCGATAATTTTAGTATTTTCTATAAGTATTTTACGTATATCAGATTGCATAACGGTATGTGACTTAATATGTTGTTTAATGGAGCTAGAATTATTTAGATGCAGAGTTAATCTTCTGGAGAGCCGGGTGGTTGTAAATCCAATATATGTATGTGGATTAGAAGAGCATTCTTCCATGGGACATTTAAACTCATACACAACAATATATATATATATATATATATATATATATATATATATATATATATATATATATATCAAATATGTGTTGCAGTTCAATTTATATTACATGAATCATTCATACAAAAAGTAGATTAGTAAAGTTAATGATATAAATGGCGAAAAACGTCTTCGCAAACAAAATGTTTAAAGTTGCATTAACCTCCGAATCACTCGATGAATTTTATGATCCTTGTTTTTAATAACTTCAAGAGGGTGATGAGGTATAGTGTGAGAGACATGGTCGAAATTAGGGAGGGAAGAGTGAGTTTTAGAACTTATTTTTATTTTTACTACACTACTTAATATTGAGGAGGAGGAGGGTAGACATTGGCCTATTTAATCGGTCAACTCACCGGAAATGATATGGGAAAAGGGAAAAAAGGCAAAGAAAGAGAAAAAGAGAAAAAGTGGGAAAGTAGAGATATAAGAAGTAAGGGATAAACGAAGAAAGAGAAGGGGTGGTATATATTGACTGATTTTACACTGATTTTAACGTTTGATAGTAATTTATATGTTTAAATACTCTACAGATAAACTAGATTTAATGCTTGATAATAAGCTAGATATTTAACTTCTCCATAAATAAGTTAGGTATTCAATATAAGCTGATTATTATATTAAATAATATAAAAATAAAAAATAAAAAGTTACTAATAGTAATACGTTAATATTGTGTATGACGGTTAGGGTAAAATCTATTTTAGTTAGAGTCTAATTTATCAATTTAATCTGAAGCTATTTTTAGATGAGTAATATTTCTTAATTAAAGTTTAAGTTTTCTTTAAATTACACACACACACACACACACACACACACACACACACACACACACACACACACATATATATATATATATATATATATATATATATATATATATATATATATATATATATATACGTATGTGTGTGCGCGTTCATCGAGTAAGTCAGTCCATGGCGGAATTTAAAGGTCAATTCTGCCCTGTTGTCCGACAGTGAGAGATTACGTTAAAAAGTCATCTATGCTCACATTTTTTGTTTTAGAATAATGTTCACCCTGTAAAAGAGACACTCAGGGTAGAGGGTTACAGAGTAAGAGGCACAGATTAAAGGGATATGTGGGGAAGTTAGCTGTTAACCTTATACTTGAAGAGATTAAGATTATAGTAATCTGGGAAGCATCCTTTTAGGAGTCGGCTTCAGAAAAGCAGTGGTTAGTGAGAAGAAGCTGCTCGAGTGGAACTTACATCTCACCAATGGAATACGAAGAGAATGAGGGTGGTTCGCTACAATGTAACTGTCATGGCGAGTCTTAGCCGTGAATATTAGAACTGGTGGTACCAAGAAATGTAGTTCGTCTGCCAATAGCGATAGAGCAACGAAAGGCTTGCGAGGTCTCGTTTGTGGGAAAGGGATTGTCGGTTGAGAAATAATTCATCACGCACAAGGACACGGAAACAATTTGGACTCTATCTAAACCGGAAACTGAAGACTGGCCATCTCCTTCGAATATATAGCAGAAATACTTTATTTTCGTCCAGATCTGGCTCTTAAAAAGGTATAGGGTCTCAGAAGTTACTTCCTGGAGCAGATTTGCTAAACAAAAGATGGCAGACATTATTGGAGACTTTTGTATCGTTTTCAGTAAATACATATCTATTTTCCCAGATATTATTCCCTGCAAAATATGTTAAAATCCTTAGTGCTTTGTTTTTTAGCTAAAAGGTGGTGTGACATAAAACCAGATAATCATTATCAATGATGTTCATCCTATACAAGGCCCAAGAGTCACTCGGGATAGAGAGTTACGGAGTAAGAGGCACAGTTTATAGGGACATGTGAGGAAGATAACACTTGACCCTAGACATGAACATACCAAGTTTGTAGTGGTCGAAGAAGCGTCATTTTGGGTGCCGGTTTCACAAAGTAGTGCTTCGTGTGAAGCTTCTCGAGTGGTACGTACATCTCACCAATGGAATACGAAGGGAATGAGGCTAGTTCGCTATACTGAACGTGGCATGGCGGGGCTTAACCGTGAAGGTTAGAACTGGTGAAACTAAGGAATGTTCTTCAATCTGTCATATGAGTATCAAATTTTCCGTGGAAAAAGGAGTTGGAAAATCTGATAGACACAAGACAGATGGAAGGCAAGAGGAAGAAAGGAAAACAAGGCATAACCTACCTAGCGGGCTTGTATAAACAGATGGCGGAACAGGGTTTAAGAGAGATAACAAAAAGACAACATTTATTTAGAGTAGGAAATTGTGGAGAACAATGACTGCTAGCGTCCTGAAGGAAGGGGGCACATAGAAATAATTCGTCTCAAAACTTTTCATGGAAGTAGCGATAGGGCAGCGAAAAGATTGTAATCTTTCGTCTGTGGGAAAGGGGTTGTAGGGTGGAAGGTAATTCATCACCCGTAAGGACGCGGAGACGCTTTTGGACTCTATCAAGACTGGAGAGTGATGGATGGGAAGCTTCTGTCCATATATAACAACAATACACCGATTTCGGCATGATCTGGCTCTTGTAAAGGTAAAGATGCTCGTTTATATATATATATATATATATATATATATATATATATATATATATAGTTACGTAACGAAAATATTGGTAATCCGTATGGATAATCCCAAGTAGGATGAAATCCTGAGAGCTCAATGTTAAATCAGAACGAATAATTTAATTTAAAGAAAAACAGACCACTTTAAGGCTCCATTTGTAATAATTTATTTCACCAGAGAATTTTATTTTTCTTTGTTCTTCAGACTTTACTTATATATATATATATATATATATATATATATATATATACATATATATATATATACTTCACTTCATATATATATATATATATATATATGTATACTTCACTTCATATATATATATATATATATATATATATGTATACTTCACTTCATATATATATATATATATATATATATATATATATATATATATATATATGTATACTTCACTTCATATATATATATATATATATATATATATATATATATGTATACTTCACTTCATATATATATATATATATAGGTAGATAGATAGATGTGAGTATATGACGGGTTCGGAGGGGGTGGGCGTATTCAGCAAAAAAATCGAAAAGATTTCTTTCACTGCAAATTATTCATTATTCATTATATCATATCCAAGTATTTTACAAAAAAAAAGAGTAGATTACACAATATTTCAAGCTCAATTTAGGTTTATAGTTCATAACCGTGCAATGAAATGAGGTAACATAAACGAAATTTATCTGCGGAATACCATTACATAATTGTTAAATAATTATAGTGAAATCATTAAGGTTTTTTGTCAAAAGCCTTTTTAATTTTGGTCGTATATTAATTTGAAATATTCCTTTTTACATGCTTTATTTTTTAAATGGAATGAGATCATTCTAAATTTCGGAATTTTGCTATTGCCCATCAAAATGACTGGAAGAAAGCGATCTAAAAACAACAATGGAAAAGAGAGGTAACACAGCGTTAACGAAATAGCTCCAATTTGATCAACTTAGGAAACTTAGAATTGCAGTCAAAGTATTGTAAAATGCTGCCAATAACAAAGGAGAAAATGAAAAATACCAAACAACAAATCGAATATAGCATCAAAATTTATATTATTTTTATTTAATTGTTATGTAAATAAATACATATTTGTCAACAATGTTTCCGTAAAACTTGATATTTCCTGCAACAAATTCTTAATAACTACTACTACTACTACTACTACTACTATTTTTTTTTTGTTACTAAGGTAGTCCTTCATTTACAATTCCTTACGGCTGACCATGAAAAGAAATGTTGATCAAAAACTGCCTAAAACCTTTAAGCGTGTATTGCGGTAAAATTATCAAATGTTGAATACGCCCCTCATCTGTTCTACGCGTCATATATCGAAAGACATTTCGAACAAAATATTCTCTGATTAAGTTTATAAACAAACTGCAGAAAAACAAAAGTTTGGCACGAAAGGGAAAAACTTTTTTTCGTAAATGAAAAACAACAGACAAAATGGAAACAAAGATGAAGGCAAAATTCAACAAATACCCAACAAAGAACTACAATCGTCTAGTATACAAATAAAGCAAGGAGACACTGCAAATTGCAAACAATGACAGTAAACGGAAGGTAAAGGAAAACGGTAAAAAAAGAAGAAAAGGGAAACACTGAAGAGTTCCGCACAAAAAGGTAAAAAAAAAATAAAATAGTTGTCAAAATGGCACATATAATGAAATCTCGACACAAATAACAAACCGAGGTAGACGTTCGTCCATTAAAAGCAAAATAAAATGGGGTCAAAGAAGGGAAGATGTTAAAAGGAAGAACAAAGAAAATAGAGCATGTATTTTAAAATGATTCTGACTTGAGGTGACATTTTTTCAAATTTTATTTCTACATTTTTGTCAATGTTGTCAGTTGTTTTTTACTATTTTAACAAAGTCACAAGCTTCCCTGGTAGCAAATGTTTGTTTTTACTGACAAAGGTTTCATTTTTTTTTCTTTCCTACACTTGACTCGTGTCGTTGTTGTATTCATAGAATATTTTGGTTTGAGTATTTTAGAAAGCGAAAAATATTTAAAATTTTATTAGTATTCAATGTTTAGCATCTTCACACGAAATTATTTCTGTATGAATTCCTGGGATGAGAAGTCAATGATATTTGCATTATTTACCGTTGAACTAATATCCTCATCAGTGTTGTTATTATCACAATCATAATACTAGTCTATACAGAAAAAATTTTCTCATCCGTATTCATCTTGCACATTTATAAATCCTAGCACTGAAATAAATACCATATAAGAACTATTAAAATGAAAGAAAGAATGGCGGCGCAGATAGCTAAGTTTTACAGCAAGGCTGCAGCAGCCTCGGCAAAGTAAATAACAATGTTATGCGGTATTTATATCAGTGCTGAGGATGTCGTCATAGTCAGGCTTATGCATTTCTTTTTAATCATTTCGCCCCAGGCAAGGCGACAATTACACTAAGACGCAATGGGGTTACTGGGAGTGAAAGCGAGTAAGACGACTTTAGTGAAGGGAGAGGGCAATAGAAGAACAAGATTCAGGAAAACATGACTATTGGCGTTGTATTTCAATTTTTTAGATTGCATGTGTCACGGAAGCGAAAAACGGGAAAAGTATTCCACAGGTGAGAAGTGCGAGAAAAGAAACTATTAACATACACTTACGTCTAGCTAGTTCAACAGATGAGACCTATTTGCCAATCTAGTAGTACGTTTAATTGAATGCAGTCGAATCACCAAAGAGGAAAGATCAACAGAATAACTGCCATGAAAATATTTGTAGAAAAGTGAAAGGAAAGCCTTGACATGTCGGTGAAAAAGGGACTGAAGTCGAGACGCCACGTAAGGGCCAAATACATTACAGACACTCTAATTTACTCGTTTGCATTTATCAGTAAAATCACTTTTTACCACTTTTCAGCGTCCCATGTTCGATGTTTTTTGATTACTTCAATATTCTATTCCAAAGTTTGTTTGTTTTTAGTTAATAATGTTTGTTTTCTACTATACTTCCATACAGGTTTTCCTTTATATTTGAGGTTTCTAGGGCGCATAATGAGAAAGGAAGGCTTGGAAAATCTGATACTAACAAGACAGATTTAAGTCAAGTGAGGCAAATGAAAGCAACACATAACCTACTTAGTGAGCCTGAGTAAATGGATGGCGGAACAGGGTTTAGGAGAAAAAATGATCAAGAACTACAAGAGACAGGAAGTTGCGGAGAGCCATGATCGCCAACGTCTTGAGGTGACACACCACGTAAAGGAGAATACCCTACGTACTGTATATCAACAAAAATATCACTTTTTAGACTGCATTCATTATTTACTTGTCTAGCTGTTAATTTTGAATTGACTAACTAATTTCTCACGGTCATTCTTTCATCTCTCTTGTTTATCTTTTGAGGTCTTCCGGTATTATTTGCCCTGAGAACACTCCCAGTTGCAGCAACCCTTTTACGGATTGACTAAACATTGTCTCTGGAAATTCAGATCCGCCTATCTATCTCTCGTTCCCCTTCAAAAGTTAAACCTTCATCTTTGCTTCAGCAGAAATTTTAGCCATGATTTTAAAAGATAAAAAAAAGAAAGAAAAAGAAAGGGCTTACGGCCATATCACATTGAAACACCGGTTCCCGTACGATCATGGAAGTTAAGCAACGTCAATCCCTTTCAGTACCTAGATCGTTGACCGCGTGGAAATATCAAGTGACGTAAGCTCGGATGTGCGGGTGGTGCAATGGATAACGGCTCTAAATTTTTAATCGGA
>OZ038503.1:16167092-16264592 GCA_964036315.1 Acanthosepion esculentum
GAAGTTAAACCCTGAAGAAAATCATCTAGGCTGTGTCCTGAAGTTAGGCCCTGAAAGAAGTCGTCTAGACCAGGCCCTGAAAGAAGTCGTCTAGGCCAGGCCCTGTGGTTAAACCGTGAAGGAAATCATCTAGGCTGTGTTCTGAAGTTAGGCCCAGAAAGAAGTCGTCTAGGCCAGGCCCTGTGGTTAAACTGTGAAGGAAATCATCTAGGCTGTGTCCTGAAGTTAGGCTTTGAGAGATATCGTCTAGGTCGAGTTTGAAGTTAGGTCCTGAGTATATATTGTTAACAGACCGGTGTTTGAAATGAATGCATTTTTGTCACACCTGCTAAAAATGACCAAAATGAATAAACCATCTCAATTATATTGCAAGAATTATTACTTAATATTTACCAAATCTTTTGTAATATGTGATGAATATAGTCCCAATTCAATGCAAAAATACGTTTGATATTTGCCCCAAAAATATATATAGTATCTATGACTAAACAAAGCAAGGTAACCAAAATTCAATAAAATATTAGATTCCTTAGAATATTTTTCTAAATTGTAAAGATTACTGGGTACTTACTTTTTTTCTTAAAAGGCGTTCACATTTATGTGCCATTTACTTAAAAATATCAAATGTTAAGCTATCGAGAATCGTTAGAAATTTTAGAGATTTCAATTAAAAAATTCTAAACAATTCAAATTCAGTTTGAAATACAGTAAAGTATTTTGGTTATTGGACATTAAAAATAATCTATTACCTTGCAATTAAAACTAAAACTTTTCACTTTTCAAATGTAATTAAACTTTAGATATTACACTAGTGCGTTTGGATGTACCGAGATAGATAGATAGATAGATAGATAGATAGATAGATAGATAGATAGATCATGAAAGAATGTGATAGATAGATAGATAGATAGATCATGAAAGAATGTGAAATATAGATAGATCATGAAAGTATGTGATAGATAGATAGATAGATCATGAAAGAATGTGATAGATAGATAGATCATGAAAGAATGTGATAGATAGATAGATCACGAAAGAATGTGAAAGATAGATTGATAGATCACGAAAAAATGTGATAGATAGATAGATAGATAGATAGATAGATAGATCATGAAAGAACGTGATAGATAGATAGATAGATAGATCACGAAAGAATGTCATAGATAGATAGATAGACCATGAAAGAATGTGATAGATAGATAGAGAGAGAGAGAGATAGATAAATAAATAGATAGATCATGAAAGAATGTGATAGGTAGATACATAGATAGATACATACATAAATAGATAGATAGATCATAAAAGAATGTAATAGATAGATCATGAAAGAATGTGATAGATAGATAGATAGATAGATAGATCACGAAAGAATGTGATAGATAGATAGATAGATCATGAAAGAATGTGATAGATAGATAGACAGATAGAGAGAGAGAGATAGATAAATAAATAGATAGATCATGAAAGAATGTGATAGGTAGATACATAGATAGATAGATACATAAATAGATAGATAGATCATAAAAGAATGTAATAGATAGATCATGAAAGAATGTGATAGATAGATAGATAGATAGATAGATAGATAGATAGATAGATAGATAGATAGATAGATAGATAGGGAGAGTGCGAGAGAGAGAGAGATATTAAATGTTTGGTTTAAGAGTTAAACGTCATATCTGTCCGGAGGTCACTAGTTTAGAGGGTTCTGTTAGGATCAAACTACGTCATAGTACTCAGAGAGGCGAGCATGCTGACCATCATTGTACAATGCCTAGCGCCTTAAGTTAAATATCGCCGACAGAAGTTAAATTAATGACAAGCACTTCAAAGAAACTTAAAATTGTGTCTTACGTTCCTCGTTAGTTCATTTCCTCTTTACTCTCCCAATTTATGGTTCAACCTTCTGCCTATTATCAACTTATCAGTAGGTCAGCGCGTCTGTTCTTTGGCGGTCATCACAAGAGTGTCTGTTTCTTTTCTTTAAAAAATCGGCTTAGTCTCTGTGAGTGCACTTAGTAGCAGACTTGTTAAGTATTCAAAGTCCGCTCGAAATAGGAGAGGCAAAGGCCAGCGATCGAATGCTGTGGGCATCGCGTTACGAGGAAGACAGTTGAAGCGGCTATTTGTGGAGAAAACAAGAGGGTTTGGAAATACAACGAACAAGCGTAGTTTTTTTGTGGGTAAAGAACCAACATCGGACGGCCTATAGGGTAGGGCAGTGTGTTTATACGTGTCTCGGGAAAGAGAAAAGACCATTTCATGAGTTTTTGGTGTAGGGTGTCGGACGGATAAAGCGTGGAAAGTTGTAAGAAAAAAATGGTGGGTAGAGGTGAATGGATAATGGAAAGAGAAAAGAAGAAAGGCGAGGAGGAGGCGATAAAAGAACAAGGATGGTAAAAGAAAAATGAGTGTGAGCAAATGTCAAAGGAAGAGGTAAAAAGAGTTGGGGGGGGGCAAGAAAGAAAAAAGGTAATAAAAAGAAGGGTAGAAAATAAAAAACACAGGAAAAACAAACGAAATCCGATATAAAATTAATATATATATATTTGTGTCTGTTACAATTGAGGGGTACTGTGCATTTTTTTTGTGTGTGTGTGTAACAATTGATGAGTGAGGTTTGCAAAAATAACGATGATCCACCAGCCAAATTTCAAGTTATATCAGTTTCGGATAAGAAAAAAAAAAGAAATAAAACTTAAATAAAACCTATGGAAGACAGATATGGGTTACGGTCAACATTAGCCGTGTTGAATATTTGTTTTACGAATTTAACTATATTTTATTTTAATTAAATAATTTATTTAAATTTCGAAAGAATATGGCCCGCTATGGTTTTTGCTTTAATAAAACTGTAGTGATACTAGCAAATTAGTATGCATAATTTGCATAAGCACAAGTGAACACTCATATAAGTGGTCTCTGAGAATAACGAGTCAATAGATTGCGAGCTTAGCGGCTGATTAGGGCTCACCTCAACATCACAACAAAAACTAAATGTAAAATTATTTACTTTTTTCATGTTAGCAGCAAACAAAAAACAAAACAAAAAAGAACCCCAAAAAACAATGAAGTTTATTTTTTAAAGATCGTGTAAAAAATTATTTTCCATAACATAAATTATTTTTCCGTGTCATAGTTTCGGGGTTGGGTGGAAACCCTTGCGTCGACATGGCCTAGACTAATTCAAGATATTTTGTTTGAAATTTGTTTTTGTAAAGTAAAGTAAAAAAAAAGAAGAGATATTAAGTTTCATTTTTAAAATTTGCAAAAATGAATGAATAATAAAAAGTTAAAATAATTACACAGAAAAAATACAAACATAAATTCAAGAGAATAGAATATTTCAAAATACATATAACGTTTCCAAATTATCAGCAGAATTAAAAAAAACAGGTTTAATAATTATTCCCGTTCTTTTTTACTTTTTAATTCTGAGAATTATAAAACGCTTACATGGCTAAAAATGGATTGTAATGCAATTATTACGTATTTTTAATTTTAAAATATCTTCGCAAATACAAATCATACAATGATAATTTAAAAAAAAAAACAAGTTGGCTTGGCTGATACTGAGTCTGTACATACATTTATTTTATCGATAATTATTGTATTTTACAATTCGGAGCTTATCTTGTGGAATTTACTAATAGCATAAAAAAATAAATAAATAAAAAACATATCTGATGATTAGTCACTCTTAGTAGGACGACAAGTAAGAAGACTCTGAAATTACAGATTGAATCTACGGACACTCAAGGATTATGCAGACCTTTCAAAATTTACACAAAAAATATTGTGCTTTGGAAACTTTTCTAAAAAACACAATTTTGGTTGTAAATATGTAACATTTATGAGGATAATATACGGATATTTTTCCTGGGGTGTTTAAAAAATGGTACTCTGTTCAATTATTAACGTTAACAACCAACTATTTTAAATTACTAAATTATACTTGGATTAAACGAAAATTACTTACAATATAATACTTATTACTTATAATAGATTGCTCCTTGCCGTCAATTTTGACGGAACGGGTACACTAGTCATGATTAATATATACAACTTGGAAGATATTTTTAATCATTCACACCAAGAAGGAAATAAAGCGACTAAGATGCAAGCAGTTACTGAGTTTGAGAGAATATAAAAAAATAAAACATTATTAAGGAGAGAGGACAATAAAGAAACAAGAATTAAGAAGACAGAAGATAACAATTGACATTGCATTTAAATTTTGGAAGATCAAAGGCAATAAAGCCACTAAGATGCAAGAGGTTACTGAGTGTTAGAGAATATGAGAAAAACTACTATTAAGGAGAGAGGACAATAAAAGAATAAGAATTAAGAAGACAGAAGATAACAATTGACATTGCATTTACATTTTGAAGATCAAAGGCAATAAAGCCACTAGGATGCAATAGGTTAGTGAGTGTCAGAGAATATGAGGAAAACTACTATTAAGGAGAGAGGACAATAAAAGAATAAGAATTAAGAAGACAGAAGATAACAATTGACATTGCATTTAAATTTTTGAAAATCAAAGTTGACTGGAAAGCAAGAAGCTGGAAGTGAGTTCCACAAGTGAGAAGTGCAAGCGAAGAAACTGTTAGCATAGAACTTACGATTGCATCTAGCAATTTCTACTGTAAAATGATGAGACCATGCCACCAATGTAGTATTTATTCTTAAAATAAAAATCTGTTTAGAAAACTATAGGTTTCTAAAAATATCTGGTATTATAGTTTTTTGGGGGGACCCATTATTAATTATAGGTTTCTAAAAATATCTGGTATTATAGTTTTTTGGGACCCAGTATTAATTATAGGTTTCTAAATATATATGGTATTATAGTTTTTTGGGGGGACCCATTATTAATTATAGGTTTCTAAAAATATCTGGTATTAGTTTTTTGGGACCCGGTATTAACCATTTGTAGAACCCTTTATTCCGCTCGCTGGGGTAGACTGTTCTTGTTCCACGTGCCATGTTTAATGGATGTCAGTTATCAGTTATCTTCTGTCAATTCATCTCTCCAAGTTCACCACTACCTTCACCGGTTATTGAACTCACAACTGTTTAGGTCCTGTCACTGGATCTGACCAACGCCTTTACCACTGTGCCATGTGTCCTTAACCCTAGAACACTAACTATCAATTAAAGTTACACCACTACTAACCGTGGGTATATCATACCCAATTTTGAAAATAACAAAAAAAAAACATTAAATATAAATCTTTATTTTAAATATTTTACATGCAGGTACTTCAAACTTTGTATTTTGAGTTAACATTAATAGGAACTGAAAAGCATATTATTGTGCTGGGTACTATATACCCATGTTTAGTGTTCTAGGGTTAAGGGCACAGTGGATAAAGGCGTTGTAGATTCTGCTTTGTATTTTGTTAAGAATCTCTAAATATATAGAAGAAGCACCGGCCCAGATGTGATAGCATTATTCAAGGCATGGTAGACTTATAAATATATAAGATAGATTTGGACAATTAAAATTGTTTGGCACTATACACTAAATCAACTTTCCTAGTAGCACATCGTGCAATTGTTTCAATATAATTTTTATTCTTCATATGAACGGATAACGTTAGCCCGTGGAGCAAGACGCCACTCCCTGGAGGTTAGCATTAGCCATACTGACAGAAGTTGTCTTTATAAATTTTAACCGATAACATAGTCAGCCTTCCCTAAGATTATGAGGACTTTATTCTTCTTCTATGTGACATGTCTCTTCGTGCGTTTAACGAACAACTTCCTATCCTTTTTAGCTCTTAGTAACGTTCATCGTATTGAGATCCTTCCCTATTTGTTCTGTCATCCAGTCTCACAAGCCCACCACTAAACCTCCCTGACTCATTACTCTCAATATGTCTCGTGATTCCAAGCCCTCTTTCCTCATTATGCGTCTCGGAGATTTCACCTGTCTCTTCTTGATGTTAAGCGTAAGTGTCCATTTTTTGTCACTGTCTCTTGCTTTCAGTCTGTTCATGTGTGTATCAAATTTTCCCAGCCCTCTTTCCTCATTATATGTCTCAGAGATTTAACTTGTCACTTCCTGATATTAAGCGTAAATGTCCTTTTTGTTGACACTGTCTCTTACCTTCTGTCTGTTCTGTGTGTAACAAATTTTCCAAACCCTCTTTCCTTATTATGTGTCTCAGAGATTTCACCGTCTCTTCCTGATGTTAAGCGTAAGTGTCCTTTTTGTTGTCACTGATTCTTGCCTTCAGTCTGCTCCGTGTGTATCAAATTTTCCAAGCCCTCTTTCCTCATTTTGTATCTCAGAGATTTCACTTGTCACTTCCTGATGTTAAGCGCAAGTGTCCTTTTATTGTCACTGTCTCTTGCCTTCTGTCTATTCTGTGTGTATCAAATTTTCCAAACCCTCTTTCCTCATTTTGTATCCCAGAAATTTCACACCTCTCGTTCTCATTCTGAATATAGGTGTCCTTTTTGCTTCCATTTTTTTTAATATTTCTTTTTTGTTTACATAATCTAACTATGGTTTTCTCTGTATCCTTCTGTAGGACGTCATTTCAAGAGTTTTCTTCTTCTGTGGGGAAACTGTCCAGTATTCACTGTTGTATAGGAGGGCCGATATTACGTAGCAGTTCAGCATTTTTCTTTGTTTCTTGCGAAGATTTCTCGTTTCTTGGTACTTTGAAAAGTTTATGGAATGCACGTTTTGCTACTTACTCCATTGCATCTTCGAATTTCGGTGCCACATTTTCCATCGTCTGCTAAAACATTTCACAGATATTTCAGCTTCTGTAATTGTTTATTTTGACATTTCCAATTTGAAATCGCGCAGCTTGGGCATTTTTTTTTTGTTGCTTTGTTTCTTTTTTAGGTGGTTAGAGGAATCCATTCCAACTTTTGCTTCGTACTACATTTTCGGTTTTTTTTCTCCATTATTATTATTATTATTATTATTATTATTATTATTTCCTTTAATTCCTGTTGTATACTCATTTCCTTGCGGGTCCCAACCAGTGACCTAAGGTCAGCAATGGCTTCATGACATTTTCCAGTGATCATTTTTTGTAAAAAGAAAACAAACTTATTATTATTATTATTATTATTATTATTATTATTATTATTATTATTATTATTATTATTATTATTATTCAGCACGTCATTTTCCTTTTCAACCGTAGATCTTACAATACTTTGTTCGTCATCAGACTTCTGAAGCAATGGGACACTTGGCTTTATTCCGGTCTAAAAACCTAAGATCACACATTTTACATAGATAATGCTCTTCGTAATGCCTGAACTATGCTCGTGCGTACATTTTTTTTGTATTTCATTAAGGCATGGGCTACCAGGAATCCATTCAATGAGTCTATCGGGACATTTTCCAATCAATCTGAGGCCTTCAACTAGAACTGGAATTATCGATGTTCGCAAGAGTCACACTTAAGATTTCCACTTCATGATCCATTTATTTTGATAATCTTGGAGATCTTCTGTTCTTGTCGTCTTTGATCTCGATTCTCATTATTCCAATATATTTATCTATGTCTTTAGATTCGTTGGCATAGACTCCAACACCCCAGTGAGAATTGCCTGGCCTGAACTTTGCACATGCTGGCAACTTCAATCCGGTGGTTGGTGCCTTTGATAAACGTGTCAGCTTCTTTAATCTTGATATTATGGGCACGTTAAACAGCCATTTCGATGAGGCGTTTTATTTATCAGCAACGGCGATGTCTGATTGGGTAGCTTCAAGTATCGGTCAATTTGGGGCGTTGAAATTGACTTCAAGTCTATACTTCCTGTTTAGGCATCAACGTGTGATTAGGGGTCAGCAGTATGTAGAATTGAAAAAATTCAATGGATACCAGATATTTTTTTATTTTCATTTTTCCCCTCTTTTTACATATCTGTAATTGGTTAACACCCCAAATTATCCTGTTAATTAATTTTGTGTTCTTGTTAATTTCAATTGATTTTAATTCTTAAAACAATGTGTATCTTTTATTTTATCATGGCAAAATAAGTATTTTCATTTTTTGTAAAAAAAAAATGTGCCTGTAAAAAAAAAATCACAAATTTTATAAAGATTATCGAAATTATTTTGTTTCTCTAAAATTCACGTCCATTGTAAAGTGTTTTCAAACTTTGCTGATACACGATTTTTTTTAAAATGCTGAAATAACTTACGGATTGTATTATACAATTATAATTTCTGTAATAAATTAGCATAAACAAATCAACTATTTTTGCATTATGTGATAAACTACATCCGTGCCCAGATTAATACGATAATCTACATTTCCAGGTTCCCAGGTTCATCCTGACCTGGGGTGGTAACACCTGTTAGGGCCCCAAAACTGGTGTAAAAAAAAATGAAAATGTAAAAATAGGTTTTAATACCAGCAATACATTTTTGTAAAGAAATGTTACCAACAATACATTTTTGAAGTAAATAATTATTATCCGCGATACATATTTGTAAAACAATATTACTAGCAATAAAAATCTTGTTGGCATTAAATAAACAATTGAGGTTGATATACCGTAAAGCAAAACAAACCAAATGAAGAAATCTTAACAGACATAGAAGTTAGTGTTTTTAGGTTTTTAAAAATAAAGATTTTTTAGATATAAAAATAATTAATAAATTACTCTTCTTAGTGCGCACCTGGGTACTTTTCAGGGTGCATTAGGATATCCGGGTAGCATTGGTTGAGAAACACTGTTCTGTTCCAGTAAATAAAAATGTTTTCCTAACTTCTGATCACCAAATCTTCACTATCCGCTCTTAATTTCTCTCATTCTAATTTCAACGTAGTGAACCCGTCCTCTATGTCGCCAATACTCCGTTTCGAAATCCCTCGTTGTTATCGCCGTATAACACGTAAACCCCGGAGCATTTCATACATTACTTTTTCAACTTGATGACCTTTTATCAGTAAGTCTTCACGTTTCCCTTTGTTAAGTAACACACACTGATCTGTGACTTTCTATAACACAAACACACACAGGAATATAATGGTTTGCACCCGTTCCATACCTCGTGAGAAGACCACGGTCCTGTAACTACACAGAGATTTGAGATAAAGAAGAGCAGTCAGGGGTCCCGCTGAGAATCCCCACCCTCCCTTCCTTTTTCATCAAACAATAAAACCGACACTGAGAATGCCCGCGGCTGGCTAAAAAGGGACACTGCCCAAGAAACGCAGATAAACAACGAACGACAGGGGGGGAATACATTGTTCAGTGCTGGGTCAGTTAGTCGGTTGGCATTGGTCAGCAACTCTTCGGACGTAGTGGTCGTTCAGTCGGTCGGTCGGTCACTAGTGTCCGGCAAAGAATTGTTGTCGCTAATGTGGTCCTAACGCCAGATCGATCCCCGATAGAATTGAGGCGACACTCAGTCTCGTGGTCACTTTGGCCGGACTTATTACTTTTTGTATCCAATTGATGCCGAACAAATATCATACTCAAGAGCTTACATTTTCTG
Organism: Acanthosepion esculentum; assembly: GCA_964036315.1. Classification (NCBI taxonomy): domain Eukaryota; kingdom Metazoa; phylum Mollusca; class Cephalopoda; order Sepiida; family Sepiidae; genus Acanthosepion; species Acanthosepion esculentum. The sequence goes on from OZ038503.1 coordinate 16,176,577, forward strand.
TATTGATATACTAAGCGTAGCTGAGATGTGTCACAAGCCCGAAAGAAGGGAACACTCAGTGAGGATCAAACTCACTATTCAGTCGTAACTGATCGAGCAAAGCAAGCTTGCTAATTATTACACCACGTCGAAGTGCCCATCATTTATAATCAAGGAATATCAATTTAAAAGTATATAAGTAATAAATATAAATTTAAGTTTCTCAGTTAAACTCATGTTTGTAAGTATGTATATTGGGCGATGGATAAATTGTCGTCTAAATTACACAAAAATTAAAATAACAGTGACAGATATATTTACCAAAATTACACAAATATATCTTGAAATACTATAGAGTACATTTATTCAATAAAATCGACATTGGCTTCAACTAAGGCCTGTAGACGACTTCGGAATCTCCTGCAACTCTTCTGCACGATCTCCTTGATTAAGTTAGTGAATGCTGCCATAATCATTGCCTTCAGTTCATCTTTGGTGTCACGAGGAGTTTTTGTTGCTCAACTGCGCCCCACACATAATAATCAAGGGGGTTGCAGTCTGGGTGTTAGGTGGCCAAATGTAAGGAGTAATGTGGTCGCAGAAATTGTCAGACAACTAAGGCTGGGTTCTCCTGCTTGTGTGACATGGTGCAGAGTCCTGTTGCCAGACATAGGATCTTCCAGCAGCCACCCTCTTGACCCAGAGCAGCACTACCCCCACAAGGCACTTGATGTAGGCATCAGTGTTAGGTCTGAGGCCCTGTGGGAAGATGAATGGAGGCATAACGTCGCCCTCACTAGTGATCACTCCAAGCACCCGGATGTGGACTGGATACATCATTCAACTCTTTCTTAATCCTGTGCGCTGTCCTAAGACGAATGCAAGGCAATGTCCAGGCTCAAGTAAACTTGGACGGTCACCTTGACTGATAGGGACGTGAATTTGTATGGTGCTAACACTATAATGTTAGCCATTTATATGATGTAACCTCAGTATTTAGCTGTTACATGTATTTCAAAAACTATAAACCTTCCTGGAGCCGAGCAACTAGCTTAAACATGTTCTGTTTATTAGCAGATTTGTGTTCTTGACTAGTATATACAAAAAAAAACAAAAACATGTACAAACAAAATCGAACGAGTGATTAATGTAAACAATACTCTAATTATTCTAACACTTTCGCCCCATCCCCTCAAACTACGGCGTCTTACTCTCTGGATTGAGGTGCGATCCTAACCGAACTTAAGGGAGTGGCCATAGGTACCCTGAGCATCCGTAGATTATTCGACGGGTCCGATGGTTTAATCCTGCTTCCTGCCCACGTTGTGATTTGATTGATCCAGAAAGCAGAAGTGATGTCCGTCCATTCACGGTCGACTGAAGATGTAGACATGGCTGGGGTGTCTGCGCTAAGAAATTTAGAATGCAGCAAAAAAAATAATATCTGCAGAAAGCCGGTCAAACAACTATTCAATGGTTGAAATGTTAATGGCTTTTATACAGCAGAAAAGAATAGTAGAGAAAACAAACTGGGAGGCTAAATCTGTCTACTTACCAGCTAAGTCCCGAAACTAGATAAATGTATTTGTAAGGATAGCTACTAGTTGAAAGCTAAACCAAATTAAAACATTTGTCAAACAGCATCATTGCTTCAGTGTTTGAATTTTTGCATTGGCGTTCTTTCATGTTGGTTGGTTGATTTTGTTTAGCGGCATATCAACACCTTATTTATAATTACTATTATATGTGTGTTTTATGTTGCAGTTTTGTTCAAGTTATATTTTGGAATACAGTTTGATTTCTTTAAGAAATTGTAGGAGATTATATGGATTAATGTCATGAAAGAGTTCTTTCATATTGGTTGGTTGATTTTGTTTAGCGGCATATCAACACCTTATTTATAATTACTATTATATGTGTGTTTTATGTTGCAGTTTTGTTCAAGTTATATTTTGGAATACAGTTTGATTTCTTTAAGAAATTGTAGGAGATTATATGGATTAATGTCATGAAAGAGTTCTTTCATATTGGTTGGTTGATTTTGTTTAGCGGCATATCAACACCTTATTTATAATTACTATTATATGTGTGTTTTATGTTGCAGTTTTGTTCAAGTTATATTTTGGAATACAGTTTGATTTCTTTAAGAAATTGTAGGAGATTATATGGATTAATGTCATGAAAGAGTTCTTTCATATTGGTTGGTTGATTTTGTTTAGCGGCATATCAACACCTTATTTATAATTACTATTATATGTGTGTTTTATGTTGCAGTTTTGTTCAAGTTATATTTTGGAATACATTTGATGTAAGAAATTGTAGGATATTATATGAATTAATATCATGAAAGTATTCATGTTAGTTGTTGGTGTATTTAATGCCAAAGTCTAAATATTTTGAACGCAATTTTATGGCTTGTATGCCTTCAACTATAGATCAAATGTATTTGCTGGTCATGAATTGTCGGTCTTTTAAAATGTATTTTTATACTTCCGTGGTGTATTTGTTGGTGGGTGCTCACTATTTGCCCATAGCTGTAACCCTGACAGGTGCTCCCACCTGTCTAAGACTGGATCTGGTAAAAGCAGTAATTAAGAGGTGGTTCCACGCTTCTCAAAACCTCAATCTCCTGATCAGAGGCCTCGCTAACGGATGTATTTCATAGTCATACCAAGGACTTCATTTTAATTTCCCTTGTATTATTATTAGATTAGTAATATTTACTTGAATTTTTCTTCTTATTATTAATTTTTCACCCCTGTTTCTTTCATTTTAATTTCTCTCGCTTTTTGTCTAGTATTACAGGCTTCGACAGATATGCTTTGCACGTAATGCTAAGACATTATCTAGAAATTATTGCCACTTACCTAAGTTCGTTAGAATCTGAAAGGTGACAGTTTAAAATATGGATGCTGTAGCCTGTATTCATAGTAATATTATCTTGTTTGTTTTTTTATTAAATGCAATATTGTCGACGATTATTAACATTTGCAAACATTTGCCTCAAATTAATATCATAGAGTACCAAATTTAGATTAAAGATGGCGTAACTTTATATAATTTCAGAGGAAATAATTTGAAGTTTGAATAATCATGTTAAGAATTCATACTAATAACATATTTTATCCAAAAAAAAAATGCGGGCAAATATTGCAACAGTTTAATATACATAGGAATAAGTTTATTAATATATTTTTATCATTTTATACACGTTTTTATGTTTTTCCTTTTTTTCTTCCCTAATTCATTTTGTAGATGTCAAAAATCTCACTTCAGGGCAATCAGTTGTGTCCTTGTTTTTCCTTTGATCTCGTCACCGTGTTGCCGGCTACAATTTATGGGACAAAGGATAAAAAAAAAATGGTGTCCACCATCTTTCGACGATCAGAGAGTCATGTTTGCTTAATGGCATCTCTTTGGCATTTGGTGCGTTGAAAGACACAAAGGATATTGCGTTGCTGGCCATTTGGCGCCTGGAAGAAAAAAAATAAAAAATAAAATCGTGAAAGTGAAGTGGCCAAATATCTAAATTAAATTTCTCTGTGTAAGTTTGTTGATGATGAAAACAGTAATTGTTGTAATGTATAGAAACATGTAAGTTGGCATAGAATTGAATAATAGGCACCTGCAAAATTTGCTTGCACGCACCTGTTGTCTTATTCGGTATTTAGAAGGGAAATAATAATAATATTAATAATAATAAGTGCCACTGCGTTATGAGGTCACGAACGATCTTCTACAGGCTTCGGAACCTGTTTGCAAATGACCGTTACCCAATGTGCCGGGCGACTTTGGATTAACTTTTTGGACCCGTGCGTCACTCGTGGGAACACTATTAGAACTAAAAGTCAAACCAGAAAGTCCAGTATGGCTATTCCAGTGGATAAACAAGGAGCCCGTCCCTCAGGAGTGAGCCTACCTTATGTCGAGAAATCTACCATAGGAACAAACTCATACACAAATAGTACATTTTCAGATCCCTACAGGCGGGATAGTCCCAATAATGGCCGTGCAAGTTCTCCAACTCACAAGCATTCATTTAAAGGAAGAAAAGGTAAATGGTTTCGTGAGAAGTAGAAAATCGTTATGACTGCATTCTATGAAGCATTGCACAAACCTCAGAAAAGCATCACTCTCCAAACGTATGACATTTGGAGAGAAAAAAATTTGGACAAGTAATTAGAAAGTAGATTGACGAAAATAAACTCGCCAATGTAAGGAGGTACATCATGAGAAATAAGCAATTGACAGATGCTGAAATTAAAGAAATAAAAAGAACTGCAATCAGAATAGGCGAATCAACAGAATATGATAGGGAATCAGATATAGACATAAAAATACTAACATCACTCAAACCATAGATCATATTGAAGAAAGTAAGAGGACCTCCAATCTGTTGTTGACTGGGGCAAGAAATGGTTTGTTAACTTTAATGCCTCAAAAATAAAACTGCTTTCTTTTACGCACCACAGAGAACCCTCCCTGCCTCCTATTAGTATGTTTGATGCTCAACCCCACGAGAGCACCTCTATGCGACTGCTTTGTCTCACATTGTCCACTGACCTGAGATGGAATAGTTTCATCTACCGCAATGAATGTCTGTTCTCTGTGTCGCGCTAGAAAGTTTTTTCTCTCCCAAGTCTATCCTTCAAATTTATAAATCAACCATTCGCACTTGCATGGAATACTGATGCCATAGGTGGTCTTGAGCCTCTGCTGTTCGTCACAACAGCTTCATGTCTCGCACTTCCCATCTGTGGAACTTCCTTTCTCTTACGTGCTTCCCTCATAGCTATAATCTCCAACTATACAAATGAATTGATCTATTCCCCGTCCTTCTCTTCATCCTTTCATATATCACGCCTCTTTATTCTTGTTCCCACTTTCTGTAAGCTCTTGCTTGGGGTGAAATGCTTAAAAAAAACACCAATAATTTTGAAGATAATGCTGAAAGTTTGGAAGAGTTGGAAAAACATGATTGTAGTCGATCACAAGCCTGCAATAAAACTAGTCCAAAACACCTTGAACCGAATTCTTTTATGGAAAACAAGAATAGTATACAAGCAGCCATATACAAAGAGACAATATCAGCAACTAAACAATTAAACATTAAAAGGAAAAATGCAGTCTCACCGACACAAAGATCAACGTTGGAAAAGAAAGAAGAGAAAGAAATTGAACAAATTAAAGGTGAATTGTCAGTACTAGAGATACTGACAAAAGGAACATATATATTTTTGTCATCCACAGACAGACTGTTTCGCAGCTCATCAGTGTGGCTAGACGTCCGGTTGCCTATAGCTAGGATTGAAACCCGACTGAATTTGCGTCAGTCGGAACTTCTCGCACTAAGCCGTCGGCGCACGGCAGGAATGCAGGTGAATTTTAGCGTGTTTATTTTTAGATTTAGATAAACACACAGTGACTGACAGTGACTCAATTCTGCCGAAGAGTCATGCTATATTAGCTTAAATAGACACTGTTTACAAACTCACACCTCAAACCAAAGAGCTCAACCGAAATTAATTTTTCAGGAGCCAATATATATATATATATATATATATATATATATATATATATATATATATATATATATATATATATGTATGTATGTATATATATATATATATATATATATATATATATATATATATATATATATATATACGGGGGTCATTCAATAAATAAGGTGAATGTTTCGGTATAAGGACTTCTAATACAGATAGAGGCTTACTTTTTTTTTCAACGTAGTCTCTCAGCACTGTCACAGACTTTTCCCATCTGTGCACAAGCTTCCGTATTCCCTTAGCGTAAAAATCTTTGGACTGATGTCTCAGCCAGTCGCTCACAACACTTTTGACTTCATCGTCACTTTTAAACTTCGTGCCTCTCGTGAACGCTTTCAAGGGACCAAACAGGTGAATGTCTGAAGGGGCAAGGCTGTAAGGGGGATGAGGGAGCAGTTCCCAGCCCAGCTCGGTGATGGTCTGCACCGTTTGGGCTGCTGTGTAAGGCCTTGCGTTGTCATGATGCAAGATGACTCCTTCTGACTGATGATCTCCTAAAAACAGTAAAATGGCTCAGTGATGACATTGGAATGAAATGCGGTTCGGATAAATGTGCCAAGGCCAGAATTTTAAGAGAATCACTACAACAAACCTTCTCTATTAGCTAAGACCCTGGTGAAACGATCAAAGATTTAGGGCCAGAAGCTTATCAGACCAGAGGTGGAAATGAGAGTGAAGGATTTTACAATAAAAGATGAAGGAAATAGCGCGGAAAAATACTATAGAAGGGTGCGACCGATATGAAGAAGTGAATTGAATTCTCAGAATAGAATTATCGTCATTAATAGCCTTGCCATTCCAGTGGTTCAATATAGTTTTAACATTTTGAACTGGACTCTAAATGACTTTAGAAGAATGGAATCCAAGACAAGAATGCTTCTTTCTAAGCATAACATGCATCACCCAAAGGTTGATGCAGACTGTCTATACATATTCCGTAAAGAAGTTCTGCGTTATCGGTATATACAAACTAAGGATAGTCTGGCTGTGGTAAGTAGGTATGAGAGTGGTGGACAAGACCATAGAACTAGTACATTCAGTTTGGATTGTACATGCCGTCTACCTTGAACTCGACTGCTCAGATTCATTTTACAGCAGACAATTCAATATTATTAATAGATGTCGATGAATATAGATTTTCCTTTATTTGTCTTTGTATACCAGCGTGATTTTACATGAAGAATACCCAAATGAATCTATCATGGTTCCATATTTGTTTATGCATTTGACTGGACACCCTTAAAAAATGAAGGAAAGAGCTGAAAATGAATACTATAGAAGGGTGCGAGCGTTATTAAGAAGTGAATCGCATTCTCAGAACACAATTATGGCTACTAATAGCCTTGCCATTCCAGTGGTTCAATATAGTTTGAACATTTTGAACTGGACTCTATTTGACTTTAGAAGAATGGATTCTAAGACAAGAATGCTTCTTTCTAAGAATAACATGCATCACCCAAAGGTTGATGCAGACTGTCTATACATATTCCGTAAAGAAGTTCTGGGTTATCGGTATATACAAACTAAGGATAGTCTGGCTGTGGTAAGTAGGTATGAGAGTGGCGGACAAGACCATAGAACTAGTACATTCAGTGTGGATTGTACATGCCGTCTACTTTGAACTCGATTGCTCAGATTAATTTTACAGCAGACAATTCAATATTATTAATAGATGTCGATGAATATAGATTTTCCTTTATTTGTCTTTGTATACCAGCGTGATTTTACATGAAGAATACCCAAATGAATCTATCATGGTTCCATATTTGTTTATGCATTTGACTGGACACCCTTAAAAAATGAAGGAAAGAGCTGAAAATGAATACTATAGAAGGGTGCGAGCGTTATTAAGAAGTGAATCGCATTCTCAGAACACAATTATGGCTACTAATAGCCTTGCCATTCCAGTGGTTCAATATAGTTTGAACATTTTGAACTGGACTCTATTTGACTTTAGAAGAATGGATTCTAAGACAAGAATGCTTCTTTCTAAGAATAACATGCATCACCCAAAGGTTGATGCAGACTGTCTATACATATTCCGTAAAGAAGTTCTGGGTTATCGGTATATACAAACTAAGGATAGTCTGGCTGTGGTAAGTAGGTATGAGAGTGGCGGACAAGACCATAGAACTAGTACATTCAGTGTGGATTGTACATGCCGTCTACTTTGAACTCGATTGCTCAGATTAATTTTACAGCAGACAATTCAATATTATTAATAGATGTCGATGAATATAGATTTTCCTTTATTTGTCTTTGTATACCAGCGTGATTTTACATGAAGAATACCCAAATGAATCTATCATGGTTCCATATTTGTTTATGCATTTGACTGGACACCCTTAAAAAATGAAGGAAAGAGCTGAAAATGAATACTATAGAAGGGTGCGAGCGTTATTAAGAAGTGAATCGCATTCTCAGAACACAATTATGGCTACTAATAGCCTTGCCATTCCAGTGGTTCAATATAGTTTGAACATTTTGAACTGGACTCTATTTGACTTTAGAAGAATGGATTCTAAGACAAGAATGCTTCTTTCTAAGCATAGCATGAATCATTCAAAGACTGATGTAGACTGTATATACATATTCCGTAAAGAATGTAAAAGAGGTCTTATCCAGCTAGATATCAGACGAATAGATTCTAAGACAAGAATGCTTCTTTCTAAGCATAGCATGTATCATCCAAAGACTAATGTAGACTGTCTATACATATTCCGTAAAGAATGTGAAAGAGGTCTTATCCAGCTAGATATCAGACGAATAGATTCTAAGACAAGAATACTTCTTTCTAAGCATAGCATGTATCATCCAAAGACTGATGTAGACTGTCTATACATATTCCGTAAAGAATGTGAAAGAGGTCTTATCCAGCTAGATATCAGACGAATAGATTCTAAGACAAGAATGCTTCTTTCTAAGCATAGCATGTATCATCCAAAGACTGATGTAGACTGTCTATACATATTCCGTAAAGAATGTGAAAGAGGTCTTATCCAGCTAGATATCAGACGAATAGATTCTAAGACAAGAATGCTTCTTTCTAAGCATAGCATGTATCATCCAAAGACTGATGTAGACTGTCTATACATATTCCGTAAAGAATGTGAAAGAGGTCTTATCCAGCTAGATATCAGACGAATAGATTCTAAGACAAGAATGCTTCTTTCTAAGCATAGCATGTATCATCCAAAGACTGATGTAGACTGTCTATACATATTCCGTAAAGAATGTGAAAGAGGTCTTATCCAGCTAGATATCAGACGAATAGATTCTAAGACAAGAATACTTCTTTCTAAGCATAGCATGTATCATCCAAAGACTGATGTAGACTGTCTATACATATTCCGTAAAGAAGGTGAAAGAGGTCTTATCCAGCTAGATATCAGACGAATAGATTCTAAGACAAGAATGCTTCTTTCTAAGCATAGCATGTATCATCCAAAGACTGATGTAGACTGTCTATACATATTCCGTAAAGAATGTGAAAGAGGTCTTATCCAGCTAGATATCAGACGAATAGATTCTAAGACAAGAATGCTTCTTTCTAAGCATAGCATGTATCATCCAAAGACTGATGTAGACTGTCTATACATATTCCGTAAAGAATGTGAAAGAGGTCTTATCCAGCTAGATATCAGACGAATAGATTCTAAGACAAGAATGCTTCTTTCTAAGCATAGCATGTATCATCCAAAGACTGATGTAGACTGTCTATACATATTCCGTAAAGAATGTGAAAGAGGTCTTATCCAGCTAGATATCAGACGAATAGATTCTAAGACAAGAATACTTCTTTCTAAGCATAGCATGTATCATCCAAAGACTGATGTAGACTGTCGATACATATTCCGTAAAGAATGTGAAAGAGGTCTTATCCAGCTAGATATCAGACGAATAGATTCTAAGACAAGAATGCTTCTTTCTAAGCATAGCATGTATCATCCAAAGACTGATGTAGACTGTCTATACATATTCCGTAAAGAATGTGAAAGAGGTCTTATCCAGCTAGATATCAGACGAATAGATTCTAAGACAAGAATGCTTCTTTCTAAGCATAGCATGTATCATCCAAAGACTAATGTAGACTGTCTATACATATTCCGTAAAGAATGTGAAAGAGGTCTTATCCAGCTAGATATCAGACGAATAGATTCTAAGACAAGAATGCTTCTTTCTAAGCATAGCATGTATCATCCAAAGACTGATGTAGACTGTCTATACATATTCCGTAAAGAATGTGAAAGAGGTCTTATCCAGCTAGATATCAGACGAATAGATTCTAAGACAAGAATGCTTCTTTCTAAGCATAGCATGTATCATCCAAAGACTGATGTAGACTGTCTATACATATTCCGTAAAGAATGTGAAAGAGGTCTTATCCAACTAGATATCAGACGAATAGATTCTAAGACAAGAATACTTCTTTCTAAGCATAGCATGTATCATCCAAAGACTGATGTAGACTGTCTATACATATTCCGTAAAGAATGTGAAAGAGGTCTTATCCAGCTAGATATCAGACGAATAGATTCTAAGACAAGAATGCTTCTTTCTAAGCATAGCATGTATCATCCAAAGACTAATGTAGACTGTCTATACATATTCCGTAAAGAATGTGAAAGAGGTCTTATCCAGCTAGATATCAGACGAATAGATTCTAAGACAAGAATGCTTCTTTCTAAGCATAGCATGTATTATCCAAAGACTGATGTAGACTGTCTATACATATTCCGTAAAGAATGTGAAAGAGGTCTTATCCAGCTAGATATCAGACGAATAGATTCTAAGACAAGAATGCTTCTTTCTAAGCATAGCATGTATCATCCAAAGACTGATGTAGACTGTCTATACATATTCCGTAAAGAATGTGAAAGAGGTCTTATCCAGCTAGATATCAGACGAATAGATTCTAAGACAAGAATACTTCTTTCTAAGCATAGCATGTATCATCCAAAGACTGATGTAGACTGTCTATACATATTCCGTAAAGAATATGAAAGAGGTCTTATCCAGCTAGATATCAGACGAATAGATTCTAAGACAAGAATGCTTCTTTCTAAGCATAGCATGTATCATCCAAAGACTAATGTAGACTGTCTATACATATTCCGTAAAGAATGTGAAAGAGGTCTTATCCAGCTAGATATCAGACGAATAGATTCTAAGACAAGAATGCTTCTTTCTAAGCATAGCATGTATCATCCAGACTGATGTAGACTGTCTATACATATTCCGTAAAGAATGTGAAAGAGGTCTTATCCAGCTAGATATCAGACGAATAGATTCTAAGACAAGAATGCTTCTTTCTAAGCATAGCATGTATCATCCAAAGACTGATGTAGACTGTCTATACATATTCCGTAAAGAATGTGAAAGAGGTCTTATCCAGCTTGATATCAGACGAATAGATTCTAAGACAAGAATACTTCTTTCTAAGCATAGCATGTATCATCCAAAGACTGATGTAGACTGTCTATACATATTCCGTAAAGAATGTGAAAGAGGTCTTATCCAGCTAGATATCAGACGAATAGATTCTAAGACAAGAATGCTTCTTTCTAAGTATAGCATGTATCATCCAAAGACTGATGTAGACTGTCTATACATATTCCGTAAAGAATGTGAAAGAGGTCTTATCCAGCTAGATATCAGACGAATAGATTCTAAGACAAGAATGCTTCTTTCTAAGCATAGCATGTATCATCCAAAGACTGATGTAGACTGTCTATACATATTCCGTAAAGAATGTGAAAGAGGTCTTATCCAGCTAGATATCAGACGAATAGATTCTAAGACAAGAATGCTTCTTTCTAAGCATAGCATGTATCATCCAAAGACTAATGTAGACTGTCTATACATATTCCGTAAAGAATGTGAAATAGGTCTTATCCAGCTAGATATCAGACGAATAGATTCTAAGACAAGAATGCTTCTTTCTAAGCATAGCATGTATCATCCAAAGACTATTGTAGACTGTCTATACATATTCCGTAAAGAATGTGAAAGAGGTCTTATCCAGCTAGATATCAGACGAATAGATTCTAAGACAAGAATGCTTCTTTCTAAGCATAGCATGTATCATCCAAAGACTAATGTAGACTGTCTATACATATTCCGTAAAGAATGTGAAAGAGGTCTTATCCAGCTAGATATCAGACGAATAGATTCTAAGACAAGAATGCTTCTTTCTAAGCATAGCATGTATCATCCAAAGACTGATGTAGACTGTCTATACATATTCCGTAATGAATGTGAAAGAGGTCTTATCCAGCTAGATATCAGACGAATAGATTCTAAGACAAGAATGCTTCTTTCTAAGCATAGCATGTATCATCCAAAGACTGATGTAGACTGTCTATACATATTCCGTAAAGAATGTGAAAGAGGTCTTATCCAGCTAGATATCAGACGAATAGATTCTAAGACAAGAATACTTCTTTCTAAGCATAGCATGTATCATCCAAAGACTGATGTAGACTGTCTATACATATTCCGTAAAGAATATGAAAGAGGTCTTATCCAGCTAGATATCAGACGAATAGATTCTAAGACAAGAATGCTTCTTTCTAAGCATAGCATGTATCATCCAAAGACTGATGTAGACTGTCTATACATATTCCGTAAAGAATGTGAAAGAGGTCTTATCCAGCTAGATATCAGACGAATAGATTCTAAGACAAGAATGCTTCTTTCTAAGCATAGCATGTATCATCCAAAGACTAATGTAGACTGTCTATACATATTCCGTAAAGAATGTGAAAGAGGTCTTATCCAGCTAGATATCAGACGAATAGATTCTAAGACAAGAATGCTTCTTTCTAAGCATAGCATGTATCATCCAAAGACTGATGTAGACTGTCTATACATATTCCGTAAAGAATGTGAAAGAGGTCTTATCCAGCTAGATATCAGACGAATAGATTCTAAGACAAGAATGCTTCTTTCTAAGCATAGCATGTATCATCCAAAGACTGATGTAGACTGTCTATACATATTCCGTAAAGAATGTGAAAGAGGTCTTATCCAGCTAGATATCAGACGAATAGATTCTAAGACAAGAATGCTTCTTTCTAAGCATAGCATGTATCATCCAAAGACTGATGTAGACTGTCTATACATATTCCGTAAAGAATGTGAAAGAGGTCTTATCCAGCTAGATATCAGACGAATAGATTCTAAGACAAGAATGCTTCTTTCTAAGCATAGCATGTATCATCCAAAGACTAATGTAGACTGTCTATACATATTCCGTAAAGAATGTGAAAGATGTCTTATCCAGCTAGATATCAGACGAATAGATTCTAAGACAAGAATGCTTCTTTCTAAGCATAGCATGTATCATCCAAAGACTGATGTAGACTGTCTATACATATTCCGTAAAGAATGTGAAAGAGGTCTTATCCAGCTAGATATCAGACGAATAGATTCTAAGACAAGAATGCTTCTTTCTAAGCATAGCATGTATCATCCAAAGACTGATGTAGACTGTCTATACATATTCCGTAAAGAATGTGAAAGAGGTCTTATCCAGCTAGATATCAGACGAATAGATTCTAAGACAAGAATACTTCTTTCTAAGCATAGCATGTATCATCCAAAGACTGATGTAGACTGTCGATACATATTCCGTAAAGAATGTGAAAGAGGTCTTATCCAGCTAGATATCAGACGAATAGATTCTAAGACAAGAATGCTTCTTTCTAAGCATAGCATGTATCATCCAAAGACTGATGTAGACTGTCTATACATATTCCGTAAAGAATGTGAAAGAGGTCTTATCCAGCTAGATATCAGACGAATAGATTCTAAGACAAGAATGCTTCTTTCTAAGCATAGCATGTATCATCCAAAGACTAATGTAGACTGTCTATACATATTCCGTAAAGAATGTGAAAGAGGTCTTATCCAGCTAGATATCAGACGAATAGATTCTAAGACAAGAATGCTTCTTTCTAAGCATAGCATGTATCATCCAAAGACTGATGTAGACTGTCTATACATATTCCGTAAAGAATGTGAAAGAGGTCTTATCCAGCTAGATATCAGACGAATAGATTCTAAGACAAGAATACTTCTTTCTAAGCATAGCATGTATCATCCAAAGACTGATGTAGACTGTCTATACATATTCCGTAAAGAATGTGAAAGAGGTCTTATCCAACTAGATATCAGACGAATAGATTCTAAGACAAGAATACTTCTTTCTAAGCATAGCATGTATCATCCAAAGACTGATGTAGACTGTCTATACATATTCCGTAAAGAATGTGAAAGAGGTCTTATCCAGCTAGATATCAGACGAATAGATTCTAAGACAAGAATGCTTCTTTCTAAGCATAGCATGTATCATCCAAAGACTAATGTAGACTGTCTATACATATTCCGTAAAGAATGTGAAAGAGGTCTTATCCAGCTAGATATCAGACGAATAGATTCTAAGACAAGAATGCTTCTTTCTAAGCATAGCATGTATTATCCAAAGACTGATGTAGACTGTCTATACATATTCCGTAAAGAATGTGAAAGAGGTCTTATCCAGCTAGATATCAGACGAATAGATTCTAAGACAAGAATGCTTCTTTCTAAGCATAGCATGTATCATCCAAAGACTGATGTAGACTGTCTATACATATTCCGTAAAGAATGTGAAAGAGGTCTTATCCAGCTAGATATCAGACGAATAGATTCTAAGACAAGAATACTTCTTTCTAAGCATAGCATGTATCATCCAAAGACTGATGTAGACTGTCTATACATATTCCGTAAAGAATATGAAAGAGGTCTTATCCAGCTAGATATCAGACGAATAGATTCTAAGACAAGAATGCTTCTTTCTAAGCATAGCATGTATCATCCAAAGACTAATGTAGACTGTCTATACATATTCCGTAAAGAATGTGAAAGAGGTCTTATCCAGCTAGATATCAGACGAATAGATTCTAAGACAAGAATGCTTCTTTCTAAGCATAGCATGTATCATCCAGACTGATGTAGACTGTCTATACATATTCCGTAAAGAATGTGAAAGAGGTCTTATCCAGCTAGATATCAGACGAATAGATTCTAAGACAAGAATGCTTCTTTCTAAGCATAGCATGTATCATCCAAAGACTGATGTAGACTGTCTATACATATTCCGTAAAGAATGTGAAAGAGGTCTTATCCAGCTTGATATCAGACGAATAGATTCTAAGACAAGAATACTTCTTTCTAAGCATAGCATGTATCATCCAAAGACTGATGTAGACTGTCTATACATATTCCGTAAAGAATGTGAAAGAGGTCTTATCCAGCTAGATATCAGACGAATAGATTCTAAGACAAGAATGCTTCTTTCTAAGTATAGCATGTATCATCCAAAGACTGATGTAGACTGTCTATACATATTCCGTAAAGAATGTGAAAGAGGTCTTATCCAGCTAGATATCAGACGAATAGATTCTAAGACAAGAATGCTTCTTTCTAAGCATAGCATGTATCATCCAAAGACTGATGTAGACTGTCTATACATATTCCGTAAAGAATGTGAAAGAGGTCTTATCCAGCTAGATATCAGACGAATAGATTCTAAGACAAGAATGCTTCTTTCTAAGCATAGCATGTATCATCCAAAGACTAATGTAGACTGTCTATACATATTCCGTAAAGAATGTGAAATAGGTCTTATCCAGCTAGATATCAGACGAATAGATTCTAAGACAAGAATGCTTCTTTCTAAGCATAGCATGTATCATCCAAAGACTATTGTAGACTGTCTATACATATTCCGTAAAGAATGTGAAAGAGGTCTTATCCAGCTAGATATCAGACGAATAGATTCTAAGACAAGAATGCTTCTTTCTAAGCATAGCATGTATCATCCAAAGACTAATGTAGACTGTCTATACATATTCCGTAAAGAATGTGAAAGAGGTCTTATCCAGCTAGATATCAGACGAATAGATTCTAAGACAAGAATGCTTCTTTCTAAGCATAGCATGTATCATCCAAAGACTGATGTAGACTGTCTATACATATTCCGTAATGAATGTGAAAGAGGTCTTATCCAGCTAGATATCAGACGAATAGATTCTAAGACAATAATGCTTCTTTCTAAGCATAGCATGTATCATCCAGACTGATGTAGACTGTCTATACATATTCCGTAAAGAATGTGAAAGAGGTCTTATCCAGCTAGATATCAGACGAATAGATTCTAAGACAAGAATGCTTCTTTCTAAGCATAGCATGTATCATCCAAAGACTGATGTAGACTGTCTATACATATTCCGTAAAGAATGTGAAAGAGGTCTTATCCAGCTAGATATCAGACGAATAGATTCTAAGACAAGAATACTTCTTTCTAAGCATAGCATGTATCATCCAAAGACTGATGTAGACTGTCTATACATATTCCGTAAAGAATGTGAAAGAGGTCTTATCCAGCTAGATATCAGACGAATAGATTCTAAGACAAGAATGCTTCTTTCTAAGTATAGCATGTATCATCCAAAGACTGATGTAGACTGTCTATACATATTCCGTAAAGAATGTGAAAGAGGTCTTATCCAGCTAGATATCAGACGAATAGATTCTAAGACAAGAATGCTTCTTTCTAAGCATAGCATGTATCATCCAAAGACTGATGTAGACTGTCTATACATATTCCGTAAAGAATGTGAAAGAGGTCTTATCCAGCTAGATATCAGACGAATAGATTCTAAGACAAGAATGCTTCTTTCTAAGCATAGCATGTATCATCCAAAGACTAATGTAGACTGTCTATACATATTCCGTAAAGAATGTGAAATAGGTCTTATCCAGCTAGATATCAGACGAATAGATTCTAAGACAAGAATGCTTCTTTCTAAGCATAGCATGTATCATCCAAAGACTATTGTAGACTGTCTATACATATTCCGTAAAGAATGTGAAAGAGGTCTTATCCAGCTAGATATCAGACGAATAGATTCTAAGACAAGAATGCTTCTTTCTAAGCATAGCATGTATCATCCAAAGACTAATGTAGACTGTCTATACATATTCCGTAAAGAATGTGAAAGAGGTCTTATCCAGCTAGATATCAGACGAATAGATTCTAAGACAAGAATGCTTCTTTCTAAGCATAGCATGTATCATCCAAAGACTAATGTAGACTGTCTATACATATTCCGTAAAGAATGTGAAAGAGGTCTTATCCAGCTAGATATCAGACGAATAGATTCTAAGACAAGAATGCTTCTTTCTAAGCATAGCATGTATCATCCAAAGACTGATGTAGACTGTCTATACATATTCCGTAATGAATGTGAAAGAGGTCTTATCCAGCTAGATATCAGACGAATAGATTCTAAGACAATAATGCTTCTTTCTAAGCATAGCATGTATCATCCAGACTGATGTAGACTGTCTATACATATTCCGTAAAGAATGTGAAAGAGGTCTTATCCAGCTAGATATCAGACGAATAGATTCTAAGACAAGAATGCTTCTTTCTAAGCATAGCATGTATCATCCAAAGACTGATGTAGACTGTCTATACATATTCCGTAAAGAATGTGAAAGAGGTCTTATCCAGCTAGATATCAGACGAATAGATTCTAAGACAAGAATACTTCTTTCTAAGCATAGCATGTATCATCCAAAGACTGATGTAGACTGTCTATACATATTCCGTAAAGAATGTGAAAGAGGTCTTATCCAGCTAGATATCAGACGAATAGATTCTAAGACAAGAATGCTTCTTTCTAAGTATAGCATGTATCATCCAAAGACTGATGTAGACTGTCTATACATATTCCGTAAAGAATGTGAAAGAGGTCTTATCCAGCTAGATATCAGACGAATAGATTCTAAGACAAGAATGCTTCTTTCTAAGCATAGCATGTATCATCCAAAGACTGATGTAGACTGTCTATACATATTCCGTAAAGAATGTGAAAGAGGTCTTATCCAGCTAGATATCAGACGAATAGATTCTAAGACAAGAATGCTTCTTTCTAAGCATAGCATGTATCATCCAAAGACTAATGTAGACTGTCTATACATATTCCGTAAAGAATGTGAAATAGGTCTTATCCAGCTAGATATCAGACGAATAGATTCTAAGACAAGAATGCTTCTTTCTAAGCATAGCATGTATCATCCAAAGACTATTGTAGACTGTCTATACATATTCCGTAAAGAATGTGAAAGAGGTCTTATCCAGCTAGATATCAGACGAATAGATTCTAAGACAAGAATGCTTCTTTCTAAGCATAGCATGTATCATCCAAAGACTAATGTAGACTGTCTATACATATTCCGTAAAGAATGTGAAAGAGGTCTTATCCAGCTAGATATCAGACGAATAGATTCTAAGACAAGAATGCTTCTTTCTAAGCATAGCATGTATCATCCAAAGACTGATGTAGACTGTCTATACATATTCCGTAATGAATGTGAAAGAGGTCTTATCAAGCTAGATATCAGACGAATAGATTCTAAGACAAGAATGCTTCTTTCTAAGCATAGCATGTATCATCCAAAGACTGATGTAGACTGTCTATACATATTCCGTAAAGAATGTGAAAGAGGTCTTATCCAGCTAGATATCAGACGAATAGATTCTAAGACAAGAATACTTCTTTCTAAGCATAGCATGTATCATCCAAAGACTGATGTAGACTGTCTATACATATTCCGTAAAGAATATGAAAGAGGTCTTATCCAGCTAGATATCAGACGAATAGATTCTAAGACAAGAATGCTTCTTTCTAAGCATAGCATGTATCATCCAAAGACTATTGTAGACTGTCTATACATATTCCGTAAAGAATGTGAAAGAGGTCTTATCCAGCTAGATATCAGACGAATAGATTCTAAGACAAGAATGCTTCTTTCTAAGCATAGCATGTATCATCCAAAGACTAATGTAGACTGTCTATACATATTCCGTAAAGAATGTGAAAGAGGTCTTATCCAGCTAGATATCAGACGAATAGATTCTAAGACAAGAATGCTTCTTTCTAAGCATAGCATGTATCATCCAAAGACTGATGTAGACTGTCTATACATATTCCGTAATGAATGTGAAAGAGGTCTTATCCAGCTAGATATCAGACGAATAGATTCTAAGACAAGAATGCTTCTTTCTAAGCATAGCATGTATCATCCAAAGACTGATGTAGACTGTCTATACATATTCCGTAAAGAATGTGAAAGAGGTCTTATCCAGCTAGATATCAGACGAATAGATTCTAAGACAAGAATACTTCTTTCTAAGCATAGCATGTATCATCCAAAGACTGATGTAGACTGTCTATACATATTCCGTAAAGAATATGAAAGAGGTCTTATCCAGCTAGATATCAGACGAATAGATTCTAAGACAAGAATGCTTCTTTCTAAGCATAGCATGTATCATCCAAAGACTAATGTAGACTGTCTATACATATTCCGTAAAGAATGTGAAAGAGGTCTTATCCAGCTAGATATCAGACGAATAGATTCTAAGACAAGAATGCTTCTTTCTAAGCATAGCATGTATCATCCAGACTGATGTAGACTGTCTATACATATTCCGTAAAGAATGTGAAAGAGGTCTTATCCAGCTAGATATCAGACGAATAGATTCTAAGACAAGAATGCTTCTTTCTAAGCATAGCATGTATCATCCAAAGACTGATGTAGACTGTCTATACATATTCCGTAAAGAATGTGAAAGAGGTCTTATCCAGCTAGATATCAGACGAATAGATTCTAAGACAAGAATACTTCTTTCTAAGCATAGCATGTATCATCCAAAGACTGATGTAGACTGTCTATACATATTCCGTAAAGAATGTGAAAGAGGTCTTATCCAGCTAGATATCAGACGAATAGATTCTAAGACAAGAATGCTTCTTTCTAAGTATAGCATGTATCATCCAAAGACTGATGTAGACTGTCTATACATATTCCGTAAAGAATGTGAAAGAGGTCTTATCCAGCTAGATATCAGACGAATAGATTCTAAGACAAGAATGCTTCTTTCTAAGCATAGCATGTATCATCCAAAGACTGATGTAGACTGTCTATACATATTCCGTAAAGAATGTGAAAGAGGTCTTATCCAGCTAGATATCAGACGAATAGATTCTAAGACAAGAATGCTTCTTTCTAAGCATAGCATGTATCATCCAAAGACTAATGTAGACTGTCTATACATATTCCGTAAAGAATGTGAAATAGGTCTTATCCAGCTAGATATCAGACGAATAGATTCTAAGACAAGAATGCTTCTTTCTAAGCATAGCATGTATCATCCAAAGACTATTGTAGACTGTCTATACATATTCCGTAAAGTATGTGAAAGAGGTCTTATCCAGCTAGATATCAGACGAATAGATTCTAAGACAAGAATGCTTCTTTCTAAGCATAGCATGTATCATCCAGACTGATGTAGACTGTCTATACATATTCCGTAAAGAATGTGAAAGAGGTCTTATCCAGCTAGATATCAGACGAATAGATTCTAAGACAAGAATGCTTCTTTCTAAGCATAGCATGTATCATCCAAAGACTGATGTAGACTGTCTATACATATTCCGTAAAGAATGTGAAAGAGGTCTTATCCAGCTAGATATCAGACGAATAGATTCTAAGACAAGAATACTTCTTTCTAAGCATAGCATGTATCATCCAAAGACTGATGTAGACTGTCTATACATATTCCGTAAAGAATGTGAAAGAGGTCTTATCCAGCTAGATATCAGACGAATAGATTCTAAGACAAGAATGCTTCTTTCTAAGTATAGCATGTATCATCCAAAGACTGATGTAGACTGTCTATACATATTCCGTAAAGAATGTGAAAGAGGTCTTATCCAGCTAGATATCAGACGAATAGATTCTAAGACAAGAATGCTTCTTTCTAAGCATAGCATGTATCATCCAAAGACTGATGTAGACTGTCTATACATATTCCGTAAAGAATGTGAAAGAGGTCTTATCCAGCTAGATATCAGACGAATAGATTCTAAGACAAGAATGCTTCTTTCTAAGCATAGCATGTATCATCCAAAGACTAATGTAGACTGTCTATACATATTCCGTAAAGAATGTGAAATAGGTCTTATCCAGCTAGATATCAGACGAATAGATTCTAAGACAAGAATGCTTCTTTCTAAGCATAGCATGTATCATCCAAAGACTATTGTAGACTGTCTATACATATTCCGTAAAGAATGTGAAAGAGGTCTTATCCAGCTAGATATCAGACGAATAGATTCTAAGACAAGAATGCTTCTTTCTAAGCATAGCATGTATCATCCAAAGACTAATGTAGACTGTCTATACATATTCCGTAAAGAATGTGAAAGAGGTCTTATCCAGCTAGATATCAGACGAATAGATTCTAAGACAAGAATGCTTCTTTCTAAGCATAGCATGTATCATCCAAAGACTGATGTAGACTGTCTATACATATTCCGTAATGAATGTGAAAGAGGTCTTATCCAGCTAGATATCAGACGAATAGATTCTAAGACAAGAATGCTTCTTTCTAAGCATAGCATGTATCATCCAAAGACTGATGTAGACTGTCTATACATATTCCGTAAAGAATGTGAAAGAGGTCTTATCCAGCTAGATATCAGACGAATAGATTCTAAGACAAGAATACTTCTTTCTAAGCATAGCATGTATCATCCAAAGACTGATGTAGACTGTCTATACATATTCCGTAAAGAATATGAAAGAGGTCTTATCCAGCTAGATATCAGACGAATAGATTCTAAGACAAGAATGCTTCTTTCTAAGCATAGCATGTATCATCCAAAGACTAATGTAGACTGTCTATACATATTCCGTAAAGAATGTGAAAGAGGTCTTATCCAGCTAGATATCAGACGAATAGATTCTAAGACAAGAATGCTTCTTTCTAAGCATAGCATGTATCATCCAGACTGATGTAGACTGTCTATACATATTCCGTAAAGAATGTGAAAGAGGTCTTATCCAGCTAGATATCAGACGAATAGATTCTAAGACAAGAATGCTTCTTTCTAAGCATAGCATGTATCATCCAAAGACTGATGTAGACTGTCTATACATATTCCGTAAAGAATGTGAAAGAGGTCTTATCCAGCTAGATATCAGACGAATAGATTCTAAGACAAGAATACTTCTTTCTAAGCATAGCATGTATCATCCAAAGACTGATGTAGACTGTCTATACATATTCCGTAAAGAATGTGAAAGAGGTCTTATCCAGCTAGATATCAGACGAATAGATTCTAAGACAAGAATGCTTCTTTCTAATTATAGCATGTATCATCCAAAGACTGATGTAGACTGTCTATACATATTCCGTAAAGAATGTGAAAGAGGTCTTATCCAGCTAGATATCAGACGAATAGATTCTAAGACAAGAATGCTTCTTTCTAAGCATAGCATGTATCATCCAAAGACTGATGTAGACTGTCTATACATATTCCGTAAAGAATGTGAAAGAGGTCTTATCCAGCTAGATATCAGACGAATAGATTCTAAGACAAGAATGCTTCTTTCTAAGCATAGCATGTATCATCCAAAGACTAATGTAGACTGTCTATACATATTCCGTAAAGAATGTGAAATAGGTCTTATCCAGCTAGATATCAGACGAATAGATTCTAAGACAAGAATGCTTCTTTCTAAGCATAGCATGTATCATCCAAAGACTATTGTAGACTGTCTATACATATTCCGTAAAGAATGTGAAAGAGGTCTTATCCAGCTAGATATCAGACGAATAGATTCTAAGACAAGAATGCTTCTTTCTAAGCATAGCATGTATCATCCAAAGACTAATGTAGACTGTCTATACATATTCCGTAAAGAATGTGAAAGAGGTCTTATCCAGCTAGATATCAGACGAATAGATTCTAAGACAAGAATGCTTCTTTCTAAGCATAGCATGTATCATCCAAAGACTGATGTAGACTGTCTATACATATTCCGTAATGAATGTGAAAGAGGTCTTATCCAGCTAGATATCAGACGAATAGATTCTAAGACAAGAATGCTTCTTTCTAAGCATAGCATGTATCATCCAAAGACTGATGTAGACTGTCTATACATATTCCGTAAAGAATGTGAAAGAGGTCTTATCCAGCTAGATATCAGACGAATAGATTCTAAGACAAGAATACTTCTTTCTAAGCATAGCATGTATCATCCAAAGACTGATGTAGACTGTCTATACATATTCCGTAAAGAATATGAAAGAGGTCTTATCCAGCTAGATATCAGACGAATAGATTCTAAGACAAGAATGCTTCTTTCTAAGCATAGCATGTATCATCCAAAGACTAATGTAGACTGTCTATACATATTCCGTAAAGAATGTGAAAGAGGTCTTATCCAGCTAGATATCAGACGAATAGATTCTAAGACAAGAATGCTTCTTTCTAAGCATAGCATGTATCATCCAGACTGATGTAGACTGTCTATACATATTCCGTAAAGAATGTGAAAGAGGTCTTATCCAGCTAGATATCAGACGAATAGATTCTAAGACAAGAATGCTTCTTTCTAAGCATAGCATGTATCATCCAAAGACTGATGTAGACTGTCTATACATATTCCGTAAAGAATGTGAAAGAGGTCTTATCCAGCTAGATATCAGACGAATAGATTCTAAGACAAGAATACTTCTTTCTAAGCATAGCATGTATCATCCAAAGACTGATGTAGACTGTCTATACATATTCCGTAAAGAATGTGAAAGAGGTCTTATCCAGCTATATATCAGACGAATAGATTCTAAGACAAGAATGCTTCTTTCTAAGTATAGCATGTATCATCCAAAGACTGATGTAGACTGTCTATACATATTCCGTAAAGAATGTGAAAGAGGTCTTATCCAGCTAGATATCAGACGAATAGATTCTAAGACAAGAATGCTTCTTTCTAAGCATAGCATGTATCATCCAAAGACTGATGTAGACTGTCTATACATATTCCGTAAAGAATGTGAAAGAGGTCTTATCCAGCTAGATATCAGACGAATAGATTCTAAGACAAGAATGCTTCTTTCTAAGCATAGCATGTATCATCCAAAGACTAATGTAGACTGTCTATACATATTCCGTAAAGAATGTGAAATAGGTCTTATCCAGCTAGATATCAGACGAATAGATTCTAAGACAAGAATGCTTCTTTCTAAGCATAGCATGTATCATCCAAAGACTATTGTAGACTGTCTATACATATTCCGTAAAGAATGTGAAAGAGGTCTTATCCAGCTAGATATCAGACGAATAGATTCTAAGACAAGAATGCTTCTTTCTAAGCATAGCATGTATCATCCAAAGACTAATGTAGACTGTCTATACATATTCCGTAAAGAATGTGAAAGAGGTCTTATCCAGCTAGATATCAGACGAATAGATTCTAAGACAAGAATGCTTCTTTCTAAGCATAGCATGTATCATCCAAAGACTGATGTAGACTGTCTATACATATTCCGTAATGAATGTGAAAGAGGTCTTATCCAGCTAGATATCAGACGAATAGATTCTAAGACAAGAATGCTTCTTTCTAAGCATAGCATGTATCATCCAAAGACTGATGTAGACTGTCTATACATATTCCGTAAAGAATGTGAAAGAGGTCTTATCCAGCTAGATATCAGACGAATAGATTCTAAGACAAGAATACTTCTTTCTAAGCATAGCATGTATCATCCAAAGACTGATGTAGACTGTCTATACATATTCCGTAAAGAATGTGAAAGAGGTCTTATCCAGCTAGATATCAGACGAATAGATTCTAAGACAAGAATGCTTCTTTCTAAGCATAGCATGTATCATCCAAAGACTAATGTAGACTGTCTATACATATTCCGTAAAGAATGTGAAAGAGGTCTTATCCAGCTAGATATCAGACGAATAGATTCTAAGACAAGAATGCTTCTTTCTAAGCATAGCATGTATCATCCAGACTGATGTAGACTGTCTATACATATTCCGTAAAGAATGTGAAAGAGGTCTTATCCAGCTAGATATCAGACGAATAGATTCTAAGACAAGAATGCTTCTTTCTAAGCATAGCATGTATCATCCAAAGACTAATGTAGACTGTCTATACATATTCCGTAAAGAATGTGAAAAGAGGTCTTATCCAGCTAGATATCAGACGAATAGATTCTAAGACAAGAATGCTTCTTTCTAAGCATAGCATGTATCATCCAAAGACTGATGTAGACTGTCTATACATATTCCGTAAAGAATGTGAAAGAGGTCTTATCCAGCTAGATATCAGACGAATAGATTCTAAGACAAGAATGCTTCTTTCTAAGCATAGCATGTATCATCCAAGACTGATGTAGACTGTCTATACATATTCCGTAAAGAATGTGAAAGAGGTCTTATCCAGCTAGATATCAGACGAATAGATTCTAAGACAAGAATGCTTCTTTCTAAGCATAGCATGTATCATCCAAAGACTGATGTAGACTGTCTATACATATTCCGTAAAGAATGTGAAAGAGGTCTTATCCAGCTAGATATCAGACGAATAGATTCTAAGACAAGAATACTTCTTTCTAAGCATAGCATGTATCATCCAAAGACTGATGTAGACTGTCTATACATATTCCGTAAAGAATGTGAAAGAGGTCTTATCCAGCTAGATATCAGACGAATAGATTCTAAGACAAGAATGCTTCTTTCTAAGTATAGCATGTATCATCCAAAGACTGATGTAGACTGTCTATACATATTCCGTAAAGAATGTGAAAGAGGTCTTATCCAGCTAGATATCAGACGAATAGATTCTAAGACAAGAATGCTTCTTTCTAAGCATAGCATGTATCATCCAAAGACTGATGTAGACTGTCTATACATATTCCGTAAAGAATGTGAAAGAGGTCTTATCCAGCTAGATATCAGACGAATAGATTCTAAGACAAGAATGCTTCTTTCTAAGCATAGCATGTATCATCCAAAGACTAATGTAGACTGTCTATACATATTCCGTAAAGAATGTGAAATAGGTCTTATCCAGCTAGATATCAGACGAATAGATTCTAAGACAAGAATGCTTCTTTCTAAGCATAGCATGTATCATCCAAAGACTATTGTAGACTGTCTATACATATTCCGTAAAGAATGTGAAAGATGTCTTATCCAGCTAGATATCAGACGAATAGATTCTAAGACAAGAATGCTTCTTTCTAAGCATAGCATGTATCATCCAAAGACTAATGTAGACTGTCTATACATATTCCGTAAAGAATGTGAAAGAGGTCTTATCCAGCTAGATATCAGACGAATAGATTCTAAGACAAGAATGCTTCTTTCTAAGCATAGCATGTATCATCCAAAGACTGATGTAGACTGTCTATACATATTCCGTAAAGAATGTGAAAGAGGTCTTATCCAGCTAGATATCAGACGAATAGATTCTAAGACAAGAATGCTTCTTTCTAAGCATAGCATGTATCATCCAAAGACTAATGTAGACTGTCTATACATATTCCGTAAAGAATGTGAAAGAGGTCTTATCCAGCTAGATATCAGACGAATAGATTCTAAGACAAGAATGCTTCTTTCTAAGCATAGCATGTATCATCCAAAGACTGATGTAGACTGTCTATACATATTCCGTAAAGAATGTGAAAGAGGTCTTATCCAGCTAGATATCAGACGAATAGATTCTAAGACAAGAATGCTTCTTTCTAAGCATAGCATGTATCATCCAAAGACTGATGTAGACTGTCTATACATATTCCGTAAAGAATGTGAAAGAGGTCTTATCCAGCTAGATATCAGACGAATAGATTCTAAGACAAGAATGCTTCTTTCTAAGCATAGCATGTATCATCCAAAGACTGATGTAGACTGTCTATACATATTCCGTAAAGAATGTGAAAGAGGTCTTATCCAGCTAGATATCAGACGAATAGATTCTAAGACAAGAATGCTTCTTTCTAAGCATAGAATGTATCATCAAAAGACTGATGTAGACTGACTATACATATTCCGTAAAGAATGTGAAAGAGGTCTTATCCAGCTAGATATCAGACGAATAGATTCTAAGACAAGAATGCTTCTTTCTAAGCATAGCATGTATCATCCAAAGACTGATGTAGACTGTCTATACATATTCCGTAAAGAATGTGAAAGAGGTCTTATCCAGCTAGATATCAGACGAATAGATTCTAAGACAAGAATGCTTCTTTCTAAGCATAGCATGTATCATCCAAAGACTAATGTAGACTGTCTATACATATTCCGTAAAGAATGTGAAATAGGTCTTATCCAGCTAGATATCAGACGAATAGATTCTAAGACAAGAATGCTTCTTTCTAAGCATAGCATGTATCATCCAAAGACTATTGTAGACTGTCTATACATATTCCGTAAAGAATGTGAAAGAGGTCTTATCCAGCTAGATATCAGACGAATAGATTCTAAGACAAGAATGCTTCTTTCTAAGCATAGCATGTATCATCCAAAGACTAATGTAGACTGTCTATACATATTCCGTAAAGAATGTGAAAGAGGTCTTATCCAGCTAGATAGCAGACGAATAGATTCTAAGACAAGAATGCTTCTTTCTAAGCATAGCATGTATCATCCAAAGACTGATGTAGACTGTCTATACATATTCCGTAATGAATGTGAAAGAGGTCTTATCCAGCTAGATATCAGACGAATAGATTCTAAGACAAGAATGCTTCTTTCTAAGCATAGCATGTATCATCCAAAGACTGATGTAGACTGTCTATACATATTCCGTAAAGAATGTGAAAGAGGTCTTATCCAGCTAGATATCAGACGAATAGATTCTAAGACAAGAATACTTCTTTCTAAGCATAGCATGTATCATCCAAAGACTGATGTAGACTGTCTATACATATTCCGTAAAGAATGTGAAAGAGGTCTTATCCAGCTAGATATCAGACGAATAGATTCTAAGACAAGAATGCTTCTTTCTAAGCATAGCATGTATCATCCAAAGACTAATGTAGACTGTCTATACATATTCCGTAAAGAATGTGAAAGAGGTCTTATCCAGCTAGATATCAGACGAATAGATTCTAAGACAAGAATGCTTCTTTCTAAGCATAGCATGTATCATCCAGACTGATGTAGACTGTCTATACATATTCCGTAAAGAATGTGAAAGAGGTCTTATCCAGCTAGATATCAGACGAATAGATTCTAAGACAAGAATGCTTCTTTCTAAGCATAGCATGTATCATCCAAAGACTAATGTAGACTGTCTATACATATTCCGTAAAGAATGTGAAAGAGGTCTTATCCAGCTAGATATCAGACGAATAGATTCTAAGACAAGAATGCTTCTTTCTAAGCATAGCATGTATCATCCAAAGACTGATGTAGACTGTCTATACATATTCCGTAAAGAATGTGAAAGAGGTCTTATCCAGCTAGATATCAGACGAATAGATTCTAAGACAAGAATGCTTCTTTCTAAGCATAGCATGTATCATCCAAAGACTGATGTAGACTGTCTATACATATTCCGTAAAGAATGTGAAAGAGGTCTTATCCAGCTAGATATCAGACGAATAGATTCTAAGACAAGAATGCTTCTTTCTAAGCATAGCATGTATCATCCAAAGACTGATGTAGACTGTCTATACATATTCCGTAAAGAATGTGAAAGAGGTCTTATCCAGCTAGATATCAGACGAATAGATTCTAAGACAAGAATGCTTCTTTCTAAGCATAGCATGTATCATCCAAAGACTGATGTAGACTGTCTATACATATTCCGTAAAGAATGTGAAAGAGGTCTTATCCAGCTAGATATCAGACGAATAGATTCTAAGACAAGAATGCTTCTTTCTAAGCATAGCATGTATCATCCAAAGACTGATGTAGACTGTCTATACATATTCCGTAAAGAATGTGAAAGAGGTCTTATCCAGCTAGATATCAGACGAATAGATTCTAAGACAAGAATGCTTCTTTCTAAGCATAGCATGTATCATCCAAAGACTGATGTAGACTGTCTATACATATTCCGTAAAGAATGTGAAAGAGGTCTTATCCAGCTAGATATCAGACGAATAGATTCTAAGACAAGAATGCTTCTTTCTAAACATAGCATGTATCATCCAAAGACTGATGTAGACTGTCTATACATATTCCGTAAAGAATGTGAAAGAGGTCTTATCCAGCTAGATATCAGACGAATAGATTCTAAGACAAGAATGCTTCTTTCTAAGCATAGCATGTATCATCCAAAGACTAATGTAGACTGTCTATACATATTCCGTAAAGAATGTGAAAGAGGTCTTATCCAGCTAGATATCAGACGAATAGATTCTAAGACAAGAATGCTTCTTTCTAAGCATAGCATGTATCATCCAAAGACTGATGTAGACTGTCTATACATATTCCGTAAAGAATGTGAAAGAAGTCTTATCCAGCTAGATATCAGACGAATAGATTCTAAAACAAGAATGCTTTTTCTAAGCATAGCATGTATCATCCAAAGACTGATGTAGACTGTCTATACATATTCCGTAAAGAATGTGAAAGAGGTCTTATCCAGCTAGATATCAGACGAATAGATTCTAAGACAAGAATGCTTCTTTCTAAGCATAGCATGTATCATCCAAAGACTGATGTAGACTGTCTATACATATTCCGTAAAGTATGTGAAAGAGGTCTTATCCAGCTAGATATCAGACGAATAGATTCTAAGACAAGAATGCTTCTTTCTAAGCATAGCATGTATCATCCAAAGACTGATGTAGACTGTCTATACATATTCCGTAAAGAATGTGAAAGAGGTCTTATCCAGCTAGATATCAGACGAATAGATTCTAAGACAAGAATGCTTCTTTCTAAGCATAGCATGTATCATCCAAAGACTAATGTAGACTGTCTATACATATTCCGTAAAGAATGTGAAAGAGGTCTTATCCAGCTAGATATCAGACGAATAGATTCTAAGACAAGAATGCTTCTTTCTAAGCATAGCATGTATCATCCAGACTGATGTAGACTGTCTATACATATTCCGTAAAGAATGTGAAAGAGGTCTTATCCAGCTAGATATCAGACGAATAGATTCTAAGACAAGAATGCTTCTTTCTAAGCATAGCATGTATCATCCAAAGACTAATGTAGACTGTCTATACATATTCCGTAAAGAATGTGAAAGAGGTCTTATCCAGCTAGATATCAGACGAATAGATTCTAAGACAAGAATGCTTCTTTCTAAGCATAGCATGTATCATCCAAAGACTGATGTAGACTGTCTATACATATTCCGTAAAGAATGTGAAAGAGGTCTTATCCAGCTAGATATCAGACGAATAGATTCTAAGACAAGAATGCTTCTTTCTAAGCATAGCATGTATCATCCAAAGACTGATGTAGACTGTCTATACATATTCCGTAAAGAATGTGAAAGAGGTCTTATCCAGCTAGATATCAGACGAATAGATTCTAAGACAAGAATGCTTCTTTCTAAGCATAGCATGTATCATCCAAAGACTAATGTAGACTGTCTATACATATTCCGTAAAGAATGTGAAAGAGGTCTTATCCAGCTAGATATCAGACGAATAGATTCTAAGACAAGAATGCTTCTTTCTAAGCATAGCATGTATCATCCAAAGACTGATGTAGACTGTCTATACATATTCCGTAAAGAATGTGAAAGAGGTCTTATCCAGCTAGATATCAGACGAATAGATTCTAAGACAAGAATGCTTCTTTCTAAGCATAGCATGTATCATCCAAAGACTGATGTAGACTGTCTATACATATTCCGTAAAGAATGTGAAAGAGGTCTTATCCAGCTAGATATCAGACGAATAGATTCTAAGACAAGAATGCTTCTTTCTAAGCATAGCATGTATCATCCAAAGACTGATGTAGACTGTCTATACATATTCCGTAAAGAATGTGAAAGAGGTCTTATCCAGCTAGATATCAGACGAATAGATTCTAAGAGAAGAATGCTTCTTTCTAAGCATAGCATGTATCATCCAAAGACTGATGTAGACTGTCTATACATATTCCGTAAAGAATGTGAAAGAGGTCTTATCCAGCTAGATATCAGACGAATAGATTCTAAGACAAGAATGCTTCTTTCTAAGCATAGCATGTATCATCCAAAGACTGATGTAGACTGTCTATACATATTCCGTAAAGAATGTGAAAGAGGTCTTATCCAGCTAGATATCAGACGAATAGATTCTAAGACAAGAATGCTTCTTTCTAAGCATAGCATGTATCATCCAAAGACTAATGTAGACTGTCTATACATATTCCGTAAAGAATGTGAAAGAGGTCTTATCCAGCTAGATATCAGACGAATAGATTCTAAGACAAGAATGCTTCTTTCTAAGCATAGCATGTATCATCCAAAGACTGATGTAGACTGTCTATACATATTCCGTAAAGAATGTGAAAGAGGTCTTATCCAGCTAGATATCAGACGAATAGATTCTAAGACAAGAATGCTTCTTTCTAAGCATAGCATGTATCATCCAAAGACTGATGTAGACTGTCTATACATATTCCGTAAAGAATGTGAAAGAGGTCTTATCCAGCTAGATATCAGACGAATAGATTCTAAGACAAGAATGCTTCTTTCTAAGCATAGCATGTATCATCCAAAGACTGATGTAGACTGTCTATACATATTCCGTAAAGAATGTGAAAGAGGTCTTATCCAGCTAGATATCAGACGAATAGATTCTAAGACAAGAATGCTTCTTTCTAAGCATAGCATGTATCATCCAAAGACTGATGTAGACTGTCTATACATATTCCGTAAAGAATGTGAAAGAGGTCTTATCCAGCTAGATATCAGACGAATAGATTCTAAGACAAGAATGCTTCTTTCTAAGCATAGCATGTATCATCCAAAGACTGATGTAGACTGTCTATACATATTCCGTAAAGAATGTGAAAGAGGTCTTATTCAGCTAGAATTGACATACAACTATTGGCTTACTAACATACATGGAAACACCAAATGAGTGAATGATAAAATTAGTCAAACAGCACGAAAACAGAAAGAAAAAATATTCAATCTTGAAAGAAGGTTGTAAATACGAACGAGATTTACAGTTAGAATATTCTGTAGAAAGCCAAAATAGAACCCAAGAACCACATTTTGCAGTTAAAAAGAGTTTAAAAAGAAAGCCATGAGTAATGATCTTGAACAGATGAAACAAGGCTGGCAAGACAAACTACTGCATGGCCATTATCCAGAGCGAGGCTAATAAAACCGACGTTGATAAAGTTAACACTCATCGATGGTTACGAGCATCTGGATTAAAGGCTGAAACGAAAGGCTTTATTCTTGCAGCGCAAGACCAGAATTTTTTCACTGGGAACTTTCAATCAAATATGATATATAATAGTGTGGATCCAAAATGCAGTTTCTGTGACAAATATCAGGAAAGCATAGACCATCTAATCTCAGGATGTCCTGCGCCAAATGAATCTAAAAATCGTCACCACAGAGTGGGGGGGGGGGGCAATACTTACACTGGACAATGTGCAAACGCTTTGGGAAAGATGTTAACAAACACTTGTAGGAACATCACCCAGCACCGGTTACAGAAATAGACGATATCACAATTCTATGGAATTACACCATCTTTACAGACAGGAAGATTGAAGCAAATAGGCCGGACATAATTATGAAAAACCGAAAATAAAAATCTTGCCTACTAATTGATATGGCTTACTCAGTGGATTGTAACATGGCAACAAGGAATTTGAGAAACTATCGAAGTATAAAAACCTGGAAATCGAAATAGAAAAAAAACATGGAAATTGAAATCAAGAATAGTACCAGTCATAGTAGGTGCGCTTGGAGTGATAAAAATGAACAAAACAACATATTGAAAAAAAATCCCTAGAGAAATACAAATAATTGTCTTGATAAGTACAGCCCACACACTTAGGAGAACTTTGCCCATATATATTGTTGTATTCTTAAAGATAGGTTACAAACAGACAAAGGTTGTACTCGAGTGAAAGGAACAGCAACACGAGCGTAGATGGAAGAAAGAGAGGTTTATTGTAAAAGAGAATACACTATTGAAAGACAGGGAATTGGCTATCACTTCCTGAAGCCAGTCAGTAAGATAGACAGACAGACAGACACTGATATGTTCTGTGTACACTAGATATATTACTGATAGAGTCAGTCCACAATAGGTAATAAGGAGAGTGGAACATTCCAGTACAACAGAAAGCAAGTTTCCCAAAGAGGTTACAGAGAGTGAGAGCAAGAGTAAAGAGGGGTGCTGTGAGGGTGTTGTAAAGAGTTGTGAGGCGTTTTGTTGAGGCATGGTGCCTCAAGAAGAGAATTTCCATTGACTATGTGTTGCATCCTTAAAAAGGTTACAAACAGTCATAGTAGGTGCGCTTGGACTGATAAAAAAGGAACAAAACAACATATTGAAAAACATCCCTAGAAACACCTGCTTAAGAGAAATACAAATAATTGGCTTTATTCTTCTACCGAGAATCAAGTAATCGACTAATACTTCCTGAAGCCAGTCAGAGAAACAGACAGACTCTGGTATGTCCTATGCACACTACATATATTACTGATATAGTCAGTCCACGATAGGTAATAGGGAGAGTGGGCCATTCCATTACAACATAAAACTAGTGGTGTTATGGGTGTTAGAAAAGCAAATCATGAAATGTAGTCATAACAACACACCACTATCTGTCGTACGTCTTCTCGTAATATAATAATAATAATAATAATTATATTAATGAAGCTGGGAATTTCATCATAGCAAAGACAAAATATTTGCAAACCTACCAAGTATAAGGCTTTTATTTAAACCTTCATAGTTACCTACACGTTCTGTCCATTGTATTCTCAGCATCCTTCTGTAGAACCGTATTTCTCTTGTCTCAATTCTCTTCTTGATAAATGAGGAGACTGTCCATCATTCGCTGTCGTACAGGAAGACTGATATTATATAACAGTTCAGTATTCTTTGCTTTGTTTCTCACGAAAATTTCATATTCCTTTATATTTTACTTAGCTTTTGGAAGGCATCTTTCGCTGTTCCAACGCTCTTTCGAATTATGCCAATTTTTTTCGTCCCCTGACTAGATATTTAAATTTTCGTACTTGGTTGATTTTAGTATCAACAATTCATAGTTCGCATTTTGTTTTTTTTTCTCTTACCGTCAACCATACATTCTTGTTTTCTTACCGTTAACGCTTACTCTTTCCTTCTCTCTTTTCTTTTACTGCCTTCTGTAGGAGTTCCTGTAGGTTCCTTTATTTGTCTATTATCAACACTGTGTCATCTGCATATCTTGTTTTTAAGATTGTGTCCGCCAGAAAAAAAAAAACGGAAAAAAAACCGGTAGGACTTCTTGTTCATTCAGGATTGAATCGCTGTAAAGGTTAATTAGATCCGGTGAAAAAATGTTGAAAAAAAAAACCCCAAAGAAAATAAATCTCCACAGCTGGTTACTTCAAGGATTTTTATCCGCTAATAGATTACCCCTTATCTCGGCGCCATAGATATTGGCATAAAAATGTTTAGAAAAAAAATAAACGCCTTATTGACACATTTTCATGGTTACTATAAAGATAACCGTTTTTGGAGGGCAGATATACAAGGTGCGATGGATAAATTATCTGTTATGGCCCAGATGATGGCCAAGGAAGAACAACACGAACACAAGAGTAGAAATAACGAAGATATATTACACGGAATAACAATACAAGATGTGGAAGGTGTTAGTATGACTGTCAGTCTGGTTTGGAATGAACTACTATCGGCTCGACTCGATTCGTTCCTCACTCTTGAGAGGCGTAGTATACATAGTGTTAGGAAGAGTTCATTCTGTAGTTATAGATAAGGACCCATAACCATATCAATTTCGCGCCTGCCTGTTAATTGCGTTTTTATTTTGTCTGACTGCACAGTATGGTAGTGTTATTTGGACACCGTCAGCAGGAAAAAAAGCACCATGACGCAATTAACTCCGCCAAAAGTTTGGAAATGTCATGCTGTGTTACTTGGCATTCGCGCCGAAAGCTCTAATACGAACATTTCAGAGTTTTGGGGGGTCAATTTGTGGACAATGCTGAGGATTCGGAAAGAGTCGGATGCGTCTAATGGTGATTACGAAGGCACCGGAGTTCGGAAAAGTCACTCTGATTGTTCTGATAAGAAAAGAACTCCCACATTTGTTGGTGCGGTCCTCAGACTCAACACGTGTGTCTACATCAAGTGCCTTGAGGAGGTAGTGCTACACTGGGTCAAGAGGGTGGCTTCTGGAAACCCGGTGGCTGGCAGCAGAGGTCTGCACCATGAGACACGAGGAGGTGAACACAGTCATGGCTGTCAGACAATTTCTGCGACCCCATTACCCCTTATATTTCGCCACCTAACTCCACACTCTAAAACCCCCTTGATTTTTATATGTGGGGCGCAGTTGAGCGAGAGACCAACAAAACTCCTTGTAACACCAAAGATGAACTGAAGCCAAACATTATGGTAGCATCCTCCAATTCAAACAAGGAGACCTTTCAGAAGAGATGCAAGAAATTCCGAAGTTGTCCTGTCCTGGGTATGACGATAAACTACATCCAACATCAAGGCCTCTGATCAGGAGGTTTTGAGGAGCGTGTAACCTCTTCTTAATTGCTGCTGACCCGGGGTGATATCACCTGTTAGTGTCCCAGCTTTGGGCAAATAGTTAACCCCCAAACTTGTATCAAAACACTATGAAAGTGTAAAAATATGTTTTAATACCAGTAATAACTTTTTGAGGAAAAATTATTACAAGTAATACATTAAAAATATTACCAGCAATACATTTTTGGAAAAAATATTACCAGTAATAAAAATCTTCTCAGCATTAAATAACCCACTGAGGTTGATATACCGTAAAACAAATCAAAACAAAGCAAACCAAACTGATCTTTGTTACAATTGTTGTGTACCATTATAGACTAGTGAGCAAACCCAAATGACTTGACTCATTTTATAGTTCCCCAAAAGAAGGTTAACCAATCAGGAGACGTGAAATATTCAATCCGTCGTGTATAAAGGTGGCCATTTTGATGACTCTCTCCGAATAACCAGTGCCAACCTGTCAGTCAAAAGAGCAGAAGAAAGAACTACGCTCTGCTACTGAAACGAGATATCCACTGCTAACCTGAACTACGCTTCCCTACTGCCTTCGAAATATTCACTGCCAACCTCTGGATTCTATACTCAAAGACTACCGTCATCATGAACAACAATCTTGTCTGGAGGCTGTGGTTGAATCTAATGACATTTTTATTACATAAATGTACTATTTAGTATTTCAAGATATTTTTGTGTAATTTTGGTAAATATATCTGTTTAAATGCGATGTCAGTGTGATTTTCTTTTTTTTTTACGTCATTTAGACGACAATTTATCCATCGCATACTGTATAGGAATTATGGCAGTTTTCTTTACCCCCCCACACACACTTACACATTCACTTTCTGAATTAGTTCTTGTCAAAGCTGAAGATGGAGGTAAAAGTTTTTTTCTTAGATAGGTCACGTGGGGAGTGGTTTAGGCATATGCTTATTTTAACAATCTCCATTGGTACTTGCATGATCTGATTTGATTTGATTTTACGGCTTATCAACCCTTTGCAGGTTATTTAAAGCCAGAAAGTATTTTTAGATTGTAAGATTTTATTTTTCGGCGGGAGATAATGAATTATTGATGCAAGTCTTACTAATTAACCCATAGCTGGGGGAGAAGTGGTGTGCTCATACCATTCCCAAGGTGTGTGCGCGTAAGTGAATATAAAGATATAATATGGAACACAGATCGCCAAGTAACAATTCCGAGCCATTATCCATTACACCACCCGCACATCAATGCTTAGAGCACCTGGTATTCTCAATTGGTCACCCTTCTAGGTACTGACCAGGGTTGACGTTGCTTAACTTCGGTGATCGTACGGAAATAGGTGTTTTCATCGTGACCATTAAACTCAGCCGACTCTTTTCGAATCCCCTGCACTGTCCTCAGATTGACACCCAAACACTCTGAATTGTTCGTGAGCCATTGATACTTCTCTGGGATGACGACGGAGGTAATAGCAATTTTGCAGTTAATGCCTAGCCAGATAACTTAGCTATGGGAGAGGGCTTTATCAATATAATTATTAACTAAATACTCTTTGGTCAAGGCTGTCTATGGAGGTAACAGCAAATTTGCAGCTCTTTTCAAGACAGGTAAAATATTTACAGGAGAGTGGTTTGACCATGTACTTGTTCACCGACAATGTACATTGGTAATGGTCATGGATTTAATGCTATTGCCTCGGGTGGTTATGAAGAATAGTTTGTCCACATGCTTACTCATATATTATCCTCATTGTTCCTTGTCAAGGCTGGTGACGAAGGTAACTTTATTTCTGTTCCAATTGTATGCGTACATTTTGTAGCTATGGCACTATCTTATCCAATCGCTTTCTCGTAACACCTTGTTAATATTCATTATAGATAAATCAGTGTATTGCTGCTGTTGCCTTGTCTAGGGATTTACTTATGAGAGAAGGTTTAAACTTACTCCTTAATCATTACTCTCTCGACTGGTCCTTTTCAGATTTGACTGAGTTACCAGTAATTCTGCTGCCAGTTTCTGGACAAGTAATGTAACTATAAGAGATCAGCGTCCTGTATCAAGTGTTCCAAGAAATGGGACCCAAGATAAACCTTGGCAATCATAATGTCTCTGCTAAAAAAAGGTATGACACCCTAGCAAAATCCATGAGGATATAGTAGAGAGACTTGCCGAGGACTCCAATTCTTATGCAACTATGAAGAAATGGGCTGTAGAATTCAAACTGGCCAGGAACAGCACAGAAGATGACCCTTGGTCAGGTCATCCAAAACACTCAACCACTGATGAACAACTTGATGCCCTTCAGTGTATGGTTTTGGATGACAGGCGTATCCAGCAGATACCTAAGTCGATAGGCATTAGTTCTGGTCCGGTCCATAATCTTTGGGATGAGCTAGCTTTCTGAAAGATGCGAGAAACTGAAAAGTGTTGACATTTCCAGGACTCTTCTGATTTGTTTCCAGGCTGATCCTGAGAATTTCCACAGCAGATCAGTAAGTCAAAATGACACCTGGGCTAACCCCTTCGAACAAAAAATCTAAGATACAAAGCAAACGGTGGAAACGCTCTGGTTGTCCACACCGAAGAATTTCAAGCGAGCCACGTCTGTTATCAAGTGCATAGCTTCTGTTTGTTTTATTCTGAAGACGTATTCATAACAGAATATCTGGGTAAGGGAAAACAACAATTAATGGACAGTAGTATGCATCAGAATGAAGAAAACTGAATGAAGCAATCAAGTCGAAACGCAGAGGGAAGCTTAGGGCAGTTGTGCTATTGATCCAGGATAACAGGCCTGTTCACACTGCTCAGGTTCCAGTAGCTGAATTAGCCAGCTATAGATGTGAATTGCTGCCCATCGCTCATACTCACCAGATTTAGCTCCATTTGACTTCCTGTTTCCTAAACTCAAATTCCACCTGCGTGGTTGAAATTTTGCAAAGAATTTGCTACGTCCCATTCTGAACTTGGCTATTTGAATTTGAATTTGCTACGTCCCATTCTGAACTTAGCTATTTGAATTTGAATTTGCTACGTCCCATTCTGAATTTGGCTATTTGAATTTGAATTTGCTACGTCCCATTCTGAACTTGGCTCTTTTATTTTGAATTTGTTACGTCCCATTCTGAACTTGGCTATTTCATTATGAACTTGCTTAGTCCCAAAATGAAATGGTATAGAAGTGTGTCTGTTCAATATAACCTTCATTACAAGATTTGTTATGAAGTGTTGTATTAAGTCAAATATTCAGCCAGAAACACCTTAGCCTTTGAGTTTCTGAAGGAAGCCAGCATGCCAAATACTGTCAAATGCATTCGAAAGCCACTGCCCAGCCCTCGCTTATCTAAAGTTTGATAGACAAATTCAGTAATAACCGGTAACACATCGCCGGTTGACCTAGAGAAAGGACAGCCATATTTTTTATTTGAAAGAAGGCCGTGTGAAATGAGTGGTCGATCGGACAGGCAGCCACAAAAAAATGCACGAGTCCAATAATTATGAAAAGAAAGCGAACGAGAGAAAGTTTATATAATCGCAAAGAGGCGACCCTCATTCTCTGACATCCAAATTCGTGTTGACGGAAGGTTAGAACTCTGTCTGACATTCGCGGAAGCTCAATTTCAATAGACGGGGAATGAGACCGACATGGTAAGGAGCGAAACTATCAAAAGCATTTAATGATAATTACCGTCTCTGTCACTTGATACGTTGCCCCCAAACCTGCGTCCTCATAAACAAGCGTCCTGTCGATTGATTGATTAGCGCTGGGGTCAAAGTAAAGGGATTCGTTATTCTAGGGCGCCAACCACCTGTTCATTAAAAGGAATCCTCCCCGAGGCGATCGATCATTCAGCTGTCAAATGTGGACATGGCTCGTTTCAGTTAGTTTCGGTTCGAGGCATGACGACAAAACAGGACGATCGATTTTTTGTAACGATCCCAATGTACTTGATTGTGTCTGTACATTTTTATAATGGTGGAACGAAAGATTTTACAAGGTTGTGATTGTATGCTCTCTCAAGTTCAGCGTACAAGGCAAAAAGACAGAAATATTCTGCATGACATATAGATATGAGTAGATTACGATAGGTATAAGCATATACGCGGCACGACACGGCACGGCGTGGCACGGCACGGCACGGCACGGCACGGTGGAGTAGTGGATAGCCGCTCGGATTGCGGAATCGGAGAGCCGATTTCGAATTAGAATCGGAGAGTCAAGTTCGAATTTATTTGCATTTACTTACGTGCTAATACCCTTGGGAAAGGTATGAATCCTCTTCTCCACCCCCAGCTATTGATAAATAGCAAGACAGACCGGCTTCTATAGCCTTGGATGACAGAAAGAAATGGCAAACTACTGCGGGAAAAAAATCTGCCTCGTTAGTCATGTATCGACAGATAAATGATGACCTAAGCATGTATCACGCATGTCACATAACTGACTGAAATGCATATGAACAAAATTAGATTGAAATATTAATATATATATATATATATATATATATATATATATATATATATATATCTGTGTGTGTGTGTGTGTGTGTGTGTGTGTGTGTGTGTGTGTGTGTGTCAATCTAATTTTATCTCTATTTGTAAAGGTACAAGAGGAAAAACTATTCTTAGCCGATTTGTTTCGTCCTCAAAGGAAGGATTTATTTTGTTGCATATAATTATTTATTCGAAAAGGTTCAAGTTAATCAAACACTCCTCACTAATGGAAATATTTTTGAATTCTCATATACTTGTATTTTAATTGGTCATTCCAGATTATGTAACACCGTTTCCTCTATCGAGGGGTATCTGATTGATTTGAACATTTTAAAACCCTTTATTCTGCATTCAATATCATCACTTGATAAGACACCAGAAGTGTCGAAACAAAATGGCTATATGTATAACATATTTATGTTAAAATTTTCGAACCCATACGGATTACTAAGTTTTTCGTTACTTATATATATATATATATATATATATATGAAAGTGAACATAGAAGTCAACACTTAGAGGCGACAGTCTGTTTCATGCTAGATGCAATCGTCAGGCTAGATTGCATCTAGGATGAAACAGACTGTCGCCTCTAAGTGTTGACGTCTATGTCCACTTTTATATTTACACACGCTCTATCTCTGATATTGAGCACTTTATCCCATAAATACACCACATTTTAAGACTATATTTCTTTATATATATATATATATATATATATATATATATATATATATATATATAACGATAATAATTGCGAGTATCTATATGCATATAGAGAAAGGTTGTGATTGGTAAATTGTCAACGTTTTACATTTTTAATTTCGCGCCTTCTCCTCGTTTGTTTTTGATTTTGTCGACTGCACAATATTGTAGGTTCAATTATGCATCGTCTGTGAGAAAAATGGCCCCCTGACGCAATTCACTCCGCCAGAAATTTGGAAACGGTATGGTGCACTGATTGGCATTCGCACCGGAAACCCCAGTACGAATATTTCCGAGGGTTTGGGTGTTATACCTGCATTCATTTCTCACGAAGCCTGAGACTCAACGCGGAGTCCTATATCAAGTGCCTTATGGGGGTAGTGCTGCCCTGGGTCAAGGGAGAGGCTTCTGGAAGACACTATTTCTAACAACAAGATCCTGCACCTAGTAGAAACCATGAGTTGGCTGTCAGACAATTCTGCGACGACATCACCCCTTACATCTGGTCACCTAACTCCCCAGACTGCAACATCCTTGATTATTATGTGTGTGGCGAAAGTTGAGCAAGGGACCAATAAAACTCCTTGTAAAACCAAAGATGAACTGAAGGCAAGGATTATGGCAGCATTCACCAACATAAACAAGGAGACCACCAAGAAAGTTGCAGGGGATTCCGAAGTCATCTGGAGGATGTGGTTGGAGCCAATAGCAATTTTATTGAATAAACTTACTCTTTTGAATTTCAAGATATTTTTGTGTAATTTTGGTGAATATATCTGTTAAAATGAGATGTCAGTGTTATTTTACTTTTTATGGAATTTAGAAGACAATTTATCCTTCGCACTCTGTACAGGGTGTCCATAAAGTTCGTGTGCACTTTAAAAAATTTATAACTTTATTTGTATTTGCGATAGAAATAATCTGTAAAAAATGTTATAAAGTTTAATGTAACTAGTTTTAAGTATAGCTAAAATAACTAAAGTAATTTCAGGCAGTACTGTAAATCTGTTGGCAAATATTTTCCGTGAACTGCAAAATCGTATTACCCTTTTTATTACTAATGATGGAGGACATGTGGAAACTTAAATAAAATTTCAATAAAAGCTTAAAAAATATAGATTTACTTCTTTCTAATCCTTTTTACAAATTATTTCTATCGCAAATACAAATAAAGTTATAGATTTTTATAAAGTGCTCACGTACTTTATGGACACCCTGCATATATATATGTATCTATATATATCTATCTCTATCTCTCTCTCTCTCTCTCTCTCTCTCTCTCTATATATATATATATATATATATATATATATATGCGTATATATATATATCTATATATATATATATGCGTATATATATACATATATATATATGTATAATATATAATAATATGTAATAATATAGACACTCTATCTCTCTCTCTATATATATTTATATATATATATATAGAGAGAGAGAGTTGAGTCTCTCTCTCTCTCTCTCTCTCTCTCTCTATATATATATATATATATATATATATATGTATGTAACTATTAACTGATACAACGAAAATGAAAATTTGAACCCCCTACCACCCCTTGTCTATATGAATGGATTTATTGGTATCCTTGGAAACCCTCAATTATGAATCTTTGCCGTGCCTTTAAAACTGTAAATTTAAAAAATAAGTTACTCCAAAATTCACTTGACGAGGAAATGGAACTAATGTCTTTGGTTTAATAACAAAATTAAATTCAGGGGCTTTAGCTTCCATTTCTGAAACATGGTATTACTGTGTAGCGAAAAAACGATATTTTAAATCAATTAATTTATAATATATATGAACATTTGGTATGGTGTTTGCTTGACAACCTAACTGTCAGGGTTTCAATTCTCGGTAGTGGATGCGCACTGCTGATGATTCCCAAATATACGGCGAAACAGCCGTCCAGTGCTTTTTGCATTCTGTTGAGGTTTCTTTCAGACTCAATGAATTACTTAATTATATATATATATATATATATATATATATATATATATATATATATATATATATATATATATATATACAGAGTGACTATATTACTATTTATATATTATATGCGCGGTACGGTCAATATATATTGATATGGTCAATATCAATGATAGAGCTAACATATTTGGTTGGACACATACAAAAGACACACACAGGCACACACACACACACACACACATACATATATATACACACACACACATATATATATATATATATATATATATGCACGATCTTTATGGTCACCCTCTATATAACAATTTATAATTCAGAAGCAACCACATATAAAATAAGTTGCCAAAATGGCCAAATGCGGAACAAAGACGGTCATAAAGAATTCTATTTCGAAATGTCTCTCATGAAACATCATTTACACATCCGGGTTAAATAGAAAATAAATCTGTGAAGGTTTTAAAGGGAAACCCTTTCTATATTTCTTTTCCTTTTCTGCTGTTTCTTCTTATGTCTTTAAAATAAAATTGAATAATGAAAAACAGAAAGTGATGATTAATCACCTCCAAGCTCCAGGCCAGATATTGCAGCAATAGCACTAGTTTCTGCCAAATCTGGATTTTGTAAACATAGCGCATAGCAGGAGGAGTCCGATACTTATTGTAGTGCTCGAGGCAGCCGATCATTTTCGCATCTTTTGTAATTGATCGTATATACAAGTTTCATTTGATGTCTGGATTGAGCTTGCCGGTATTAACTTTTCAGAAATTCTATTTCTCTTTGTATATCTCTTTGATGAGATATTATGATTATTGCTTTATTTACATTATTCGAACTGTTAACCTCATCGTCCTTGCCATATTCACAACGTTTCGGGCGTTGTACGCTCCAGCCTTCTTCAGCTGATTGGATTTTTTCTTGAATATCTGTTTATATCTTTGAGATATATTATGATTACTTACGTTATTTACATTATTCGGAGTGTTCTCCGCATCTTCATTGCCCTATTCATAACGTTTCGGCCGTTGTACGCTCCGTCCTTCTTCAGATGATTGGAGATTTTCTTCAATATCTGTTTATATCTCTTTGATGAGGTATTATGATTACTTGCTTTATTTACATTATTCGAACTGTTAACTTCATCTTCCTTGTCATATTCACAACGTTTCGGCCGTTGTACGCACCGGCCTTCTTCAGGTGATTTGATTTTTTTCTTCAATATCTGTCTATATCTCTGAGATGAGGTATTATGATTACTTACGTCATTTACATTATTTGGACTGTTCTCCTCATCTTCTTTGCCATATTCATAACGTTGTACGCTCCAGCCTTCTTCAGGCGTTGAGAATTTCAAAACGTATGTCCAATGAGGTACAATGAGACGCTTTCGCGAAGTCGAGCATCAACCATTCTCATAGGGGGCAGTGGATTTTCTCTATGATGTTTTAATGAGAGCAGTTTCGCTTTGGAGGCATCAACATTTACAAGCCATTTCTTGCCCCTGTTAATCACTGATTGGATGTTCTTTTCGAGACCAATGTCCTGGTTAGCTTTGTAAGCATTGCCTGATTTACTACTAAGACAGGAGCAAATAGTAGTGTCGCCTGCATAGATGCCTACTTGAGAGCTGATGATATCAGGAAGATCATTGATGAAGATCAGAAATAGTGTAGGATCCAGGATTGATCCTTAGGGAACACCCGCTTTCATATTAATTACCGTACTTCATAGATGCACGTCCCATTTTCAAATAGTGCATCTGCTAACAGCTGGAGCTTCTGCTGTTCATCTCCATGTCCTCGACAAAATACAAAGAAGGATCTGCAATGTAAGCAATCCTGACTTGGCGTCTCGACTGCAGTCACTTTCTCACAGACGTGATGTGGCTTCCCTCTGTCTTTTCTAAAAAAATATTTTCATGGCAACTTCTCTGATGAGCTGTTTTCACGGGTGCCTCGACTGCATGAATTTAAGCGTGCTACTTGGTTGGCATTTAGGTCCCACCATTTTACTGTTGAAACATTTAAATGTAACCGCCACTTCTACTCCAAGAGCTTCTTTTCTCGCACTTCTCGACAGTGTCACTCCCTTTCGCTTACTTTCTTTCCCGATAACTACAATCTTCAAAAATTTAAATGCAGCGTCAATCGTCATTTTCTGAGGCCTTGATCCCTTTTTTCTTTTTCTCCTTTCCTCAATTCACTCCCTGTACTCCCTGTGTACTGGCACTTCCGCCTTGCTTGGGCTAAGATGCTTAAAATATATTTAAAAAAATCTGTTTTGCTGTAATAGCTTCCTAGATATTAAAAATAATGTAGATCTGAATCCTGTTGGGAAACCCGTTTCCTTTAATAATG
This sequence comes from Acanthosepion esculentum, assembly GCA_964036315.1. Classification (NCBI taxonomy): domain Eukaryota; kingdom Metazoa; phylum Mollusca; class Cephalopoda; order Sepiida; family Sepiidae; genus Acanthosepion; species Acanthosepion esculentum. The sequence continues at coordinate 16,221,247 of OZ038503.1, forward strand.
CCTATCTCTCGGCCAGAAGACATTCATTTTACTTTAAGAACCCAGAAATATCTACACAAATATGTGTACCCTCTAAATATCCCGTTTATAGTAATAAGAAATAATGTCGCGTTAAAAACTGCTTTATTTGTTAACAGTAAATATAATTTACGTTTCAGATTTGAAAATAAAGTGAGCGCATATATACTACGAAATGTATCTTGATAAATCCACTGTCCTTGAAAAGGTTGATTTTGATTTTTTACGTGTTTTCAACCATTTTGAGGTTATCTAAAGCCAAAACATATTTTTGCACGGTAAGAATTCTTTTGAAGATAATAAGGATTTTTTATATGTCTTACTATTTAACCCACAGATGGGAGCAGAGGTGAATTTATACCTTTCTAATAGTTATTTGCACGTAATATAAGAAAACCGACTAGCATTCGCACTCAGCTCCCCGACGTTTCATCCCGAGCCTTAATTCATTACACCACCAACAGATCCAAGCTTAGAGCACGTGTTATTCCCGAGCGATCACCCCTGTAGTTAATGACCAGATAAAACGTTGCTTACCTTCGGTGATCGGATGAGAACCGTTGTTTCAACGTGATATGGCCGTAAGCCAAAAAGATTAAATGAGTTTGCAGTAAAGGCTTCTTATATGTATGTATGTATGTATGTATGTATAGCTGGCCACTCGTATTCGAGGAAACCCGTCTACTAGGGCGGTTAGCAAATCCCTATTGCAGACGCTTGCTCAGGCGCATTTGTGTTTATTCAACACCTGCAGAGTCTACTTGTGGTTTATACTGCAACTATGCTGAGCAGACCTTAGTTACAGTTTCTGGGAAAGAGAGCTTTATCTAGGGTGATAAACAATTTGAACTAAGCCAGAGCGCTAAAGCCCTCGGCCACGATGACTTATGACTTCGTGCTAACACAGCTACCCAGTGCGCCTTCGGATTTCAGTGTCGCATAATTTGGTTCATTTTTTAAAATACTTCTCAAATACTTAAACTGTTGTACTTGTTTGATATTGGTATCTCCAAGTTGTAGTCAGCAATTTTGGGCTCATCCTTTTGCTAACAGTCTGTTTTCTTGCCGTAACAGATAGGTCAAACTGCACATCTATCAGTTTAGCGTCCCAATGGATATTTCACACTATTTTTTGCGGAAATCTTTCGACCTGAAAATAATGGAACTCATTTTCCCATCTTTTTGCGTTTCTGTTTCTGAAGGAGTTAATTTGTACTTCGAGTTTTATCTTTTACATTTACATATTAATTGATTCGATATCCTTGTAATTGCTGCCCAAGTATAACAAAAACTTAGCATTCCTTTCGATAGTCAAGAGCGGGATTAGAATTGTCACACGCGTATATTGTAACAAGATAATTCAACAATTCATTCGAATTAGATAAAACTATTTTAGAAAATCAAATTTTCGTAGGTCATTTCAACTGATGTGTTTTCCTGTTGATTCTTTCTGTTTACTTTTAAAACCGTTTTCATCTCGTCGATTTTGGTTTTACTAGCAGCATGACCCGGCGTGGCCCGGGCTTGATTCAAAAATCGTACGACTCATACAGCAATCGCTATCACTTGACTTAAAATATTTTTGCCCTTCCTTGCCTTTAAAGGAGTGCCCTTTGCCGTGCTGATGTTGCTACATGCCTTACTTCTTGCCTATCTCACACTGCGAATCTTTTCTAAGCTCTATACTAAACATTAAATCTGTTACGAAAAAAGAACTAAACAAAATGAACACAAAACGATCAGCTTTAAAAAAGGACTCGTAACTGGGAAAACCGAATGAAAAAACAAATGTTAACAATAAATACTTTTTCACACCCAACACAGTTCTGCGGAATCAACGTTGGGTTTAAGCAAGCGAATGAGCCAATTGGAGTAACGTGCCATGCAGATTTAAATTTTTCCCAATTGGGACGAATGCAGCTACCATTTTTTTTTTTTGCATCCTAGTATGCTAGTTAACATTCGTATCAGTCAGCTGTTGGCTTTCACGCTTTGCCAATAGAATCTTCCTGCCTATTCGTGGCAGCCAGCTATATAGGCTCTCACTCTGGCCAGTAGAAAATGCCGGCAAACTACATGAAAACGACCGTAGGAGTATGAGAAAATCGATTATTTCCACTATCGATGGGAGTTGAGAAATGCAAAGTCGGTCTTGGGCTTGCGGCTAACTTGGAGCATGTGCATGTAATTTTTGGTGCAAATCCGTCGAAAATTGCAGCCGTACATACGTTACACACACACACACACACACACACACACACACACACACACACACACACACACATCCTGCCTTTTATAGATAGAGATGATGCAAAGTCGCCCTCCCCCACAAACACACAGACACCAAAAAATCTTTCTTGTTTTGTTTCGTACTGAAGGTCACTACGTGCAATCAGAGATTAACCCTTCCGTGTGTCGTTATGATAATACTGATTAAAAAGGATTACAGAAACGTAAAAGGGAAGGGCTAATTACATTTCTGTTGGGATTAAGTATCTCAAAGGATCATGACGAATATGGGATTGTTCTATTAGAGAAAGGGAAAGAGAACCCGTGTTACTCGAGAAATGAAAGGGAAAGTAGTTTGAGATGACCTTCAGAAATGAAATTTCAGAATTCTGGACGTAAACGAGGAATCTAATCTGGTCAAGAGTTATGGAATAAATGTTTTAAAATTCAAATGAAGCAAACAGAAAGAAAGAAAGAAAGAAAGAATGAAAGAAAGAAGGAGAAAAAAGAACCGAAAATCCGAAAGAAACAGAAAAAATGGAAAGAAAACCTGAAAGGAACAAAAAAGAAAAAAGAGAAAGAACCATCATGTAGGAAATAAGAAAGAAAGAAAACCGGAAAATTAAAAAAAGGAAAAAGATAGAAAGAAAAAAGAAAGAAAGAAAAAGGAAAGAAAAGTTACCCGAATATCTGAATGAAACAAAAACAAAAACAATGTATACGGAAATTAAGGATAAAAGAAAGACATATAGAAAGAAAGAAAGAAAGAAAGAAACTGGAACTCTTAGAAGGAACTGAATAGGAAATCTAAAAGAAAGAAAAAAGAAAGAAAAAAGAAAGGGACCCGAAAATCTGAAAGAAAGAAAACCCAAAATAAAGTGAACCGAAAATAAGAAAGAAAGAAAGCCATAAAGAAAAAAAAAGACCGAAAGAAACAAAAACGAAAGAAAGGACGAAGGAAAGAAAAAGAGAAAGATATTAATGGAAAAATCTGAAGGAAAAATGTAAAAAATAAACAGTGAAAAAGATGAAAAGAATCAAATAAAAAAAATAGTGAAAAAAGAAATAAGGGAAAAGAATAAGAAAACAAATGGCGGTGAAAACGGTGGAAAAGAAAACATGTAATAAAGAAAGAAAGATTATAAAGCAAAGGGAAGAGAAGGGAAGTAAAAGGAAAAAGAGAAGGAAAAGGGGAAGAGAAGTCGAAGTAAAAGGAAAAAGAGAAGAAAAAGGGGAAGAGAAGGGACGTAAAAGGAAAAAGAGAAGAAAAAAGGGAAGAGAAGGAAAGTAAAAGGAAAAAGAGAAGAAAATGCGGAAGAGAAAGATAAGGACGAAAGAAAACAAAACAAAAGGGAAAAGAAAGAAATAGTGTTAAAAAAAAGAAAAAAATGAAGACGGAAAGATTAAAGGGCATAAATAAAACAAGAAATGAAAAAGAAAAGAAAAGATCGAATTGAAGAAAGAGAAGAAAACTTAATAATGAGCAAGAAAGGCAGAAAGAAAGAGAAATGGAGAAAGAAAGCAAGAAAAAGACAAATGGAACAAAGACGCGGATGGGCGAGAAAGAGAATGAACGGCAAAATAAAGAGGCAGTAATTAAAGAAAGAAGGAAATAAAAAGTGAAAATATAATCCCGAGAAAAGAAAACAGAGGTAAAACAGATTAGTGACAAAATCTAAAAAATAAAAATTGGATATTATCATCGTCTCGTACTGAGATGTGGTTTGATAAAATTATGATCTGAGGCTAAATTGTCAATTATAAGCAGACAGGCCAACCGTTCGGCCGGAAGAATTCTTTCAGAATAGCTGCAAACCTAAGGTCAACAAGAACAAAGTATAAACGAACACATTAATCGACAAATCAATCCATTTACTCAAGCAAAGTGCTACAAACTTTACAAATATTATTACTGATAATGTCGCAAGGCTAATCAACTAAATTTGATCGAATAAAATAATGTATACCTGGTTGTAACATTGTGAACCGGCAATATCACGTTGAAACACCGGTTCTGGTTCAATGACCGAAGTTAAGCAACGTTGAGTTTGGCCAATAATCAGATGCGTGATCGCTAGAGAATATCAGGTACTGTAAGCTACGCAGCAGGCCTAACAAGACTTCAGTTGATACAATGTCGCTAGTTATACTGGTATATCTAAGGGCTTCCGGAAGGGACTGAGTGGTCAGTGGTCAGTGTCGGATATTTTTATTGCTATAGTAATAATAGCGATAATAATAGACATTGAATACGGCGATATCACGTTGAAACACCGGTTCTGGTTCAATCACCGAAGTTAAGCAACGTTGAGTCTGTCCAATAATCAGATACGTGATCTCTAGAGAATACCAAGTACTGTAAGCTACACCAGTGTTTCTCAACCTTTTTCAGCCCATAGACCATTTTTCCTTCACAAAATTCATATGGACTATTCCTACATTTACTTTTAGGCTGTTCAATTTTCACACTAAAATAATCAATAAAAAGACACACACACACACACACACACACACACATATATATATATATATATATATATATATATATATATATATATGTCTTTTTCAATTTTCACACTAAAATACTCAATAAAAAGACACACACACGCACACACACACACACACACACACACACATATATATATATATATATATATATATATATATGTCTTTTTCAATTTTCACACTATAATACTCAATAAAAAGACATATATATATATATATATATATGTCTTTTAGACATATATATATATATATGTCTTTTAGACATATATATATATATATATATATATATATATATATATATATATATGTGTGTGTGTGTGTGTGTGTGTGTCTTTTTATTGAGTATTTTAGTGTGAAAATTGAACAGACTAAAAGTAAATGTAGGAATAGTCCATATGAATTTTGTGAAGGTAAAAATGGTCTATATCCTCTCTCTCTCTCGCTCTCTCTCTCTCTCTCTCTCTCTCTCTCTCTCTCTCTATATATATATATATATATATATATATATATATGAGAAAACATAAAATAAATGTAGACCTGCATAATAAATACGTAATTTCGAAATTTTCAAATATAATGGACATGTGTGTAATTAGCAAAATATTATATTTTTAATTCTTCAAATTATGAACAATTTACATACATTCTTGTGAAATAGCAACAATTTTTTTTATGGCTACAAATTCTTTGTGGACCACTAGAAATGCTATGTGGACCACCTTGACCACGCTAAGAAACATTGAGCTACATGACAGGCCTAGCAAGACTTCAACTGAGAAAATACTGTTATCATAGGTAAGGGATTCTGGACTGAAAGGAAATGAGACCTACCCAGAGGTGCTGAGTGGTCAGTATCGGATTATTTATTACTATAATAGCGATAAACACAGACACGTTAAAAGAGAGGAAATATAGCAACGAAAACACAAAAAAGTTGTGAACGCCTCCTGGTCTCTGAGAAACTGTCCAGCATTTAACATTAGATAGGAATATTGATATTACTTAGCAACTCAGCACTTTGATTCTAACTTTTTTAGAATTTTTAATACTTGTTTAACATTTGGAAAACATCCTTCGCTATACCAATACAGCATAGAAATTTTGTGTCGTATGTTCCATCGTCTGTTACGACATAGTTTAGTTTTTGTTTGTTTTACGGCATATCAACCTCAATGCCGACAAGATTTTTATTGCTAGTAAAATTTTAAAAATATATATATATATTCCTGCTAATTGTTTTCCCCCAAAAAATGTATTACTGCTAATATTTTTCCTTAAAAAATTCCCTGTTGGTAATAATATTTTTCTTCAAAAATGTATTGCTGGTAGTAAAAACTATTTTTACATTTTCATAGTATTTTGACACAATTTAGGGGTTAACAATTTGCCCATAGCTAGGACCCCTAACAGGTGCTACCACCCCGGATCAGGGTGGACCTCGGAACACCAGCAATTAAGAGTAGGTTCCACGCTCCTCAGATCATCTTGATCAGGGGCCTTGCTGTCGGATGTAGTTTATCGTCTTACCCAGGACGCGGAGGTAGTTTATCATCATACCCCGGTCGGCATAATTTAGTTAAACTTCCGTATCTACTTGATTCTGAGGTTTGTGACTAATTGGGAATAACAGGAGCTGTAAGCATGGATGTTCGGATGTTGTTATAGATATTGGCTCGGAATTGTTAATGAGAGAGACGATTTCCAACTCCCGTTGTGTTCGTTATATTGACTTACGCGCAAATAAACCTTGGGAAAGGCATGAATCCACCACTTCTCCCCTAGCTATGGGTTAATTAGTAAGTATTGCATCACTAAATCATTATTACCTCAAAAAGAAATTCTTACAATTTAAAAATAGTTTCAGGCTTTAAATAACCTACAAAAGGTTGATAAACCATAAAAACGAATCAATCAATCCTTGATTTTGATGTCTCCAAATCTTAGCACATAACTTGGACTGTTCATTTTCCTCACGGTCATACAATGTCTTCTTATATTTAATAGTTATTCCTTTCATCACGCTTTCCTTTACTAATTACCTAACGGTTTTGTGCAAATGGTTGGCAGAACAGAGTTTGGGAGAGATAGCGAAAGACAACATTTGTTATATGGTACTAATGACAGGAAATTCTGAAGAGCCATGATATCACACGACCCGGGGAAACTATGTTCGTAGAATAAGAAGACGTTTAATATTCACTTCCTGTTTAGATATGCGCTCGATCGTCAAAGACACATCAGCATAATATGCGCAAAATCTATATATCACACTCTTCGCCATATGTATTTACCTGGTTACGTGATTAATGGCGGTAATTTACTTCGTTACATAAGGTCTACCTTCCTATGTTGCAGTGAATGCTGGAAAATTGAGTCACAAATTAGAAATAAGCGAGAAAGATTTGAAGCAGTAAAGATATTAAGAGTAACATGGACAAAGCATATAATAATATGAAGTTGATTTAGGTTTTTACGTGCACGCGTTTATGATTGCATTGTTTAAAATATACTGTGTCATTTTTCTGCTTTCCATTTTTTTTTTCAAAATTAACAAATCCCATTCCGTCTCTCTACTACTCTTCAGTAAAGAGTGATAGGTCCTAATCTGGCATCTTGTCTGCAGTTACTTTCTCGCAGACGTGATGTGATTTCCCTCTGTCTTTTCTACAAATCTTTTCATGGCAACTGCTCTGATGAGTTACTTTCACTGGTACCCCAACTGCATGAATTTAAGCGTGCTACTAGGTTGGCCTTTCGGTCCCACCCATTCACTGTCGAAATTGTTATATGTAGCCGTCTCTTCTAATCCAACAGCTTCTTCTCTCGCACTTCCCAGCAGTGTAACTCCCTTCCTCTTACTTGCTTCCCTGATAGCTATAATCTTCAAATATTCAAGTGAAATGTCAATCGACATCTTCAGATGCCTTGATCCTGATCCCCGTCTTTCTCTATATCCTTTCCTTAAAACCCCTCTTTCCTCTTTGTTCTCACTCTCTGTAACCCCTTACGCGCTAGTGGCACTCCTGTTTTGCTTGGGGTGGAATGCTTAAAAAAAGTTTCCTTTCCTCTTTCAATTTAATCTGATTATTAAAGTAGCCATTCTTCTATATTATTCTACCTCTGTCCCATAATGATTGTTCCAGTTATTTTATGAAATGTGTACGTAAATGGAACAATCGTTATGGGACAGAGAAGGGAACGCCCTTCCTGATACTTGTTTCCCTGATAGCTACAATCTTCAAATATTCAAATGTAATGTCAAACGACATCTTCTGATGCCTTGACCCCAATCCCCGTCTTTCTCAATATCCTTTCCTCAAACCCCCTCTTTATTCTTGCTCTCACTCTCTGCAACCCCTTGCGTGCTAGTGGCACTCTTACATTGCTTCGGGTGATATGCTTATAAAAATAAAAAAATAAATAAACTGAAATTAATTAATTTGTAGTATTCAAGTAAAAAAAATAAATAAATAAAAAAAGTATATTTTTATTTTAATTCTAATTTGTTGAGTCATTAAATGATTTACCGACCTCCCCTTTTATTAAGGCTCCCGTTTATTGCAGGTTGACAATAATTCTGACAACCCCGATTAATAAGACCTTTTTATTCACTGGTCCGGTTGCATTGTTTCAGATATAAAACTTAGACTTTTTAAGCAATTTATTAGACGTACCGTATAACAATTAATGAATAAAGTCGATATCAGGTTGAAAAAAAAAAGTTCTTCAAAGGAGAAGATTTCGATAAATTTTATTTCAAGCCTGACAGAAAGAAAAAAAGCTAAATTTTATTTTTAAATCTCAGACAGACTGTTAATAAGAAAAGAAAAAAGTAAGTAAAAAAAGAAAAAAAAAGGTTTATGGCGAATAAACAATATTTTAGGATAAAACAAGTTAAACCAATCGTAAAATCAGCGTGAAAGGAAAGAATATTATGAAACAAATAAAAACACACATCGAAAAGGTTGTTTTTTTTTATTTATTATTTTATATGTTTATATATTTATTTTTGTGAAAGAGAGAGAAAAAAGTTTCTGGACATTATAATAGTGCTTGAAAATACAATTGAAAAATGTGGTGTTAAAAGTTATCTATCTATCTATCTATCTATCTATCTATATATATATATATATATATATATATAGGTAACTATACTCGTGTCGAAAAACCTTTGAACTCTTGATTTAACAATAGCCAAGTCAATCTCGAAGGGAAAAAAAGGTTTAAAAAAAGAAAGAGCCAGGAACATGAAAGTCTGTCGAAAATAATTGCACAGATACAGGTTCAAGGCCCAAAGAAAAAACCCCGATACGAGTAAACAACTAACTAAAGAGCTCAATACAAACGTAGAGCAAACCTAGTCAAACCTAATGAGCCAGACAATCCTACCAAGGTTTCACTTAGGCAGATCGTCAGATGAGCCAGCTGACCCTGACGATCTGCCTAAGTGAAACCTTGGTAGGTTTGTCTGGCTCATTAGGTTTTGACTATATATATATGTGTGTGTGTGTGTGTGTGTGTGTGTGTGTATGACAGTATTCATACAAATATATATATACACACACACACACATATATATATATATGTATATATATATAAGTCAACATTGAAGTCAACACTTAGAGGTGACCGTCTGTTTCCTGCTAGTCGCAATCGTCAGGCCACGTGTGCTGTTATTTTTCTCGGCTATTTATATATACTTGTGGCCTGACGATTGCCTCTAATGGTAGACAGAAATTTATCAGAAACGGATTTTTAAAAAAAATTTAATTTTTTAATTCACTCAAGAAGCTTCTTAAATGGGCCTATAGGTAATGTGTTAAAAATGTGGAAACAACTATATAAGTTTTTAAATATACTGAAAAGGCGTTAAAACAAGGCAACTTTATAGGTGAATAAATCATATAAATGTTGGTGGACCATTATATACTAATAAAATATATATCTTATGTATATATATATATATATATATATATATATATATATATATATTACAATGAATCATTCATAAGAAAAGTAAATTATTAAAGTTAATGATATAAAATGGCGAAATCCCTTCTTTAACAAAAACGATTTCGTCATTTTATATCATTAACTTTAATAATTTAATTTTTTTATGAATGATTCATTGTAATAGGAATTGAACTGCACAACATATTTGATATTAGCGTCGCACGCTCACACACACACACACACACTCACACACACACACACACATATATATATCTATATATATATATATATATATCTATATATATATATATATATATATATATATATACGGTTTAGTGATACAAGTCTTACATTTGGTATGACGTTTGCTGATGATGAGTCCCAATATAGGACGAAACGGCCGTCCAGTGCTTTCTGCATTCTGTTGAGGTTTCTGACTTGATGAATTACTTAATTATAATTATCTAATCCCCCTAATAATTTCTATCATATATATATATATATATATTATCTAAAAGCAAAATTAGCCAAGAGTTTAAATTTCAGTTGGGTTCGTTGTATTCACTTACGCGCAAATAGCATTGGGAAAGTTACGAATCCATCGCTTCTCCACCCCCAGCCATGGGTTAATCAGTAAGACTTGTATCACTAAACCATTATCTCCAAAAGAATTCTTAGAATCTTAAAATATTTCCTGGTTTATAAAATATTTTTTAGTTTATTTTCTGAAAAAGGGTTGATAAGCCGTAGAAAACGAATCAAATAGCCAACAGCTGTCTGCATGACAGACATTTGGGAATGCGATGTTGCTCCATGTGGATGATGTCGGCACTACATCGGTTGAGCGATAATATTTCAAGTCCGGATGTGAAAATAATAATAATAATAATAATAATAATAATAATAATAATAATAATAATAATAATAATAATAATAATCTTGAAATCGAAATCTCAAAGATGCGGCACATGGGAACATCCCTGTTGTAGTTGGAGCACTCGGATTGCTTGGAAAAGATTCCAGTAGATTCATTGAAGGGATTCCTGGAAGCCCATGCCTTAACGAAATACAAAATATTGTTCTCTCGAATGCAGTCCACACCTTACGAAGGGCTTTTCTATGTAAAATATGTTTGTGTTTTCTTGTTTCTTTTAATTGGTCAGTGGAATAAGTCATGATGCCATTTCTAACCTTAGGTCTCTGGGCGGGACCCGGAAAGAAATGTGTACGCACCAGAAATCAAAGGAAATAATAATAATAATAATAATAATAATAATAATAATAAGAAGAAGAAGAAGAAGAAGAAGAAGAAGAAGAAAAGAAAAAGAAAAAGAAGAAGAAAAAGATACACTCTATTTTACTTCCGGGAATTATTTTTTTCATTTCTCAGCCTATTTTGAAAAATATTTAATGATAAGTTTGCTCAATTATTTGAGTGGCTTTTAAATTAGTTCAAATGATTAATGTATGGACAATTTCCATAACAGAATATTTATTTAAAATATCTTCATTCCTTTTTATTTGGAATAAGTTATTTTATACGCAGTGGAGTCAGATGTAGCGCGTGAACCACTGTAACTTTTTAAAAAATCAGAGGAAGGTCGATAAGGACAGGTTTATATATATATATATATATATATATATATATATATATATATATATATATATATATATATATATATATATAAAACACTGTCCAAAATCATTTAATTGTGTTACTCCACGCTTTTCAGACGTAACTATCTCAGCCACACTTGTGTAGAAAGGCACATCCTCCCGCTCGAAAAGTGGGTTGCAAAGTGGGTTGCAAGGCTTTGCATTTGAGTCGTACTCATTGCCACACTGAATCACGGTATTCTATATAGCTGTCTTATTTTACCCTGTTCTTCACTCAATGTTTTGTTTCAGAGTTTCCTGATAGTATTATTAACCAGAACTACAAGCGATATACGAGCTTTAAAAGAACAACAAAGCAGACAGTCATGATATTTAAATTATTTCAGCCCTGGAAAATGAACGAGATTAAATAAATGAAATCGAAGACTCTTGTATCATTCTTTTTATACAGTTGCGGCCAAAATGTTCAGAGCGGCATTGTTTTCGTCAGATAAGTAGGTATAAGTTTTTATCAAAGTTGTTTTATATTCTATAATTTTCACAGACAATAAATACGATATTCATTGTTATTGTCTGAGATTTCGGTGTAATTTGAGAGAATAATACAAAAGTTATGGATGATTTAATGACTTACTGCAAAACCCATGGCGACCAAAATGATCAGAACGGTTGAAAAAAATAACAAAATAATAAAAAATGACAGAGAATCCTGGAATTAGTTAATATTTGGTTTGAAGCCCTTTAGCTTGAATCACACTTTGACGTCTTCGACTGCATGAGGAAATTAAATTTTCAATTTCTTGCTTGGTGATCTTGTTCCATTCTCCCTGAAGGGCATTCCATAATTGCTCGATTATTTTGGGACTTCTGGCTTTCAAACGTTCTCCTAGTATATTCCACACATTTTCAATAGGATTGAGATCTGGGCTTTGAGCAGGCCAATCCATAACAATAACCTTTTCAGCCTTGAGGAAGTTCATGACCACCTTATCCTTGTGACATGGGGCATTGTCCTGCATGAATATGGGTGGTCGCTTAGTTGAATTTCTCAGCATAGGCAAGACATGATATTTTACAAGTTGTTTATAAACTCCTGCATTTACCTTTTCATGTAATCGCACCAAAGGGCCCACACCATCTCCAGATATTATCCCCCAAACCATGACACGTCCTCCACCGAATTTAACACAAGTCTTAAGGCATTTTGGCGACAATTTTTCACCTACTTTTCGACGAACGTACCTTTTAACATCTGAGCCAAATAATATAAACTTAGATTCATCACTGAAATGTACCGTTTGCCATTTTTCTTAAGACCACAACACATGTTCGGTTGCAAAGCTAAGACGACACTTTTTATTCTTGGAGCTGATCAGTGGCTTCACTGCAGGTGCTCTTGCTTGTAGGTCATGTTCAACTAAACGACGAAACACAGTTTTTCGAGATAAAGTTTTCTTCAGTACAATGCTCATTTCCCGAGAAACAGCAGCAGTTTTAAATCTGTCCTTTTTAACCAAATTTACCATAGCACGATCTTCTCTCTTGGTCGTTTTTCTTGGCCTACCTGTAGACTTTCTTGCTTCACACAAACCACAATCATCGTAGACCTTAAGAATACCGTGAACAACACTTTTTGACTTGTTAATAATCTTTGCAATAGGCCCAATACTTAAATTATCCTTCTTTGGAAGCTTAATAATCTGCTGACGAATTGGTAACGGAGTAATTGGCATTATCTTAACAAAGTACACTGTAGATATTCTTACTAATGTTTAGTAAACGAACCGTCACGTAAACAAATGAAAAAATTAGAGTTCGCCGGTTAAATATACTAAAACACGGAGTAAAAGCAACCGTTCTGATCATTTTAGCTGCCATGGGTTTTGTAGTAAATCACTAAATCATCCATAACTTTTGTATTATCCTCTCAAATTACACCAAAATCTCAGACATTAACAGGTAGTATCGTATTTATTGTCTGTGAAAATTATAGAATATAAAACAACTTTTATAAAAAAATCATACCTACTTTTCTGACGAAAACAATGCCGTTCTGAACATTTTGGCCGCAACTGTATATATCGGAGAAGCCAGTCTACTTTAAAATCTATGGGTTACCCCACTGGTCTCATCCCAAAGAGTCTATCAGATGGCATTATATAAGACGATAAAAAGGCAAGCATATTCTCGCTATCTCTTTAACTCTTGCGTCCAAACAAAGAAAGCTGCCGACGGGGCACGTTCGCTTCCTTGGTCCTCAATTGACTTTTAAACTCTGTCACACATACACATACACACACACACACACGTGTCTATCACGCCCATTTATTTCACACACGCGTTCAATGTCTTTTCTTTTCATTAAAATTGAGTACACATGCAAATACGTTTGCTAATACATGAAATAATTGTCGTTTGTTTTAAATGTTGTTTCTTTTCTTAATTTTACCCGGGCTGCCATGACACTGCCAATAATATTGATGGAACAAATATACCAGGAGATTTAAAAACTCATAAAAAATGTTGAATCGGGCAACAAATCTAAATTCTAACTTTTTCGAGTATAAATCTATCTCAAACAACGAGCCAGCATGAACGAGTTCTACCAAACCTATTTCAGAACACCCTGAAATTCAGAATACGCCGACTGCACCTCTGTTGAGAGATGAGACACCCCTCTAAATGAGGCAACCTGGGTAAGACGATAAACTACATCCGCATCCTGAGCATGACGATAAATTACAGCCGAGAGCAAGGCCTCTGATCAAGAGGTTTTGAGGCGCATGGAACCACCCCATATTTGCTAGTATTCCTATGTCCACCCTGGCACGGGATGGTCGCACCTGTTAGGGTCCCAGCTATGGGAAAATAGTTAACCCCTAAACTGGGGTCAAAACGCTATGAAAGTTTCAAAATAGGTATATACGCCAGAAAAATATTTTTGTAAAAAGATTTTAACAACTATTTCTCTGAAGGAAAAATTATTACCAGAAATACTTTATTACCAGCAATACATTTTCGATAAAAAATATTACCAGCAATATATTTTCGAAAAAAATATTACCAGCAATATATTTTCGAAAAAAATATTACCAGCAATATATTTTTTTAAAATATCACAAGTAATATATTTTTTAAAAAAATATTACCAGCAATATATTTTTTAAAAAAATATCACAATTAATATAGTTTTGAAAAAAAAAATTACCAGCAATACATTTTTGAAAAAAAAAATATTATCAGTAATAGATTTTTAAAAAAAATTACCAGTAATACATTTTGAATAAAATATTACCGGCAATACATATTTGAAAAAAAATATTACCAGCAATATATTTTTGAAAAAAAAAATATTATCAGTAATGTATTTAAAAAAAAATTACCAGTAATACATTTTGAAAAAATATTACCAGCAATACATATTTGAAAAAAAATATTACCAGAAATATATTTTTGAAAAAAGAATTTATCAGTAATAGATTTTAAAAAAAAATTACCAGTAACACATTTTGAAAAAATATTACCAGCAATACATATTTGGAAAAAAAATATTACCAGCAATATATTTTTGAAAAAAAATATCACAATTAATATAGTTTTGAAAAAAAATATTACCAGCAATACATTTTTGAAAAAAAAATATTATCAGTAATAGATTTTAAAAAAAAATTACCAATAACACATTTTGAATAAAATATTACCGGCAATACATATTTGAAAAAAAAAAATATTACCAGCAATATATTTTTGAAAAAAAAAAATATTATCAGTAATATTTTTAAAAAAAAATTACCAGTAATACATTTTGAAAAAATATTACCAGCAATACATATTTGAAAAAAAAATATCACAAGTAATATATTTTTGAAAAAAAAATATTACCAGCAATATATTTTTGAAAAAAAATATCACAATTAATATAGTTTTGAAAAATAAATATTACCAGCAATATATTTTTGAAAAAAAAATATTATCAGTAATAGATTTAAAAAAAAAAATTACCAGTAATACATTGTGAAAAAAATATTACCAGCAATACATATTTGAAAAAAAATATTACCAGCAATATATTTTTGAAAAAAATATTACCAGTAATAAAAATCCTATAAGCATTAAATAACCCATTGAGGTTGATATACCGTAAAAGAAAACAAACTAAACGAAATCTATATCAGATAATAAATAGATTAAGAAGATCACTTTTTGTTTGTTAGTTTTCTATGCGGCGAAGATTCAGTTTATTTTAAAATCAGTTTCGAAATCTTGACCAGATTTTGGAAGTAAATCTCTTCATCCAGCAGGGAACGCCCAACTATCTCAACACTAGACAATCCAAAGGACCTCTGGTTAAAACCTATGCTATATTTCCCATCCTTTTTTTTTATAAAATGATACCTCGAGGTCAGATCTGTATGTTAAATTTCCCACTGTATTGCTGATCCAAGACAGGCCATTAAGATGACGAAGATGGCGGGAGGTCGGCTCAATGAAATTGTTATTAACGATTTTAGTATCAATAACACGACATTGAATGATTAAGTGTTTTTCCTGTTGGAAGGGGATGATGTGGGGGAGGAAAACAAAGGGTGGAGGTAGGGGGTAATATGGATTTCAATGGAATCGAAATTACTGAATGATATCCTAATCAGGTCTTATTGAAGTTAATTCTCTAGAAAAATGAAGACAGACAACGAAGATAAACGATTTTGGTGGAAACGGACCTGTCAGCGTACATATCCTTCCACGTTAGACGTGGTCCGGTGAAACCCAGTCTGGAAAGACCTATTTGGGAAGTTTTCTAAATGACCATTACGGGAACGTAATTTATTGAACAGTGGGTGTCGCAATACCGGAAAGCTGGACAGACATCTTACTCTATTCACACAGCCCTGCCCAATAGGAGAGTTTAAAGGATCCCACCCACAGTTTTGTTGTCATGTGCACTTATACTGTTACACATTATTGGACAGTATCGGAAAATTGAAACGGTTGTTGTTGTTGTTGTTGTTGTTGTTGTTCTTCTTCTTCTTCTTCTTCTTCTTCTTCTTCTTCTTCTTCTTCTTCTTCTTCTTCTTCTTATTATTATTATTATTATTATTATTATTATTATTCCATTATAATTGTGCTTGTCCCTTCCTTCATTAGTTCGCACGACAGTTTCGCCCTGCCAGTACTTCATAAATAATGGACCATTCCGTTTTGATCACGTGAAAGGGCGGGAAAAGTCACGACCTGGTTTCAGTTCGAAAATGAATGCATGAAAGAAAGAAGGGAAGATAGAAGTGTATAACGTCTCTTGTAAACACCTCATAAGTACTGGTCTACTCCGTTTTGATCGCGTGGAAAGACGGGAAATGACACTATTTGGTTTCAGTGAGAAGAAGAAAGAAAGAAAGAAAGAAAGAAAGAAAGAAAGAAAGAAAGAAAGAAAGAAAGAAAGAAAGGATGATAGAAGTCTTTACTGACTCCTGCCAAAACATCCTAGATATGTACTATTCTGGTTTGGTCACGTGGAAAAAGAGGAAAGACACTACAATGTTTCAACGAGAAGATGAAAGAAAGAAAGAAAGAAAGAAAGAAAAAAGAAAGAAAGAAAGAAAGAAAAAAGAAAGAAAAAAAGGATAGAAAAAGAGGAAAAGACACTACAAGGTTTAAGTGAAAGAAAGAAAGAAAGAAAGAATCCTGTCAATACTTCATAAGTAATGGTCTATTGTTTTGATCACGCCGAATGAGAGGAAAAAATACTACCAAGTTTCAGTGAGAAAATAAAAAAAAGAAAGAAAAAAAAGATCGAATTGTTAAACTCTTCGATCTTCCCTTTTTTTTCTTTCCTCTTTATTTTCTCACTCTTGTTTCATTGAAACGGAAAAAATTAGCAGTTTCAAATGTTTTTGTTTGTACCTCCTTACTTCTTAAAATAACAGCCAGCATAATTATGTTTTTTGGGTTTTTTTTTTTTTCGATATTTGGTTAGAGTTGTTAAGTTCAAATATTTAACGTGGCGACAGGGGAATTTCTACGAATATTTTATTGTCGTGGAACACGCGCTGAGCTTATCCAATCATTAAGATTAAAGTTTCATCAGAAATTTAAAATAGGAACAACGTGAAATTTTCACAGGTTAAAACTAGTTATTTTTATTTTTTTTCTGTCCAGCATGTTTTTGCTGTTAAGAAGTTTATTTTCCGGTCACTTATCGTAACTTAAGAAAATAAATTTTTCATTTGTTTCTTTTTAATTGCTTGGTTGCATCCAATATTCTCCGAACGACGCTCGCTGTTCTGACGAGCCAAGATCTTTGTAATGATCCTATTTCCAAATCACAATATCGGCAATATTTTTCCATAATATTTTTTGGTCAACATATTAATACTCCAATGAACTTTTTTCTTTTTATGTGCCCTATCACTTCAGGACGTATGCGATCATGGCCCTCCACTTATCCCTATCCCTTCTAGCACTCAATATATATTGTCCCTTTGCTACACCCCCAGGCTATGTTCTGTCATCCGCTTGCTTAAGCCCGCTAATTATGTCATACACTGCTTTCCCTTGTCTCTCTTTCTCTCTATTCGACCTGTGAGTATCAGATTCTCCAAGCCCTCCTTTCTTATTATATGTCCCAGAAATTTCATCTATCTCTTCCAGATGTTAAGTATAAGCTTCCTCTTCGTTTGCATCCTCTCCAAAACCTCATCGTTGCTTACATGTTCGGTCCATGGTATCCTTAGCATCCTTCTGTAGAACCATACCCCCGCTGCCTCACTTCTACATCTTTGAGGAGACGGCCAACATCGCTGCCGTAAAGGAGGTCAGATGTCGCGTAGCAATTCAGTACTCTTTTCTTTGTTAGCCCTAATTCCAGCTGCTCATTACTCTCAATCTGTTTCATGAGTTTCCAAACCCTCTTTCCTCATTAGGTGTCCCAGAAATTTCAGATGTCTCTTCCTGATGATAAGTATAAGCTTCCACCTTGTTTGCATCCTCTCCAAAACCTCATCGCTGCTCGGTCCATGATATCCATAGCATCCTTCTGTAGAACAATACCTCCGTTGCCTCGAGTCTTTTATTCCTCTTTGAGGAGACCGTCCAGCTTTCGCTGCCGTAAAGGAGGATAGATGTCACGCAGCAGTTCAGAACTCTTTTTGGGGGGGGGGGACCAAAGAAGTTCTCCTGAACACTTGTACTTTCTTTACTAGTTCTTACTAGAAGTTCCACTTTTAAAACATTGTAGATGTTTGTCAGCTACTGGTTTTTGCTTTCAGTTCTCATGTCAAATGAAGTCCTGAGTATGACGATAAAATACATCCGGCAGCAAGGCCTATAATCGGGAGATTGGAGGTTTTTGGGGAGCCTGGAATCATCTCTTAATTGCTGTTGTGCTCAGACAAATATGCGCAAATACCCTTGGGAAAGGCATGAATCCACCTCTTCTCATCGAGTTATGCGCTACGTGTAGGAATACCGAAGTTAACCGACATCGACCTTGGTCAGTACCTAGATCAATGGGAAACCAGGATCTGTAAGCGTGCATATGCTGATAGATAATGATTCGGAATTGTTAATCAGAGAGGCGATTTCCAATTCCCGTTGGGTTCGTTATATTGACTTACGCGCGAATACCTTTGGGAAAGGCATGAATCTACCACTTCTCCCCTAGATATGGGTTAATTACTAAGTATTGTATCACTAAATCATTATTCTCACAAAAATATTTCTTACAATCTAAAAATAGTTCCAGGCTTTAAATAACCTGCAAAGGGTTGATAAATCATTAAAAAAAAATTAATCCATAATTTCCGTGCCTCTAAATCTTAGCTCATACCTTGGTCTGTTTATTTTCATCATACAATGTATTCTTTTATTTTAATAGTTATTCCTTTCATCACGCTTTCCTTTACTACGTACCTAACGGGCTTGTGTAAATGGTTGGCAGAACAGAGATTTGGATAGACAGCGAAAAACAGCATTTTCTATATGGTACTAATGACAGGAAATTGTGGAGAGCCAAGATTGTCCACGTTCTGGATAAACAATCCACATAGGATAAGAAGACTTTTAATCCTCACTACCTCCTTTAAATGTGCGCTCGATGGTCAAAAACACATCAGCATGATATTCGCCATATGTATTTACCTGGTCACGTGATTAATGGCGGCAATTTACTTCTTTACATGAGGTCTACCTTCCTGTATTGCAGTGAATGCTGGACAAGTGAGTCACAAATTAAAATGAAAGAGAAAAAGATTTGATGCAGAAAAGACATTTACAGTAACATGGACAAATCATGTGACAAATCAAGAGTGTCCTGGGTATGACGATAAACTACACCGGCAGCAAGGCCTCCGATCGGGAGATTGAATGTTTGAGGAGATCTTAATTTTCTATTGTGCCTAAGTCTAACTAGGTGTAACAGCACCTGTTAGGCTCCCAGCTCTGGGAAAATAGTAAACAGCCAAACAAAAACAAAATACTATAAATGTATAAATTACATTTTTAGGGTAAAAATAACAGCAGTACATTTTTATATAAAAAATAACCAATACATATTCATAGCAAAATGACCAACAATACATTTTATCTGTGGGTGAAGGCATACAATTGCGTTCAAAATATTTTAGTTGAAGCCATAAAATTGTGTTCTAAATATTTAGATTTCGGCGTTAAGTAAGCCATAGAGGTGTTGATATGCCGCTAAATAAAATCAACCAACCAACAATATATATTTATAGTAAAATTATCAACAATGCATATTTAAAGTAAAATGACCAACAATACATTTTATTTGTAGTTGAAGATACACAACTGCATTAAAATTATTTAGATGTCGGAATTAATAACCCATATTGATTGATATGCCGCTAAACAAAATCAACCAATAGGATAAGCTGATTTAAAAATAAAACGAAAAATTAAGTTTTGTTTGAGGCTCACTAGTTATTTTATGTTTCTTTAGAAGCAAAATATAGGTATCTGTCTACATTTCCGAGATGAGGTATTATGTACATTATTTACATTATTCGGACTATTGTCCTCATCTTTGTTGACATATTTATTACAACGTTTCGGCCGTTGTACACTCCGGCCTTCTTCAGGTAGTTGGAATGTCGAACTGAATCCTTTATTTCGCTCACTGAAAACCTCCTGAGCCGACCAAGCATAGAAATGAATACAATATGGGAACCAGTACTAAAGAGTGCCAAAGAAAAGCGATAATAACAAAAAAAATTGCAATATGATCCCTGGTAAAAACATGATTTAATAACAGCAAAAATTGCAATATGAGCACTGGTAAAAAAGGTTGCTGAAGACATTAGGTTTTTTAGGACTTTCATACACAGATATCCTCAAGGACATCAGGCACAGTGGATAAAGGCGTTAGTTAGATCCAGTGACAGGAGCCAAAGAGGGTGAGTTCAATACCTGGTTAAGGCAGTGGAGAATTTTCACAGGGGAATTAACAGGAGATAACTGATGACTGGCAAGTGGAACTAGAACAGTCTACAGGGTAGATAAAGTAATAAAGGGTTCAATTCGACATTCCAACTAACTGAAGAAGGCCGGATCGCACAACGGCCGAAACGTTGTAATAAATATGGCGACAAAGATGAGGACAATAGTCCGAATAATGTAAATAGTTTACATAATACCGCATCTCAGAAATATAGACAGATATTGAAAGGCCGAAACGTTGTAATAAATATGGCGACAAAGATGAGGACAATAGTCCGAATAATGTAAATAGTTTACATAATACCGCATCTCAGAAATATAGACAGATATTGAAAGGCCGAAACGTTGTAATAAATATGGCGACAAAGATGAGGACAATAGTCCGAATAATGTAAATAGTGTACATATTACTTCACCTCAGAAATATAGACAGATACTGAAAGGCCGAAACGTTATAATAAATATGGCGAGATCCGAATAATGTAAATAGTGTCCATAATACCTCATCTCAGAAATATAGACAGATACTGAAAGGCCGAAACTTTATAATAAATATGGCAACAAAGATGAGGAAAATAGTCTGAATAATGTAAATAGTGTACATAATACCTCATCTCAGAAATATAGACAGATACTGAAAGGCCGAAACGTTATAATGAATATGGCCACAAAGATGAGGACAATAGTCCGAATAATGTAAATAATGTACATAATACCTCATCTCAGAAATATAGACAGATACTGAAAGGCCGAAACGTCGTAATAAATATGGCGACAAAGATGAGGACAATAGTCCGAATAATGTAAATAGTGTACATAATACCTCATCTCAGAAATATAGACAGATACTGAAAGGCCGAAACGTTATAATAAATATGGCGACATCCGAATAATGTAAATAATGTACATAATACCTCATCTCAGAAATATAGACAGATACTGAAAGGCCGAAACGTTGTAATAAATATGGCGACATAGTCCGAATAATGTAAATAATGACAATATAGGTAGTTTAGAGACCCGTGATCATTTATGTCCTGAAAAGATACAGTACTCTGACTATTTTTGAATCGTAACGTAGGACATTAGACAGTTCGGATTCATTCTTAATATCTCCCAAAATTTGCGGCCGGAGGATACTTAAGGAAATGATGTGAGTCTTTCTTCTTTTACTCAGTAAGACGACAAAATGTAAAGACCGAGTTCAACATGATATTTTGATGACCTCGTCCGGTCACAAGACGAATATAATACAATAAGGAATTGAAAAGTGTCTAAAATATAACAAATGGTATTCAATAAGACTTGGTGTTCTCACTGCACGTACTAAAAGAAAAGAACTAGGACCACTACGAACAAGTAATAATGACTGACCGATGCCGGCGGCTAGAAATTACGGTTGGTTCCGTTTTCCAGGAATCAGTAACTCAAGAGACAAAGAACACCTGGTACTGTTCGTTTATTCTGGAATGAACGAACTAAGAAGCTGGTGGACAATGGTCAAGCTGTAGCCCCGAGGCATGTGGACCCTCATCAACACTGTCGCTTATTTCAGTTAGTTAGCGATCGAACCGAGTTAAACAAAGTGGATTATGGTCAGCACAGTCAGCCAAGAAACAGTGCTGAAAGCAAACCAGGCTGAGAAAAGGAGGACGATTTATAATATGGTAATAACGAGCCTAACTTCAGGAAAGGAACGAGAGATTTTTTCTTAAAGAACAGTTTCCGGATATAGGGATTCATGGCTCTTCACACCTTCTTTTTTTTTTAAAACATCATCCTCTACCAAGTGTTCTAAGAAACAGGATAGACGCTAAACCTTTCTAAAAGCTAAACAGTAATTTGGTATTGGAAAGAAATCAGTGATGATACCCACCTTGAATCCAAATAAAAATTCAAGTAGAATTAGTAACTACTAAACATTTCAAATATCTCGATGTATAGATCAGTTTTTTTTTTTTTTTTTTTTTTTTAAGCATATCACCCCAAGCAAGGCTGGAAGCCACTAGTACGCAGGGAGTTACAGAAGGTTTGGAGGAAGAGCAGATAGGAGTGGCAAAGTGGATTATGGTCAGCACAGTCAGCCAAGAAACAGTGCTGAAAGCAAACCAGGCTGAGAAAAGGAAGACGATTTATAATATGGTAATAACGAGCCTAACTTCAGGAAAGGAACGAGAGATTTTTTCTTAAAGAACAGTTTCCGGATATAGGGATTCATGGCTCTTCACACCTTCTTTTTTTTTTAAAACATCATCCTCTACCAAGTGTTCTAAGAAACAGGATAGACGCTAAACCTTTCTAAAAGCTAAACAGTAATTTGGTATTGGAAAGAAATCAGTGATGATACCCACCTTGAATCCAAATAAAAATTCAAGTAGAATTAGTAACTACTAAACATTTCAAATATCTCGATGTATAGATCAGTTTTTTTTTTATTTTTTTTTTTAAGCATATCACCCCAAGCAAGGCTGGAAGCCACTAGTACGCAGGGAGTTACAGAAGGTTTGGAGGAAGAGCAGATAGGAGTGGCAAAGTGGATTATGGTCAGCACAGTCAGCCAAGAAACAGTGCTGAAAGCAAACCAGGCTGAGAAAAGGAAGACGATTTATAATATGGTAATAACGAGCCTAACTTCAGGAAAGGAACGAGAGATTTTTTCTTAAAGAACAGTTTCCGGATATAAGGATTCATGGCTCTTCACACCTTCTTTTTTTTTTAAAACATCATCCTCTACCAAGTGTTCTAAGAAACAGGATAGACGCTAAACCTTTCTAAAAGCTAAACAGTAATTTGGTATTGGAAAGAAATCAGTGATGATACCCACCTTGAATCCAAATAAAAATTCAAGTAGAATTAGTAACTACTAAACATTTCAAATATCTCGATGTATAGATCAGTTTTTTTTTTTTGTTTTTTTTTTAAGCATATCACCCCAAGCAAGGCTGGAAGCCACTAGTACGCAGGGAGTTACAGAAGGTTTGGAGGAAGAGCAGATAGGAGTGGCAAAGTGGATTATGGTCAGCACAGTCAGCCAAGAAACAGTGCTGAAAGCAAACCAGGCTGAGAAAAGGAAGACGATTTATAATATGGTAATAACGAGCCGAACTTCAGGAAAGGAACGAGTGATTTTTTCTTAAAGAACAGTTTCCGGATATAGGGATTCATGGCTCTTCACACCTTCTTTTTTTTTTAAAACATCATCCTCTACCAAGTGTTCTAAGAAACAGGATAGACGCTAAACCTTTCTAAAAGCTAAACAGTAATTTGGTATTGGAAAGAAATCAGTGATGATACCCACCTTGAATCCAAATAAAAATTCAAGTAGAATTAGTAACTACTAAACATTTCAAATATCTCGATGTATAGATCAGTTTTTTTTTGTTTTTTTTTTTTTAAGCATATCACCCCAAGCAAGGCTGGAAGCCACTAGTACGCAGGGAGTTACAGAAGGTTTGGAGGAAGAGCAGATAGGAGTGGCAAAGGAGAGGATGTGGAGAAAGATAGTGGATCGATCAAGGCAAGGGGGTTACAGAAGATTTGGAGCGAGAGCAGATGGGAATGAAAGGTGAAAGGATGTGGAGAAGGGAAGTGGATAGATCAAGGCAACTGGAGATGTCGATTGATGTTACACTTAAATAGTTGGAGATTGTATTTGTCAGGGAAACAGGAATAAGGAAGGGAGTTCCACAGGTGAGATGTGCGAGACATGAAGCTATTGGAGTAGAAGAGACGTCTACATCTAACAGTTTCAACGGTGAAGGGGTGGGAACGGGATGCCAGCCTCGTGGGACGTTTAAATTCATGAGGCCTAGGAACCAGCGAAAGCAGCTCCTCGGAGCAATTACCGTGAATGTATTTATAAAAAAGACAGAGCGAGGCAACGTCGTGTCTGTGAGAGAGAGACTGCAGACGAGATGACAGATCGGGGCCAATTACATTGCATATCCGTCTCTGGACCTTATCAAGAACCCTGAGGCAAACAGCAGGGGCACCAAACCATATATGGCAGCAATACTAACAATTTTAGTATAGGAGATAAGGAAATATAATTTTAATGAATTACCATTTTTAGATATACTCATTAGAAATAGAATCAACCACATAACAACAGATATCAACCACAAACCTACAGACACCCAACAATATGCTCATTTCAAGATCCATCACCCAAAAAGCTGTCTAAAATCCAACCCCTATTCCCTAGCACGTAGGGTTTGCCCTATAGTGGCCGATTAACACCTCCGAAAAACCCGCCTAGAAGAACTACATAAAACTCTAAAAACACGAGGCTAGCCCACAACACCAATAAAGAAAGGTTTTGAACAAGCAGAAAAATACCTTCAGACCAACTACGAAATCCAAAGGAACGTTACGCCGAACAAACTCTAGTTATGTCTCAAAATACAAGAAAAATCCAGAACTATTTACAGAAATTACAAGAAATCTAGACCTACTTAGCAAGAATGATAAAATGAAAAAATATACTAAACACAACCAAAATAATAAAACGAACAGGTGAAATGTTTAAAATTACAGAAACACGTATACAGGGCTGTTCGATAAAAGTGACTCACATGATTTTTTTTACTAAATGTTCTCTTCTCCGATGAAACGAAAGTTGAGCTAAATTCAAAGGATAAGCAATCTAAAATCCGAAGAAGAAGCTTTGAAAGCTCTTTGAATTTAGCAGTAAGTACTGTCAAGCATCCGTTCAGTATAATGTTCTGGGGATACTTTTCTTTTCATGGAACTAGTTTTTAAAACCTATTGAAAATACCCTCAGGAGCGAGTAGTACAAGATAATTTTAGAGTCTTGTCTGTTCCCTTCTGCTGAAAGGGTGCAAATTGACCACACCAAGCTCATTTTTATGCAGGATAATGCTCCCTGTTACAAATCAAAATTGATGAAGGGATACTTTGATGAGAAGCAAGTGGGTGTTATGACATGGCCGCCCCAATCTCCTGACCTCAACCTCATAGAAAACTTATGGAGCATTATAAAGTACAGGCTCTCGAGAAAGCAGTTGAGCAACAAAGAGGATTTGATTGTGAATTTCATATCCGAATGGAATTCAATGCTTGGAGATGAGATTTGCCAGAACCTAATCAAGTCAATGCCAAAAAGGGTTGAAAAGTTTATTCAAAATAAAGGAGGACCCATAGATTATTAAATATTTCAAATTATATTACCTATTATAATTAAATTATACCTCTATCATTCTTTATTTAAAGCTGTTCGGTTATGTTTCTATTGATTACTAGTTGCAGGAAATAAGTGAATCACTTTTTTTGCATAGAGTTTTTCCGTAAATCTCATTTATATCCAAAATTATAATTATCAATAGAATACCTTAGGGTGAGTAAACTTTTTACTAGGTGGTCGGAAAGGGGTCTTTATATTAGTAAGATTAAAAATTAGTTTGACGCCAAAAACAATAGGCGAAAAAATTTTGAAGTAAAAAAAAATCAGGTGAGTCACTTTTATCAAACAGCACTGTACATAATCAATGGCAACTTAACCCGATGAAGATGGTCGGAGATGAGATTGAAAGTACTTGGAAAAATAAAAAAATATTCGAAAGAAAACTTTGGAATTTTTCTTACTCTGTTTATTAAATCTACCAAAAAATGAATCCGCGAACTTGACAGGATCACAACGAAAACGAATGGACATAATAGGTATAAATTATTTAACCAAACCTATTTGAATATATATATATATATATATATATATATATATATATATATATATATATATATATATATATATTTCATTTTTCTTTTCACATTTTGGAAGTGTAGCCTGATGATCCAGCGTCCTTTAAAAGGGGTATGGTGAAATAAATTATTACATGGAGCCTTAAAGTGGTCTGTTTTTCTTTTCTTGAAATAGACCCCCCATTGTAACTTGACATACATTTTTCGAAGGGGACTGGTCTGTAGATAAAAATTAATTCTTAGCTCTTTGACCACCTAACCAAAATGGCCGACACTAGCCGTTTCCATAGCAACTAATGTTCCAAGAGACCGCACTTATAAACACGCGCTAACCAAAAGATAGCTTATTCCCAAATTCTCGCTTGACGAGGAAGCGGGTCCAGGCACCTTAACTCAACATAACTTCAAAAATTATGTTAGGGGTATCGGCTCTCGCTTTTGAAACATGAGAACTCTTATGTAGCGAAGGAATCATATTTTTAAAAACAAAAAATATTATATATATATATATATATATATATATATATATATATATATATATATATATATATATTATTGTCATCCACAGACAGACTGTTTCGCTGTATCACAGCTCTTCAATGTGGCTAGACGTCCGGTTGCCTCTAGCTAGGATCGAAACACGACTGAATTGGCGTATATTTAAGGAGAGAGAGAGAGAGAGAGATAGTGTACACGTGTGCCTAGCGTACTTCTCTTTCTCACAGTTTCAAATCTTTTCTTCGTATTTTTCATTTTCTATTTCTTTCTCGTTTTCCTTCTCACTCAATATATCGTGTGTTTTTTCTTAGTAATTTTATGAGTGTTCCTTCATCTCCCTTTAATTTCTTCGTCATCTCCTTCCCTTCTCTCTCATTTTTTTCTGTCTCTCTCTCTCTCTCTCTCATCCTCATATAGACATTGCTTCTCTAAATCCTGTCGCATCCTTTCATCTTTCCCTCTCTCTATTTCTTATTGGTTCCCTATCGCTTTCTCATACTCAGTGTTACATCCTATCTTTACCCCACTCTTCTCCCTTTCACTTAAGATTCATTGCTCTCTTTTCTTCATCAGCCTCGCGTTTTTCTTGTCCTCTTATTTCACTCTCTTTATCTCCATCTCCTTTCTTTCTTTCTTTCTTTCTTTCTTTTTCAGAGTTCCTGTTCACATTCTTTTTCATTTTTTCTAGGTCTTTTCTTTTTTTCCTTGTGCCTGACTTTGATTTTCTTTTCCTTTTTTTTTTGTTCTTTCCATGTTCTCATAAAGCATATCATTTTTATTTCTCCTTTGTCTTTTTTCTTTTTCTCTCTCCGTTCTTTCTTTTCTACTGGGTTTATCCTTCTTCTTTTTCTATTTCTGTCATTCATTCTTTCTTTCTTTCTTCTTTCTTTCTATTTCGTCATTTTTCTTTCTTTTTGTCATTCTTTCTTTCTATCTGCCAATTCTTTCTTTCTTTCTTTCTTTCTTTATTTTTGTCATTTTTCTTTCTTTTTGTCATTCTTTCTTTCTCTCTGCCAATTCTTTCTTTCTTTCTTTCTTTCTTTATTTTTTGTCATTTTTCTTTCTTTTTGTCATTCTTTCTTTCTATCTGCCAATTCTTTCTTTCTTTCTTTCTTTATTTTTGTCATTTTTCTTTCTTTTTGTCATTCTTTCTTTCTCTCTGCCAATTCTTTCTTTCTTTCTTTATTTTTTGTCATTTTTCTTTCTTTTTATCATTCTTTCTTTCTCTCTGCCATTCTTTCTTCCTTCTTTCTTTCTTTCTTTATTCTTTCTTTTTTATCATTTTTCTTTCTTTTTGTCATTTTTTTTTATCCCTGCCATTCTTTCTTCCTTCTTTCTTTCTTTCTTTATTCTTTATTTTTGTCATTCTTTCTTTCTATCTGCCATTCTTTCTTTCTTTCTTCTTTCTTTCTTTCTTTATTCTTTCTTTTTTGTCATTTTTCTTTCTTTTTGTCATTCTTTTTTCTCTCTGCCATTCTTTCTTCCTTCTTTCTTTCTTTCTTTCTTTATTCTTTATTTTTGTCATTCTTTCTTTCTCTCTGCCAATTCTTTCTTTCTTTCTTGTTTTTCTTTAGTTTTTCATCTTTTATTTCTTTCACTCCTAATAATTTTCTTTTCTTTTTTATTCCATACTTTGTCTTTTTGCCACTTGAAATATTTTCTTTTCCTTTCCTTCGTTTTCATTCTTTCATTATGTCTTTCTTTCCTTTTTCTTTCTTTCTGTCTGTCCTTCTGTGGTTTTAATTTATCGCTTTCTTTTTAATTCTCTCTTTCTATCTTTCTTTCTTTCTCCTTTTCATTGTTGCTCTCTTACTACTATTTCGTGTTTATTTCTTCCTTTCTTTTTCTATTTCTCTCTGAATACTTCTTTGTCTTTTTCTTTTTTGTTACTTTCTTTTCTTATTTTTTACTTACCCCCTTTGAGGTTTTCTTTCTGTCTTTTCTATCTCTTTTCTTTCTTTCTTTAAGTTTTTTTTCATTATTTTACTTTTTTCTTTATTTTTGTCGTCTGTTTCTCTCATTTTTTGTCTTTCGATCTTTTTTTACATTCCTGACACTGTTGTATTTTTCACTTTCTTTTTTCTTTTTTGTATTCCTTTTCGTTTAATACTTTCTTTTCTGTTGCCTTTTTTAAAATCATTCTTTTATTATACATCCTTGTTTCTTTCTTGCTTTATTTTCGTTAAGGCATTCATTCCATCTAAATAACTCTTTTGTTTCCATTCATTTTAAATATCCATTTCATCTACGAGTAATTTTCGTCTCTGTCCAATTTATATCCTTTCTCGTTGAAGTTCCGGTTTGCTTTCCAAGAGTCATGCGGTCTCAGTATGACTTGGGCCGGACAATGGCTCCAAGCTGTCCCCACCACCAAACCCGTCGTGAAGCTGAAATAAAGAAACCATTTTCCCACGGGGTTTGGCCAGTTCTTCAATGTGTGCGATCAAAGATCAAGAGATAACAATCGATAATCAACTTTGACCACTAGATTATTTCGGACAGTCACGAAATAAGAAACAGATCGAATTAACCAAACATTTTATAAGTTATGTCACTAGAGTATTGCAAAGTCATCGTTTTGGAGTCATCATCGTCTATAACAGGCACATTTAATTCGTCAAGACTTAAACGAAATAATAACAAGACTAGATTTGATGGAGTTATTATTTCGAAAGTACGCAGAGAGCACCCGATCTCGAAAGTTTTATTAATTTAGTAATTAATCTTCATATGATTTTAAAAAAAAATTAATAATTATAATTAATATTAGTTTTATTACCAAATTCATCCTTGCTAATATAAATAATATATCTAGCACAGCCACTCGTATCCAAGAATGCCAATCTACTAGGGCAGCTAGCTAATCCCCATTGCAGACGTTTGCTCAGGCGCATTTGTGTTTATTCAACACCTACAGAGCCCACCAGTGGTTTATACTGCAACTATGCTGATCAGACCTTAGTTACAGTTTATGCGAGAGAGCGCGTTATCTAGCGTGATCAACACTCTTGACAAGGTCAGCACGCTCAAACCATCTGTCACGATGACTTGTATCTTTGTGCTAGCACAAACACCGACGGCTCCCAAGGGTACCCAATTTCAATCACAACTTTGGGGTCAACCTGTGATATGGTTTCCAGGCTTTTTTCAAATGTGTCGCACACTAATAATAGTTAATAATTTTCCTTTACTGCCCATTTTTTTAAACATTCTTCCAAACGCATTAAGATACCATTCGCTTTTCTCACACATTCTACTTTTGCGTTTTATACAGGGGTTGAACAAAATAATTGGAACAGGGGCAAATTCCACTCCTATATTTCAAAGACCTATTATATTAATAACTTTAACTAAAACTTCATAATTTCAGGTTATATCTGTTGTAAATACGTTGATTTATCTAATTTACTGTCTTATCTATTTTTAGAATTTAGTAAAATTTAATCTAAATGCGTGACCTCTCCAAGTTCTAAAAAGGACAAATTGTTGGAGCTCGCATGGCAGGAGCCTCGATCACTAAGGTTGCTGAACTGTTTGGTTTTTCAAGAGCTACTATATCAAGAACTATGACGCAATTCGATAAACAGGGCAAAGCCTCTAGCAACCGTAGCAATTCGGGCCAAACTTGCAAACTTACTGACAGGGACCGACATGCATTGAAACGTAATGTGGCAGAAAATCATCGGACTACTGCGGCCAAAGTGACTGCTGAGTTGAATGATCATCTGAATAGTCCAGTTTCTACTAAAACTGTTCGTCGTGAGCTCCATAGGGCTGCATATCATGGAAGAGCCGCCGTAAGGAAACCTCTTCTCTCCACTCGCAACATTCAGAAGAGGTTGAAGTAGTGCAGAGATCACAATGCCTGGTCTGCAGACCAATGGAAGCAAGTCATATTCTCAGACGAGTCCAGTTTTTCTCTTTTCTCCACTTCAGGGCGAGTTTATGTGTGGAGGCAGCCCAAAGAATCTTACAACCCTGACTGCCTTCTTCCAACAGTGAAGCATGGTGGTGGATCAGTGATAGTTTGGGCCGCTATATGATAGAAATGTCTCGGTCTAGTAGTTGCCCCGCATGGTAGAAGCAACAGCAACGATTACCTGAACATTTTGGGAAATCATGTTCATCCAATTGCCCAGACTTTATTCCCTGGTGGTGACTGCATCTTCCAAGATGATAATGCTCCAATACATACCGCTCGAGTGGTTAAGAATTGATATGAAGAGCATGAAAGAGAGCTAGAACACATGGAATAGTCTCCCCAATCTCTCTAAATCAATATTATTGAATATTTGTAGTGCATTTTGGATCGACAAGTTAGGAGCCACTATCCTCGATCGTCGTGTCTTAAAGAGCAGGAGCAGGTGTTAATGGAAGAATGGCTGAAAATTCCACTGGATGAAGTCAGGAATCTGTATGATTCCATTCCTAGACATATTAAAGCTGTCTGTGAAGATAAAGGAGGACCAACTCCATATTAAAATTTTTTTCTTTGAATTGAACAAGTGTTTCAATTATTTTGTACAACCCCTATATTTTGTGATTGACCCGACAGTTCTGCGCAACTTTCAGAAATCAGTTTTTAAGCCGACTCCCAAAGATGCATTCCAAATGTTAAGCAGTGTATTAATATTCTCTTGGAAACAAAGAAAAGAGTACTGAACTGCTACGTGATGACTGTCTTCATATAGGACGGCGAATGCTGGACATTCTCCTCACAGATAGACTTAAAGCAATAGAAATGTGGTTCTGCAGAAAGATGTTTTGTATACCATGAGCCGAACATGTGAGCAACGACTAGGTTTTGGAGAGAAAGAAAACAAAAAAGGAAACTTATACTGAACATCTGGAAGAGGCAGTTGACATTCTAGAGCACGTAATATGGAAGGAGGTCTTTGAAAATCTGATACTTATGGGACAGATTGGGGGAAAGTGGGACAGAGGAAAGCAGCGCGTAACATTTTTGATGAGCTTGAGCAAGTGGATAGCAAAACAGGGTTAAGAAGAAATAACAAAAAGATAGAACGTATTAAGAGCTACAAGGAACAGGAAAATGTGAAGGGCCATGATCTTGAAGCGACACAGCACATAAAAAAGGAGATAAATGTTTTGAAAATAATTTGCATATGTAAAACTTAAGCAAACTCCGTTATATGCATTTTTATGCCATGTCTATTCGGGGCAGAAACAATCATGGCTCTCCGTGGTTTCCTTTAATTTAAGATTTATGATCAACCATGGTTTCTGGCGAAAGATAGTAGAATGTTTTCCAATTACCTCCTCCATAGTTTTGAATTCCGAGTCGTCCTTCTTGATTGGTTAAATCCACATCTAATGGACTCAATTTAATTAACTGATAGGGGGGGGGTAGTTAAAATATAAATTCATACCTTGTAAAATCGTTCAGATTAGAGTTAGGGTTAAATATAAGCAAATTGTATTAAAAACATTTTTAAATGCCCTGTCACTTTATGAGTTAGGCGACGATGACACTCCACATCTTCCTTTCCTATAATATTTCTGAATCACTAATTGCTTTGAAAAGCAGTAGAAGTGTTTCCTGTTTGGTCCCGATTCATACCAACTTCTTAAAGGTCGTAGAATATAAAAACGACCCGAGAAGTTGGAAATGTTTTTTTATTTTTTATTTTTTTAAGCATTTCACCACAAGCAAGGGGGGTGCCGCTAGCACGCAATTGGTTACAGAGAGTTGGAGCGAGAGCAAAGAGGAGTGATAGAGGAAAGGATGAAGAGAAGAATAGGGGATAGATCACGGCATTTGGAGACGTCGATTGACATTACATTTGAATAGTTGGAGATTATAGCTATCAGGAAAACAAGAAATGGGGAGGGGGTTCCACAGGCGAGAAGTGCGAGACATGAAGCTATTGGAGTAGAAGTGTCGGCTACATTTAACAGTTTCGACAGTGAAAGGGTGAGAACGAGATGCCGGCCTAGTTGAACGCTTAAATTCATGAAGTCTGGGAACCAGCGAAAGCAGCTCCTCGGAGCAGTTTTTGTAAAAAAGACAGAGGGAGGCAACGGCACGTCTGTGAGAGAGCGACTGCAGACGAGACGCCAGATCAGGGCCAATTACATTGCATATCCGTCTTTGGATTTTATCAAGGACCTTGAGACAAACAGAAGGGGCACCAGACCATATATGGCAGCAGTACTCCATGCAAGGGCGAATGGTTGATTTGTAGATTTGAAGGATCGACTCCAGCGAGAAAAATCTCCTGGCGCGGCACAGGAAGCCAACTTTCCTTGCGGTGGACGAAGCTATTGACTCAATGTATTTGTTCCATCTCAGGGCAGACGACATTGTGATACTTTATAAGCATGTGTAATATGTGACTAACCCAAGATGACACCAGAACATATTTGGCCCTCAGTTTTGATCCCTATCCGCTTCCCTTATCTGCTTGGTGGCATTGATTTTGTTTAACGGCATATCAACACTTCTATGGGTTATTTAATGTCGAAATCTAAATATTTTGAACGCAACTGTATGCATTCAACTACAGAAAAATTGTATTGTTGGTCAATTTGCTTTCAATATGTATTGTTGATAATTTTACTATACATATGTATTGTTCGTTAATTTGTTTAGTAGCATATCAACACCTCTATGGGGTATTTAAGGTGGAAATGTACATATATTGTACGTAATATTATTCTTTAAACTATATATACTTTGTACATACAGTGAGGTGAAACAAGTATTTGGACAGTAAAAATTTTTTTTTTTACTCGCCGTACTATTTTCCGTGAACATTTTTGTGATATTTTGCGCGGTGCACCTGTTCTTGGCATATTTTCATGAGTACCGAAGGCTTTCCATTTCTTAATTATGTACCCAACAGTGCTCACAGGTATACATAGGTCTTTAGAAATCTTACGATAGCTTTTTTTTTCTTTATGTGCAGAAATAATTCGATCTTTCGACAGCTCTCTTTGCTTTGGCATCCTGCAGTACTGTTAGTGCGACGTCTTGGGATGAACTGATCATAAAGATAGCTAACACCTTTAAGTAATGCACGTTCTAGACTATTCCATAAAATTCTAACACATTCGAGCATGAAATATACTCAAAACATTAATTTTAAACATAATTTCGGAACTGTCCAAATACTTTTTTCACTACGTGTTTTAATAATTTGTATATAAAATATACATACGTGCCAGGACGTCGTGAATATGACAATAAAGGTGAGGGCTATAGTCCGTACAATGTAAATAGTGTAAATAGTTACAATACCTCATCTCAGAAATATAGGCAGATGGAGATAGGCTTAGTTCATCATTTGAACAAGTGTTTGGCAACCATTTTTTAATCGTTACGCACTTGTACATTAACTAAAACTTTGTGGCACAGAAGAAATGTTGATTTCGCATCCCCAAAGATGATTAGCAGTACAGTTTTCATTTAAATAGATTTATGAAGAATTTGCAATTTCTTTTTAAAGAGGCCAATAATGACTGATTTAAATATCTTAAAAAAAAAATGTTTCCAAGGTTGGAAACCAGGTCTGTTTTGAGAACAAAATTCTAGCTAGGCGTGGTTGTGATATGATACACAACCCCTCCCTCCCACTTAAATTCTTTTCTCACAAAATCAAACAAGAATATGGCCAGTTAAGAGTAACAAATCCTTTTAACTGCAGCTAGGAACATACAAATCCATTGACTGGGGTATGGTGTAATGGTTAACAATTCCGACTGAACAGAGAATTCAATTTCACTGGGTATCTCGCACTTTCGGCTTTGTGCTATGTCCAAGCAACGCTAAGAAAATCATCAAACAGATCCTCGTCACACTTGTTTTTAATCATTTCACCTAATCAAGGCAATAAAGCCACTAAGACGCATGAGGTCTGCATGAGTAGATATGAAAAAAAATAAAACTTGCTCTAGCTCCTTAATAAGGAGAGAGAACAATAAAAGAGCAGGAATTGTGAGGACAGATAACGATTGACATTGCATTTAAATTTATGAATATAAAACCTAACTGAAAAATTCCATAGAAGAAACTATTGACATAAAACTTGCGGTTTTATTTTTCAATCTATTTAATAAAAATATTTGGCAAATTCTCAGGTTTGAGACTAGGTCCTGCTTATTTCACGATTAAATTATAATCCTAATGACAAGTTAGAAAATTCAGGTATTTTCCGTAATTTCAAAAGAAGGTAACATTAAGTGGGGATGTGGACGATAACAGTTCTAATAGTGTTTTCTGGGGAGGGTTAAGTTTTCTGGGGAGGGTTAAAGTAAGCTGATGTTGCACGCGATTGGTAAAATTTCAGAAGTTTAGATCTCATTTAAAGTTTAGGTTTTTAGATTGACTGAATTTATTTTACAGATTATCAACCTTTTGCACGTTATTTAAAGCCAGAAAATTTTTTAGACAGTAAGAATTTGTTGCAGATAAAAAAATGATTTAGTGATACAAATCTAATTAATTACTAATTAACCCATATCTGCAGATAAGGAGACGAGGGGATCTTATACCTTTCCCAGGAATATTTGCTCGCAAGCCCGATTGGAATTGGAAATCGACTCTCCGGTTTTAAATTCCTTGTAGTTATCTACGACGCCAACCTCACAGCCAATGTTATAAGACCTGATGGTTTCGTTGTTCATTGTACTTTTTTAAAACCATGAATTTACACGTCTAAGTACTCACGAGGCTCGACGTTGTATAACGTCGGTGTGTACGAGAACTGCTGTTTCTGTGTGATATGTTTGATCGGGGAATACGTGTCAAAATAAGAGATTTTCAGATTCTCTTATATATAAACTTTGACGTTATTTAATTTTCAAAATTTGCTACATTTATTTTTTATTACGAATGTATTTACCTTCCGTTAATAAATAATCAAAGCTAGTTTTAAATTAAAAAAGCATTTCTGAAAGGCAGTTTGTATATACCTACTAACATAGTTTATTAGAAGAGGAATTCAAACATGAACAAAATATTTTTTGTCCTGGGTATGACAATAAACTAGATCCATGTCCTGGGTAAGACGATAAACTACATCCGACAGCAGGGCATTTAATCAGAAAGTTTTGAGGAGGATGGAATCACCTAAATTGCTGGTGTACCCAGGTCCACCCTTACCCGAGGTGGTAGCACCTGTAAGCATCCCAGCTATGGGCATATAGTTAACCCCACAAAAGCGGTCAAAACACTATGAAAGTATAAAAATAGGTTTTTTTACCAGCAATATTTTTTGGGGAAAAATTATTACCAGCAGTACATTTTTAAAAAAAGAAAAATATTGCCAGCAATACATTTTTGGAAAAAATATTAAAAGCAATAAAAATCTTGTCGGCATTAAATAACCCATTGAGGTTGATATGTCGTAAAACCAAATCAAACCGAACTAAACATTTTGTGAAAAAATATTAGAAGCAATAAAAATCTTGTCGGCATTAAATAACCCATTGAGGTTGATATGTCGTAAAACCAAACCAAACCGAACTAAACATTTTGTGAAAAAAATATTAGAAGCAATAAAAATCTTGTCGGCATTAAATAACCCATTGAGGGTTATATGTCGTAAAACCAAATCAAACCGAACTAAACATTTTGTGAAAAAATATTAGAAGCAATAAAAATCTTGTCGGCATTAAATAACCCATTGAGGTTGATATGTCGTAAAACCAAATCAAACCGAACTAAACATTTTGTGAAAAAATATTAGAAGCAATAAAAATCTTGTCGGCATTAAATAACCCATTGAGATTGATATGTCGTAAAACCAAACCAAACCAATCAAGTATTTTTTTTTCTTTTTTCATATTTCTTCTTTATTATCAAAGTGTCACAATAAGTTCTCTAAATTGACTGAGCCATTTACCATAAGTAAAATTCTCAACGTACCTCAATGGTTAACCGATTCAAACTGGGGTTAAGATCTGATTGACCATCAATGGGGTATTGTGATTTCGATCATCACTCTACACCAAAAATTTTAGCCTTGTGCCAAAACTACCTTTAGTCAGTAATAACTTACAACGGTTGTATATAATATGTAAAAAAAGTTTTAAAATATATAATGAACAACGAACCTTCAAGATGACTACGCGATTTTCGGGTTCCTCTGAGGTAATTTATGTCTTTGGTTATTTTGAGGGACAATATTCTAATTATTCCTGTTGTCTTTGAATTTAATACATGGGTCTTTGGTAGAAAAGAGAAAATGGACGTATGCTACTAGCTAGCTACTACACTGACCACTACCAACTCTAGCAACAACGTCTTTGAAACCACTACATTCCAAATTCCTCTCATTGGTCACTTCTCTGAAAGTTTCCCTACTCTGACTTCTCCTCCTGACTACGGTTACTACCACGAGTGACCACTGCCTTTTTTCTTACCTCCGCCTTCAACTCCGTCAGTGCCACCTACGTCGACCACCACTACAGAACTATAACTACCACCGCCACTACTACTGCACCACCACCACCAATAACAACAACAACACGTATGACCTATGAACACTCGGCCCTAGCTCATAACCCCCTCCCACCATACCCAGGTCACTAATTAATGTGGCCGGAGTAGCCATCTCAGCGACAACAGTTCTAAGAATCTTGTACTGTCCACTAACATACTAGCAAGGACTAAGTACCAACTAAAGATTGTCAACGTGGGTGGAGGGAATATAGAGAGAAGGAGGGCTAAAGAAATTGGTCAGTTAGCCTGGCCGGAGAAGAGCACCGACATAAGGTCTGAAATTTACTTTGTGGTGACCGGTTCGCTTGGTAAATGCGTTATGTTTGCTTGTAAAGATTTGAGGAAAGAGTGGGGAGTGCAAGTGGGGGTCTGGTGTTAGTGGACCTGGGGTGGGAGAACTCTTTGCGTTTAAGCTTGACCGCTGGAGTAGATAGTGGAAAAAAATTATTAGTTTTGGTAGCGTGTCCAGTGAACGGATGGAATATGCAATAACCATTCACACAGCACGCGGACTAAATTTCAAACTACTGATCACCCCCCACCCAACATAACAAAACACGCCCGTAGATAAACACGCTAATAAAAACAAAGAAGCACTCTTGGCAACTGGGATAATCGTAATTCGTCATTTATTTATTTTACTATTTGTTCACCCAAAACAAGCCTCGTGAGCCACTCAAGTTAGATGGTAACTAATTTATTTTGATGCACATTAGAAGAAGAGGTAATAAGTGCATTTTATGAGGATATATAGGAAAGATAATGGTTAACGTTACATTTGTAGGAATATTATTATTATTATTATTATAAATAAAAATATTATTATTATTATTATGAATAAAAATATTATTATTATTATTATTATAAATAAAAATATTACTATTATAAATAAAAATATTATTATTATTATAAATAAAAATATTATTATTATTATTATAAATAAAAATATTAATATTATAAATAAAAATATTATTATTATTATTATAAATGAAAATAAAATATAAAATAATAATAATGAAAATTATAAATAAAATAAAATAACATAAAAATGTTGTATAAAATGAATTTTTAAAAATTAACAATAATAAAAAATACTCCCAACATGCAACGAAAACTGTTCCTGCCGAAAATACAGACATATCGCCAAAAGACGTTACATTCAATCTCTTTGCCATTAACCTTGTTACAGGCAACACGTGTCCAACTTCTCTCTGTGATATGGCTTGTAATACTACGGAGTAAATTCTCACTTTTATAACATATACTATAAAACAATTAAGACCTAAAACATACACTCACCAATACACGCAAAAATATAAATAAATGTTATGAAATTAGCATCCAATTTACCATTCTTTTCCTGTTGTGTGCGTTTTATTTCCTGTCAAATATGCTTTTATCTTCGTGAAGACAAGGCTAATTTCTGCTGATATGATTTAAGTGAAGTCTGTGTCACGAAAAGCAGTTCTTGGGAAGAAGTTGTCTAAATGAAAGTTCCTTCTTATTAACTGAATGCGAAGAGTGTACATGGCATGGTGAATCCTAGTTGTGAAGGTCAGAGCTGGTGGAACAATGCAATGCTGATTTTCACGGGAGGCAAGCACTTCTCAAATTTTGAACATAAGTAGAATGTGACAGCAATTATGATTTTGTGCAATCAATGTCCTCTCTGGCAATCAGAAAATTAAGAGGACAAGGTCGATGTTTTCGTGTAGAAAATGTGGCAAAAATCAAAGTGAATGTGAGGAGAAACGTTTTTATGCTTTTCCCGTCCCTTCGACTAATGTGGGGAGATAATGCAACAGGGTTGGAATCACCTGTGACCAGGCGTCACACATTACAAAACCATGAAAAACGAAAGCAGAGAAGAACAGATACTATGCTTTAATCCTAAGCAAAATACAGCGAATGGAACCTTAAACTCGGACAGGCTTTTGAAAAATAGAAAACGCTTTTATTTTCTCAAAATATACAATAACATTCGTAAAAAAAAAAAAAATACGTGCATTTTTTTTAACCCTCTCCTTTTACCAATTTTTATTTTTAGACGGTATCATATATTTTAATTCGGTCGAGCTAGCCCGGACGTCCTTGAGTCTATCACGTCAGCCATCAAGATCCTGCATGAAGATCGGAAGGGCATTATGGTTGTATTTATTTTGTGTCATATCATATCTGGTAAATGGTCGGTGCTGCCCGCTCGCGGTCGGTGCCGATCGTTCGTTTCTCGGTTTCAAGGCTAAGATCACGGTGTAGTATCTGTTCTCAGATTACTCGCTGGACGATCGCCTATGGGGCTGAGATTCGATCTCTGATACAGGCCGGACGCAGGGATTCGTCCCTGCGCTGGTAGTATCGCAGCTACGTCTAGCTATGACCAGCTTTGACAAGCTAAGACCAGCTAAAGACTAGCTATGACCAGCTAGAGACCAGCTTGGACAAGCTAAGACCAGCTAAAGCTAAAGTGCTGCGGCCCGCGTGAAAACTCGGGTCCACCCCCCTCCCTTCCCACATTAAAAACCGACCTTGTGTCACAACCTGACCCTGTGGGAGGTCAAGTAGATACCTAGCATATCTGGTAAATGGTCGGTGGTTGCTGGGCAACCAACCCGCCTTGCTCCATAGCTAGGTGTCCAGAGCAGTAGGTCGCTTGTGATTTTGTTCGCCAGCAGTGTCCTGCAAAGGGCATTCGCGTAAGATTATAAAAAATATCAAGAATGGGTTCATAGAGTTGTGATTTAGTCGGATGTTGTCCCTAAGAGATATTAAGCATAGTTCTCTCATAGACGTGATGTGGCTTCCCTCTGTCTTTTTTACAAATATTTTCATGGCAACTGCTCTGACGAGCCTTTTATCCTTGGTGTCCCGACTACATGAATTTATGCGTGCTACTAGATTGGCATTTAGGTCCCACCCTTTTACTGCTGAAATAGTTCAATATAAGGCCACTTCTACTCCAACAGTTCCTTTTCTCGCACTTCGCGACTGTGGAACTACCTTCCTCTTAATTGCTTCCCTGATATCTACGATCTTCAAAAATTTAAATGCAACGTCAATCGTCGTCATCTTATGCCTTATCTTTTCCTTCTCCCCCTCTATACGCAGTATTTTCATTCATTTTCACTCTTTGTAACCCCCTTCGTGCTAGTGGAA
This sequence comes from Acanthosepion esculentum, assembly GCA_964036315.1. Classification (NCBI taxonomy): domain Eukaryota; kingdom Metazoa; phylum Mollusca; class Cephalopoda; order Sepiida; family Sepiidae; genus Acanthosepion; species Acanthosepion esculentum. The sequence continues at coordinate 16,261,856 of OZ038503.1, forward strand.
CTCCCACCTTTCTTAGGATGAAATGCTAAAAAAACGCTCTCATTATCCGAGTGTACGTTCCATCAAACTTGGACTCTATGGTTTTAGTTAATGTACAGATGGTGGCACCTTACGTTAACACAGCCTCTACAGTGGCACGAAAGATTGTCCGCTTGCGGTTGGCATCTGATCTACCTGACGGCATAACAAATCCCGAAAGATCTCCCGAAGAAAAAAAAAACAACTTTTCATACTGTTTTTTACACGCTCTCTGTCTTTTTGAAATACAATATCTACTTTCTTTTTATTTTTAATTTTTATTTTTAGATTTAAAAATCTTGTTACGTCACTAATTACTTTCTATAGGACATCAAGGTACCGGTACACTCCAGTTGAAAATCATTGTTTGAACCGACGAAATTCCTGGCGTAACACAATCTTCCATTCTCTATTTAGCCCCAGATTGTTTATGTTGGTCCCGATTGACCTTTTTTTAAACATGTACACGAATAGAAGAATGCGGATAGGTATTTCAATAATTCAGTAGAAAAGAAATATTTTACGTACCGGGTCCTTTCAGGACGTGGACGAACATAGCTCTTCACAACTTCCTATCCCAGTCCCTGTTCCTTCATACATATACAGAAGATCGTGAACTAAGTTGCTTATTCAATGCCGATAATTCTGTAAAGAAAATTAATAAAGCATACAGAACATTGAGAATACTAGATTAAAAAATCAAGTGAAACGGAATTATTGATGCAGCCACCTGCTGTAAATTCATATTTCTTTCTCCATAAAAAACTGTAACCGAAAAATATTGTGTCTGTGTTCTCTGGAAAAGTTTGGACTAAGTCGAAATCCGATTTGGAATTGGTAAAGATGCGTATCCGGTAAATTGCTCGAAATCAACTGTGCGACAGTAAATTGCTCGAAATTAATTTCTCGACAGTAAATTGCTCGAATTCAATTGCTCGACAGTAAATTGCTCGAAATCAATTGCTCGAAATCAATGGCTCGACAGTAAATTGCTCGATAGTAAATTGCTCGAAATCAATTGCTCGAATTCAATTGCTCGACAGTAAATTGCTCGAAATCAATTGCTCGAAATCAATGGCTCGACAGTAAATTGCTCGATAGTAAATTGCTCGAAATCAATTGCTCGAATTCAATTGCTCGACAGTAAATTGCTCGAAATCAATTGCTCGAAATCAATGGCTCGACAGTAAATTGCTCGATAGTAAATTGCTCGAAATTAATTGCCTGACAATAAATTACTCGTCAGTAAATTGCTCGACATTAAATTGCTCGACAGTAAATTGCTCGAAATCAATGGCTCGACAGTAAATTGCTCGATAGTAAATTGCTCGAAATCAATGGCTCGACTGTAAATTGCTCGATAGTAAATGGCTCGAAATCAATGGCTTGACAGTAAATTGCTCAGAGTAAATTGCTCGAAATTAATTGCATGACAGTAAATTGCTCGAAATCAATTGCTCGACCGTAAATTGTTCGAAATTAATTGCTTGACAGTAAATTGCTCGAAAATAATTGCTCGATAGTAAATTGCTCGAAATTATTTGCTTGACAGTAAAATGCTCGATAGGAAATTGCTCGAAATCAATTGCTCGACAGTAAATTGCTCGAAATCAATTGCACTAAAACAATTGCTCGACAGTAAGTTGCTCGACATTAAATTGCTTGACAGTAAATTGCTCGAAATAAATTGCTCGACAGTAAATTGTTCGAAATCAATTGCTTGACAGTAAAGTGCTCAAAAATAATTGCTCGATAGTAAATTGCTCGAAATCATTTGCTCGACAGTAAATTGCACGACAGCAAATTGCTCGACAGTAAATTGCTCGAAATCAATGGCTCGACAGTAAATTGCTCGATAGTAAATTGCTCGAAATCAATGGCTCGACAGTAAATTGCTCGACAGTAAATTGCTCGAAATCAATTGCACTAAATCAATTGCTCGACAGTAAATTGCTCGACAGTAAATTGCTCGATAGTAAATTGCTCGAAATTAATTGCTTGACAGTAAATTGCTGGAAATTAATTGCATGACAGTAAGTTGCTCGAAATCAATTGCTCGACAGTAAATTTGGTCGAAATTAATTGCTCGACAGTAAATTGCTCGAAATTAATGGCTCGACAGTAAATTGCTCGATAGTAAATTGCTCGACATTAAATTGCTTGACAGTAAATTGCTCGAAATCAATTGCTCGACCGTAAATTACTCGAAATAAATTGCTCGACAGTAAATTTGGTCGAAATCAATGGCTCGACAGTAAATTGCTCGATAGTAAATTGCACGAAATCAATGGCTCGACAGTAAATTGCTCGACATTAAATTGCTTGACAGTAAAGTGCTCGAAAATAATTGCTCGATAGTAAATTGCTCGAAATCATTTGCTCGACAGTAACTTGCTCGACACTAAATTGCTCGACAGTAAATTGCTCGAAATTAATTGCTCGATAGTAAATTACTCGAAATTAATTGCTTGACAGTAAATTGCTGGAAATGAATTGCATGACATTAAATTGCTTGAAATCAATTGATCGACAGTAAATTTGGTCGAAATTAATTGCTCGACAGTAAATTGCTCGAAATCAATGGCTCGACAGTAAATTGCTCGAAATCAATTGCTCGACAGTAAATTGCTCGAAATCAATTGCACTAAATCAATTGCTCGACAGTAAATTGCTCGACAGTAAATTGCTCAACAGTAAATTGTTCGAAATTAATTGCTTG